>CM051240.1:68560280-69160280 GCA_027917425.1 Gastrophryne carolinensis | reverse complement strand
GTGCGCAGGGGTCCAAAACCAAACATTGCTGAGCGCTAAGCCAGGCTTCCATACTTTGATAAATTTAGCGTGCGAATCCCTCAGGATGCTAGTCAATTTCTCATTAATCAAGATGCCATTGAGCCTGTCCTTTACTGCCTGGAAAGGGATTCCCGGCTTCTTCCAGGAACTAGCAATCGTTAGCTTAGCTGCTAGCTTAAGTTGGGTAAGCAGGGCATGCTGGGCTCTATTGACACCTTCCGGTTTCACCTGCAATAGTGCCACCCAGGGGTCCTGGCGTATGTGGGTTTGTAGAAGAGTACTCAGGAGACCAAAAACTCGTGACCAGAATCTCTTAACCTTCGGGCATTCCCACCATATATGCAGGACAGAACCTTCCAACGGACAACCTCTAAAACAGTGAGCGGGATAGCCCGGAACCGCCTTAGCTATGCGCGCGGGCACCAGGTACCACTTGGTGAGCATCTTGTATGCTGCCTCTAAGGTTGTGACATTGATAGAGCACCTATTTATTCCAGTCCATATCTCCTCCCAGTCCCTCCTATCTCTGACCAGACCCAGATCAGCTTCCCATCTGGCCATGTACCCATGTTTTGAGTTGGTGGGTAGCGCTACAAGGCTCGAATAAATGGTGGATACCAGGCCCGTTGTGGGGGTCCCTCGCATGCACAATTTCTCGAAAGGGGTCATGTCCCTGCTATTTTTTAGCAGGGATGCAATCCAATGACGGAGTAGCATGTACCGAAATTGCTCCGACGGCGGAGCGTTCTCCCTTTCCTGCAGTGTAGGCCAGGAGATTATCTCGCCTCTGAGCAGGAGGTGGTAAAGTTTGTTGATCCCTGCCCGCTCCCACCAACCAAACACTCTGGGATCTAACCCCGGAGGAAACATTGGGTTCTTAGTTATTCGCATTAATGGGAGGTGAGGGGAAATTAAATTCCCGTAATATTTCGTCCCATCCCAGATTCGAAGAGAATGGTTCAGAATGGGGCACAGGATTTGCGGTCTGTGTTGCGGCGGCAGCCACATCAAACTGTCGACCGGGGCTGGGTCGCACGATGAGGCCACTAGCGCTACCCACAGAGGCGTCTCCGTTTCGACATGTAGCTGCTGAAGCTGCCCTATCTGGGCTGCTTGGTAATATTTGCAAATACACGGGACCCCCAGGCCTCCCTCTTTCCTATGCCTATTTAAGTTGAGCCCCACCGATTTCTCCTTATTGACCCTGAGACCCGAAATCCTTGAGAAGGTTTCCAGAAGCTGGAGCAGGTTAGGTAACGAGGTGTGGGGCTGCGAAAGGGTCAACAAGATGTCATCGGCAAACAAACAGACTTTATGGTGATAGCCCACCATTTCAATGCCTTTTATATTCGGGTTTGCCCGAATAGCAAGGGCTAAGGGCTCCAACGCTAGCACAAATAGCATCGGGGAAAGCGGGCATCCCTGCCGGGTGCCTCTACCTATTGAGATTGGCTCAGAAAGGTAACCATTGTATTGCACTCTAGCTGAGGGGGAGGAATAAATAGAGTGGATCCAAGCCAGAAAATTGTCGCTGAAGCCCCATTTCTGGAGAGCACAGTGCATGTAATCCCACGAGAGGAAGTCAAAAGCTTTTAGCATGTCCAAAGACAACAAAAGGCTGTGGATATCTCTTTGCTGAGCCAGCTCAATCAGGTGGACTAGCCTACGAATATTGTCTGGTGCCTGTCTACATGGGACAAAACCCACCTGATCCTTCCCAATCAAGGTGCCTAGGAACCCATTAATTCTGGTAACCAGGACCTTCCCCAAGATTTTCACGTCCACATTAAGTAGAGAAATAGGCCTGTAGTTTTGTGCGTCTGAGTGGTCTTTATCAGGTTTCGGAATCATGCTGATGTAGGCCTCCAATGATGACTGGTCTGTAAGGGAATTGAACATGGCCGTCAGGTGTGGAGCCAGTTCTGTGGCATATTTTTTGAAGTATAGGGCTGAGAATCCGTCTGGTCCGGGCACTTTGGATGTCTTGAGACTCTTAATGGCCCCAAGCACCTCCAAGACTGTAATGTCTGCATCAAGACACGCCTTATGGGCGTCCTGCAGCTTGGGGAGCGAGACGGAGTTTAGAAATCTCGTTGCTTCCTCCTGGGGGAACACACGGGGAGGTGTGTAAAGTTTACCTAGCAGGTTTCTGAATATTTGTATGTTCTTGAGAGGGTTAGCTGTAAGGTTCCCCTCAGGGGTCCTAAGCGAGATCAAAGACTGCCGCGGCCATGAGCATCGCAGTTTATTAGCCAGGGGGGTGTCAGGCTTATTGGCTCTCGCATAGTATCTTTGTTTGCCCCACCTAAGTCTTTTCTCTGCCATCTCATCCAATGCCATATTGAGCTGGATGCTGAGCGCATCCACCTTCTTCTTGAGCTCTCTTGTCGGTCTTGCGACCCAATCCCTTCGCAATTGTTCTAGCTGTGCAGTGAGTCGGGCCACATTGTCGTTTCTGCGTTTTTTGATGGCCGAGGCCATTGCAATGAGATTGCCCCTCATCACTGCCTTGTGGGCTTCCCAAATGCTCACTGCCGAGGCTGTGCCCTTATTAGTTATAAAATAGGTTTTTATAGATTGAAGGACCTGCTCTTGGGTGTCTTTATGTGAAAGCAGTGAATCATTAATCCTCCACTTAAATGGTCTAGGAGTCGGGGGTGAAGTACTAAATCCCATCAGAACCGGTGTGTGGTCCGACCAGGGAGCTGATAATATTTGGCATTTTTGAACCAAGGGGACTAGGGTCTGTGCCACCAGGATATGATCTATTCTACTGAACGAGTCGTGGGGGTTGGAATAGAAGGTATAGTCCCTTGTTCTCGGGTTCAGCTCGCGCCAAACATCTACTAGAGATGCTTCCTTGAGCAGTGTGTTGATTCGGTGCGGGGGTTGTTGAGCGGGTTGGGGGGTAGGTGAGGAATTTCTGCCCTGTGGACCCGATTTATCTAGTTTTGTATCTAGAGTAATATTAGAGTCGCCAGCCATGATTATCACACCTTTGCCGTGCTCTTTGACCTTTTGCATCAGGTGAGAGAAGAAATTAGTCTGGTGGGTGTTGGGTGCATAATAAGACACAATTGTTACCAGAGTGTCATCCAAATATCCCACTACTATGAGGTAGCGGCCCGTTGGGTCTACAATCTGGGACTCACATCTAAACAAGAGATTCCGCCTGAATGCAATTAACACCCCTCGGGTCTTTTCCTTGAAGCATGCTGTGAAAAAAGTTGGGTAATGCGAGTGCAAGTATCGTGGGGAGCTCGTGGACGAGAATCTGGTCTCCTGAAGGCATAAAATATCTGCTTGCATTTGCTTATAACTATGGAATGCCTTTGTTCTCTTCGACTGCGAATTGAAACCTTGGACATTATGCGTTAAGAGTTTGAAATTAAGGTTGGCTCCAGCCAATGAATTCTGCGGCTGGCTCATCTTGTCAGAGAAAAAAGGGCTAGTATCCCGAAAAAGGGAGAGCTCGTGAGAGAAATGGAAGAAAGGAGAAAAGAAAAGAAGGAAAAGAAGGGAGAGGAATGGGGGGGGGTATAGGGTACGCTAAGGGTAAGGGCAGTGATGGGCTGAAGGGATAGGCGTATGGGAATCAGAAGAGTAGCGAAGTCCCTCCTCGCGGGTAACCTAGACTGGGTACCTCACCAGGTGGGGATAGGGATTATGTGAATCCTGACCGCTTAACGGTCAGTGGTTTGCCTTCTGGGGGGAAAGAACCTCACAACCGGAAGTCTCTGGGGTACAAGGGGGTCGCCTCTGCACGGGGCAGAGCCTGCGCTAATGTAATTTAACATTTTAAGACATATAGAATAACATAACTGAACAACTTAGCAGATGGTCCCATAGGGGAGGGGAGGTTGTACCGTCATCGCCCCTGTCAGGTCATTTGTGCTTTGCGGGCTAGCGCCCAAATCAAAGAGCACGCTCCCGCAAGGCCAATAGTGACCGCAGCGCTGACACAGCCGTAAGGAAGATTTGTAAATTAGAACATTTAACAAACTTAACAAAACATTGCGTCCCAAGTGGAGCTATCATCAGAAATGCACCAGGTTTCCAAGTCAAGTGGCCTTAGTAACAGCCCACAGTCGCTCCGGCCGACCCGAACTTCCACATAGGGTGACAATAGGAGCTGCCCCCCCCCCCCCGCCCGGGCCACCCCCCACAGACGCGCACAGAATAGTCACATCTGCAGAAGGGGACCCAGACAAAAGGGGGGCCGCCCCCCAACGATCTAGATCAGCCCCCGACCGTCCCACGGCGGCCCCACTAACACCAGGCCGGCCACGGCCCCATAGGGACCCGGTCTCCCAGTCGGGTTACCGCCATGGGGGGGGGGGGGAAGAGGCCCGATCATCTAAAACAGCACTGCGTAAACCTTCAAGTAAAAGACGCTGCAAAATATTTATAAACCAGCAACGCAGCAATATAACTTATCTGACGATGATCTTGGGTAACGTGGAGAGGGGATAAAAGGGGTGCCATCTCTCAGAACTGCGGGAGAGTGAAACAAACAATCAAGTGTCCCGGAGTGTCTGATCAACGCCAATTCACACCAATATCAAGGAGAAAAAGAGGAAAAAGAACATGGCGGAAGGGTGACTCTCACCCCGGCTCCAGCTGACGGGTTCTAGATGCTCGGGAAGGCGTGGACGTGGGATAGGGTCGTTGGTCATCAGCTCTCTTGTCCCTTCGGCTAGGTCTGGGACGCTGTTCCCTGGGCTGATCCACTGGAGGCGGGCGGTCAGTGGGTCCTGACAGATTAAGGTGATCCAGCGTCTCCATAGCTTCCTCCGGGCATGTTACTATGTGGGTACGGCCCCCATAAGTAAAGAGCAATTTAAATGGGTAGCCCCATCTGTAAGCGATTCGATGCGACTGAAGGATTAAGAGATATGGTTTCAGCTGGCGGCGCCGCTGCAGGGTAGCTGGGGCCAGATCAGAGTAGACCTGATACTTGTGGGTTTGGTAGGTCAAATTAGGGTGCAGTCTAGCCGCTCGAGCGATTTCCTCTTTGGTGTTGTAGTATGTGAACTTGACTACAATGTCTCTGGGCTGGCCATCTGCTTGGGGTGGACCCAGGGCTCTATGGATCCTATCCATCTCCAGCCTTTCAATAGGGATGGATGGCGTCAGCTCTTGCAACAAAGCTGTCACGGTGGACTTTAGATCAATAATGGATTCTGGTAACCCTCTGAATCTCAGGTTGCAGCGCCGAGAGCGGTTTTCAAGGTCCTCTATTTTTTGGTGGGCCAGGGAGAGGTCTGATTTAAAATTGTGGATTTCAGATTCATGCTTCTCGAGCACAGTGGTGGTGCAGCTCGCTTGCTGCTCCAGCTTGGAGGTGCGGGCTCTTAGATCTCTTAATTCAGCTTTAAATGTGGCTGAGATCTTGTTAGTGGCTGTTTCCAGCTCTTGGTGTAACACAGCTTGGAATTTTGTTGAGAGCTCTGCATCTCTGATGCCTGGGTCGGGCTGTTGGGACGGGGAGGGGTCCGGGGTCACTCGCTGGGGCTCAGGCTGTGAGTCTGGCTGTGAGTCCAGCAGGTCTGGGGATGGTATGGGTGGTGATGAGGGATGCGAGTGCAGATCACGCTGCTGCCCAGATAAGGCTGCCATCTTGGGGTTAGCTGAATGTGCTGAGCGCCTAGGGGTAGTTGGTGGCTTTCCCCCTTTCCCTGCGCCCCATCCGTTTTAACAATGGCCTCTCCTGGTTAAGGAAGTCTCTCCCCAGGGCCCCTGCTTACTTTGTAAAGGGCGACCTCCGTCTCCTTCTCCCTGCGGCGAGTGGCCCGGCTTGCTGGTGATTCTCTCCTTTCAGCCTCCGACCCCACACCAGGGCTGCACGTGGGGTGAGCAGGTTAGAAGCTTCCCTCCTTTAGGCTGCAAGTGGCTGAGGTGCGCTCTCGCTGGATCAGCTTCCTTCTCCCCTCTTAGTAGCCAGCAGGTCCTCCCTGACTCCTCAGGGACCTGGCCGGCCCGGAACCGCCGCTTAATAATGCTTCTGGGCAGGTAAAAGCCCCGTGCAGGGAGGAGCCGGTCTAGGCTGCTGCCATCTTCCTCGACTGCTCACTAGCGCCCCCCCCGGTGATGTGATTTTTTATTGATATGCTATTGTATAGTTTTTGATTGAATCATGGCGGATAGAACACGTTTTTGATAATTTAGCACTTTGCACTTTGTGTTTGTTTAAAGGTTAATGATGAATTCACTGTTTACTGTCTAGGTTAAAATTGGGAAGTTTTCAGCACCTTAGTAGAATTGATTAACTTGATTTTTAATTAGTATCTATGTAATGGCATATGCCAGCACTTTAGCACTTCAGCACTTTCTGTGGATATTTTGGTTCCACACACAGGTCTAGCACGCCATTTGCATTTAGAATTAATCATTAGCCTTATTTGATATATTTATTCATCCTTATCAGGAGATATTATAAGCCATTGTTATGGGTTTCCCCTCCAGCGTTCTGTATTGTCTTAAAGTGGACCAACACCCAGGATTTTGACTATCCTGGGTCTTGGTCCACTTCGGTGGGGCACCCCCGATCGGGGCCGCCGCCGAAGATAAGGTAAGGAGTTTGGGGTGTTTGGGGGGGTTTCACCCCCCCGCGGTACATCCCGATCTCGGATGTCCCGTGGGGAGGGAGATGATCGGCCCGGGAATCTTATAGATTCCTGGGCCGATCACCCGTGGGTGTTGGTCCACTTTAATGTTTTTTAATGTGTCCTTCCATGTTTTGTCTGTCATTTTTTAAGCCTTGATTAAATTAATTAATAAATTCATATTTTTATATAATTGATTGAATATACATCCTAGTGTGCGGCGGTTAGCGGGGGGGACCGGGGGCTGGTCTAGGGCCCCTATTATGCCGCTATAATCACCATATGGAGGCGTCTCAGGATACTGTGCTCGGGGTTCCTTCGGGACAAGCCCGGCTGTGTGTAGCTTGTGGGGTGTCCCCTATTGGTGCTGACAATGTGCGGGTCTGTATACCTTGTGCCCAGCAGTTGCTTGCGCTGCAGCCTGGTTTACCAGTAGCTGGGCCTGCGCCTCGTATGGTTACACCTAATCCCCCAAGCTTAAATTTGACTCCCTTTGAGTTGCATACCAGTGGGGATTCTCAGCCGTATGTGTCTTCCAGACTGGCTAGTGTTGAGAAGTTGCTTGCTAATACCTTGGCGCGTAAGGCCTCTGCTAGGAAGTGGCAGTTAACGCCCGATGTCACTCTTTTCCCTATGGAAGCTGAGGAGTTTTTGGAACTGTCTGGCTATACCCCTTTGGAAGAAGGGGAGTTATTCTCTGACTCGGAGTCATCTGATGAGAGGCCCAGGGGTCATGATGATTCTGGCTCTGACCTCTGGGCCCCAGATGATACTGATAGGCTGTTGGCTCAGATTTTTGAGGTACTGTCCATCTCTCCCCCGGTTGCGGCCCCCAGGCAACAGGGGGAATTGTTTCATACTGCTATGCCACATTTAGAATTTCCTGAGCAAGCCCTTTTTAATAATCTTGTGCTCAGGGAATGGGAGCGTCCCAGCAGGCTTCCCGGTGTACCTAAGAGTTGGGATAAGAGATATCCCTTTCCTGCTGATGTTGTGAAGTGTTGGTCATCCCCTCCTGAAGTGGATGCCCTGGTCTTAGGGTTATCTAACACCTCTGTCATGCATTCCCCTGACTCTACTACGCTGCGGGATGGTGAGGACCGGCGCATTGATCAGCTGGCGTCCCATGCCTTTGCATGTGTGGGGACGGCGCTGAGCCCGGTCTGTGCCTCTGCCATTACGGCTGTGACTATTAGGACCCTGCTTAGAGGTATCCTAGATGGTGCCCCTGATGATGTGTCTAGTGAGGAGTTTAATGCACTCTCTCGTTGTGAGGTTTTTGTGACTTATGTCCTCTCTGCCTTGGATGATACCATTAGGATGTGTGGCAGAACCTCTGCCCTTGTGGTGGCTATACGCCGCTCAGTTTGGCTGTGCCAGTGGGCTGCTGACAACGCTGCCAAGAAAGCTCTCACTGGTTTTCCCTTCAAAGGACTACGCCTGTTTGTGGACTGCCTGGACCTGTTTGCTAAGGGAGGCAGGTTACCCCAGCGCAGGCGGCAGTCTCGGCCCTTTTGGGGTCAGGGCTCCTTTTCTTCCCCCTACCGTTGTGCAGACAGGAGAGGGGCCCGAGGAGATTTCTGGGGTAGGGGCAGAGGACGTGGATGCCCTGGCTCCTCCTGGGGTTCCCAGCTTAAGTCTTCTCCCAAGCCCCCTCAGGCATGAAGGGGCGCCCTCACCCATCCTGGTGGGGGGACGGCTTCAGCACCTTGCTCATGTCTGGAGGTTTCATGTCTCAGACCGGTGGATTCAGGAAACCGGTAGTGTCCTCCGGTTACAAGATAAAGTTTGCTGCCTGGCCGCCCCCCAAGATTGATCATATCCTGGATTTCTCAGGACCCTGTGTCAGCTCAGGCTCTAGTTCTGGCGGTGCAAAGCCTTCTGGAGCTGGGGGTCATCTGTCAGGTCCCCTTACGAGAAAGGGGCAAGGGCTTCTATTCCGACCTTTTCACCGTGCCTAAACGAGATGGGTCAGTCAGGCCCATCCTGGACTTGAAGATCCTCAACAAATTTGTCAGGTGCAGGCGCTTTCGCATGGAAACTCTGCGGTTGCCTACATCAATTATCAGGGAGGGACCCGGAGCAAGAGGGCCCTCCAGGAAGTGTCTCTGATCCTGGCCTGGGCGGAGAACAATGTTCCCTGCATATCAGCTGTGTACATCCCGGGGGTGGAGAATCTGCAGACAGACTCTCTGAGCAGGGGGACCTCTCGCCTGGGAGAATGGTCCCTCTGCAACAGGGTGTTTCAATCTCTTTGTCACCGTTGGGGCCAACCAGATGTGGATCTGTTTGCGTCCCATCACAATCACAAGCTCCCGGCCTTTGTCTCCCTGTCTCAGGATACTCTGGCCTTGGCCACGTACGCTCTAGCAATGTCATGGCAGGACTTTCAGCTCCTGTATGTCTTTCCTTCATTCCCCCTGTTGGGCAGGGTTCTGCGCAAGATAGCTCAGGAGGGGGTACCAGCAATCCTGGTGGCCCCCAGGTGGCCAAGAAGAGTGTGGTTCGCAGACGTGGTGCAGCTGGCAATAGATCAGTACGCTCTGCCCAGGGTGCCAGACCTGCTCACTCAGGGTCACTTACGCCATCCCAATTTACAAACTCTGGCTTTGACGGCCTGGCTGCTGAAACCTCCATCTTGATGGAGAAGGGGCTGTCTGCCTCTGTTGTTGATACCATGATATAGGCTAGGAAGAAGTCTTCTTCTTCCATTTACTATAGGGTTTGGCGTGCCTACATTGACTAGTGTGAGTCTAGGTCTCTTCCCTGTTGTGTGTTCTCTATTCCCAGGATCCTGGAGTTCCTGCAGCATAGGTTGGAGCTGGGGCTCCAACTCGGTACTCTGAAGGGTCATGTTTCTGCCCTGGCTGTTTTCTTCCAGAAGTCCTTTGCCCAGCATTCTCTGATCAGGACTTTTTTTCCAGGGGGTTACTCATGTGCGTCCCCCACGTAAGCCTATGTTGCCTGTTTGCCTGTTTGGGATTTGAACTTGGTCTTGTCTGCCTTGCAGGGTGCTCCCTTTGAACCTGTGGTCCATGACCCCTATACCAGTTCACAAGGCTGGGGGGATGGCAAGCCACCTGCGCTAGCGGGTGGCTTGCCATTAACCCCTGGCACCCCCATTACCTGCCTCCCCAAAGGCCAGGGGGGGGGCAGAAGAGCCCGGGCCCACATAGGCTATGTGGGCTCGTAGGCTGCAGGGTGGGGGGGGCCACAAAAGCTGGCCCCCCCACTCTGTGCCTACAAGCCCCCATAGCTGGTCCCGGGCTGGTTACTTTGGGTAAGGGGGACCCCACGTCAATTTTTTTTTTGATTTTTAAGGGTTTTTAACCCTTAAAAATCAAAAAAAAAATGGGGTCTCCCTCCCCTGGGAGGGGGGGACCCTATGTCATTTTTTTTCTCGATTTAACCCTTTGTAGTGTGGATGGTATTTGTATTTTTTTTGTGAATGTTATAAAATACTTGTTTCAGTTAGAGGGGTCTCCTGGGCAGAAACAGGGGGCTACCGATAAATATGTGGTACCGTTCTAATCGGTAGAAATGGGGCTTTCACATGCAATATGATTTTCCTTAATAAAATACATTTTTTATTTAAAATAAAGGAGTCAATTTTCTAAAAAAATTTTTTATTTATTTATTTTTTTTTTTACTTACCGTATTTTTCGCCCTATAAGACGCACATATTTTTCCCCAAAAGTGGGGGAAAAATGTCAGTGCGCCTTATCGGGCGAATGTAAAAAAAAAACAAAAAAAAAAAAAACTCACCCGTCCCCGGCGCTCCCGCGTTGTCTGGCACACTGCGAGAGGCCAGAGGAGCGGCGGGGGCTCTGTCCCGGCCCCGCCGCTGCGATCGCTGTCTTTTCAGGCGCGGCAGATGCAGGCCACGCCCGCCCGCTGCCCGGACCTTCGTGATCGCATGTGGAGGAGCAGATGGAGGAGCGGCGGGGGCTCTGTCTCTGGCCCCGCCGCTGTCATCGCTGCCTGAAAAGACAGCGATCGCAGCGGCGGGGCCGGGACAGAGCCAGCTCGTGAATGGGGTGGGCGTGGCCTGCGTCGACGCTGCGGCGCAGGCCACGCCCACCCCATTCACGGAGCCGGCCGCTCAGCGCAGCGGTGTCAGCGGACAGGTGAGTTTAAGTTTTTTTTTTTTACTATGGCGCCTGCCTATACTATACTGCCTATACTGCCTATACTGGGAATGGGGGGAGAGGGGCCACACAGCCTTTGGGAATGGGGGGAGGGGTATGCCACACAGCCTTTGGGAATGGTGGGATGGGGATGCCACACAGCCTTTGGGAATGGGGGGATGGGGATGCCACACAGCCTTTGGGAATGGGGGGAGGGGGATGCCACACAGCCTATGGGAATGGGGGGATGGGGATGCCACACAGCCTTTGGGAATGGGGGGAGGGGGATGCCACACAGCCTTTGGGAATGGGGGATGGGGATGCCACACAGCCTTTGGGAATGGGGGGAGGGGGATGCCACACAGCCTATGGGGGGAGGGGGATGCCACACAGCCTTTGGGAATGGGGGATGGGGATGCCACACAGCCTTTGGGAATGGGGGGAGGGGGATGCCACACAGCCTTTGGGAATGGGGGGAGGGGTATGCCACACAGCCTATGGGAATGGGGGGATGGGGATGCCACACAGCCTATGGGAATGGGGGGAGGGGTATGCCACACAGCCTATGGGAATGGGTGGAGGGGTATGCCACACAGCCTATGGGAATGGGGGGATGGGGATGCCACACAGCCTATGGGAATGGGGGGATGGGGATGCCACATAGCCTTTGGGAATGGGGGGAGGGGTATGCCACACAGCCTATGGGAATGGGTGGAGGGGTATGCCACACAGCCTATGGGAATGGGGGGATGGGGATGCCACACAGCCTATGGGAATGGGGGGATGGGGATGCCACACAGCCTTTGGGAATGGGGGGATGGGGATACCACACAGCCTATGGGAATGGGAGGAGGGGGATGCCACACAGCCTTTGGGAATGGGGGGAGGGGTATGCCACACAGCCTATGGGAATGGGGGGAGGGGGATGCCACACTGCCTATGGGAATGGGGGGAGGGGGATGCCACACAGCCTTTGGGAATGGGGGGAGGGGTATGCCACACAGCCTATGGGAATGGGGGGAGGGGTATGCCACACAGCCTATGGGAATGGGGGGATGGGGATGCCACACTGCCTATGGGAATGGGGAGAGAGGGATGCCACACAGCCTATGGGAATGGGGGGAGGGGAATGCCACACTGCCTATGGGAATGTGGGGAGAGGGATGCCACACAGCCTATACTAATGGGGGGAAAGGGGGATGCCACACAGCCAATGGGTATATGGGGAATGGGAGGGGGGGATGCCACACTGGATATACAGGGAATGGGATGGGGGCATGCTACACTGTCTATGGAATGGGGGCATCCCACACTGCCTATGGGAATTGGATAGGGGAATGCCACACTGTCTGTAATGGTGCGTTTTTGGTTTAAATTTTTTTTTTCTTATTTTCTTCCCCCAAATCCTAGGTGCGTCTTATGGGCAGGTGCGTCTTATAGGGCGAAAAATACGGTAATAATATTGTAAAAAAAAAAAAAAAATTACAAACAAGACATTTCATGTTAAAGCCTAAACTCTGCTGCAAAAAAATATATATATAATTTTCCTGAAAGTTCCAGCAAAAATGGCGCAAAACATGGCGCAAAACATGACGCAAAATGGGGAAAAATGACCTGTCAACAGAGGGTGACAAAATCTCAAGTAGGCTGGCAATTAAAAGGGTTAATAGTGCCTATGCATGTTGGGTATTGTTCTGTTCGGGGGACCTTGCGCTTTCAGACTTAGCTTGTTTTTTCTGGTTTGCATATTTATATTTTAGGAAAAGGTGTTTTTTATTCAGCTTTTTTATACATTTTTTAGGGAAACCCTGCGCAACCAAAGAATTCTTTGAGGTAATAATTCCAGAAAGATGAGCCCACTAGAACAAGCTGGGTACCCTTAAAAAGCTTAACGTGTGTACTTTCAGGGAATATATTGTTTATGGGGGATATTCCAAATGTCAAGGGTTGTTTTGGTTGAAAAATCGCAAGGTGCGCACTTTGTCTGCAGAGCTGAAATTTTCAAGTAAAATTACCGTTACGCACATGCTTTACTTTGGGGTGTTTGGCAACTCTTCCCTTGACAGTAGCTATGCATGTTGGGTATTGTTCTGTTCGGGGGATGTTGCGTTTTCAGATTAAACTTGTTTTTTCTTGTTTGTATATAGTTTTTTTAGGAAAATGTGGCTTTGATTCTGCTTTTTTATCCTTTTTTTAGGGAAACTCTTTGCAACCAAAGAATCCATTGAGGGATTACTTCCAGAAAACTATGGCCACATCAACAAGCCTGGTACGCCTAGAAAGCCTGAGGTGTGTACTTCCAGAGAATATATAGTTTGTTGGGGGTATTTCAAATGTAAAGGGTTGTTTTTCTGGAAAAACTGCAAGGTGCGCATATTGCGTAGCATAGTTGTATTTTATCTGAAAATCCCCTAAAGCGCTGTTTCAGTTTGGGGGAGTCTCCTGGGCAGGAAAGGGTGTCTACCTATACATATGTGGTACCGCTGTAACCGGGAGAAATTGGGATTTCACACGCAATAAGATTTAATTGACAAACTTACATTTTTTATTACAAAAAAAACTACAATATGTAAAAATTTTTTTTTTTTTTTTTTTTTTTGCACATATTTCACCCAAAAATATTAAGAATACACCTAACAAATGACAAACAAGACATTTCATGTTAAAGCCCAGACTCTGCTGAAAAATCCCTGGAAATCCCTTCAAAAATCACATTTGAACATGGGGAGCGCAAAATAGTGCAAAATGGTCTGGCAACAGAGTGTGACAAAAACTCCAGGTAGGCTGGCACTTAAAGGGTTAAATGCTTTTCAATGCTGGGGATTTGTGGGAGGTCACGGGTATTTGAGGGGCCGGGAGGAGCCAATTTCGCTGTCTCTGCAGTCCAGCGCCATCTGGCGGAGTAGTTCCCATGTGTATTGATTCTTATCTGGAGCAGGACGTACTGTATACTCATAATATCAATTCTACAGGTGAGTAATCACAGAATTGTATTTTTTGGGGGGATTTTTAAGGCTTACCCAAAGTAACCAGCCCGGGACCAGCTATGCAGGGCTTGTAGAAACAGGGCGCAGGGGCCAGCTCTTCTGCCCCCCCCGGGCTTTGGGGAGGCAGATAATGGGGGTGCTGGGGGTTAATGGCAAGTCACACGCTAGCCGCAGGTGACTTTCCATCCCACAGCCTTGTGAACTGGTATAAGGGGTCACATGGACCCCTTACCAGGTCACAAAGGGTTAAATGTAAAAAAAAAAAGACACAGACACAAAGAGAAAAAAATTATCTTTATTATTTTTTTTTTTTTACTTTACTCACCTCCGATCCTGTGTCCCCCGGTGATCTGCAATGACAGCTGTCAGTCTGCTCGGGTGTTTGGAGGAGAGAGCCTGCGGAGGGGGGGGGGCGATCACAGCCCTCTTCCCCTCCCCACCTCTCTGCTCCAAGCACCCGAGCAGGCTGATTCTTAGTCTCGGGTGCCAGTATTAAGAAGCTGGCTGCTGGTGACATTACAGTGATGTCACCCGGCCCCGCCGCCAGGGGGCTAGCAGACCTGATCCAGGAAGGGGGGGGGAGAACGAATTCTGCCCTCTCCTCGCCACGGAAGAGGCTGGGGGGGCGTTCGGAGGCCCCCCCAGTGAACAGGAGACCCATCGTCAGGCAGCGCGGCCACAGGTAAGTAAATGTAATTTTTAATTTTTTTTTTACAGTTAGCAGCTGCTGCTGCCGAAGCGGGAGGGGGGGGACGCTATTCCGGGGGCTTTCCTGGAGCCATCCGAGCCCCCACGGAGGATCGGATAGCACCAAATTAAAGAGGAGACCTGGCCGGATCCAACGAGGGGTTAGGGGAGTATTATATTTTTTTTTACTGTGGGGGTTTAAAGTCAGCTACGTGAGTCTCACGTGGCTGGCACTTAAGTGGAGTAGAGGCAGCTACGTGAGACTCGCGTAGCTGGCACTAGAAGGGTTAATCAGGACTTTATGAAAGTGGACCAAAACCCTGGATTTTGCCTATCCAGGGATTGCTTAATATCCATGAGGCTTCCCAATTTGGTATTAAATCTCCCCCCCCCCCCCGAATCTTCTTCAGAACTGACCTTTCCCAAAGTGATTGTGATTGCACAACTAAGGGAAATGGCAGTTGAGAACGTTCCGTGGCACCTGAAATGAACAGGGTTTTATTCCCACGTTTTTTGGTTCAGAAACCATCAGGAAAATTTCGTATGATCCTGAACCTAAAACGGTTAAAAAGGGAGATCAAGTACAAAAGATTCTGTATGGAGTCAAACTTTACGATCAAGGGTATCCTGTTCCAGGGCGTCTGAGTGGCCTCTATAGATCTCCAGGATGCATATCTGCATGTTCCTATTTTTCCGGCTCACAGAAAATTTCTGAGATTTGCATTAATGATAGAACAAGTAACCTATCACTAGCAATTCAGAGCAATGGCCTTTGGCCTTTCGTCCAACTGCGAATATTTACCAAGATTGGCATAGTGGCATAACTGGATGATCTTCTTCTCTTTGTCCCTCCAGGAAAATTTTGGAGAACAATGTGAAGGTAACATTGTCCCTCCTTTCAGATCTGGGGTGGATCATAAACAAGGAGAAGTGGAGTCTGTCCCCTCAAACTTTGTGCATTTACCTTGGCTATCAGACAGTTTACGGGAGGGAACCTTTCTTCCACTTTCCAAGATCGAGAAGATTGTCTCCCTATCCTCTTGCATTCAGTAACATCCCTGATCCGTAAGACAATTTATGGTTGTGCTGGGATTTATGTCCTCCATCGGCCGCTGCGGACCCTATTACCACTGATCCCGTGGACACACTTTTGCCTCCCAGCCTCGGCTGTCGGGACTGTGGCGATAGGGAGAATGCCGGGGGTCAGGCGTTTTGGCAGAGCTGGGCTGCAGACCCTGACTAAAGGGTAGCCGGCCATAGGCTGATGGTGAGCCTACAGGGGGGGGGGAGGAACCACTTACTGCCCACTGGCTTTTCATTCCCTCTTGCCCCACAAGCTTTATTGCTGTGTGTGCGTGGTGATATTGTCATGCGCAATGTTATACTTACCTCCCTCGCTCCCTCGAGTTGTCTCCTGTTCCTCTTTCCCCTCCATCTTTGGGCTGTTACGCTGTGGGGGGGGGGGGGTCGGGCGCCGGCGTTTTTTCCGTGACCGCAGATATCCTCTGTGTACCGGCGGCGGTGTGCGGCCGCGTGCGCGCGCCTCACGGTTTGTACGGGGGCCCCGCTGTGGGCCGCTCAGTGGCTGCTATGTGGGTTTTTTTAGGAGGAAGGCCTCCATCTTGGGCTCTGTGGAGAAGGCAGGAGGCGGGCACTCCTGTTCGCGCCGATGGGGGGCCCCTCAAGGAACGTGCTGAGCTGCTGGCTCTGCGCCATTTTGCTGCTGCCTATCCTGTCACGCTGGCTGGGACAACTCCGGTGTTGGCCTACGCTGTCGGTGTTGTGAGTCCCTATTACTAATTTTGATTGTTTTATCTATAATGCGCATGTGCTGTGGGATACTTATGGCCTTCTTTTGCTTGTGTTTTTAGGTGGGACCGTTGATAGATTGTGGGTTGTGGTTCCTCCCGGTCCCCTGCCCCCCTCTCCCTTTTATTAAGAGGGATCACAAAAGAGGGACTATATAGGAGGGCTACTTAGGTTTGGGCCGTCGGTGCCTTGTAACCTGCATACAAATTTTCTTCTAATCACCATAATGGAGGCATCTGGGGATAGTGAGCTGAGGGCCCCATCTGCGCGGGTGAAGCTCTGCCCCATGTGCAGTGCATGCCCTCTGGGCGTAGTCAGCACTGTTTGTACCACTTTGGTCGGGCGTACCTGCCCCTATCCCATCTTTGCCTGCGGCCTCTCCAGAACCCCCGCTGCTGCACTTAGCCCCCAGTGAGGGGGAAGCCAGCAAGGGGTCCCATGTTGATTTGGCATCAGTGTTGCCATTCTCGAGAGACCGATCTTGCAAACGGCTCCCAGGAAGGCCACGAGTAAGAGACGGCACGTCGAGCCCGTTTACTCAGATAATGATGATGATCTTTTTGACGGTTTGGGCTCTGCGGATTATTCTGCTGGCGATGACAGTTTGTCTAGTTTCTCCTCGGATGAGGCTGCGTGGCTCCCTGATGATACGGAGCAGTTGCTTGCCTCAGTGTTTGAGACTTTACACATTGTCCCTCCTAGAGCGGCTAAGAGGAAGCAAGGTGATTTGTTTAGGCCTGAAAGACAGAGGCGAGTCTTTCCAGAGCAGGCCCATTTTTCTAATATGATTTTCAAGGAATGGGAAAGGCCTAACAAACTACCGTCTGTGCCTAAGGGCCTAGATAGGCGGTATCCTTTCCCTGAGGAGCTGGTCCGGCTATGGTCTTGTCCTCCCGAAGTGGATGCCCCTGTGTCGGGGTTGTCCAACACTACTATTATGTCTTCACCTGATACCGCTTCCTTACGTTATCCAGCTGACAAGCGCATGGATCAGCTGGTCTGTCATGCCTTCACCTTTACTGGTGTCTTGTTTCGGCCTGTGTGTTCTGCGGCTATTGTCTCCCTGGCCATCAGAAAGAAGGTGAGACACCTTGTGGATAGTGCTAAGACTCGCAAGCGGATGGAGGATTTTAAAGACCTCAAGGCTTGCGTGGACTTCATTGCCTTTGTTGTCTCTGCCATGGACGATGGTGTCCGGCTTGGTGCCAGGATATCGGCCTTGCTTGTTGCACTTCGCCGCTCGCTCTGGTTGCGGCAATGATCGGCTGATGTCGCGGCCAAAATGTCGCTTACCAGTATCTCCTTCGTGGGGCACAAGTTGTTCGGGGAGCATCTGGACCTCCTGGTCAAGGATGGTAGACTCCCTCGGAGACGGAGGCCTGCTCGGCCCTTTCGGGGCTCATCTGCCTATCACTCCTTTCGAGTAGGAAGAGGCTCTTCATTTTCAGGTGGCCGCAGAGATACCTGGGGTAGAGATGGGTTCCGCGGCCGACCCAATCCCGCTTGGGGAGCCAAGTCCAAGCCCCCTGCCAAGTCCCCTCAGGCATGAGGAGGCTCCCTCACCCATCCGGGTGGGGGGACGGCTTCTGCTATTTGCTCATATCTGAGAGACCGCGTGTTTCGGATCGGTGGATTCAGAAGGTGGTGTCCTCCGGTTACAAAATAGAGCTAGCAGTCAGGCCGCCCTAAAGATTTCTTCAGTCTCGGATATCCCAGAACCCATAGAAGGCACAGGGCCTGAGAATGGCCGTGCAACACCTCCTGCAGGTAGGTGTGATTTGTCCTGTACCTCGTCAGGAACAGGGTCAAGGCTTCTACTCTAATCTGTTCACGGTTCCCAAGAAGGAGGGAACGTTGAGGCCTTTCCTGGACCTGAAGGGTCTCAACAGGTTTGTAAGAGTCAGACATTTCCGAATGGAAATCTTACGGTCCGCGGTGAGCTCGCTTCGGCCCAGAGACTTCATGACCATAGTGGACATCAGGGATGCTTATCTGCACATCCCGATATTCCAGGGGCATCAGAGGTTCTTGAGGTTTGCTCTGGAGGATCTGCATTACCAGTTTGTGGCACTGCCATTCGGGATATCCTCAGCCCCCCCCCCCCCCCCCGTGTTTTCACCAAGGTGCTGGCGGGCATCATGGCTATCCTGAGGATTCGGGGCCCTATTTGGACGATTTACTGATTGCGCTCAGTCCCTTCAGCAGGCCGAGAGCGACACCCGGACGGTGTTATCCACTCTCGAGGATTTCGGCTGGGTAGTCCATTACCCAAAGTCTTCTATCACTCCCTCAGCAGTGAGGTCCTTCCTGGGCATGACGTTAGACACCTCTCAGGTCAAGGTATTCCTGCCACAGCAGAAGGTGTTGGGCCTCCAGACGCAGGTGCAGGCTTTGCTTTCTTGTCAGCGGCCATCGATCCTTCTGGGGATGAGACTGGTGGACCTAATGGTGTCATGCTTCGAGGCCGTGCCCTTCGCCCAATTTCACATGAGACCTCTTCAGTTGAACCTGTTGACCAGCTGGGACCGAATGATCGCTGGAACAGGAATTTTCACTGTCCCCCCTGGCCAGACAGTCCCTCTTGTGGTGGCTGGACTCCAGGAACCTATTGGTGGTCCTTTCTGACTCCCCGGTGGGAGATAGTTACCACGGATGCCAGTCTGACCGGCTGGGGTGGCGTTTGGCAGACGCAGAAGATCCAGGGTCAGTGGGGTCCGCAGGAGAACTGCTTACCCATAAATCTCTTGGAGCTGAGAGTGATCCGGTTGGTACTTCTTCGCTTGACTCCCCATTTAAGGGGCCGTGCGATCTAGGTCCGCTCGGACAATCAGACGGCTGTCGCCTACATCAATCACCAGGGCGGGACTCGGAGCAAGCGAGCCCTCAAAGAGGTGACCCAGATTCTTTTTTTTTATAAATTCTTTATTTATTCGTTTTCAGAATAAAACATAAACATTATGAACGACACATAGGCAAACTGTACAGATACTTGTTATGAATGGTGTGTATCCATATGTATACAATTGTTTCTGTACCACACATAGGTCTAAACCTTAACGTGAACACTTATTAAAGAAGACATAACTCAACAGGGTGAAAACAGGGGAAGTGCAGGGAAGTTGTGAAGGGAGAGTGTTTGGGAGTAACCGCCTGGAGTGGGCGGGGGGGGGGGGGGGAGTGAACTGAGCCGGAGGGGGGGGGGCTTGTTTCAGGCGCCAGCCCCTGAGAATACCAGGAACGGGCATTCGGGACCCTAGGGAGACTCCAAAATTGACTTGCATTCATCAGAGTCCAGGAACAACATCCAATTGTACCAGGTGGTGGTGAATTTCTCTGGCCCTTTGTCTCTGATTTGTGTAAGACTCTCAAAGCGCATGATGTCATTCACCTTCATAACCCAGGTTGCCAGCGAGGGGGGGGCCACCTGCCTCCATACCAACGGAATACACGCCTTCGCTGCATTCAGTAACTGACATTGGAGAGATGTCCTATAGCTCCGAAACCGAGCATTGGTCAGATGGAGTAAACACGCACCCGGATTGTCGGGTAGGTGATATTCCGATATGGCATTTGTGACCCTCCTGACGGTGTCCCAGAAAGGGCGAATTCCAGGGCACGACCAGAAAATATGCAGCAGGTCTCCCTTCTCCGCACCACACCTCCAGCAACTAGTTGACAATCCAGGAGCCCACC
Source organism: Gastrophryne carolinensis (assembly GCA_027917425.1). Lineage (NCBI taxonomy): Eukaryota > Metazoa > Chordata > Amphibia > Anura > Microhylidae > Gastrophryne > Gastrophryne carolinensis. The sequence goes on along the minus strand of CM051240.1, from coordinate 69,140,351 downwards.
TGCCAATTACGGTGGGGACCGCGTACCATCGTGTAAGTAGCTTATAGTTGCACTCTTGGAATTTGGTACAGATGGAGGTTTTGTGTGGCGCGGAGAGAAGCCGCCCGATCTGGTCCGGCGTCAGGGAAACACCCAGGTCCCGCTCCCATTTTCTAACATAAGGCGGCACTTCATCCGCTTTGGGGGAGATAAGTAGCTTGTACATGAGGGAGAGGATATGTTTCTCGGGGTTGTTGCTCGTACAAATTTCCTCAAAGGTCGTGAGAGGTCTACGTCTGGTAGGGAGGTCTTCAAAGGACCCCAGGAAGTGCCGGAGCTGAATGCTCTGCCAAGTCGACCACTCCGAGAGCCCCCTGGCTTGAGCCAGAGACGAAAGGTCCGACCAACCCTCTTCTGCCCAGAAATGCTTAATTCTATAGACGCCAGCTTTTCTCCATTCCTTCGATCTAGGCCCCTCGCAGCCCGGGGGGAACTCCGGATTGCCCAAGATAGGGATCAATGGGGAAGGCCCGGGAGAAATTTCCGGCAGATCAGCAGCAGACTTTCCAATTTTCAATGTGGTACCCACCGTTGGGTGTTTAAGAGCTAGAGGGATGGTCCCCACCCCCAGCCACATTATGTTTGGTAGCGGAGCCTCCACGGCCTCCTGCTCCAGACCTACCCACTGCTTGGTGCTCCCGTGTAGGCACCAGTCTACTATTCTCCCTAAGTGCACAGCAGAGTGGTATCTCACTGGGTCCGGAAACCCTATCCCCCCGTGCTCCTTCGCTCTAGTGAGTGTTTCTCTGTCGATCCTGTGCCGTTTCCCTCCCCAGACAAATTTGGCAAAGAGGGCTCTGACATCACGCAGAAAGGCCGACGGGACTGCTATCGGGAGGGCCTGCAGAAGGTATAACAGCCTAGGGAGAAGGTTCATCTTTAGAGCGTTGCAGCGTCCAAACCACGACAACTTTCCAAGAGACCACTTTGAGATATCTTCGTGAAACTTTTTAAGGAGGGGAGGGAAGTTTAGGCCAAAGATTTTAGAGAGGTCGCATCCGATTTTAGTCCCCAGGTAGGTAAAACTTTCTTTTGCCCATTTGAAGGGGAACGAGCTCTGTAGGCGGGCGAACCTATCCAATGGAATATTAATATTATGTATCTCTGATTTAGAGAAATTGATTTTGTAGCCTGAAAGTTCCCCATATTTTTTGAGTTCTTCCATTAGATTGGGTAAAGTAATTTCTGGGCCCGATAGGCAGAAGATCAGGTCGTCTGCATAGGCAGCCACCTTATACTCTGCCCCTACTCCCTTTAGGCCTCTGATGTCTGGGTGCTGACGTATCCTACAAAGCAATGGTTCAAGGGTCAAAATAAAGATTAGGGGAGACAGCGGGCAGCCCTGCCTTGTCCCATTAGAGATAGTGAAAGATTCCGAGAACACGCCATTCACGCGAACCGACGCCGAGGGACCCTCGTAAAGGCTGAGGATCCAGCTTAACGTTCTGGGGCCCAAGCCCAAATGTTGTAGGGTGGCCTTCATGAAAAGCCAGTTGACCCGATCAAATGCCTTCTCGGCGTCGGTTGCGAGAAGAAGGGCCTGAATGCTTCTCCTTTGTGCTGTATGTATTAGGTTCAACACTTTAATAGTGTTGTCCCTCGCTTCCCTGTATGGCATGAAGCCCACCTGGTCTAACCCAATTACGTGGTGGAGGTGCGGGGCAACTCTGGTGGCCAGAATCTTGGCAAATATTTTTATATCTGCATTTAGGAGCGAAATGGGTCTATAGCTCCCACACTGTGAAGGGTCCTTCCCCTCTTTTGGCAGCACTGAAATGAATGCCCTTAGGGTGTCTGACGGGAAGGAGCCCCCCTCTCTTACCGAGTTAAACGCCGACAACATTTTGGTGCCCAGGATCGGCGTTAATCTTTTATAGTAAAGCGCCGGAAGCCCATCTGGTCCTGGGGCTTTCCCCCCCGCCGTCCCCGTGATCGCTTTCTGCAGTTCCATTAATGAGATGGGCTCCTCCAAACCATCGACCACCTCAGGCGGCAGGCTAGGCATCCCTGACTCGCCAATGTATCTCGTTACTAAGGCCGTCTGATCGGTTCTCTGGTCCCTCGGCAGGTTATATAAGGACTGGTAGAACCTCCTGAAGGACTCCGCAATCTCATTTGTCAGGTGCCTGACCCGGCCGTCTATGTCTGTGATTTTAGGGACATAGGTCTTTGCCCTCTCGGATCGCAGGGTCCTCGCCAGCAGCCTGCCACACTTGTCCCCCGACTCGTAATAGGCTCTCCGACATTTAGTCAGTTGCGCCTTCAACTTGTCGCAACTCAATGTTTTTAGTTGTTCCCTCAAAGACGTCAGGGTAGCTAGATGGGCGGCTGCTAGGGACTGTTTGTGAAGTTTCTCAAGTGCCCTGATCTCGGCCAGGAGTTCCATCGTGCGCTTTGCTTTTTCTTTTTTGATTCGGGAACCGATTTTGATAAAGATCCCCCGAATAACGCACTTGTGTGATTCCCATAGGACTCCCGGGCCAATCTCAGGGGAGGTGTTAAGAGCAAAAAACTCTCGGAGCTCTTTTTGGACTTCCTCCAGGACTGCCTGATCCTCCAACAACGAGGTATTAAGTCGCCAAGACCATCCCTTCATGGCTGGGCTCGGCAGGGTTACCGTGAGTATGACTGGGGCATGGTCGGAAATGGTAATGCTGCCAATTTCTACAGCAGAGACCCTGGACAGCGTGGCATGGGGGAGTAGGAAGAAGTCAATCCTGGAGTAAGAGTTGTGGGGAGCAGAGAAGAATGTATAGTCCCTGTCCGTCGGATGTAAGATTCTCCAGGGGTCTATCAGTTGATGTAGGGCGATTGCTTTCTTAAACCTATTTAGTTTTGTATAGGACAGATGGGGTGCGCCCCTGGAAGTGTCGATAAGTGGGTCAAGCGCTAGGTTGAAATCCCCTCCAATAATCAACTCACCCTCTCTAAAGATAGAGAGGATATCCAACGCCTTTTCGAGGAAGGCAGTCTGACCCGTATTCGGCAGGTAGAGGTTGGCAAAAGTGTAGAGATGAGACGCTAGCCTTCCCTTCAGAAAGATCCAGCGTCCCTCCTCGTCGGTCTTATAATCAACTAGCTCCCAGGGGAGACCAATATCGATAAGGATGCAGACCCCCCGCGACCTGGAGTCCGGGGAGTAACTGTGATAGCTTTTTTGAAAGGTCCTATTGCCGAAAGAGGGTGGTCTGCCTGCCCCGAAATGCGTTTCCTGCAAAAAGGCCACTTGGGCCTTCAGCCCTTTAAGATTCCTCAAGGTGAGGGATCTTTTTTCGGGGCTATTGAGACCCTTAACGTTCAGAGAGACTATGTTGAAGTCGGAGATGGCCCTGACCGGAGTCACTGGCTTGTTCCCCCTAGCCCTCATACCCACGTGTTTTGACCCGACACTCAGTATTAAAGGGGGGGGGGGGAGGGAAGGGGGGGAGAGGAGTTGTGAAGGGAACTAACCTGCCCCTGGGATGGGGGGCGCAAAGTAACCAAATGTAACACGAAACAGAACAAGTTAGAATTAAACAGTACTAATCCAAGTATGGATAATAAAGGCTTCGGTCTCGGGGACGACCAAAAGCCCGACCTATTGGGGGGTGAAGCGTCTGGCAGGGGAGACGGAACCCAAAAGCATGCGACCCACCGTCCCCTGGTCCCTTGCTTAGACACGTACACTCGCCAATAAGCCACCAACGTTAATGTCAGCCGTATTTGGGAAGAGAGAGAGCTTGAGGAAAACAGCAACCTGGAACCTCACCCAATAAGTAGAACTGGTTTGCCCCATTAGATCACCGCAGGTACAATGGAGGAAGGAATGGGGCAATTGAGGGCCCAAGAATCAACGGCGGGCAACTCTCTCAGAACCTACTGGTTGCTGGGACGGTGTTCTCTCCACCACTCCAGATGGGGATGCCGGAGGGTGGGGAGAAGGCCCTGGCCGCCCACCCTGGGGGACAGAACGGGGTCGCGGCAGGGAAAGATTGTTCCTTTTGTTCCGGGACGTCCCATCCCCGTATGGGGTGGAGGTCCTTCTCAGGCGCTGCAGGTCCCGATAACTCTTCAGGCCCCTCCGCGGTCCGCTTAGGGGCTCAGGCATAGGGAGGGAGAACTCAGGGGACAACCAGTCCTGGATCTGAACCTGAACGGGCTCGCAGCTTAGAAACTCAAACAGATTTCCCAAGTCCCGGGGCGACTTCAGAGTGAAATTGCGCTGCTCTTTCTTCACAATTAGGTGAAAGGGAAAGCCCCATCTGTAGGTGGCCCCGTTTTTAATAACTACTTCGAGGAGGGGCTTAAGGGCCTTCCGCATCTGTAAAGTCCGCTTGGATAAGTCCTGAAGAATTTTGACAGCTGCTCCGTTGTATTCGACCGAGCCCATGTGCCAGGCCCTCCGAAGTATTTCTTCTTTGAGGGAGAACAAATGGACCTTACACACCACATCCCGTGGAAAACCCGGATCCTGACTTTTGGGGCCAAGGGCCCTATGCACTCTGTCGAGCTCGATAGAGGTTGCCAGATCCCGGTCGAGGACCGTGTTGAAGATGTCGGAGACTATACGCCGTAGGTCTTCTCTCCCGGCTGCTTCAGGGATGCCCCTGAGACGGAGATTATTCCGCCTGCTCCTGTTTTCCAGGTCATCCATGTGGAGAAGACACGTTTGCAGCATTGTTTCTTGCCGATCACATCTGAGTTCTAATGCTTGCATGCGGTCTGCTGCCGTGGCACCCTCTGTCTCAAGGGTATTAACTCTCGTCTCCACATCTGAAACTTGTTGTTTGATTGTCGTTAGCTCTCGCTTGAATGTTGCTTCATATTTTGCGATGAGGCTTTCAATGTCAGCTCTTGACGGGATCCCTTTCAAAAGTGAGATGGTTTCTAGATGGATTTCTGCGGCATGGGACTGTGGTGGTATCAGGGAGCCTCCATCGGGCGAGAGGTGTTGACCTGGTGAGGGCACGGGATGTGTGCCAGACAGGGAAGAGAAGGACCTCGGGGACATGGGTGAAAGTCTCAGACCCTCTTGATCGCTTATCCTGTCTGGGGACGGTATTAAAGGTGACGGTGGGGAGCCCAGCAGGGGAGGGTCCCCGAGCCCCGCTGGGTATGCTCCCTGAGCGACCCCCCCACGACCCTGGATCTTCTGGGGGAGCTCCTCCGGCTGGGCGGACCCCTCAGCATCAGAGTTAATGTTAGATTCAAGCAGAGCAGCGCTGGCACCTCTTCTGGGCTCAAATGCATATTTCAATAGATTTGGGTGCAAAGGACCCCTGCCCCTCCCTGTTCCCTGCACCACTTCCTCCACATTATTTATAGCTGCTGGGGAAACAACAGAGCAGCTTATCACCTGCTGCCTGTCTGGTATTTTATTGGGGGGAGAGGACAGGTAGTGTGCTGCTTGAACTTGTTGCCCCATGTGTCTGCTGTCAATGTTCCCTGCATACGGTGCTTTCTGCTGTGAAGCCCCGCAGCGCAGCTGGGTGGTTTCCTTCCTCTTCACCGAGCCTGTGTCGGCATACTGCGCCTCCCGTTCCGCTCCCCCTCCTCGCCGTGGTGAGAGCTCTGTGGGCTGCGGTGCGGGCTGTGTCATGTGTAGTGACGCGGCCGCCTCTGACTCAGCGGCCGCCATCTTGCTACACCCCTTCTGCCACTCACCGCCCTCCTCGCTCCTCGTCTCTCCTCGCTCCGATACCGGGTCGGCCGGCGGGCATCGGGACGCCCCGCTCTCCGGATCCGACGCATCACTGTGAGAGGAGGTGAGGCAAGCCGACGCCATCAGATCTTCTGCCTCCCGTCTCGCCGCCATGTTGCCGGACGCTCCCCTTCCTCCGGTGAGCCACTTTCCTGCTGTTGCCCACTTCGGGGGGGTTTTCTTGTCTCCTCCGCCCTCTCTCCTCTTCATCTTCTTCTTTGCCATAACGCTGGCAGCTGTATTGGTGGGGTTCTGATTGGTAAAAGGGAATCTGGGGTCCGGGAGCAAGGCTACGTGCGTCCACACTCCGCCATTGCCAGGACACGCCCCCGTGACCCAGATTCTGACTTGGGCAGAGGAGAATGTTCCCTGCATCTCGGCGGTTTACATCCCCGGGGTAGAAAACCAGGAGGAAGATGCCTTTCACGCTCTGTGTCTCCACTGGGGTCAGCCGGACGTGGACCTGTTTGCGTCCAGACACAATCACAAGCTCCCAAGGTTCGTCTCCCTGTCGAGAGATCCTCTGGCCTTTGCCACAGACGCTCTGGCAATTCCCTGGATGGAGTTCAGGCTCCTTTATGCATTCCCTCCGTTTCCACTCCTGGGCCGAGTGCTGCACAAGATAGCCCAGGAGGGGGTACCAACCATCCTGGTGGCTCCTCGCTGGCCGAGAAGGAGTTGGTTTGCGGACATAGCTCAGATGTCAGTGGATCCATACATCATGCCTGACGACCCAGGGCTTCTCACTCAGGGGTCGCTGCGGCACCCCAATTTACAGACGCTGGCTTTGCCGGCCTGGCTATTGAGACCTCAATCCTGACGGAGAAGGGGCTGTCGGCCACGGTTGTGCATACCATGATACAGGCGCAGAAGAAATTTTCTTCCATGATATACTACGGGGTTTGGCATGCCTGCATTGCTTGGTGCGAGTCCAAGAGTCTCCCTTGCCGCACATTCTCTATTTCTAGGATTCTGGAGTTTTTACAACACTGCTTAGACTTTGGTCTCCAGCTGAGCAGCCTCAAGGGCCAGGTCTCGGCCTTAGCCGTTTTTTCCCAGAGATCCATTGCCAATCATAGGTTGATCAAGACTTTTTACCAGGGAGTCACCCATGTCCGTCCACCGTGTAAGTCAGTAATACCGGTTTGGGACTTAAATTTGGTACTTTCTGCTCTTCAGGGTCCTCCCTTTGAGCCTTTGTGCGATGCTGCATTGTCTATTTTGACTCTTAAAGTGGTCTTTTTGGTAGCGATCACCTGGGTGCGTCGCGTGTCAGAGCTGGCCGCGCTTTGTATGAAGCTTTCCTACTTTGAGCGGCATAAGGATAAGGTGGTTTTTCGATTTAAGCCTGATTTTTTGCCTAAGGTCGTGTCTCCCATTCACCTTAATGAGGAAGTTGTCTTACCTTCTTTGTGTCCAGCACCGACTAATTCTAAGGAAAGGACCCTCCATGCCTTGTATGTGGTCAGAGCCATTAAGTATTACCTGGTTGCGACTGAATCCTTCAGGAAATTGGATTTGCTCTTTGTCCTAACAGAGGGCTCTAGGAAAGGTTTGCCACCAGCCAAGTCCACTCTCAGTAAGTGGATCAGACAGGCGGTGGTGCAAGCATTTTCTTCTAAGGGGAAGGAACCCCCTTTTCGGATCACAGCTCATTCTACTAGAGCTATTGGTGCCTCCTGGGCTTTTCAGCACCAGGCATCTGTTGAACAGGTTTGTAAGGCCGCCACTTGGTCTTCAGTTCATACCTTTACCAAGTTTTACAAGGTTGATGTTAGGGCCTCAGCTGATGCTGTCTTTGGCCGATAGGTGCTTCAGGCGGTAGTGAAATGAACTACATGCTGTTCCGCACTGGGGATCTCGCCCTAATGGACACTGCTTTTGCATGTCCCACATGTCATTACTCTGGGGCAACCTGGACTTGATATAGGGAAAAATACAATTCTGTGAAACTCACCTGTAGAATTGTTTTTGAGTATATCCAGTCCAGGGCATCCCACCCCACCCTTTGTTCATTATCTCTGTATGCTTGTTATGGTGATTTCCATTTGTATTCTTGGACTTGTTGTCCTTAAAGTTCTTTGTTGGAGAGAGTACAAGCTGAATCTATGTGAAGTAACATGGTTTCTTGGCCTCGGCCTGTCTCTTCTTACTGCTTTTTAACCACTGGGAAATGATAGAGAGACACCTGCTTTTATAGGGGGCCTGGAGGAGCAACAGCTTTTGACCCTGCAGTCGAGCGCCCCCTGGGGGCGGAATACCCACATGTCATTACTCTGGGACGACCTGGACTGGATATACTCAAAAACAATTCTACAGGTGAGTTTCACAGAATTGTATTTTTGCGCACCTGGAACAGAGATCCAGAGACCTTGCATTCTCTGGTTACACTTCCAGATCAGGTTTGTCAGTCCCTTCGCTGCAGGTCGGTTCATGGGAATCTATCCAAGGGGGAGACCTTGACATCAGGTGGACCCAATCCGTATCACAACAGACGCAAGAGCGCAGGTCTGGGGGGGTGCAAGGTTACCCGTAAGATATACGGAAAGGTATGGAAGAAGTTTTCTTTTTGTGCAGTCCATAATCTGAATCATTCACATCTGGCTGGAGTTTTAGATTTTTTTACAGGAAGGGTCAGAAATTTGGATTAGCCATCAGTACTTTAAAGGTGAAGGTGGCGGCTCTGTTTGTATTCTTGGACCGTAGGCTTAGACAGGAGAATTTGATTGAAAGATTCTTTATCTCCCTGTTTAGAGGTAGAACTGTGAATTCTAAGTCCTCCCCTCTCTAGGACCTTTCTATTGTCCTGAATGGTTTCATACGGTTCCCCTTTGAGCCCATTGAGGGAGCAGCGGTTACGTTTTTAATACTTAAGGTTGTCTTTATATTATATTATATAAATTATATTTATATTAGCCATTACTTTGGCTAAAAGAATTAGTGATTTGCAAGCATTGTCCATCAAAGAGACATATTTTAGGATTTTTTACAATCCTCTCTCTATCAGACCTGTCCTGCTTTACCTAAAGAAGATCGCTTTAGAATTTCACAGGTCCCGGGAGAGCTACCTACCCGGTCTCTACCTACTAGGTCTCAGACCAGAGGACCTTAACGATCAACAGGAGATGCATCTGCTGGATGCTAGGAGCATTCTGTTGACTTTTTTTGATCGTACCTCAGGATAGAGGTGAGCCAATCATTTGTTACTTTCTTTTGCAGAAAAGAATAGGGGTCTGCAAGCCTCTAAGGCAGGGGTACTCAACCACTTCTTGTAAAGGTCCATTTACAGGCATCTGGTGAGAGGCGAAGGTCCGGACGGGGCGCTGTCAGGGGGGGTGGATAGTTAGAAATCAGTGCACTGGGGGCGGGTTGGGGGTGGATGATACCTTGCAATGCCACTTCCCGTCCGTGCAGTACTTCATATTGCAATGCTAGGTGCCAGGGAGTAATGACACTGGCAGGGAGACAAACAACTACATCACCAATCTGTAACGGGGCAGCGCTGAGCATAGCAACACAGAAGCAACTAACTGCAGGGCTGTCAGGGCAGGGGTCCAGAAATCTGGCACCAAGGTCCGTATTCGGACCCCGATCCGCCAGTTGAGTACCGCTGCTCTAAGGCCTCTATTGCTAGGTAAATTAGGGTAGCCATCCAGTTAGCTTATGAATCTTCTAGGAGTCCGCCTCCAAAGTCACTTCGAGCACACTTTACCAGGGAGGTTTGTGCTTCTTGGGCTAATTGGTCAGGAGTTTCTCTGGAGGAGATTTGCAGAGCAGCAGCTTGGACTTCCCTGCACACCTTTTTGAAGCGCTACAGAGTGGATCTTTTCAGCAGGAAGATTCTACAGATAATTTCCCATCCCTATGGTAGAATGTTTGTAGGATTTCTTGTTAATCAGCAGCTGGGCCATCCTGGAGGATGTTTTGGGAAAACCCCAATTAGCTTACCAGTTATGGAATTTTCAGTAGTCCTCCGGGGCAGTGTCCTACTTTCTGTCCAGGCTAAGTATATATTATCTGTATTTATGCATGTTTCTTCTGAGATTCTAAAAACACTCGTCGTGTGGACATGTCCTGTTTGTGTTTCCAGCTTAGGTGGGGGGAGCTACTCGGCTGGGCCGTCCTGGAGGACTACCGGAAATTCCATTACCGGTAAGCTAATTGGGGTTTTTGGGCAGTCCCATGGCACATGTATGAGCCCTTGTCTAATCCATGTTGTATACCTTGCATATTAAAGCCCGGCATAGAGCTCAGAATTCGGTTTTACAAAAGAGTAATGTAATTGAAATGGGTGCACCGCCAATGCTGAAGCACTATAACTAGGGTGTGCTCACTTAAATGGACCACCTAAACAACAACAATAGAGCGGGCATGCATATGAGCACACCTGTCTCTAAAAAAGGAGCACCACAACTAGTGAAAAGTTATTATACAAAATACTTTTATTATTGATACAATACAAAAGAAAGCTAAAAACACATAAACCACAAACAATTAAAAACAACGGAACATGACCAATGTACTCCAATAGTTGATGCCCAAACGGGTATATGCAAATAATTAATACCCCATGGTAACATGGCCCATCATTTTTCACCCTAAGATAAATATTTTGTGCCGGCACAAAAAAAATTACTCAATAACCTACCTATACTTGCTACTGAAAATAATATATGAGAAATAAAGTGCTGTAGTGCATACCAAATCCTAATAATACATGTGCCAAAAATCCATTAACACACAACTGTCAATACAACATGAAACCACAACCCCACACAACAGGTGATGAGACTAAAATCCAAAAAACTATCAGCGTATCCCAGATGACTGATTTAAACACATATCATAACACTGAATATATTGCACAGACCTAATCCAAGAGATTTAAGTGTGAACCATGTGAACAAATTAAAAAAAATATGCAATAGCAAGTGCCGACAAACAATACAACATAAATCTCACAATTACAGGGCCACCCAGGGTATACGATCATAGGGTCAAGGTCGGTATAATCCACCCGCGCACACGGCTCCCATGCCGATTCAAGGGTGAGGGTGATCTGCAATATACAAGTGACCCTTTAAATACCTGCTGCCCCTGGGTGGGGGAAAAACAATCAACCACGTGCGTCCAGCCCCAAGTACAGGAGTTCCGGCGGAAGTAAAACCTTGGCGCGGTCTTCCACCGCTGACTGCGGCGAACGCCACAGCCCCGTGAACCGGGGCTGCAATCGGCGCACCCGCACATACGTACAAGATGACACACGCCGCGTCATCAATGACAGCCCCTATGACGCGGCAGGCAATCTGACCGCACAGGGGAATGACATCTTCCTGGAAACCAGTGACGCTAGCGGCGTGCTATAATGCGCAAGCGGCCAGACGCAGAAGGTGATCTCCCAGAGGCAGCAAATATTGGGGCCACCCTTTTATTTACACCTATCAAAGCCTATAAAATAAAGATACAATGCATATGTCAATTACAAATTTTTTCATAACGATATAATTTAAATCAATAAAGCAGGCATGGCCACATATACCTGTTTGTACAGTAAAAGAGGCCTAGTACTTATATACATGGCATGCCACATTATCAATCCACAAGATGCATGCCAAGACCCCGGAACGGTAGCAGAAACCCTAAGACTATAATAGGGCAAAAAATTCCTATCACAAATATCAAATATATCAAAAATATCAAACAGTGTAAGACATAAAGGCAATAGTGTGTTGGTATTGCCTTTATTTCTTACACTGTTTGATATTTTTGATATATTTGATATTTGTGATAGGAATTTTTTGCCCTATTATACTCTTAGGGTTTCTGCTACAGTTCCGGGGTCTTGGCATGCATCTTGTGGATTGATAATGTGGCATGCCATGTATATAAGTACTAGGCCTCTTTTACTGTACAAACAGGTATATGATGTTGTGGCCATGCCTGCTTTATTGATTTAAATTATATCGTTATGAAAAATGTCGTAATTGACATATGCATTGTATCTTTATATTCCTAGTATGTCACACGCCCCACTTCCAAAGATCCATGACACTTGGGAAACCGGCCTGTAGAGGGTGATCTTGCAGAGATGACATGGAAAAAGGAGCCCCTCTTGGTCCATAAGTACCTGGTTCCTCCCACTATTCCCCAGTCTTTCCGTCTCTGCAGTCGGCGAAGCATTCAGAAGATGACTCTCCTTCAAGCTGCAGGTAGCCGGGTTGCTCCCGGCCCTTTTTTTCTATTTCTGTCTGAATCTTTTTAACCTGTTGGGTTATATTGTATGCCTCCCAGCCCTGGCTGTATGTTTCAGGCAAAGGTAGATACACCTTCTGGTGTATACAGGAGTTATTCTAAGTATGTCACACACCCCGCTTCAAGATATCCATAACATGTGGGTAATACCGACCTGAAGGGGCGTTCCTGCAGAGATGATAGCAAAAAAGAAAGCCCCTCCCTGATCCATAAATACCTGGGACCTCCCACTCATCACCCAGTTTTCCATCTCTGCAGACGGCGAGCAAGTCAGAAGATGATGGCTCCTCCTTGCACAGGGGGATTTCAGGTAGCCGGGATGACTCCCGGCCCGCTATTTATTTATTTCCGTTTGGACCTTTTTCCCCAGAAATCCATATGCCTCCCAGCCTCGGCTGAGGGTCCAGGCGAGGGTATATCAGCACCTTAGGTGCTCAGGAGCTATGCTCCACCGTGAGACCCTATATGAGAGGGTAGGCGGTAATACCGGGTTGGTGACCCCGGTTTGGGATGCCCTGTCCCTTACTTACATACAATGGCCCTCCCAGGATCCCCTTCCATAGGTGGGGTGGGGGAGTGTTGGTCCTTTTGTTAATTTATTAACTTATTGATTTATCACAGGACAGCATACTTTGAGTGTGTGTGTGTGAGTGTACTGTCACTTTAACTGTTTTCAGCCGCCGCAGCCGTTTTACAGGGCCTGTGCGGTGCTGGCTGCCTTCTTCCCCCCATCTTCCCTTTACCTCTATTAATGGCGGAGGTATTCACCTCACGCCATGTTGCTGTGCTTCGGGGGGGGGGGGGGGCGGGTCCGGACCGTCGGCGGGGCCGGGACTTGTCCCTCCCGTTTTTCACCATGCTATGTGTGAGTGTGTGTGTGCTTAACGTTTTGTCATCTGGCCGGGCTGGCGACCGCTCTTTGCTAATGCGGCGCCGGCCGGCTCTGGGCGCCATTTCCCTGAGGTGATTCACCTCACGCAGTCTGGGGGGGGCGGGGCCGGTGTGACGGCGCGTCACCGCTCCCCGCCTCCTGCCTTCGCTGGTGCCACTGCGGAGCTCTGTGGAGGAGAGAGGGGGGCGTGGCCCGGCCTCGCGCGCGTCCCGCGCTGGCCACGCCCCCTTCTCCCTCTCTGGCTGCAGCTCTGGTTGTTGGTGTGGAGCGTCTGGAAATCCCTCACGGTCGCCATTGCGGTCTATGGTTCTGTAAGTGGCCTCTGGCCATTCTTCCTTCTCACTGTATGCTTGATTGTTTTCTTCATTAGCCTTATCTAAAAAGTCCTTCTATTCTGTCTTTCAGATGGTGGTTCAGGAGGTTCGCCAGTAGCATTTAGGGGGTCCCTCCTGATCCTTATCACTGGGTTAATTTTTTGCCATAAATCCTCCCACTCGGGACATTAAAAGGGGCATCCCGGGTTGTCTAACGGCGTAATTCCCTGGGTCATAGCGACTTTTCATATATAAAGTTCACCTTATGGAGGCATCCCCGGATACTGGGCTCGGGGCCCCTTCGGGGCATCCCCGAAAGTGTATGTTATGTGGGGTATCCATTTCTGGGGACGATGTACTTCTGTGTATCCCATGTGCACAGCAGACCATCACGCGGCAGTCCGAACCACAGGCGTCTGGGTCAGCACCGCCGGTCGCTTCATCTCCATCTCCCGCTTTGACACGCGCCCCGTGTGACGTCGTCATGGGCAGGGAGCTGCAATCTGAGATGTGCGCCAGATTGGCTAACCTTGAAAAAATTATCTCTGGCTCGGTCGCCCGTAAGGCTCCGACTAAGAGAAAGCATGGCGGAGGACCAGGAGGATGTTAATAATCTGGATTGGTCTGACTATTCCCAGCTAGAAGAAGGGGAAGTTTATGAGGATTCTGATTTTTCGGACGATGAGCTGTCCTTTGGCGCTGATGCCGAGCTGGGGGACTTGGGGAAATCCTCTGATACTCCCCACGCTCTGGCTCTGATGTTGGAGGTATTGAATATTTCCCCTCCTGAGGAGGTGTCACAGCAGAAGGGTGAATTGTTTGAGGAATCCAAGCCGCGCTTGGAATTCCCTACACAAAGGCATTTTGACAAAATTATTGCCAAAGAATGGGACAGGCCGGCTCGGCTCCCTGGCATCCCTCAGGGATGGGATAGGAAATATCCCTTCCCTTCGGAGGCAGTTAAGCGCTGGGCATCTCCCCCCGAGGTGGATGCGCCGGTTTTGGGGTTGTCCAATTTCTCGGTTTTAAATAGACCTGATTGTTCCATTCTCAAGGATGGAGAGGATAAACGTATTGACCAGATGGCTTGTCATGGTTTTGCTAGCGTTGGGTCAGCCATGCGGCCTGTTTGCGCATCGGCACTAATGGTGTTGGCTGCCAGGTCCATGGTTAGGGACCTGTTGACCTCTTCCGGGCTGCGTCCCGGTAGTGCTGAGTTCCTTAGCCTCAAACGGTGTGAGTTGTTTTTATCTTTTGTGTTGACAGCCTTGGATGACACTTTGATGATGTGTGGTAGAACGTCGGCGCTGCTGGTCTATTCGGCGTTCGGTGTGGCTGCGCCAGTGGGCGGCAGATTTTATGTCCAAGAAGTCACTAACGGCTCTACCTTTTGTTGGATTACGGCTTTTTGGAGAGACATTGGACTCTGTTACCAAGGGTGGTAGGTTACCTCAACGCAAGAAACAACGCCGCCCCTTTCGGGGGGCCCCTTCCTTTACCCCCTCCTTTCGTGGGGCCAGATCTGGCAGGGGATTTGCATTCCCTTCTTCCAGAGGTGATTCTGGGAGCAGGGGCAGAGGACGTGCCCGTCCAGGATTCAGTTGGGGCTCTAAGCCCAAGCCGGCTGCCAAACCGGCTCAGCAATGAGGGGGCGCCCTCACCCTTGCGGGTGGGGGGACGGCTGCGACTCTTTTCCCAGGTTTGGGATCAAGAGGTCTCGGACCGATGGATCCGGGAAGTGGTGTCTTCTGGTTACAAGCTGGAGTTCGAGCTCCGCCCCCCTTCCAGATTTTTCAGGTCTCTGATGCCTGCAGAACCTCTAGCGGCGCAGGGGCTTCTGTTGGCAGTGCAGAACCTTCTGGACATGGCTGTCATTTGCCCAGTGCCTCCTTCGGATCAGGGCAGGGGTTTTTATTCCAATCTGTTCACGGTACCCAAGAAGGATGGATCGGTCCGACCCATCTTGGATCTGAAGTTTCTCAACAGGTTCATCCGGCCACGGAAATTCCGCATGGAAACACTACGTTCGGCCATTCACTCTCTTCGTCAGGGAGACTTTCTGACGTCCATAGACATCAAGGATGCTTATCTACACGTTCCAATTTTTCCAGCACACCAGAGGTTTCTCAGGTTCGTGGTGGAGGATCGGCATTTTCAGTTTGTAGCACTCCCTTTCGGCCTCACCTCGGCTCCTCGGGTGTTCACCAAGGTGCTAGCGGGGGTGATGGCTCTGCTAAGGGTTCAGGGCATCCGCATTGTGCCCTATTTGGACGATCTTCTGATCATGGCCTCCTCCTTCAACCAAGCGGAGTTGGACACCAGAATGGTGGTGTCCACCCTGGAGAGGTTTGGTTGGGTGGTCAACCACCCCAAGTCTTCTCTCTCTCCGTCCAGAGTAGTGACCTTTCTGGGAATGTCTCTGGACACTTCGCAGGCCAGGGTGTTTCTGCCCCAGGCCAAGATTCTTTTGATTCAGGAATTAGCTCGGCTTCTCTTGTCGGCCCCTCGTCCGTCCATCCGGCTAGGGATGAGGCTGGTGGGGTTAATGGTGGCCTCATTCGAGGCAGTTCCCTTTGCTCAGTTTCATACAAGGACGCTTCAGCTTCATCTGTTGAAGGTTTGGGACAAGTCTCCTCTATCGTTGGATCAGTCCTTCCTGATGACTCCCCGAGTTCGTCGATCCCTACAATGGTGGCTGGGGTCGGTCAATCTGTCGCAGGGCAGATCTTTTCTGGTACCGTGCTGGGAAACAGTCACCATGGATGCCAGTCTGTCAGGTTGGGGGGGTGTTTGGAAGGACCTCCAGTTTCAGGGTCTGTGGAGTCCGCAGGAGGCTCACGAGCCCATCAATGTTCTGGAGTTGAGAGCCATCAGGTTGGTTCTGTTTCGCTTGTCTCATCAGTTGAGAGGCCTGCCAGTTCAGGTTCGGTCGGACAACAGGACGGCGGTTGCTTACATCAATCACCAAGGGGGGACTCGCAGCAGGAGTGCCCTCAGGGAAGTGTCTTTGATTCTGGACTGGGCGGAGAGTCACGTCCCGTGTATCTCAGCGGTCTACATTCCGGGAGTGGAGAACACGGAGGCGGACTTGCTGAGCAGAGCCTCCTCTCGTCAGGGGGAGTGGTCTCTCAGTCCCACGGTGTTTCGTTCGATATGTCTCAGGTGGGGGTTCCCAGCGGTGGACCTCTTTGCCTCTCGTCACAATCACAAGCTTCCAGTCTTTGTGTCTCTCTCACAGGATCCTCTGGCTCTGGCAGTGGATGCCATGTCTCTGAACTGGAGGGATCTGGGGTTTCTTTACCTGTTCCCTCCGTTTCCAATGGTAGCCAGAGTGGTGCGCAAGCTGACTCTGGAGGGCGTGTCGGCGATTCTAGTGGCACCAAGGTGGCCAAGGCAGGTTTGGTTCGCAGACCTGGTAAGACTGGCAGAAGATCAGTTCATTCTGCCTCTTCTGCCGGACCTGCTCACCCAGGGTCGGCTGCGCTATCCCAATTTACCTTCGCTGGCTTTGACGGCGTGGCTGCTGAAACCGCCATCTTAAAGGAAGAAGGTCTTTCTGACGCGGTGGTTCAGACTCTTATTAGCGCCAGGAAGCGTTCTTCCTCTACTATTTACTATAGGACTTGGAGGTCCTATCTTGACTGGTGTGAAAGTAGGTCTTTCTCTTGTCGGGAGTTTTCCATTTCCAGAATCCTGGAGTTTCTTCAACATGGTCTGGATTTGGGGCTTCAACTTAGTACCTTGAAGGGGCAGGTTTCTGCCCTGGCGGTGTTTTTTCAACGGTCATTTGCACTTCATCCCTTAGTCAAGACCTTTTTCCAAGGAGTTACGCATGTACGGCCTCCTAGGAAGCCCTTTGTTCCAGTTTGGGATTTGAACCTGGTTCTTTCTGCTGTTCAGGGTCCCCCGTTTGAACCCTTGAATGAGATTGCTTTGTCTTCACTTACTCAAAAGGTGGCCTTTTTGGTGGCCATCACTTCGGTTAGGCGTGTTTCTGAGTTGGCAGCTTTATCCATTAAAGCTCCGTACTTCGAAAGGCATCAGGACAAGGTTGTCTTTCGTTTCAAGCCGGATTTTCTTCCTAAGGTGGTCTCTGCCTTTCATCTGAATCAGGACATTGTTCTGCCTTCTCTATGTCCTAATCCCAGCAACGACAAGGAAAGGGCGCTGCATTCCTTGGATGTAGTCCGTGTTGTGAAATATTATCTGGTGGTTACGTCTTCCTTTCGTAAGACTGATGCTTTTTTTGTGGTGCCCTTTGGGCCTAGGAAAGGTTTGGCTCCTGCCAAATCTTCCATTAGTAAATGGATTCGTCAGGCCATCATTGGGGCCTATTCTGCCAAGGGGAGGAGTCCCCCTTTTCGTGTTACTGCTCATTCTACTCGTGCGGTTGGAGCGTCCTGGGCTTTCCAGCACCAGGCCTCTGTTGAGCAAGTTTGTAAGGCCGCTACTTGGTCCTCTGTTCACACTTTTTCCAAGTTTTACAAGGTTGATGTTCGGGCCTCAGCGGATGCTGTTTTTGGCCGCAAAGTTCTGCAAGCTGTTGTGGTTTAAGTTGTGCATTGTTGCCTTGTTTTGGATCCCCGCCCTTTTTATGGACACTGCTATTGGATGTCCCACATGTTATGGATATCTTGAAGCGGGGTGTGTGACATACTTAGAATAATACCATTTTGTGAAATACTCACCTGTAAAATGGGTATTATAAGTATGTCACACACCCCGCTTCACCCGCCCTTCTTGTATTCGGGATCCTTTATATTGTGAACTTTGCGTTATTTTGATTTATATTTGCCTCTTCCTGGTCCCTTACCTTACTGCTTCTATATACTGGGTGATGAGTGGGAGGTCCCAGGTATTTATGGATCAGGGAGGGGCTTTCTTTTTTGCTATCATCTCTGCAGGAACGCCCCTTCAGGTCGGTATTACCCACATGTTATGGATATCTTGAAGCGGGGTGTGTGACATACTTATAATACCCATTTTACAGGTGAGTATTTCACAAAATGGTATTTTTACTCCTCCGTGAGACCCAAATTTTTGGTAGGCGGCTTCCGGGTTGGTGTTTTCCGGCATGGGATGCCCCCTGTTCCTTTAAAATCCCCTTGTGCCTGATGGGTTCATTTCTATCCTCTCCCCTTTAGTTCTCCTTTAACCCTGCTGGGGTAAAAAGGGGGGGGGGGGGGGCGTTATTTGGGCTTGTTGGTCACCATGCACATAATATAAAATTATATATTAATATAGTATTACATATATATTATTATGTATTTTGAAGAACACAATTTAATAGGAAATGTTTGTATCTAAATTTCCTTATCTCGGACTAAAGAGCATTAATTTGGTTTACCTTGTAAAAACCGATTGTTGTCAGGGCAATTTTTTTTTTTTTAATTTTCCTCCATTTTCTTGGGCATCGCGTATCCCGGAATTGGGCGTGGCTTCGGCGCGCATCATCATTTTGGTTATAGAGCACGCTGATGTGCTCTGTATGTCCGTCCTGGCTTCCTGCTGACGTCAGGTGGGCGGGGCTTCGGTGCGCAGCATCATTTTGGTCATAGAGCACGCTGATGTGCTCTGTATGTCCGTCCTGGCTTCCTGCTGACGTCAGGTGGGCGGGGCTTGTCGGCCAGTCCTTCACTTAGCCGGCGTTTCCGGCTGTTTTCCCTGCGGTCTTCTCTCGTGTGGTGAGCTGGTCGCCTGGTCCTGTGAGTACCCTTTAGCTTACCTGAAGGGAGTTTCTGACATTTTTTTTTTTATGTTTTGTTCATTTATTAGTGTATATTTGTGCATTGGTGACTATTTGTTTTTTTTCTTTAGGAAACTCCTTATTAAAAAGGGGGTTTCTCCTGGTCCTTAGCCCTTAAGCCTTATTGGGGGTCCATTTGTGTTTCAATCCTCCCACTTGAGACTATTTAAAGGGGCATCCCGGGTAGCATATGCATAAAACCCATATATACTTGCCGACTATAATCAATTATAGTATAATATTTAACACCATATGGAGGCATCTCAGGATAATGGGCATGCAATTTCCTCAGCACAGACTCGGCAATGTATTCTAAGTGTGCCATACACTCCACTTCGAACATCATGACATCTTGGGTTATATCCTCTAGAGGGCGTACTCGCAGAGATGAAATGCAAAAAAGGCAGCCCCTCCTGGCCCATATAACCTAGGAACCTCCCACCAATTCCCCAGTTCCCTCTGCGAGCGGACGAGACAGAAGATGAAGACTTCTCTCTTGCAAGTATGCCGGGCTGACGCCCGGTGCCCCATTTTTTGTCCTTATTGCTGCCAGGATTTTTACCAAATTGTCCCTAGTGAGCCTCCCAGCTTTGGCTGCGGGTCCTGGCAAGAGTAGGAGCACCCTGTGGGTGCTTTGGGAGCCTTAATACACCGTGAGTCCTCAATTGGGGCAGGCGGTGTCACCAGGTTTCGGTGATCCTGGTGTGGGATGCCCTTAGTCCCTGCCTTATGCGGCCTTATTTCGGCCGGGGCCTCCCTGGGTTCCCCCTCCGGGTCCCTTACTCCCCGGGGGGGACACGCCAGCTTTTTTCCTTTATATTTTGTGTTATGTGTGTGTGGATGTATGAGTGTTAGGTGCTTCACACTTTAGTTGCTGTGGTCATTTGAAAGTATTCCCTGTTGAATTGGGCTCGTTTTCTGTCAGCCTGAGTGAATCACACAGGCTGTGGTGTGTGTAAAAGGGGTGGGGCCGGCGCTCGGTAGCCCCGCCCCCTGGACGGCGCGATTGGAGGGCCCTAGCTTGCCTTGCTCCGCACTGCAGGGAGGGGGCGTGGCCTAAAAAAGGGCGCCTTCGGCGCTGGCACGCCCCCCTTCTTCTTCCTGGTCCTGGCTCCTCATGCTTCAGGGGCCATCTTGGAAGTTATCTGCGCTGCTGTGCTGCTTGCAGGGGTCAGGTAGGGACCTGATGGCCTTTTGTTTTGTATCGTTTAGGGGTCACTCTCTGGTGGAGTGGGCCCCTGGTGGTTATGTATGTGAGTTTAGAACTATATACTGTATATAGTTGTATATATGGGGTTGCTTGTATTTTTATTAATGCAAAAGCCGCATGGTAATTGTGTGCCTTTGTGTGTTGCAGATTGCTTCAGATTGTGCATATTAAGGGGTTCCTCCTGGTCCTGGGGTCCCTAGTTTAAAGTTGGTCTCCTCTAAAATCCTCCCACTGGGACTTTTAAGGGGCATCCCGGGTTGCTTTAGCGTAATTCCCTTCGGTCTTGCGACTGACCAATAAAAAAATCACCATATGGAGGCTCCGCAGGATACTGGACTAGGGTCCTCATTGGGCCCAGTCCGTTCATGCGTGGGGTGTGGGGCATCCCTTACGGGAGAGGATGTACCAATCTGTACTCCATGCGCTCATAAGGCCATAACGCGGAAGTCTGGGTCCCAGCCTTCTGGGTCGGCTCTTCCTGCTTCATCGCCTTCCCCTCCCCGTTTGTTACGTACCCCGAGTGACGTTGCTGCCAGCGGGGAGTCGCAATCAGATGTATGCACCAGGTTGGCGAGCATTGAAAAGTTTATTGTTAGCACAGAGGGCAAGAAGGCCCAAGCTAAAAAGAGACATTTGTCATCGGCCCAGCCTGTGTGGGACACAGATGACGATTATATGTATTTGTCAGATTATTCCCCTTTAGAGGAGGGGGAAGTGTATGAGGAAACAGAATCTGATTTTGTGCAGTCTGGTGAGACTTTTGGTGAGCAGGCGCCGGGGGATGCCGTAGATACGGCGGCTGTGTTGACGCATATGTTGGAGGTGTTGGATATTGTTCCCCCTGAGGCGCCTCCCTTGAAGAAGGGGGAATTTTTTTGGGTTCGCAAGCCCCGTCTAGAGTTTCCTACGCAGGATCATTTTGATGCACTGATCCAGAAGGAATGGGAGAGGCCCTGTCGGCTGCCGGGTGCTCCCCAGGGATGGGACAAGAAGTATCCCTTCCCGGTGGAGGCGGTCAAGCGATGGTCTTCTCCCCCTGAGGTCGATGCGCCTGTCTTGGGCTTGACCAATTCTTCCATATTGAACACCACGGACGCTACCTTCCTTAAGGATGGCGAGGATAGGCGCCTGGATTAGATGGCCTGTCATGCGTTTGCTTGTGTGGGATCGGCCCTGCGGCCGGCTGGTTCATCGGCTCTAGTGTCGCTTGCTACCAGGTCTCTTATCAGGGACTGGCTTAATGGCGGTCTGTTTGATCCGGCTAGCGCTGAGTTCGCTACTCTTAAGAGGTGTGAATTATTCATGGATTTTGTGTTGTCTGCTATGGAGGATTCTATTGTCATGTGTAGCAGGACTTCGGCCCTATTGGTGGCCATGCGCAGGTTGGTCTGGCTGCGTCAGTGGACAGCGGATTTTGGGGCTAAGAAGTCCCTTACAGCTCTTCCCTTCTTGGGTACGCGGCTGTTTGGTGATAAATTGGATGCTGTTGCTCCTTTCGTGGAGCCAGAGCAACTAGGGGTCTGCCCGTCTCTGGTGTCAGGGGCTCGTCCTGGAACAGGGGCAGAGGTCGGGCGCGCCCGCCGGCTGCGTGGGGTTCCAAGCCTAAGCCTGCCGGTAAGCCGGCTCAGCAATGATGGGGGGGGGGCGGCTGCGGCTCTTCTTCCAGGTCTGGGCCAGGGAGGTCACAGACAATTGGATCCTGGAGGTGGTGTTGTCCGGGTACAAACTGGAGTTCGAGTACTGGCCGCCTCCAAGGTTCTTGAGGTCGCGGGTACCCTCGGACCCTCAGGCTGCTCAGGGGCTCCTGTTAGCAGTAAGAAATCTTCTGGACATGGGAGTTATTTGCCCGGTGCCTCTGTCGCAGAGAGGCAGGGGTTACTACTCCAACCTTTTCACGGTACCCAAAAAGTAGGGTTCGGTGAGACCCATTCTAGATCTCAAGGTTCTGAACAGGTTTATCAGAGCCAAAAAGTTCCGCATGGAGACTCTGCGCTCCGCTATCAATTCCCTTCACCAGGGGGATTTCATGTCGTCCATAGACATCAAGGATGCGTATTTGCATATTCCTATTTTTCCAGCGCATCAGAGATTCCTCCGGTTTACGGTGGAGGATCAACATTTTCAGTTTGTAGCTCTTCCCTTCGGGCTGACCTCGGCACCGCGGGTCTTCACCGAGGTCTTGGCGGGGATAATGGCCCTGCTCAGAGCTCAGGGCATTCGCATTGTGCCTTATCTGGACGACCTGTTGATCTCAGCTTCTTCCCTCAGTCAGGCGGAGCTGGACACCCACCAGGTGGTGTCGACTCTGGAGAGGTTCGGGTGGGTGATCAACCGCCCCAAGTCCTCTCTTTCTCCATCACGCGTGATTTCCTTTCTGGGAATGAATCTGGATACCATTCAGGCCAGAGTATTTCTGCCCCAGACCAAGGTGCAGGGGATTCGGGGTCTGATCCTTCTTCTTCTGGCCAATCCTTGTCCCTCTATCCGACAGGGGATGAAACTGATGGGCTTGATGGTTTCCTCCTTCGAGGCGGTACCGTTTGCACAGTTTCACATGAGAACGCTTCAACTTCACCTATTGACGTATTGGGACAGGTGTCCCCAGTCTTTGGATCAATCTTTCAGGATGTCTCCCAGGGTTCGGCATTCACTTCGGTGGTGGCTGGAGTCGAGCAACCTGTTGAAGGGCAGGTCCTTTCTGGTCCCTTGTTGGGAGACGGTTACCACGGATGCCAGCCTGTCGGGCTGGGGAGGTTTTTGGAAAAGTCATCAGTTCAGTGGGGTGTGGAGCCCTCAGGAGGCTCACAACCCCATCAATGTCTCGGAGCTCAGGGCCATCCGGCTTGTTCTGCAACGGCTGACGTCGCAGTTACGGGGTCTGCCGGTTCAGGTTCGGTCAGACAATCGAACGGCGGTGGCCTGCATCAATCACCAAGGAGGGACTCGCAGCAGGGGTGCCCTCAAGGAAGTCTCCCTGATTCTGCACTGGGCGGAGAACTTTGTTCCTTGCATTTCGGCAGTTTACATTCCGGGAGTGGAAAACACGGAGGCGGATTCCCTGAGCAGGGGATCTTCTCGCCAAGGAGAGTGGTCTCTCCACCCCGTGTTTTTTCTGGATCTTTGCCGCAGGTGGGGGACTCCAGAGGTGGATCTCTTTGCCTCGAGGCACAATCACAAACTTCCGGCCTTTGTGGCTCCTTCCCAGGATCCTCTAGCATTGACAGTGGATGCCTTGTCTCTTGCCTGGAAGGATCTGGGGTTTCTGTACCTGTTTCCGCCCTTCGCCATGCTGGGCAAGGTTGTTCGCAAACTGATTCTGGAAGGGGCACCAGCAATTCTGGTGGCTCCAAGGTGGCCAAGAAGGGTTTGGTACGCAGACGTGGTAAGGCTGGCAGTAGATCAGTACCGGCTTCCCGTGTTGCCGGATCTATTGTCTCAGGGTCAACTTCTTTACCCCAATTTACAAACGCTGGCTTTGACGGCTTGGCTGCTGAAACCTTCATTCTGAAGGAGGAAGGTTTGTCTGAGGCCGTTGTCCAGACCTTGATTAGATCTAGGAAACGGTCCTCTTCTGGCATTTACTATAGGACTTGGAGGTCCTACATTGATTGGTGTGAGGCTAGGGCCTTGCCTTGTAGGGTGTTTTCTATTCCTAGGATTCTGGAGTTTCTTCAGCATAATCTGGATCTCGGTTTCCAGCTTAGTACCTTGAAAGGACAGGTTTCGGCTTTGTCTGTTTTTTTCCAGAAGTTTTTTGCCTTGCACCCTGGTTAAGACCTTTTTCCAAGGAGTCGCGCATGTGCGGCCTCCTAGGAAGGCGGTAGTTCCTGTTTGGGATTTGAATTTGGTTCTGTCGGCTCTACAGGGTCCTCCTTTTGAGCCACTACAGGATACTGCTCTTTCTATTCTCACTCAGAAGGTTGCCTTTTTGGTGGCTATTACCTCTGTTCGGCGTGTCTCTGGGTTGGCGGCTCTGTCGATTCAGGCCCCTTATTTTGAGAGACATCAGGATAAGGTGGTTTTTCGCTTTAAGCCAGATTTTCTTCCTAAGGTGGTATCTGCCTTTCATATCAATCAGGATATGGTTCTCCCTTCCTTATGTCCTAAGCCTAGCAATGACAAGGAGAGGGTTCTGCACAATTTGGATGTTGTGGTCACTACTTCTTTTTTCCGCAAGACGGATGCCTTTTTCGTGGTGCCCTGCGGGCCCAGGAAAGGTTTGGCGCCCGCCAAGTCTACCATTAACAAATGGATTTGTCAGGTCATTGTTGGGGCCTACTCTGCTAAGGGGAGGACTCCTTTTAGGGTCACTGCGCACTCTACTCGTGCTGTTGGTGCATCCTGGGCTTTTCAGCACCAGGCTTCTGTTGAACAAGTTTGTAAGGCTGCTACTTGGTCTTCCGTTCATACTTTTTCCAAGTTTTACAAGGTTGATGTGCGGGCTTCAGCGGATGCTGTTGTTGGCCGCAAGGTTCTGCAAGCTGCAGTGGTTTAAGTTGGTACATTCTTTACTGTTTATGGTTCCCGCCCATGACGGACACTGCTATTGGATGTCCCAAGATGTCTTGATGTTCGAAGTGGAGTGTATGGCACATTTAGAATAATACCGTTTTGTGAAGTACTCACCTTTAAAACGGGTATTATGAGTGTGCCATACACTCCACTTCGCCCCACCCCTTTTTTTCAGGTATTCTGGAGTTTTTATATGGTGAACCATTGGGTGTTGTTATTGTTATAATTGGTTTTTCCTGGTCCTTACTGCTTTTATACACTGGGGAATTGGTGGGAGGTTCCTAGGTTATATGGGCCAGGAGGGGCTGCCTTTTTTGCATTTCATCTCTGCGAAAGTACGCCCTCTAGAGGATATAACCCAAGATGTCATGATGTTCCAAGTGGAGTGTATGGCACACTCATAATACCCGTTTTAAAGGCGAGTACTTCACAAAACTGTATTTTTGGATGTGGGGCATCCCTTGTTGGGGATAACGCAATTCTTTGCGTCCCTTGTGCACAATAAACCATTATGCAGCAAACTGGGGCCCAGGCTTCAGGGTCTGCGGCTACTGCCTCTTCTCCTATGTACCCCCAGTGATATTGTCATGGGTGCTGAGTCGCATTCTGATTTATGTGCCAGATTGGCTCATCTTGAAAAATGTATGTCTACCTCTGTGGCTAAGAAGGCCTCCGCTAAAAGAAAGCATTTGACTCATGCCGTCTCGGCAAGTGAGTTGGACAATTGCGAATTGCTTGATTGGTCTGACCCTTCTCAGTTAGAAGAAGGGGAATTATATGAGGATTCAGATGTTTCTGACGAACAGCAATTTGTTGGTACTGAAATTGAGCAGGATGAAGAGAGTGTTGTGGATACCCCAAAAGCTCTTGCCCAGTTTGCCCCCAAAAGCTCTTGCCCTCCATCTTTTGTACTTTCTGCTTTAGATGATACTCTGCTCATTTGCAGCAGAACCTCTGCCTTGTTAATCGCCGTTCGGCGGTCAGTATGGTTGCGGCAGTGGGCGGCGGATGTTGTAGCCAAGAAACCGCTTACAGCGCTTCCATTTGTGGGATTGTACCTATTTGGAGAAAAATTGGATTCTGTCACTAAAGGAGGTAAATTACCTCCGCGTAAGAGACAACGTCGTTCCTTTCGTGGAGTGGCTTCCTTTAGCCCTTCCTTTCGGGGGTCCAGATCCGGTAGAGGATCAGCCTTTTCAGCCTCTAGAGGGAATGCATGGAATAGAGGAAGAGGACGTGGCCGTCCAAGTCAGAATTGGGGGTCCAAAACCAAATCTGCCCCTAAGCCTGCTCAACAATGAGGGGACGCCCTCACCCTTACGGGTGGGGGGACGGCTGCGGTTCTTCTTCCAGGTCTGGGTTCAGGAGGTATCAGACAATTGGGTTCTGGGAGTAGTCTTCCGGTTACAAACTGGAATTCGAGTCCCGGCCTCCTCCCAGATTTTTCATGTCCTGGATGCCGTTAGATCCGGCAATTGCGCAGGGACTGCGGGCAGCAGTAGCCAATCTGTTAAACATGGCTGTCATCTGCCTAGTGCCTCCAGCGGAAAGGGGTTTGGGGTTTTACTCCAACCTATTCACGGTACCCAAAAAGGACGGCTCTGTTCGGCCTATCCTAGACCTAAGGAGACTCAATTTATCCATTTCAGAAGATTCCGCATGGAGTCTCTGCTATCAACGATCGATGCTCTTCGTCAGGGGGACTTCATGACATCCATAGACATCAAGGATGCTTATGCTTATTTGCACATTCCTATTTTTCTGGGTCACCAGAGATTTCTCAGGTTCTCGATAGAAGACCAGCATTATCAATTTGTGGCCCTGCCATTCGGCCTTACCTTGGCCCCAAGAGTCTTTACTAAGATGCTGGCAGGAGTGATGGCTATATTCAGGGTACAGGGCATCTGCATTGTGCCTTTTCTGGACGATCTTCTTATCGCGGCCTCCTCCCTAGAACAATCAGAGTTAGACACCAGGGCGGTGGTCTCTACGCTAGAGAGGTTCGGATGGGTAATAAGTTACCCCAAATCCTCTCTCTCTCCGTCCAGGGAAATTCCCTTCCTGGGCCTGATTCTGGATACATTTCAGGCCAAGGTTTTTCTTCCTCAGTCCAAAATGGTTCTGATTCAGGACTTGATTCGTCTATTCTTGTCCAACCCTCGTCAGTCTATCCGTCTAGGGATGAGACTAGTGGGATTGATGGTAGCTGTATTCGAGGCAGTCCCGTTTGCCCAGTTTCACATAAGGACGCTTCAGCTCTTCCTCTTGGCAAAGTGGGACAGGTGCCCACTATCATTAAATCAGACTTGTCTATTGTCTCCCCACGTTTTGCAGTCCCTTCAGTGGTGGTTAATATCGCACAACCTCCAGAAGGGCAAATCATTTCTGACTCCGCGTTGGGAACTGGTTACCACGGATGCCAGCCTGGTGGCCTGGGGGGCTTCTGGAAGAAGCATCAGTTCCAAGGATTGTGGGGGCCTCAGGAGGCTCATTCTCCAATCAATGTATTAGAGCTTCGGGCCATATGTCTTGTTCTACTTGGACTGACCCATTTCTTACAGGGTCTGCCAGTTCAGATTCGGTCAGACAATCGAACAGCTGTTGCATACATCAATCACCAGGGAGGGACTCGCAGTTGGGGTGCCCTCCGGGAAGTGTCTCTGATCCTTCAGTGGGTAGAGATCAATGTTCCCTGCATATCAGCAGTTTACATTCCGGGGATAGAGAATGTGGAGGCAGACTCCCTGAGCAGGGGATGTTCTCGCCAGGGAGAATGGTCTCTCAATCCAAGGGTCTTTCAGTTCCTCTGTCACAAGTGGGGGACTCCACGGTTGGACCTGTTTGCTTCTCGTCACAATCACAAGCTGCCTGCTTTTGTGTCTCTATCCCAGGATCCTCTGGCAGTGGCAGCGGATGCCATGTCTCTGGCGTGGAAGGATCTGGGGTTCCTATATCTGTTTCCCCCATTCTCCATGATCAGCAAGGTGGTGCGCAAGCTAGCACTGGAGGAGGCACCAGCAATTCTGGTGGCGCCAAGGTGGCCAAGACGTCTGGGGTACGCAGACGTCGTAAGGCTGGCAGTGGATCGGTTCCATCTGCCTCTTCTTCCACATCTCATCACTCAGGGTCAACTTTGTTACCCCAGTATACAAACGCTGGCTTTGACGGCATGGCTGCTGAAGTCTCCATCTTGAAAGAAGAAGGTCTTTCTGATGCGGTTATTCAGACTCTTATTAGAGCTAGGAAGAAGTCTTCCTCTCTCATTTATTATAGGACTTGGAGGTCCTATATTGATTGGTGTGAATCCAGGGCTTTGCCATGTAGAGTATTTTCTATTCCTAGAATTCTGGAATATCTGCAACGAGGTCTGGATATGGGATTCCAGATTAGTACTTTGAAAGGGCAAGTCTCTGCCTTGGCTATTTTCTTTCAAAGGTCGTTTGCTCTTCATCCTTTTGTTAAGACCTTTTTCCAAGGAGTCGCGCATGTGCGGCCTCCCAGAAAGCCTATACTTCCTGTTTGGGACCTTAACCTGGTGCTTTCAGCTATGCAGGCGGCTCCCTTTGAGCCTTTGCAGGATATTCCTCTTCCTATTCTTACTCAGAAGGTTGCCTTTTTGGTTGCTATTACTTCTGTCCGCCGAGTTTCTGAACTGGCGGCTTTGACTATTCAAGCCCTTTATTTTGAGAGGCATCAAGATAAGGTTGTTTTCTGTTTTAAACCGGATTTCCTTCCTAAGGTGGTGTCTGCTTTCCACCTGAATCAGGATATAGTTCTTCCTTCCTTGTGTCCCAAACCTAGTAACGACAAGGAAAGGGTCTTACATTCTTTGGATGTAGTTCGTTGTGTTAAGTATTATTTAGTTACTACCTCGGCCTTCCGCAAGACGGATGCCTTTTTTGTTGTGCCTTCTGGGCCCAAGAAGGATTTTGCTCCTGCCAAATCTTCCCTTAGTAAGTGGATACGTCAGGCCATCATTGGGGCCTATATGGCTAAGGGGAAGGTTCCCCCTTTTCGTGTCACCGCTCATTCTACTCGTGCTATTGGAGCTTCTTGGGCTTTTCAGCACCAGGCTTCTGTTGAACAAGTTTGCAAGGCTGCGTCTTGGTCTTCTGTGCATACTTTTTCTAAGTTTTACAAGGTTGATGTGCGGGCCTCAGCGGATGCTGCTTTTGGCCTCAAAATTCTGCAAGCTGCAGTAATTTAAGTTATGCATTATTCCTTGGGGATCCCCACCCATTATAGACACTGCTATTGGATGTCCCAAGTGTCATGGATCTTTGGAAGTGGGGTGTGTGACATACTAGGAAAAATACCATTTTGTGAATACTCACCTGTAAAATGGTTATTACGAGTATGCCACACACCCCACTTCCCCCGCCCTTTTTTGTTCTAGGGATCCTTTATATGGTGATTATTATTTTCAAATTATTTTTCATTTATTGAATATAATTGGCTATTCCTGGTTCTCACTGCTTTCTAAAAAGACTGGGGAATAGTGGGAGGAACCCGGTACTTATGGACCAGGAGGGGCTCCTTTTTCCATGTCATCTCTGCAAGATCGCCCTCTACAGGCCGGTTTCCCAAGTGTCATGGATCTTTGGAAGTGGGGTGTGTGACATACTCGTAATAACCATCTTACAGGTGAGTATTCACAAAATGGTATTTTATAGGCTTTGATAGGTGTAAATAAAAGGGTGGCCCCAATATTTGCTGCCTCTGGGAGATCACCTTCTGCGTCTGGCTTGTGCATTATAGCACGCCGCTAGCTTCACTGGTTTCCAGGGAGATGTCGTTCCCCTGTGCGGTTAGATTGCCTGCCGCGTCATAGGGGCTGTCATTGATGACGCGGCGTGTGTCATCTTGTACGCATGTGCGCCGGTTGAAGCCCTGGTTCACAGGGCTGCGGCATTTGCCGCAGTCAGCGGTGGAAGACCTGACCCGTGATGACGGGGGGGAGTATCACTGCAGCAGTGTACAATGTGACATTCGGCGCTTGTTGATGTCATCACCGCGCCAAGGTTTTACTTCCGCCGGAACTCCTGTACTTGGGGATGGACGCACGTGGTTGATTGTTTTTCCCCCACCCAGGGGCAGCAGGTATTTAAGGGGTCACTTGTATATTGCAGATCACCCTCACCCTTGAAGGGGCATGGGAGCCGCGTGCGCGGGTGGATTATACCGACCTTGACCCTATGATCGTATACCCTGGGTGGCCCTGTAATTGTGAGATTTATGTTGTATTGTTTGTCGGCACTTGCTATTGCATATTTATTTTGATTTGTTCACATGGTTCACACTTAAATCTCTTGGATTAGGTCTGTGCAATATATTCAGTGTTATGATATGTGTTTATTTTAATTCATTTAGGTTATGGTAATGTGTTTAAATCAGTCATCTGAGGGACGCTGATAGTTTTTTTGATTTTTGTCTCATCACCTGTTGTGTGGGGTTGTGGTTTCATGTTGTATTGACAGTTGTGTGTGAATGGATTTTTGGCACATGTAGTATTAGGATTTGGTATGCACTACAGCACTTTATTTCTCATATATTATTTTCAGTAGCAAGTATAGGTAGGTTATTGAGTAATGTTTTTTTGTGCCGGCACAAAATATTTATCTTAGGGTGAAAAATGATGGGCCATGTTACCATGGGGTATTAAATATTTGCATATACCCGTTTGGGCATCAACTATTGGAGTACATTGGTCATGTTCGGTTGTTTTTAGCTTTCTTTTGTATTGTATCAATAATAAAAGTATTTTGTATAATAAACTTTTCACTAGTTGTGGTGCTCCTTTTTTAGAGACAGGTGTGCTCATATGCATGCCCGCTCTATTGTTGTTGTTTACAAAAGAGTATGGCATTGGGATCAGGGAGCTCTGCAGTCTGACATATGCTCCCACCTTCCCCCATCCTATCCGAATGGCTGGTAGCTGAAGCACCACATCAGCTGTGGGATGCCAGAGATGCAGACATGGGCCTGAGCATGCATTGTAGAATTGCTGGCAATGTAAGTATGTTGGCGATCCCAGGAAGTTTCACAAAGGGGTTCATTCCAAATCTGGATGCTCTGGGGGTAGGCTATCGGCCGGCCCCTTCCCCTTGTGGCCTCCAGGGCGGCAACAAAGGGTTTTTAAAGGGATTGTCCAGGTTAAGTGTAAAAACTATTGTCAGAGGGTTCATACTGGTGTGCTTCTACAAAATGTGCCAACTCTCTCACCCAGAGCTTTTTCTCTCCTGGGCCCACAAGAACCAGTTCAAAATCAATATGTTTTGAGTCAACCAAGAGCCTCCGATGAAACACGGGAAGAACAGAACACACAAATGAATTGCAATTGTATTTCTAAGAATATGTATGAAACCTATGCACCATTTTATACGTTTAGAGGGAATGTAAGCTTTTTAATCAATATTATAAAAAAAATGTTAATGTTTTAACCGAAATTTTATTGAATCTTTGTGTTTAGGTCGGTAATGCTTTTGAATAAAGTTGCTGCTGTTGAGATTAAGCTCCTTTCCTGTTGCCCAGGACCTGAATTTTATTTTTTTCTTGACCACCTGTTTTTTTTTTCTTTAACATTGAGAGGTGGACCTATCTCTACCCCTCTTTTATCATATGGTTTGAGATATGGTTTGAAAAGGACCTGGATCTCGGCAACAACTGCTTTATTCAGCAGCACACCAGTATGACTCTGCTTACCTGCCATGCAAAAAACAATGATTTGTTTTTTACACTTAGCCCAGATAATCCCTTTAACTTGTTTCCAAATATTAATGCTTGCTTTTGATTATATTTTAGGTTTGTAATATTACAAACTGACCTTTTCCCCCCTCTAACAGGTTTGAACGGGGTGACAGGCAGTATTTGGGACTTTGTTAGTGGAAGTTTTTCTCCTAGCCCTTCCCCGGTATTTAGTAGCTCAAGCTCAAATGGTGGTGAGCTGTCACGCATTAGAAGGGAACTAGATGAAGCAAAGCAGAAAATCAAGAGATGGGAAGACTCCTGGCAGCAGGTAAAACAGGTAAGTCCTTGTGTGGTTGTAAATCATTTTCTGGGGCTCATCATTCAGTTGGACTAGTGAACCACAGTGGCAGATTTTTGGTTTAAGTGGACCGCTGGGGGCAACGCCAAAATGACAGGTTGAGAGGGTAGCCACAATGCTGGAGCCCACCACCCCCGACACCCGTAAACCCTACTACCTTAACCTCGCTCCCCCTGCCAGGAATCCAGTGTTGCAATTGGCTGACTGGTAGTCACATGGGCTGTGATGTACCGGCCACTGAATACAGCCAATCACGGCACTGCCACGTAAACGCTGGGTGGCCAATCGCTGCGCTGGATTCCCATCTGGGGAGTGAGGTCAAGGTAAGGTTTACAGGCATCTGGGGGAATTATGTGCAGGGGGCTCCAGCAATCTGGATCCCCCCAGCCTGTCATTTTAGCGGTGGCCCTAGAGGCAACCAACATCCTCGCCACACAGTTTGTTGGTCCGCTTTAAGTTACTGTTGCAGTATTTTCTTACTGCCAAGAATAACCGCTAATAAGCTGATGCAACACTTCTGGTTTGTAGTTTAAGCTGTTCTAGCCACTTTACAAAAGGCAACTGTGAAATTATAAAGCAAATTTTGATATGTTTATGTCAGCAAAGTTCAGATCCGGTCACTAAAAATCTTTTTGGGTAATATGCCACTGTGATGCTATATGAGTGTTTTTGAAGCCCTGGTATACACTTCAAGTAGTTTCTAGTAGATTTTCGAGTAGGGTTTAGGAGATTACTGGGTATAATAGGTTGACTCTGAGCAGGGCTCCTCTCCTCTAAAGCGATAAAACTGAAGTATGGTAGGGGCAGATATTGTGTCAGTGGTTGAAATTGCCTTTTATAGCCGCAATACTGAGGCTATAGCACCGCAATGGCAGAACTTGGGCCGGGGGGGTTGGAAAGTACAGTGAGGCTGGGTATGAAGTTAGAGGCTGGGGGTTGCCTTGGGTGGAAGGGAGTTTGACGCAGCCACGCTCTACAGGAGAGTGAATTCTGGCAGACAGAATTCTCTTGGTTTCCCTGTAGCCAGTCTGTCCCTTATTACAGTGGTTGCATTACTTCTCTTATAAAATCAGGGCATAGAATAGAACATTCCGCAGTGTGAGTTGTTCAGTGGGTAAATAGCGGTAGCTAGTGGAAATAAGCTATTGTTGTGCTGTTTAAAAATGAGTAATTTTATTTGAGTATAATATATAATGAAGGAATTGCACAGTTGGTTTATATAAAAAATAAAAACAAGTTTATTACTTACAAAAAAAAAGCCAATTACAATGGCTTTTGGGGATTGCTTCAAAAAATAATCCGGAGAGACCCTCTCTTATAGGTCTGGATGGAGTCAGCATTCTCTAGCTGCAGCAGGATGTTGCTTCGCTGCACAAGTCTGGGAGCAGATATTGCCATATAAGCTAGATCAATATAACATGTAATCTGGAACTAATAACCAATATGCTCTGTGTTGCCCCATCTACTGTTTTGCAATAGTAGTAATTCTAAAGCCAGACCTCTTAAAGTAGATGGAAACCCGTGCCGCCGTGTTAAACACCCCCCCCCCCCCCCCGCCTGGGTGCTGGTGATCTTACCAGCCAGCCGGCCACACCTCGTCACAGCTTGGACAAGAACCACCGTCAAAGCAACATTGCTGCAGTGGCTCGCAAAACCATCAGCGACCAATGTGGTCATCAAGGGACATTTGGGAGGTCTGTACCTTGAGGCCCATTATAAAGCACAATTCTCACCAAGTTTGAGGATGAGGCCTCCACTTTCCTGCCATGTTTGTATAAGATTGTATTCACATTGGGGCGATTGTGGGGGGATCACATATCGCTTGAGATCGGGCTGCAGTCACCTCTGAAACGCTGCCCATAAAGATCTATGGGCGCTTTCACATACTGGCGGGTCTATTCCACTCACAAAAGCCTTGCAAGTGATGTTTTTGCAGCGATGGCATTTGCTGTATATGCTGGTCAATCGTCGTTACACAGGATTGAGGCTTAGCAGCAGTTATCATTGCTGCCACTACGTCTCGTCCCTGTGTGAAAGCAGCCTAGATGTCCTGATTTCTTCAGAGCAGCTCATTATTTTTAGTTTAATCTGTTTTCATTGATGGTCAAAAGAAGGTACATACAGGGTGCGGTACACAACACAGCGCTATTGTTCAAACAGATCAACACATTACATTACATTAGATATAATGCAACACAGTGTGACAGCAACCGTAATAGAAAAAAAAACAGGTAACGAACCTATAAACAAGAGAGGGGAAAAGGGTAAGGGGGAGAGAAGGGACGGAAAAAAAAGGGGGGGGGAGGGATTACCCCTAGCCGGACCAGAGGCGCCGATCCCTCCGTCGCAAAAGCTACCGCTCATTGCAACCGGGGGATATCGTGTTGAACCGTAGCGTCTACGTTGTACAGTCTAACATCGCTCTGAAGCTGTCTGAGTCCCGGAAGTCGAACCAACAGGTCCAAGTTGTGATGTATTTTCCTATCAGGCCTTTATCGCCCAGTGTGAGCTCCTCCATTCGACTAATATGCTCGAGCTCCACCACCCATTCAGCCAAGGAAGGGAACCCCCGTGTCCAGCTCATTATTTTTAATACAGGCTTTAGTGTTTGCAAAAGCAAACCAAGGCCACCAGAATGGCCCAGAAAAATTTCTCCACAAATGAATGCCCCACTCTATATAAAAGGCAAAATAGCTAAATTTATTAATCCACAACAGCACTTTATTACACAAAAACATAAGCAACAATTGACTGATGTGACCTCGTGCAGCATAAAGAGGAGGTAATATTGAGACCCATATCTCACTGCCCTGACAAAGTGGTAGGTTATATAATGCATCAATGTCAGCGCCCTCTGATAGATGTCACAGCATGCTCATACCAGTAAAATCCATGCTCTTTTATTACCTGATGCTCTTTTGCTTGTGGTCCAAATAGAGGCTAGACCAGTAGTCCTCAAACTTCCTCCTCAAGGGCCGAGACAGGCCAGGTTTTGCAGCTCTCTATGCTGATGCACAGATGTAATAATTAGGGCTATAGCTCTGTCTGAGCACCAGTTAATTCACCTGTGGAGTAGCCTGGAGAGCTGCAAAACCTGGCCTGTCTCGGCCCTTGAGGAGGAAGTTTGAGGACTACTGGGCTAGACAGTCCAGGGACATAAAATAGTTAATTGTGATAGCAGACCAACCCAGGGTGTTGGCGTCCGCTGCTACAGGACAGGCCGGGGGGGGGGGGGCATCCAGAATGTGGATTCCCACCCCCCAGCACATAATAACCCCCCTGGATGCCCATAATCTTTACCTTCTGGTCCTGCACCTCTCAATGGTTTTACAATGGTTGCAATGTGCAAATTGTGATCTGTCATACATATGACTTGACTCCGTACACTGAGTATTGCTATTTGGTGATTGAACTTCTCTGTATTCCTAAGGCTTGTGATGCTTGGCAAAAAGAAGCCCAAGAGGCAAAGGAGCGTGCCAAGGCTGCGGATGCAGAGCGACAACTTGCATTGTTACAGAAGGAGGAGGTTGAAAGCAAACTGAAAAAGCTACAAGAAGAATTTGATGTCCTTTGTGTGTCTCCACCTATGTCTGTATTAAGGAAATTTGGTGATATAGAAAAGCTTCCTTTACCAAAGTTACATTCTATGAAAAGTCAACTATGCTCTGATCTGGAGGCCATTGATGGGGTAAGGTGACTGCTTATCTTACCTTTTATAGACATTTATATTATAACCGTAAAAAAGTAAAAAGGTCCGGTGCTCGGAAACACAAGAGGAAATAAGGTCTGATGCTCAGACTCTTCCCTGTATTCAAGTTTGGGTCTCCTGGTGTCCACAAGCACTCAAGCCCCCTCAGTTCACCTTTAACCCTTTAAGTGCCAGCCTACCTGGAGTTTTTGTCACCCTTTGTTGCCAGACCATTTTGCACTATTTTGCGCTCCCCATGTTCAAATGTGATTTTTGAAGGGATTTCCAGGGATTTCCCTGGAAAATTATATATTGTTTTTTCAGAATAGTCTGGGCTTTAACATGAAATGTCTTGTTTGTCATTTTTTAGGTGTATTCGCAATATTCTTAGTATACAGTACATCCTGCTCAAGATAAGAATCATTACTCTTGGGTATTACTCCGCCAGATGGTGCTGGACTGCAGAGACTGCGAAATTGGCTCCTCCCGGCCCCTCAAATACCTGGGACCTCCCACAAATCCCCAGAATTTCTCTGCAGTCTGGACTGCAAAGGACAAGAAGATGGCTCTCTCTTCTCGCAGGTGAGCGGGGCTATTAGCCTGCGGCCCTGTAGGACTATTCCCACCTGTTCCATTATTACTGTGCGTCCCAGCCTTGGCTGCGCTGGTCCGGGTGATGGTAAGCAGCACCGCTGTCAGGTGCTTAGGAGCGCTCCACCGCAATCCCCCACCAAAGTGTAGGCGGTATAGGCATATGGTGAGCCTCTATGGGATGCCCCTCCCGCACTTTGCCCCTTGCCCCTGTCTATTGGTGGGCCCTACGTTAAGTGGCCGCTGCCCTCCCTCGCTCTCCCTTGTAGCTCTGGGGGGGGGGTGTTATGCGTTGGTGCTTCACTTGGATGATGTGCTTGTTGACTTTGTTCAGTCTCCGCACTGACTTGGTTGCACTGGTTGCGATTTGAATATGCCGCCGCCGCGCGCGCTTCCACTGCGTTCCGCGGTCGGCGGCGGCATTACCTCAGGCGCTGATGCGCCTTCATTGGCTGCTTGTCACGTGTGCTGCTTCGCGCTCTTCGGGGGGTGGGGCCTGCAGATGGCACGTTCCGCATCACTGTCTCCGCGGCCTGCCCCTCGAGGTATGCTCGGCGACATTTTTTCTCTGGATTCCTTTCTGCTGCGTGGCTGGCATCTTCCTACCGCGGTCCGTGAGTGCCCTCGCGGGTGGTTTTATTTACCCTATGTCATTATACATGTCGCTTATGGGGTCTTCTTCGCTTATGTCTTTCAGGCGGGTCAAACTCCATTGGATTCTCCCGGCCCTACCCCTCTTTTAGTTACTAAACTTTGGGAGGCCTAGTGTGCTAATTACTCCCACTTCCCTAGCGGGCTATTGGGGCATCCCGGGTTGCTGTTATAGCGTGAATCCCTATCGGCCTTTTGTGCCACTATAATCACCATATGGAGGCGTCTCAGGATAATGTGCTCGGGGTTCCTTCGGGACAAGCCTGGCTGTGTGTAGCTTGTGGGGTGTCCCCTACTAGTGCTGACAATGTGCGGGTCTGTATAACTGTAGGCCGGCTGGACCTGCACCACGTATGGCTTCACCAACTCCCCCAAGCTTGAATGTGACTCCCATTGAGTTGCATACCAGTGGGGATTCTCAGCCTGATGTGTCTACTAGACTGGCTAGTGTTGAGAAGTTGCTTGCTAATACCATGGCGCGTAAGGCCTCTGCTAAAAAGCGGCACTTGATGCCTGATGTCACTCTTTTCCCTATGGAGGCTGAAGAGTTCTTTGAACTGTCCGGTTATACCCCCTTGGAAGAAGGGGAGTTGTTCTCTGACTCAGTCGTATGATGAGAGGCCCAGGGGCCATGATGATTCTGGCTCTGACCCCTGGGCCCCATATGATACTGATAGGCTGTTTGCTCAGAATTCTAAGGTACTGTCTATCTTTCCCCCGGTTGCGGCCCCTAGGCAACAGGGGGAATTGTTTCATACTGCTAAGCCACGTTTAGAGTTTCCTGAGCAGGCCCAATTTAATAATCTCATGCTCAAGGAATGGGAGCGTCCTAGCAAGCTCCCCGGAGTCCCTAAGAGTTGGGATAAGAGGTATCCCTTTCCTGCTGATGTGGTGAAGCGTTGGTCCTTCCCTCCAGAGGTGGATGCCCCGCTCCTAGGGTTATCTAACACCTCTGTCATGCATTCCCCTGACTCTACTACGCTGCAGGATGGTGAGGACCGGCGTATTGATCAGCTGGCGTCCCATGCCTTCGCCTGTGTGGGGACGGCGCTGCGCCGGTTTGTACCTCTGCCATTACTGCGGTGGCTGCTTAGAAGTGTCCTGGATGGTGCTCATGATGATGTGTCTAGCGAGGACTCTCTCGTTGTGAGGTTTTTGTGACTTATGTCCTTTCTGCCTTGGATGATACCATTAGGATGTGTGGCAAAGCCTCTGCCCTAGTGGTGGCTATGCGCTGCACCAGTGGGCAGCTGACAATGCTGCCAAGAAGGCTCTCACTGGTTTTCCCTTCAAAGGCCTACGCCCGTTTGGGGACCGCCTGGACCTGTTTGCTAAGGGAGGCAGGTTACCCCAGCGCAGGGGGCCGTCTCGGCCCTTTCGGGGCCAAGGCTCCTTTTCTTCCCCCTACCGTGGATCCAGACAGGGGAGGGAGGTCTCCTTTACTGGAACCCGAGGATATTTCCGGTGTAGGGGCAGAGGACGTGGACGCCCTGGCTCATCCTGGGGCTCTAAGCCTAAGTCTTCTCCCAAGCCCCCTCAGGCATGAAGGGGCGCCCTCACCCATCCGGGTGGGGGGACGGCTTCAGCATTTTACTCACGTCTGGAGGCTTCATGTCTCAGACCGGTGGATTCAGGAGGTAGTGTCCTCCGGTTACAAGATAGTTTGCTGCCTGGCCGCCCCCAAGATTCATCAGATCCCGGATTTCTCAGGACCCCATGTCAGCTCAGGCTCTAATTCTGGCGGTGCAAAGCCTTCTGGAGCTGGGGGTCATCTGTCAGGTCCCCTTACGAGAAAGGGGCAAGGGCTTCTATTCCAACTTTTTCACCGTGCCCAAAAGAGATGGGTCAGTCAGGCCCATCCTAAACTTGAAGTTCCCCAACAAATTTGTCAGGTGCAGGCGCTTACGCATGGAAACTTTGCGCTCTGCTATCAGTTCCCTGCGTCCAGGGGACTTCATGACCTCTGTGGACATCAAGGATGCTTACCTTCATATTCCTGTTTTTCCAGGTCATCAAAGATCAGCACAAAGAGAAGGATCACCACTACCAATTTGTGGTATTGCCCTTCGGTCTCACTTCAGCTCCCAGAGTGTTCACCAAGGTGCTGGCAGGGGGGATGGCTCTGCTCAGGTCTCAGGGCATTTGCGTGCTGCCCTATTTGGACGACATTCTCATCACTTCTCAGTCCATCCAACAGGCAGTGCTGGATACTCAGCGAGTAGTGTCCACTCTGGAATTATTTGGCTGGGTGATCAACCATCCCAAGTCTTCCCTGTCTCCCTCATTGGTGACACCCTTCCTGGGAATGAATCTGGATACAGTTCAGGCAAGGATTTTTCTTCCTCAGCAGAAGGTGGACAGTCTGCTGGTGCAGGTTCAGTCCCTGCTCTCTTGCCCTCATCCTTCCATCAGGCAGGGAATGCAGCTGGTGGGCCTGATGGTGTCGTGCTTCGAGGCGGTTCACATGAGGCGTCTGCAACTCCACCTCTTGTCAGTATGGGACAAGGATCCTGCGTCCCTGGACCAGGTCCTTGTTCTGTCCCCCCTAGTCAGGCGGTCCCTCTCGTGGTGGCTGGACTCCAGGAACCTGTTGGTGGGCAGATCCTTTCTGGCCCCCTGCTGGGAAACGGTCACCACGGATGCCAGTCTGACAGGTTGAGGGGGGGCTTCTGGAAGTCCCTACAGTTCCAAGGGCAGTGGAGACCTCAGGAGGCCCACACACCTATCAGCATTCTGGAACTGAGGGCGATCAGGTTGGTTTTGGCTCACTTGACCCAACACCTTCGGGGCCGGCCTGTTCAGGTACGCTCGGACAACCAGACGGCGGTTTCCTACATCAATCATCAGGGAGGGACCCGGAGCAAGGGAGCCCTCAAGGAAGTGTCTCTGATCCTGTCCTGCGCGGAGGACAATGTTCCCTGCATATCAGCTGTGTACATTCCGGGGGTGGAGAATCTGCAGGAAGACTCTCTGAGCAGGGGGACCTCTCGCCTGGGAGAATGGTACCTCTGCGACAGGGTGTTTCACTCTCTGTGTCACCGTTGGGGCTAACCAGATGTGGATCTGTTTGCGTCCCGTCACAATCACAAGCTCCCGGCCTTTGTCTCCCTGTCCCAGGACCCTCTGGCCTTGGCCACAGATGCTCTAGCAATGTCATGGCAGGACTTTCACCTCCTGTATGTCTTTTCCCCATTCCCGTTATTGGGCAGGGTTCTGCGCAAGATAGCTCAG
Source organism: Gastrophryne carolinensis (assembly GCA_027917425.1). Taxonomy (NCBI): domain Eukaryota; kingdom Metazoa; phylum Chordata; class Amphibia; order Anura; family Microhylidae; genus Gastrophryne; species Gastrophryne carolinensis. The sequence goes on along the minus strand of CM051240.1, from coordinate 69,100,500 downwards.
GAGGGGGTGCCAGCAATCCTGGTGGTCCCTAGGTGGCCAAGAAGAGTGTGGTTCGCAGACGTGGTGCAGCTGGCAGTAGATCAGTTGGTTCTGCCCAGAGTTCCAGACCTGCTCACTCAGGGTCATTTACGCCATCCCAATTTACAAACTCGGGCTTTGATGGCCTGGCTGCTGAAACCTCCATCTTGATGGAGAAGGGGCTGTCTGCCTCTGTTGTTGATACCATGATAAAGGCTAGAAAGAAGTCTTCTTCTTCTATTTACTATAGGGTTTGGCGTGCCTACATTGACTGGTGTGAGTCTAGGTCTCTCCCCTGTCACGTGTTCTCTATTCCCAGGATCCTGGAGTTCCTACAGCATGGGTTGGAGCTTGGACTTCAACTCAGTACTCTGAAGGGTCATGTCTCTGGCCGTTTTCTTCCAGAGGTCCTTTGCCCAGCATTCTCTGATCAGGACTTTTTTTCTAGGGGGTTACTCATGTGCGTCTCCCACGTAAGCCTATGTTGCCTGTTTGGGATTTGAACTTGGTCTTGTCTGCCTTCCAGGGTGCTCCTTTTGAGCCTGTGCAGGAGGCTGCTTTGGCCATTCTTACTCTCAAGGTTGTCTTTTGGTGGCTATCACATCTGTTAGGCGTGTTTCTGAGTTGGCGGCGATTTCCATCCAGCCCCCCTACTTTGAGAGGCACCAGGACAAGGTGGTTTTTCGCTTCAAGCCAGATTTTCTGCCTAAGGTCGTGTCTGCCTTTCATTTGAATCAGGACATTGTTCTTCCTTCCTTGTGCCCTAATCCTAGTAACGCTAAGGAGAGGGTTTTGCATTCCTTGGATGTGGTTAGGTGTCTGAAGTACTATCTGGTGGCTACTGCACCTTTCAGAAAAACTGATGCTCTTTTTGTGGTCCTTTCTGGTCCTAGGAAGGGTTTGGCTTCTGCTAAATCTACTATCAGCAAATGGATTTGTCAGGCTGTGATTCAGGCCTACTCTGCTAAGGGGAAGAATCCTCTCTTTTGCTTTACTGCTCATTCCACTCGTGCTATTGGTGCCTCTTGGGCTTTTCAGCATCAGGCTTCTGTTGAACAAGTTTGCAAGGCCGCTACTTGGTCTTCTGTTCATACCTTTTCAAAGTTTTACAAGGTTGATATTAGGGCCTCAGCTGATGCTGCTTTTGGCCGCAAATTCTGCAGGCGGCAGTGGTCTGACCTGTCTGTTGTTACCTTTGGGGATCCCACCCTACTTTATGGACACTGCTATTGGATGTCCCAAGAGTAATGATTCTTATCTGGAGCAGGATGTACTGTATACTAAGAATAATACAATTCTGTGATTACTCACCTGAAGAATTGTTATTATGAGTACACAGTACGTCCTGCTCCACCCCACCCTTGGTTTGCATTATCCTTGAATCCCCTGTATGGTGATTGGTATCTTTGTTTTTTAGTTAATAGTTGGTTATGTTATCATTCTCCCGGCTTCTCGTTAACTGCTTTTCAATGCTGGGGATTTGTGGAAGTCCCGGGTATTTGAGGGGACGGGAGGAGCCAATTTCGCGGTCTCTGCAGTCCAGCGCCATATGGCGGATTAATACCCAAGAGTAATGATTCTTATCTGAAGCAGGACGTACTGTATACTCATGATAACAATTCTACAGGTGAGTAATGACAGAATTGTATTATTTTTGGGTGAAATATGTGGAAAAAAAAATTTAAAAATCAATTTTTTTACAATTTCTAGTGTTTATTTGTAATAAAAAATGTAAGTTTGTCAAAAAAATCTTATTGCGTGTGAATTCCCAATTTCTCCCGTTTACAGCAGTACCGCATATGTATAGGTAGACACCCTTTCCTGCCCAGGAAACAGAGCTTTAGGAGATTTTCAGATAAAATACAACTGCGATATGCGCTAAGCGCTCCTTGCAGTTTTTCCAGAAAACAACCCTTTACATTTGAAATACCCCCAACAAACTATATATTCTCTGGAAGTACACACCTCAAGCTTTCTAGGTGTACCAGGCTTGTTGATGTGGCCACAATTTTCTGGAAGTAATCCCTCAATGTAATCTTTGGTTGCAAAGAGTTTCCTAAAAAAAAAAAAAAGGACAAAAAAGCAGAATCAAAGCCACATTTTCCTAAAAAAAACTATATACAAACAAGAAAAAACAAGTCTAATCGGAAAAGCAAGGTCACCTGAACAGAACGATACCCAACATGCATAGTTACTGTCAAGGGAAGAGTTGCCAAACACCCCAAAGTAAAGCATGTGCGTAACGGCAATTTTACTTGAAAATTTCAGCTCTGCAGACAAAGTGCGCACCTTGCGATTTTTCAACCAAAACAACCGTTTACATTTGAAATATCCCCCATAAACCATATATTCCCTGAAAGTACACGTGTTTAGCTTTCTAAGCGTTCCCAGCTTGTTGTAGTGGGCTCATCTTTCTGTAATTAATCCCTCAAAGAATTCTTTGGTTGCGCAGGGTTTCCCTAAAAAAATGTATAAAAAAGCTGAATAAAAAACACCTTTTCCTAAAATATAAATATGCAAACAAGAAAAAACAAGCTAAATCTGAAAGCGCAAGGTCCCCCAAATAGAACAATACCCAACATGCATAGCTACTTTTAACCCTTTTAATTGCCAGCCTACTTGAGATTTTGTCACCCTCTGTTGACAGGTCATTTTTCCCCAATTTGCGCCATTTTTGCTGTAATTTTCAGGAAAATTAGATATATATTTTTTTTTTGCAGCAGAGTTTAGGCTTTAACATGAAATGTCTTGTTTGTAAATTTAATTCTGTTTTTTACAATAAAAAGTAAAAAAAAAAAAAAAAATTTTTTTTAGAAAATTGTCTTATATGTATTATATTAAAGAAAACCATATTGCATGAAAGATCCCCATTTCTACTGATTAGAACGGTACCACATACATTACATATATATTATATAACTTTCACAAATAAAATACAACTACCATCCACACTACAAAGGGTTAAATCGAGAAAAAAAATGACATAGGGTCCCCCTTACCCGAAGTAACCAGCCCGGGACCAGCTATGCAGGGCTTGTAGGAACAGTGCGCAGGGGGCAGCTTTTGTGACCCCTGGCCCTGCAGGCTACAAGCCCGCATAGCCCATGGCCACGGGCTCCTCTGCCCCCCCCCCCCTGGGCTTTGGGGAGGCAGGTAATGGGGGTGCAGGGGTTAATGGCAAGTCACCCGCTAGCCACAGGTGACACCCCCAGCCTTGTGAACTGGTATAGGGATCTCTTGGGCCCCTTACCAGTTCACAAGGGGTTAAGTGTAAAAAAAAAAAAAAAAAACACACACACACAGAAAAAAAATATATATATATATATTTTTTTTTTTAATACTTACCTCCCATCCATCTTCCACTGGCTTCTGCTCACCTGCTGAAAGCCTTTTATAGCTGCTGGGCGACAGAGCATAAGGGGTTAATTAAAAAAAAATGACATTTTTTTGTGTTTTTTTTAAAGGTTAAAAACCCTTAAAAATCCCCCCAAAAATGACATGGGGTCCCCCTTACTCGAAGTAACCAGCCCGGGACCAGCTATGCAGGGCTTGTAGGAACAGTGCGCAGGGGCCAGCTTTTGTGGCCCCTGGCCCTGCAGGCTACAAGCCCGCATAGCCCATGGCCACGGGCTCCTCTGCCCCCCCCCCCTGGGCTTTGGAGAGGCAGGTAATGGGGGTGCCGGGGTTAATGGCAAGTCACCCGCTAGCCACAGGTGACACCCCCAGCCTTGTGAACTGGTATAGGGATCTCTTGGGCCCCTTACCAGTACACAAGGGGTTAAGTGTAAAAAAAAAACAAACACACACACACACAGAAAAAAAATATTTTTTTTTTTTTTTTTTTTAATACTTACCTCCCATCCATCTTCCACTGGCTTCTGCTCACCTGCTGAAAGCCTTTTATAGCTGCTGGGCGACAGAGCATAAGGGGTTAATTTTAAAAAAATGACATTTTTTTTGTGATTTTTTAATGGTTAAAAACCTTTAAAAATCCCCCAAAAAAATGACATGGGGTCCCCCTTACTCGAAGTAACCAGCCCGGGACCAGCTATGCAGAGCTTGTAGAAACAGGGCGCAGGGGCCAGCTTTTGTGGTCCCTGGCCCTGCAGGCTACAAGCCCGCATAGCCCTTGGCCACGGGCTCTTCTGCCCCCCCCCCCTGGACTTTGGGGAGGCAGGTAATGGGGGTGCTGGGGGTTAATGGCAAGTCACTTTACTTTTACTTTACTCACCTCCGATCCTGTGTTCCCCGGCGATCTCCGATGACAGCTGTCAGTCTACTCGGGTGTTTGGAGGAGAGAGCCAGGGGAGGGGGGGGGCGATCACTGCCCTCTCCCCCTCCCTACCTCTCTGCTCCAAGCACCAGAGCAGACTGATTCTTAGTCTCGGGTGCCGGTATTATGAAGCCGACTGCTGGTGACATCACAGTAATGTCACCAGCCCCCCGGGGGGCGTGGCTAGCAGACCCGATCCAGGAAGTGGGGGGGGGGCGATTTGTGCCCTCTCCTCGCCACGGAAGAGGCTGGGGGGCGATCGGAGGCCCCCCAGTGAAGAGGAGACCTGTCGGGAGGCAGCGCGGCCACAGGTAAGTTAATGTCATTTTTTTTTTTTTATTTACAGTTAGCAGGGGGGTGGGCTCTCCTGGAGCCATCTGACCTCCCACGGGGAATCGTATGGCACCAAATTAAAGAGGAAACCCGGCCAGATCCAACGAGGGGTCAGGTGAGTATTTTACTTTTATATTTTTTTTACTGTGGGGGTTTAAAGTCGGCTACGTGAGTCTCACGTAGCTGGCACTTAGGTGGAGTAGAGGCAGCTACGTGAGACTCACGTGGCTGGCACTAGAAGGGCTAAAGGAGGAGCCTTCTAGGTACTGCCAAGGCATGGCACCTCCATTGCTGTGAATCGAGGGGCATGCACAGACACTTTGACTGATACACTGGCTAATCTCAATGGTGCTGTGTGATGTGCAAACATCGTCTCATCCCTGGCCTCATCCCTGGCTTTCACGCTAGGTGCGCCCCCGCCCGGGGATGTGCTGGGCGGCGATTAAAGCATCAAGGGAGCCGCTGGTAAAGGTGAGTATACCGGCGACCCAGAACGTTTCACACAGCAGGGAACTGCTATCGGCTGCCCAGAGGGTAGGCTAACGGCCTTAGATTCCAGGACTGGCCCGCATGGGTTTTAATCCACTTTAATAATAGAGTAAGAACCCAAGGCCAGTTGCTCCATCTGTACCCACACCAGTCTCTAATTGTGCTTAAAGTCTGTTTGGTGATTTCTAGCGGCTTGGTAATATTTAATTAGGTTGGGTGCACCTAACCATCCCGATTTCTTTGAAGTATACAGAGTTTTCTGATTGACCCTCTTTAGACGCCCCAAACAAATTTGATTATGCATTTTTGTAATGTACTGTAATGCAACACATTGGGATCTGTAATGCTCTCTGGGTTCTCAACCAGTGGTACTCGAGATCATATCAGGTGGTACCCAACATGTTGCCATGTGCGCGCTAATTAGCAGTTTTGTATAGTTTCTAATGGTTTTATGTGTTTGAGAACCCATACATACTACCCGGGTGGTACATGGTACTGTATATTTAGAAAATGGAAAGTGGTACCCTGCTCTAAAATAAGACAGAAGCTTGTGCAGTAGACTCATTTTAATAGAAGATATACTTCCAAACCATGATGTATTATATGTCTCCCAGAGTTTTAAGTCTTCTTGTAGTTCTTTAATGACTATATGGTAGTTAGTGTTATATATTTGATCAATGTCTGCTGCAAGTTCAACCCCTAGATATGTGAAGGAGGAGGTAGAGTAGTGAAAGTTAAGAAAAAGACAGTATGTTCCATAGCTTTGTCTCGATTAAATATTTATTTAAAACAACAAATTTCCTCCAGTTTCCTTAAAAGGGTTAACACTTCCTAATAAGTTAGGAACTGTAGTTAGGAGGGTGGAAAGGAATAGGAGATCATCAGCAAATAATGCACATTTATTCATAACCTGGTATGCTTTAATGTTGCTATCCCTTTTCTTCAATCTGTTTGATAGGGAGAACAAAGCGCCCCCCCTCGTGATAGGGAGCAATCCTGTTTCATTTCTCAGAAAAAGCATCCTCTTACATGATTCTCCCCATCCCAATTTTTATTTAGGTTTAGGCCCCTTTGTAATTGGTCAGGGCCTTGGTGGCCCTGAACAAACTCTGTCTGATCCAAGTGTAAAAATGTTGTCTAAAATCTTGGTCCTCAATTTTAAATACTTGCTTATGAGTGATATTTGCCTATAATTCTTGCGATCGGAAGGCTGCATTGCTGGTTTAGGGTTAATTGCAATTGCTAGGAGGGCCTCTCTAGGGATTGGGATACTTTGCTAATGCTATTGACCCAGGGAACCATGTGTGGGGCTATCAAGGAGCCAGATATTTATAGTAGATTCCCAAAAAGCCATTGGGTCCTGGAGCTTTTGATGATTTTCAATTGTTTGATTGCTCATCAAATTAATAATCAGAGGCTAATTCCTCATTCATCGGCCCTGCTTTGGGATGTCCCATGAGTATCAGAGTGTGACAACCTGGAGTGGAAGATGAAAGATCTATTTATTCTCACCTGTAGAATTGATTTCTCTTGCTTATCGCTCTAGTTCTTCACACCCTCCCTTTCTGTAGTATTCACTATGTTAGGTATTCACTGATGTGTGCGATTAGGTTTTAAAGACTCTTGCCTTCCTCCTTGCCTTACTGCTGCTTTTTAACAACTGTACAGCCGTAAGTGTATGTAGGCTGGGAGGAGCCACACATTTTTATCTTCTGCCCATGAGCATCTGAATGTGACAACCTGGGGTGACAAGAGCAATAGATTTTACAGGTGAGAATTCTCAGAACTGAACTTTTTGGAGTTGGTTCCCAAAATATAAAGAAATTCCCTTTTGTGCTTAGAGTGAAAGGAAGAAGAACCAGTTTTTGAAAGCAATAGGTAGTTAGAGGTGTACAGTTCTCCCCAGTAAAAGTGGAATGGTACCCTTAAAAACCCGTCACCCCTGGTTTGGCTTTCTTCTGGTAAAGCAAAACCATACGCTTGGCTGGAATTGTTTTTTGGCTCCTCCTCTTGATATATAGCACGTTTTACACAGATTTTTAATCATGCAATAGGTTCCCTCCTTTAAGAAAAAAGTAGCAACGTACCTGCTGCAACTGAACAACATGATTTCCTTTATAAACCACTAAACCCTTTTGTACAGATTTGTACAGGATTTAGCAACTCCTATTTTGCTTGGTTATTTCTTGTTCATTTTTTTGTTACTTCTTTTTGTTCACAGATGATATTCAAGCTACATTCCCAGAAGTGCTTGGCTTGCCATGGAAATGACAGAAGTTTAGTCCCACAGCCGTGCCAGCATTACGTACTATGTGATCAGTGTGTGTCTAGCGAAGTAGAATGTCCTTACTGCAAGACCAAGAGAGTCAAATGGTGACCAGCAATTTAACTTGTTGCCTTGACAAGTGTCTGCAGAATCAACGGTATCACGTAATCCGACAATGTACTACATCTTATGTTCTAGTATCTAAATATATAAATTAGAAAGATAGTTAAACATGTATACTTTACCAGTGATAGACTGATATCTGCCCTCCAAAGAGCAGCATGGATGATTAGACAAAGCACTTAATTTAGTCTATTCTGGATTTACCAATTCAAACTTAAGCCTCCTTATAGCTTCTTAACAAGCATTTTGACATATTTCATCCTAAATTTGCTTCGATCAGTCAAACACAGGAGAGAATTGCTTGCAGAGTGCAACATGGATCTCTGTGGGATGACAGGATTTTGTGTTAAGGATCACGCAAGGTCTCGCATAACTAATGTGAAAAAATACAAAGCTTTTTCGGCGTGTCATTATTCTAAGCGAAACAGCACTTTTCTTTTTTTTCTGAGCATCTTCATAGGCAGCTGACCAGACATATCTGTTAAAATGTGTTTTGCCTACAAATACTGTAAGCAAGGTGAATTTAGTTCCCTTAGGACCAGTGGCCTTCTGAAACGTAAGGATTGGGCTACTGTGCTCCAGTTGATCGAGCTATAAGGTGGTACATATGCCAAGGTAATACAGTATGGCTCACTTGTGCATGAATGTGGTAGAAGCTGTGAGAACTGTGAGCTTGGCTGACGGGTACCACGAACTGGTGAATTGATCGCTTTTAATTATTTTGTTTAAGAAAATGCAATTTTAAATGTGTCTTTGGATAAAGGGTTAGTCCAAAACTGATATATTTATAGTTTGGTTACATACCAGGGGGGACGAGTCTTCCAATAGATTCTTTATCTCTCAGGAAGTTTCTCACCCTTATTCCCTCTTCCACCAACCTCGTCATCAGAAGGGCTCTTTTCTTCTTCTGGTTGTTCTTTTTGCATTAAATAGAAAACTATGAAAGGGGAATTGGGGCACAACTGGTTATTTCCTTGTTGGTATACTGGCCAAATACGTTGCAGTCCTTATGTTTCATTTTAATTTCACTTTTGATTATTTAAAATGAATCTTTTTTAAGGAATCTGGAGAGCAGTTGTAAAAATGTGTTTAACATTTTTATAATGTTAATGCGCTTATATATAAACATTTTATATTAGTATTAAATAGTTTGATATGTAACTGTGGGCCAAAGAGCCATATTCATGTTAAATTAATCTCTAGTTATGGAAGTTATTCCAGAGGTTCTTATCCTCTTAAAAAGTAGTTAAAAATTAGAAACGGTACCTTTAATTAAAGATTTTTGGCTAACAAGATACTATAAACATAATATATAAACAATATTGATTACCAGAAACTAAAACTTAGACTTGTCTGAAGTTAAATGTCTTCAGTTTTTTATTTTTTTCTAACCCTGGTCAAAAAATTATATGACTTAATTGTGGGGGTACGTTAACATAGGGGTCTTTATTAATTATTATTACAATGTTGATTTTGAATTATGAAAAATAAAAACTGAATGAGCAAATCAGTATAAATAAAAGAAAAAAAGGAATGCCGACGTGTTTGGCCAGCATATAAGAAGTCAATGTGTGACTTGTCCTACCAGTATCCACCTATAAAAATATCAATAAATGGGTAAATAAGAGCGGCGATCCAATCCAATATAGTTAATTTTAAGTTGCTTAAAATGGACCTGTCAGGAGGGAAAATCAGTCAGTCCTCAGAGAGGACCTTCAGTCATGGTAGACTGGAGGTTCCCTGACTGCGAAAGCAGAGAAGCACCCTGATTCCTCACTGCACATTGCTCCCCCAGGAAGCCTAATACAGCAATGCTGATACATACCTCTTGCATGTGCACCTCATTTCCAGTAGCCAATCGGGTTCACCATGCTGGTGAGTATTGTCATTTTTCAGGCTTTTTGGGGTGGCTTTATGCAGTGAGGCATCCGAATCAGGACACCACTATGCTGCCAGTCAGAGGTCCTCTTTAACGATCTCCTAGCATTGAACCTAAGAAAATAAGTCAAATCTTTTGTTTTAGGTTAGGATATCTGCATGAATACATATAGAAGCAGCAGGACAGCTAGGCCCATCAGCATTTTCCTTCTACAACTTTCTACTACTTCACTCCTGACCAGTTCCTTTTAAGTACTGAAAAATATGCCACAGTGACATAGTGGGTCAACCTGAGGTTCTCCGAGTATGTGTATTTATGTGTAAATAGATATTTTGGTGCTTCACGTGACCGCAATGTTCTTCATACAACTTGTGAGCTTGGAATCAGTCTAGCACTATTTTTAACTAGGTTATTTTGAAGAAGTTTAATTCTTGTTAAAGCACTTTGTTAACCAGGGATTCTGTGTAGAGGTTATTATAAACTGCTTTAAGCTGCTTTGTAGATTTTTTTTTAACATGCGATAATATTGAGCTTTTTTGTGTGTACTGTGAACTATAAAAATATTTCATGTCAGTTTATTACTGTTAAATAATTAGTGTAGTAAATTTATTGTTAGGTTTCATATGCTGAATTTAGTACTTTATTAAATGAAATGAGTAGTTGACAATGTTAGCTTAGGATTTTTACAGGTTTCAGGTTACGTGCAGATTGTTAGTATTTATAATTATAACCAGCAAATGGATGGCTGTTGAGAAGGCACATATTTCCAGTACGTGTTTAGAAAAATCATTCTCTTGAAGGAACCATTTTTAATTTCATATTAACTTTTTTTTTTGCTACAAAAAAATTGAAGAAAAAAACAAACAAAAATTTTTCACATTTTATGGCAATGTGTAATGAAAATGTTTGTGTTTTAATAGCTTTCTTTTCATAATGAACTTGTTTGTACGGATCCTAACCTCACAAAATCATGCATATATAAGCTTTTTCTGGAGATGTGAAATGAGGTCACATGGCCACTTTGATCAAGTGCCTATACCTTATAGCAGCTATTTTTTTTTTAATTCTACATGTTTCAGATGTGTTAGCCCTTCTACCCCTGCACCCATGCATTGCTTAATTGGCCTTCAAATACTATTTTTAAGCATTACAATGTAAAATTCCTAACTTATATAGAAAAGTTTCTTTTTCTATGCCTGGATATTACTTTTTCTGTTTCTTGTATTAGACTTATATGTTCATTCTACCCACCCATATGTCCTGAATTAAAATGGTCAGTTAAAGGGAAAGTGGACTTAAACAGACCTAGGATTAGGGCCGACAGGAGAGCTCAAGGCTCCCTTGCTTACTTTTCATCCGGTCCCATAGTAGTAATCGTTCTCCTGCAGCCATAGTGTTTGACGCCAGGAACCTCACTTCTGCATCCTAGCTGGTTGGTGAACACGTGTAAGGTCAGAATGATATCCAATATTTTTAATGGGTACCTTGGTTGAGTTTTATGCACCAGTTGGAACCCAGACGTGCAGCACCCACTTCAGAAATGCCGTGGGACCTGATAAAAGTAAGCAAGGGAGCCTGGTGCAGCCTGATCTTTGGCCCGTTGGAAAAGTCCACAAAAGCTTCTCTCCCATAGACCTCCTTTTTCTGTTCGGCTCACATTGCTGGCTGTAGGCCCACCAAAGATTTTTTTTCTGGTTCAGGATGTTTGGGCTTTCAGGGCAGCATCGCTTCTGGGGACCATATGAGTTAAAGAAAGGAATGTCCTTATTTAGATGTTGGTCTACTTCAAATCTAGGTACTTTTTTTGTTAAAAAAATGTAGCGGTTGTAATTGGCAACTTAGTTCATTAAGGGAACCAGGAATCAGGAATAATCAATTGCAATAACGTTAACCTATTTAAAGAGGACCAACACCCAGGGGTGATCGGCCCGGAAATCTATAAGATTCCCGGGCCGATCACCTCCCACCCCGCGGGACATCCGAGATCGGGATGTCCCGCGGGGTGAAACCCCCCAGAAACCCCCAAAACACCTTACCTGATCCGCCGCCGCTTCCGCCGCCGCCGCCTCCCGCGCACCCCTCCAGACGTGCGCGCGCCCGCGCCGGCCCTCTGTGAATGGCCGGCGGGGGCGCGCGCGCGCCGAGAGTGACGCGCGGGAGGCGGCGGCGGCGGAAGCGGCCTGGACGTTCCTGATCCCCGCCTGGACGTTGGCGGGGATTGGCTGCGGCGCTCACGTGGGAGCGTTGAGAGGTGAGTTTTTTGGGGTTTCTGGGGGGTTTCACACAGCGGGGCACCCCCGATCGGGGTGCCCCGCCGAAGTGGACCAAAACCCAGGATAGTCAAAATCCTGGGTGTTGGTCCACTTTAACTGGTGTAGCAGACCAGATTTACTGGTCAGCAGTGTATCCCATCATTTATCTGCATTTCATTTGGAGAATCAAATGACTTGTATCGTGAAAGCCTGTTAACAGACCTGGTTCTGTATATTTAATATGAAAACTAGCCTGAGTGACTGGAGGCAGAAAAGAGTCTTCAGCCACTTGCAAATGAGCACTGTAGCTACGCACACTTGATGTCCATTAGGGGGACCATCAGGGGGATTGTCTGCTGGTGACCAGATTCTTGCATAGTTCTGCGTCTACATATATTGCCCAAGGGGCATAGCTAAATACGCTTCAGAGTGGCGTGCCCACAGATCCTAGCACACATTTCACTGATGGTCCACCTAGGAAGGGGGCACTACACCTAAGTCTGCACAGCTGTGGGGTGAGGAGGTGAAAACAGACTCTTAGATAAACTGTCTGGGTTCACACCTAGGATTAGCTGGCATTTGGAACTCTTTTGTATCCGCGTCATCCTTGCCTAATCTTTTTCTTTTTTTTTTTTTTATTATTATTTTTTTAAACAGTTACATTTTTCCTAACTCAGTGACCTGAATCATTTCAAAATCTTTTCCTTTTTTTGTTACATCTAACTACCTTGTTCTTCTCGAACAGTCGAAATTCGGATCCTCTTTTAGTGATTCAGTTTCAGCATTCTGCAATTAGGGGATAGCGAAAAGCAAATGGATAAGAGACAAAGCCTGACTTGGAGCAATTGAGGAGTTTGAATTTGGTTCATTACATCGACGTGGGATCCTCCAGTGAAGTTGCATTTATCTGCAAACCTGGGGGTTTCACACAGCAGGGCATCCAGATTTAGGGTGCCCCGGGGGCAGGCTTTTGGAGTCCAGGTACGGCCAGCCAGGGTATTTTTAAGACATTTTAAACAAAACTGTGAATCTGTACTGCCCTTTGGCCTACTTGCTGTCAAAGATTTTGAAATTGAAAGTGCAGTTTAATACCCTTCACCTTTCTCTGCATAGTATTATTTATACCTTGTAGACACTTACCTTAGAGAAGGCACAGAACTACAAATTACATGACACCAGACCAAAATTTTGATGGGGACTGCCTTCCAAAAGTAGCAGTTTACAGTCAAGGTTGGGAGGTGACCACACAACCAGTGCTCTTTGTCATGGTTGCTGTCCCTCTTGTCTGCAGGCAACCTACTAAAGAAAAACAATTTTGCCAATCCATGGGCTGACTAGAAGGCTAAAGCTTTCCAAAACCTACAGCAGTGTTTATTAGGTTTCTTAGACTTTAATGTAGTTCACTACACGACACCACAGAGGGGTGAAGTTTGTTAAAACTTCACTTGGCCATTCAGTTATAGTAACCCACAGCAACCAGTTATTTTCAAAACAGTTAAATATGCTTTTCCGTTGTCTCTTTATCTTTCAGTACTTTGCTTATTGTGGTTCGTCCTGTAAAATGAGTCCATACATGTGTGAATCGTTTTTATGTAATGTGGTGCTTATACCACTCTCATGTTTCAAGAAACAATATTGGGACCTCTGGTTTCTTTTTATTAAAATTTCTTTTAATTAAAATGTTAATATGTAAATTTGCACTAAGCCTAAAAGTAGACCCTGATGGCTGCTAATCTATTAAATGTGTGTGTGTGTATAGCACACTATAGAATGACTTTGGTCTGTTGTTCATGGAGTGGTCAGTGCAAATTTACTTATTTAAAGAAACAAAACATTCATTTAATAAAATACTTTTATATATGGTTGATTTAAAGTGTACTTGTAATCAGTTCCATAATATATAAAGTGTGTCTGCATCAGTCTTAGAGGAGCAACATGCAAATCTCTGAAATTGGGTGGTCAGGTCATTGCAGTCCAGGATTCTATTGAATACTGTATTTTAACACTGTATTTAGTTACATTGTATTGAATTCACTGTTTGCTATGTAGAGAAACAATTTGTTTAGTTCCTTTTTTGATACGACGCAACGCACGTCCAGATCTGTAGATGACCAACTACTGTGTTTGTATTACATTTCAGAGAAGTTCATTCATATGACCAGCAAACCAGTGGCAAGATTTCTGATACATTTCCTTTCTTTGGACTATTTTTCTGGCAAATGAAATGTTTAATGTGGCCTACAGGAGCCAGTCCGATCTTGAGCGTTTTGAAAAAGTCTTCGGCCTCAGTATCTGACATTATGACTGTTAGTCTTTGGCCTCATTTACACCAAAGCAATTGTGATATTTTATGCTTATTGCGATGCAATTACTAAATTTAAAGTGGCCCAAATGCGAATCTGAGAATCCAGGGCCAGCTAATACCCTCTCCTCGGGACATCCCAAATGGGGATGCCCCACACTTTTAGCCCCCCCATTCCCACCATTTTTACAAGCCCACAGCTGTGTGCAGCTATGTCCACCTCAACTACATGGTGGTGCATGGCCACGCACAGCAGAAGGATGCGAGTGATGCCGTGCACCATGTGTGACTGGGATTCCATTCAGCTTCTCCAGACACACATTAATATGCACAGCTAGAGAAGCTGATTGATCTAGAGCCATGCCTGCGCCATGGGCCAGGGAATGTTAAGACAGCCCGGCCAGTTTCACACAGCGATGTTTTCATGATTTGGATCACATTTGAATTATATTTGTCCAAGTGAATGACTTTTTCTAATTGCTATTGTTCTCCCATTGGTCTGAAAAGGTCCATAGACTTACATGGGCAAAATGGTCTCTGTGCATTGCATTGCAAATTGCAAGCGTAGAGAAATTGCTTTACTGTAAACGAAAACCAACGTTGCCAATTAAATAAGATGACCAGTGCAGTTTCTAAGCCAAATGGCTCTGTGCGATAAACCTGCCCCTTCCTTTCCAATCCTATAGAACTGCTTCTGTCCCAAACCAGCTAGTGCCATGCTGTGCCTCTAAATCCTTAGCAGCAGGTAGTGTCTTTTCCCTTGGTGTAACTCGTCCATTTTTTTTAACATTTTGGAAGAGGCACCCTATTTTAAAACGTTTGGCATGTTATTTAGCCATACCCCACAGGGTGCTGCTGTTCCAAATTTTCAGAAATAAGAAATATCTTTGCCTCATCTCAGGTACAGGTGAAAAAAATCTGAACTATTTTATTTCACTTTTTGTGTGTGACAATTAAAAGCTCACTCAGATGTAAGTTTCAATTCTTGCCCTAAGATAAAATTGGTTTGCCAAATAATTAGCATGGCCTATTGGTTGCTGTGGATGACGCTGCTTATCTTTTGATTTTTTTTTTTTTTTTATATCCTAAAAAAAAAAAAAAATGACTCCCCCTTCTGTACTGATGTTCTGTAATAGACCCCAATAAAAACTCTCTAAAGTTTTCTGAGAAAACAAAAATAAAATCCTATAAAAGAATTATGTGTAAAGCTAAACTGAACCCCCACAAATTTGCTATAAGTATTAGTGGACTTCTGCTGTCTTTTTGTTTTTTTTTTTTCATTCTAATGTATTACTTTTGTAGTCTTTTGCCAAAGACGTTTTCACTTTAGCTGAAGGCAAGTCAGATGTGCAGCGTGAATTTTCATTTAAATATCCGCGACCAAATTAGAGAAGTATTGTGTATGGGTTTTTCCATTTGATTTTTAGTTTTCTTTTATACTTGCTGTGGATTTTAGTCACTAGGTGATAGCCATTTAAGATGTGGAATGAATATTTTGTAGCTATATAGTATGAGGTAACCAATATGCCTAGCAATTATTACAATTTTTAGCTTTTCAATATTTTGAGTGTAGCTTGGGTTCAAATGTGACCATATGCATTGATTTTTTATGTTTTTTTAATCTTTTTTTCGTGGTATAGTTTTTATTATAATTAGAATATTTTATTTAGTATTGTTATGCTTCTTATGCACTTGGGGATCACCAACCAGATTTATGGTGCTTTTCTTTGGTCTTAACTTTTTGTAAGCTTTTTTTTTTTTTTTTATAATTGAATTCATTTTTTATCACTAATTTGGGAAGTATTGTTTACTACATTTCTACATTTTATAAACAAAAGTGCTTTACACTGAAGTACTGACTAATCAGTATAAGCCCCTCCCCCCAACCCAAAGGATTTGTGCCTAGTCAAGGGGCCCAAGGTAATTTGTATATATTTTTCCTTTGCTAAATTATTTAACCCCTTCCCGCCAGAGACGCTGTTTAAAAACTGCACCTTTCACCGATACAAAAGCACTTTCAGGAAGTTTATTAAATCTTTCACAGGCATTAACACTTTGTGGGGAGCTCCATTTTAACATGATGTAATAGTATGTCATATGTCAGGAAGTGATTAAAGGGGCATCAAGTTGTGCTCCTCCCCTCTGATAAGAGATGGGGTGGTGCGGGATACGCTTTTCTGCGGTGCTGGAGCTTGGGCTGCACTTACTCACAACTTAGCTGTATCGCTGGAACCCAGACATGCGGGCCCCGGCTTCCATAAGTTATACCTTTAGCCAGGCTGGCACCCTGTTAGAGGCTAGCAGGGATGCATATGCGGGCTCAGCTGCTTTCAGCTAGATTCAGCCCTTAGCTGATTCTTAGCCAAAACTGATGAGCGCAGCCTAGT
Source organism: Gastrophryne carolinensis (assembly GCA_027917425.1). NCBI lineage: Eukaryota > Metazoa > Chordata > Amphibia > Anura > Microhylidae > Gastrophryne > Gastrophryne carolinensis. Next base: position 69,084,178 of record CM051240.1, on the reverse strand, counting down.
GCGCTGCTTGTACGAGAGCCCGTGCGTGTATGGAAAGGTGATTTTTACTGGGTGACGTAGGTTTCACTCAGCGGGGCATCCTAAATCAGGGTGCCCGGGGTGCAAGGACCAAAACCCGGGATAGTCAAAATCCTGGGTTTTGGGCCACTCTTAAGGTCCATCAGAGGTTCTTCTAGCCCTGTTCTTGCTTCTATCAGCACAGATAAAGATACGGTTGTGAACGTCTACCTTGGCTGTCACACCTATTGTTCTGCAGGACACCATGTACTGGGGGATGCCCTAGAAAAAGTTAGGATGATGGAATATTTTATCATGACCATTTCAGGTTTTATGAGGTTTAACATTGAGGGCCAAATCCTGGACTACAGTCTAAATGAAATGCAGGGACTAAACAAGTGGGGCCTGTCTGAATGGATTCATTTTAAAGACTTTGGCTTTTCTGAATGGCTAATCAGTTTAACTGATGAATTGTTTAACTATTCAAGGATTTTATAGGTTGTTTTCAAAATGTATAGTTACAAAAAGATGCCCTAAAACAGATCCCTCCTCTAATGTATTTAATAACAGTTTAGTCCAAATTAATAATTTTTTTATGTGCATTTGCGCTTTGTGAAAGCACAGTTTACATGTTTGTGTGTTTTATTCTTATTATACAGTACGTCCTGCTCCAGATAGAATACTTACTATCGGGTAATACTCCACCAGATGGCGCTGGACTGCAGAGACATCGAAAATAGGCTCCTCCCGGCCCCTCAAATACCCAGGACCTCCCACAAATCCCCAGATTTTCTCTGCAGTCTGGACTGCGAAGGACAAGAAATGGCTCTCTCTACTCGCAGGTGAGCGGGGCTATTAGCCTGCGGCCCTGTAGGACTATTCCCACCCGTTCCATCAGTAATTGCCTCCCAGCCTTGGCTGCGCTGGTCAGGTGATGGTAGGCAGCACCGCTGTTAGGTGCTTAGGAGCGCTGCTCCACCGCAATCCCCCACCAAAGGGTAGGCGGTTCAGGCTTATGGTGAGCCTCTATGGGATGCCCCTCCCGCACTATTGTCCCTTGCCCCTGTCTATCGGTGGGCCCTATGTCAAGTGGCCGCTGTCCTCCCTCAATCTCCTTGTAGCCTTCGGGGGGAAAGAGGGGGTGTGTGTGTGTATGTATATACGTGTATTGGCTTTGTGCTTAATTACATTATGCTTTGTGTCAGCCGCCGCGCTGACTTGTTTTATTATTACTATACTTAAAATTGCCGCCGCGCGCCTTTTTTCACTATGTTCCGCGCTTGGCAACGGCATTACCTCAGGCGCCGGCGCGCCGTCATTGGCTGCTTGTCACGTGTTGGCTTCACGCTCTTCGGGGGGGCGGGGCGTTCCGCGTCATTGCTTGTGCGGGCCCGCCCCTCGAAGTATACCGACACCATTTTGTCTGCTTGTTTGGCTTCTGCGTGACAGATCTCTACCTACCACGGTCCGTAAGTGCCCTCGCGGGCGGCTTTATTACCACCTTTTTATTATTGTTTGCTTACTGCTCATTTGATTGTGTCTATCAGACGGGTGAATCCATTGGCTTCTCCCGGCCCTCTATTAGTTGGTTAACTTGTGAGGCCTAGTGTAATTACTCCCACTTCCCTAGTGGGTTATTGGGGCATCCCGGGTTGCTGTATATCGTTAATCCCTATCGGCCTATAGTGGCGCTATAATCACCATATGGAGGCATCTCAGGATAATGTGACCGGGGTTCCTTCGGGACAAGCCCGGCTGTGTGTAGCGTGTGGGGAGTCTCATGTTGACGCTGACAAGGCGCGGGTCTGTGTACCCTGTGCCGAGCAGGTGCTTACGCTGCAATCTGGCCTTCCAGTGGCTGGGCCTGCACCTCCTTTCACTTCACCTACCCCCTCCCCCCCAGCTTAAATCTCACTCCTACTGTGTTGCATACGAGTGGGGATTCTCAGCCTGATGTGTCTTCTAGACTGGCTAGTGTTGAGAAGTTAATTGCTAATACCTTGACGCGTAAGGCCTCTGCAAAAAAGCAGCACTTAACGCCTGATGTCACTCTTTTCCCTATGGAAACTGATGAGTTTTTGCATCTATGTGGATATACCCCTTCGGACGAAGGGGAGCTATTCTCGGACTCAGGGTCATCTGATGAGAGGCCCAGGGGTCATGACGATTCTGGCTCTGACCCCTGGGCCCCGGAAGATACTGATAGATTGCTGGCCCAGATTTTTGGGGTTCTGTCCATCTCTCCCCCGGTTGCGGCTCCCAGGCAAAGGGGGGAACTTTTTCATACCGCTAAGTCACGCTTGGAATTTCCTGAGCAATCACATTTCAATAACCTTGTGCTCGAGGAATGGGAACGTCCCAATAGACTTCCCGGTGTACCTGAGAGTTGGGATAGGAAGTATCCCTTTCCTGTTGATGTGGTAAAGTGTTGGTCATCCCCTCCCAAAGTGGATGCCCCGGTCCTAGGGTTATCTAACACCTCTGTCATGCACTCCCCTGACTCTACTACCCTGCGGGATGCTAAGGAGCTGCGCATTAACCAGCTGGCATCCCATGCCCTTGCATGTGTGGGGACGGCGCTGCGCCCGGTCTGTGCCTCGGCCATTACGGCTGTGGCCATTAGGACCCTGCTCAGGGATATACTTGATGGTGCCCCTGATGACTTGCCTTGTGAGGTGTTTAATGCACTCTCTAGTTGTGATGTTTTTGTAAATTTTGTCCTCTCTGCCTTGGATGACACCATTAGAATGTGTGCCAGAACCTCTGTCCTTGTGGTGGCTATACGCCGCTCAGTTTAGCTACGCCAGTGGGCTGCTGACAACGCCGCCAAGAAGGCCCTCACTTGTTTTTCCTTTAAAAGACTACGCCTGTTTGGGGACCGCCTGGACCTTTTTGCTAAGGGAGGCAGGTTACCCCAGCGCAGGCGGCAGTCTCGGCCCTTTTGGGGTCAGGGCTCCTTTTCCTCCCCCTACCGTGGTGCTAGACAGGGGAGGGGGGGTTTCCTTTACTGGGGCCCGGGGAGACTTGGGGTAGGGGCAGAGGACGTGGACCCAAGCTTAAGTCCTCTCCCAAGCCCCCTCAGGCATGATTGGGCGCCCTCACCCATCCGGGTGGGGGGACAGCTTCAGCACTTTGCTCACGTCTGAATCAGGTGGATTCAGGAGGTAGTGTCCTCCGGTTACAAGATAGTTTGCTGCCTGCCGCCCCCAAGATTCATCAGATCCCGGATTCCTCAGGACCCTGTGTCAGCTCAGGGTCTAATGCAGGCAGTGCAAAGCCTCCTGGAGCTGGGGGTCATCTGCAAGGTCCCTTTAAGAGAAAAAGGCAAGGGCTTCTATTCCAACTTCTTCACAGTGCCCAAAAAAGATGGGTCACTCAGGCCCATTCTGGACTTGAAAATCCTCAAAAAATTTTTTAGGAGCAGGCGCTTTCGCATGGAAACTCTGCGCTCTGCCATCAGTTCCCTGCGCCCAGGGGATTTCATGACATCTGTGGACATCAAAGATGCTTACCTTCATATTCCTGTATTTCCAGGTCATCAAAGGTTCCTCAGGTTCGCTCTGGAGGATCAACACTACCAGTTTGTGGCATTGCCCTTTGGTCTCACTTAGCTTCCAGGGTGTTCACCGAGGTGCTGGCTGGAGTGATGTCTCTGCTCAGGTTTCAGGGTATCTGCGTGCTGCCTTATCTGGACGACATTCTCATCACTTCCCAATCTCTACATCAGGCAGAATTGGATACTCAGCTGGTGGTGTCCACCCTGGAGTCATTTGGATGGGCGATCAACCACCCCCAGTCTTCGCTGTCCCCCTCCTTGGTGACTCCATTCCTAGGAATGAGTCTGGATACAATTCAGGCAAGGATTTTTCTTCCTTAACAGAAGGTGGACAGTCTGATTGCACAAGTCCAGTTCCTGCTATCTTGTGATCATTCCTCCATCAGGCAGGGAATGCAGCTGGTGGGCCTGATGGTGGAGTGCTTCGAGACGGTCCCTTATGCTCAGTTCCACTTGAGGCCTCTGCAACTTCACCTCTTGTCAGTGTGGGACAAGGACCCAGCATCCCTGGACCGGGTCTGTGTGCTTTCCCCTGGTCAGGCAGTCCCTCTTGTGGTGGATGGACTCCAGGAACCTGTTGGGGGGCAGATCTTTTCTGACCCCCTCCTGGGAGACGGTCACCAAGCAAGCAAGCAAGAGGGCCCTCCAGGAAGTGTCTTTGATCCTGACCTGGTCGGAGACCAATGTTCCCTGCATATCAGCTGTGTACATTCCGGGGTATTCCAATCTCTGTGTCACCGTTGGGGCCAACCAGATGTGGATCTGTTTGCGTCCCTTCACAATCACAATCTACCGGCCTTTGTCTGCCTGATCCTTGACCACGGATGCTCTAGCAATATCATGGCAGGACTTTCAGTTTCTGTATGTCTTCCCTCCATTCCCCCTGCTGGGCAGGGTTGTGCGCAAGGGGTGCCAGCAATTCTGGTTGCCCCCCAGGTGGCCAAGAAGAGGGTGTTCGCAGTCGTGGTGCAGCTGGCAGTAGATCAGTACACTCTGCCCATGGTGCCAGATCTGCTCACTCAGGGCTCCCTACGCCATCCACGGCCTGGCTGCTGAAACCTCCATCTTGATGGAGAAGGGGCTGTCTACCTCGGTTGTTGATACCATGATAAAGGCTAGGAAGAAGTCTTCTTCTTCCAATTATTACAGGGTGTGGCGTGCCTACATTGACTGGTGTGAGTCTAAGTCTTTTCCCTGTCGTGTGTTCTCTATTCCCAGGATTCTGGAGTTCCTACAGCATGCGGGAGATGGGGCTCCAACTTAGTACTCTGAAAGGGCAGGTTTCTGCCCTGGCTGTTTTCTTCCAGAAGTCCTTTGCTCAGCATTCTCTGATAAGGACTTTTTCCAGGGGGTGACTCATGTGCGTCCCCCATGTAAGCCTATGGTGCCTGTTTGGGATTTGAAATTGGTTTTGTCAGCCTTACAGGGTGCTCCCTTTGAACCTGTGCAGGATGCTACCCTGGCCATTCTTACTCTCAAAGTTGTCTGGTGGCTATCACCTCTGTTAGGTGTGTGTCTGAGTTGGCGGCGCTTTCCATTCAGCCCCCCTACTATGAGAGACACCAGGACAAGGTGGTGTTTCGCTTCAAGACAGATTTTCTGCCTAAGGTAGTGTCTGCCTTTCATTTGAATCAGGATATTGTTCTTCCTTCATTGTGCTCTAATCCTAGCAATGCTAAGGAGAGGGTTTTGCATTCTTTGGATGTGGTTAGGTGTCTGAAGTACTATCTGGTCGCTACTGCCAGTTTCAGAAAAACTGATGCTCTTTTTGCTGTCCCTTCTGGCCCTTGGAAAGGTTTGGCTCCTGCCAAGTCTACTATCAGCAAATGGATCCATCAGGCTGTGATTCAGGCCTACTCTGCTAAGGGGAAGAATCCTCCCTTCTGCCTTACTGCTCATTCTATGCATGCTATTGGTGCCTCCTGGGCTTTTCAGCACCAGGCTTCTGTTGAACAAGTTTGCAAGGCCCCTACTGGTCTTCTGTTCATACCTTTTCAAAGTTTTACAACGTTGATGTTAGGGCCTCAGCTGATGCTGTTTTTGGCCACAAGGTTTTGCAGGCGGCAGTCTGCTGTTACCTTTTTTGGGGATCCCACCCTACTTTATGGACACTGCTATTGGATGTCCCGATAGTAAGTATTCTATCTGGAGCAGGACTTACTGTATACTAAGAATAATACAATTCTGTGATTACTCACCTGTAGAATTGGTATTATGAGTATACAGTACGTCCTGCTCCCCCCCACCCTTGGTTTTGCATTATCTTGGATCCCCTGCATGGTGATTGTTATCATTGTTTTAGTTACTAGTTTGGGTAGTTTTAATTCTCCCGGCTTCTCGTTAACTGCTTTTCGATGCTGGGGATTTGTGGGAGGTCCCTGGGTATTTGAGGGGCCGGGAGGAGCCTATTTTCGATGTCTCTGCAGTCCAGCGCCATCTGGCGGAGTATTACCCGATAGTAAGTATTCTGTCTGGAGCAGGATGTACTGTATACTCATAATACCAATTCTACAGGTGAGTAATCACAGAATTGTTTTTTATTTATTTATTTTTTTAAATTTGCATTATTTTATTTGCATTACATTTATCTCTCACACTGCTGGTCATATAGTTTCTTTTGTTCCTTAAAGTCAACCAACAGTCAAAAAATGACTTAAATCAGACCAACACAACAAACAGCGCTCATATGCATCTCTCCCCAGGGCAGTTTAAATTGCTGCACATAAAAATTCATTTCCTAACTCCTGCTAGGGTACATTTTACAAACAAGATGGCTGCTCATGTATTTGCAGGTCACCTGCAAACAGGAAGTGCTGCTGGGCTTCCTGCTACTGTATATTTCAGTAGTCATTTCAAAATCAACGCTTCCTTTCTTTTCCAACTGTGCCAGGCTGTTGGTCCGGTTTAAGTTTGCCAAGGTGGAGTGGATGGTAGTTTGACCTGGCTTTTTGTTTACTACTCAGCCAGCCTAGCATATTCTGAAGCATGTAAAAGCCGGAGAAACTGCTGTGCCGTTTAGTACATATGTGTTCGGATAAGATTTTTATTAATGGCATTTTTTGATGGTGGCTCGCTAATCCTTTGGGTCTGAATAAAACCTTAGTCACTATAGAAAAAATAAGAAATCAGTAATGACAGGGACCTTTCCCAAAGTGAGAATGCTGCCAGTAAACCTTTAGCTACTAGAATCGAGCAGGTGGGGTTAAACCTGTGAGCTCACAAATGTGGAGCCCCGTCGCTTGCTCAGCCAATCGGTTGATTATCAAACCAGAGTCAGGAAGTCTCTGCTCTGTACACCAAACACGCCACTTTGGCGTATGGCTCCTAACATTAACATGTTGTTGCTAAAGAAAACTTTTTGTTTTGTTTAAACCACAAAGTTGCAGACAAAAGGAAAAAAATTACCATATAAGCTCAGCACATTGTGGACATGATTTTAAAAGGCACACAGTAATGGGTACTTTTAAAAATGCAATTGGAAGGAGTATTTAACACATTTTTTTGTGACTGAAAACAAATATATGCAACCCAGGTCATGTTTGCTGATTAGAAAATGGAAAGTGGTACTTAATAAAAAAAAAAAAAAAATTGGGGGGAATCGCAACCCCCCCCCCCCCCCCCCATCTAAAACTCTTCCAATCCTAAGAAGGAGCACAGTGTCCTTTTTGAAGTTAATGCATTGTGTAGGGGGCAAGGTCTTGTCCACCAATTTGCTTGTAAATAGTGGACACATGCACAAGGAACCTCCGGACGTGTACATGTTGCAAGACCAAATCTTAGGAAATGGTGAGTTTTAGACTGAGGGGTCTCTGTGAGGCAGCTGTGTGTGTTTTAGCCAAACAAATTTATTCTTTACAGCGATTAAACAGCATCCTCAAACCTTGAGTTGGTGACTGGTGCATTGTTCAGTGCTTTTGTGCTAAATCACCTCTGTGACAGTTACACTGCTGTCTATCCTTTCTATGGAGTGCAGGGTATTAGAATTAACTTAGGACTGGGGGGAATCCAGCCACTATGCCTTGGCGTGCCAACTACTTACTCAACCAGGCGTTAAAAGCACTTAAACGGCTATGTATAACAGCACCAAATATGAACTATGCTGTTTCTTCTTTTTTTTTTTTTTTTATTTTGGCCTTTAAAATTGCTCTTAGCCTTGTCATTTTGTAACATTTATTTAAAAAAAATGCTATTTTTAATGGAGGATTTAGGAAGCTAATTATTCCAACACTGGATCCACTGCTTGAATGGAAAAAAGTTAATTTGACCTTTTTTAGCAGTAGAAAAAACTTGCAGCCTTTTTTTTTTTTTTGTAGATCCAAAGATTCTAAGTTTTGTATTAAATATGAAGGCTACATTTCCATATTTACAATGTTTTGGTCATATAAATGTTCTGGTACGGGCAACAGGAAACCTAGATCCCCTCTCTTGTTTTTGATAATGATAAAGAGCTGGGTCCTCTTTATACACATTTCTGTGGCCTGTACAATGCTATGCTGGGAGCAGAGCTTTTAATTACTCATCCTATAAAAACCTACCTGGCATGTAGCTCAAGAAAATAAAAGGTTCACTTTAAATGCCCTGTTCAGGCACTGAAAATGGCTCAAAAAGCCTCATGAGGCTGCTAAATTGCCCCCAGGGAATCCCGAATCAGTATGCGTGTAAATCCCAAGGGTCTCCTATAAACTTGGCTTTCGCTGTGGGTTTTACACAGTTCCACATGCCGATTCCGTATGCCTGGGGGCGCAGGTCTCGTGAAGCTTTTGAGATGCACTGTCTTTGCCAGCAGTTATATCCACAGCTTCCCTGTAGCATTGTTGAAATTTAAATGTCTTTATGGAATTTATATTTTATATTTTTCCAGAACAAGTTGGGGGGGCACTCGAGAAAGCCGGCTAGGGAGTTGGAAAGTTGACTGCTCTGTGCACCAATGTTTTAGGGAAGTATAATGTAAAATGAAATCCCAGAAGGATATGTCATGGAGGGTGTAACAATAGAACTACTACTACTAATAGTAATATTAATAATAATCGATGATATATTAAGTGTAATAATCATCCTCCTTTCTATCCTGGCTAGCTTTTTTAGTGCAGCTCTCATCCCGCTAAGTGGACTGTTCAGTGGTCTGTATCCATCTGACCCATATAGGTGTGTTTTTTTACTGTATTAATCTGTGTACTTCTCGGTGCTATGTTGTTAAAGAAAAAAAAAAAAAAAAAAACTTGCAATAGTCTTTCTTTGTCCAGATTGGACAAAAGTTTGTTCTTCAGTGTTTTTTTTTATTAAGTAAAGAAACAGACCAAAGAAATGTACCAAAATGTGAATCTATCTGAAAGAGCAGCTTGTTTTCAATTGTAGCAGAAACCCTGGGGTGATAGTGAAAGAATTTTACATGAATAAAATACAATCTTTGCAGGGTTCAGCAATGATTTAAGGTGGGCCTACACCATGAGAACACTTTCTTATTAGGTTGTACATACATTCCTAAACATGGTACGAAGGACAATTTTTGCATAAGAACCAGTATGTTTTCTGGCTCTTGAGGTTGTATCCCAACGCAATGTCTTGGAGTTGTATCTCAACGCAATGACTAGACTGCCTGCAAAATAGAAATCTTTATTGAATAAATCTATAGTATATTAAAGAAAAACGTGGGCATGCATTTTCGCATTTTCGCATTGTAGGATTTTATGTACAAACCATTGCTCGTAATGACCAGTATGCATGTAGCTTCTCCACTTTATTAGAGGTTTTCCAAGGAAAGATTTCACATTGCCTTCTGTTTGTCCCTTTTAGGAGTGGTTGTACTTAGTTATGTCATTGTGTCCATGTGAATCCTTAAGATACTGTAAGTACAGAAAAGAGGGTAGTTGTTCTACCTAAAAGCGAGCCAAAATCCACTGAATTTGTGAAATATATTTGGCCAAAGTCCCTGCCTATACCCCTATCTTAGAGTGTAGAACTAGAAATTGTTATATTCTAAGTATACAGCACTTCCTGTTCCAGAAGATATTCCTTACTCTTGGGTTATACATCCAGTAGATGGCGCTGGACTGCAGAGACAGAAAAGTGGCTCCTCCCTGTCCCATATATACCAGGGACCTCCCACAAAATCTCCAGTTCTTCCCTGCAGTCTGGGCTGCGATGACTAGAAGATGGCTATTTCTACTCGCAGGTGAGCGGGGCTTATTAGCCTGCGACCCTGTAGGACTATTCCCACCCGTTCCTTTTCACTGCCTCCCAGCTTGGGCTGCGCTGGTCGGGTGATGGTAGGCAGCTAGCTAGGTGCTAAGGAGCGCTGCTCCTACTGCAGTCCCCCACCAAAGGTAGGTGGTACAGGCCCGTGGTGAGCCTTATGGGATGCCCCTCCCGCGGCCATTGGCCCCTTGCCCCCTGTCTCCTCAGGCTCCTCTTAGGTCAGCTGCTTCCCCTTCGCTCCTCCTGGGTAGATCTCGGGGGGGGGGGGGGGGTATATATATATTACTATGTGTTTCTTTTTGTTAAGACTTCTGCATTGGTTTGCTATTGCCGCCGCGCGCATGTACTCTGCTCCGCGGACGGCGGCGACATCGCCGTCATTGGCTGACCTTCACGGGGGCGCGTTTTCACGCTCTTCGGGGGGCGGGCCTTGCGGATGACGTTTTCCGCATCACTTCTCCATGGCCCGCCCCTTGAGGTATATGCAGGCGTCATTTTGGAGCTCCTGTGCTGCGTGTCTGGCATCCCCCTATCGCGGCCCGTAAGTGCCCCTGCGGGCTGGTCTTTCTTTACTTTTCTTTGTATTATGCTTACGGGTTCTTTGCTTTATGTCTTACAGGCAGGTCAAACTTTTTTGTGGTTTCTCCTGGTCCTATCTCCTCTATTTAGCGTTAACTACTTATTGGAGGGCTATTGTATTGTATATCTCCCACTTCCCTAGTGGGCTATTGGGGCATCCCAGGTAGCCTTACTGGCGTCAATCCCAATTGGCCTTTTCTGCCACAATAATCACCATATGGAGGCTTCTCAGGATAATGTGCTTGTGGTTCCTTCGGGACAAGCCCGGCTGTGTGTGGGGTATCCCCTATAAGTGATGATGTCAGGGTGTGTGTACCCTGCGCCCAGCAGATGCTTGCGCTGCAGTCTGGGTTACCGGCGGCTGGGCCTGCTCTCCCTCTGGCTTCGCCTACCCCCCCACGCTTACATCTGACTCCTAGTGAGGTGCATACCAGTGGGGAGTCTCAACCTGATTTGGCTGCACGGGTGGCCAGCATTGAGAGATATATTGCTGGCTCTGGCCCGTGTAAGGCTTCTGCTAAGAAGCGGCATTTATCACCTGGTGCTTCCCTCTTTCCTTTGGAGGCTGAGGAATTTTTTGACGTTACCGGTTATACCCCCCTGGAAGAGGGGAATTATTTTCTGATTCAGAATCATCTGAGGAACAATCTAGGGTGTATGGTGCCAACCCATGGGCTTCAGATAATACTGACAGGCTTTTAGCTCACATTTTTGAAGTACTTTGTATCTCTCCTCCTGCCGTGGCTCCGCGGCAGCAGGGGGAGCTGTTTCATACTGTTAAACCACGCTTGGAGTTTCCTGAACAAACTCATTTTAATAATCTGGTGCTCAAGGAGTGGGAATGGCCTAGTTGGCTACCCGAGGTGCCAAAGAGTTGGGATAAGCGGTATCCCTTTCCTGCTGAAAGGGTTAAACAGTGGTCATGTCCTCCCGAGGTGGATGCTCCAGTTCTGGGGTTGTCCAACACATCCGTCATTCATTCCCCTGACTCTACTACACTGAGGGATGGGGAGGACATGCGCATAGATCAGCTGGCTTGCCATGCCTTTGCCTGTGTGGGGACCGCGCTGCGTCTGGTCTGTGCCTCTGCCATTATGGCTGTTGCTATTAAAAGTCTGCTCAGGGGTCTCTTAGATGGGGCCCCTGATGATGCAGGTAGTGAAGAGTATAGAGCTCTTCTGCGTTGTGAGGAATTTGTTGCATATGTTCTCTCTGCCTTGGATGATACCATTAGAATGTGTGGCAGGGCATCTGCCTTGCTGGTGGCGATATACACCGCTCGGTCTGGCTGCGCCAGTGGGCAGCTGACAACGCTGCTAAGAAGGCTGTCACTGGGTTTCCCTTCAAGGGGCTGCACCTCTTTGGGGAACGACTGGACTTGTTTGCTAAGAGAGGCAAGTTACCTCAGCGTAGAAGGCAGCCCCTGTCCTTTTTGGGTTCAGGTGCCTTTTCTCCTTCCTTCCGGGGCTCCAGAATTGGACGGGGAGCTTCCTTTGCTGGAGCCCATGGAGATTTTTGGGGCAGAGGACGTGGCCGCTCTGGCCCCTCCTGGTGTCCCAAGCCTAAGTCCTCCCCCAAGCCCCCTCAGGCATGAAGGGGCGCCCTCACCCATCCGGGTGGGGGGACTGCTTCGGCTTTTGGCTTATGTCTGGAGGCGTCATGTCTCAGACCGGTGGAATCAGTAGGTAGAATACAATAGGAAGATAGAGTTTGCAGCCTGGCCGCCCCCAAGATTCATCAAATCCCGGTTACCTCAAAACCCCCTGTCAGCTCAGGGTCTGTCCCTGGCTGTCCAAGGCCTTCTGGAACTGGACGTCATCTGCCGGGTGCCCCTGAGGGAAAGTGGCAAAGGCTATTATTTCAATCTTTTCATTGTTCCCAAAAAAAGATGGGTCCATCAGACCCATCCTGGATTTGAAGCACCTCAACAATTTTGTCAGATTCAGACACTTTCGCATGGAGACTCTGCGCTCCGCTGTGACTTTCCTACGTCCAGGGGACTTCATGACCTCTGTAGACATCAAGGATGCTTACCTTCACGTACCTATCTTTCCAGGTCATCAGAGATTCCTCAGGTTCGCTCTGGGGGATCAGCACTACCAATTTGTGGCCTTGCCCTTCAGTCTCACCTCGGCTCCCAGGGTGTTCACCAAGGTGCTGGCAGGTGTGATGGCTCTGCTGAGATCTCAGGGCATTCGCATTCTTCCCTACTTGGACGACATGCTTATCGCTTCTCAGTCCTTCCATCAGGCAGAGCTGGACACTCAGCAGGTGGTGTCCACACTGGAGTCATTCGGCTGGGTGATCAATACCCCAAATCTTCCCTGTCTCCTTCCATGGTGAAGTCCTTTCTGGGCATGATTCTGGATTCATCTCAGGTCAAGATCTTTCTTCCTCAGCAGAAGGTGGAGAGTCTTCAAGAGAAAGCTCAGCTCCTTCTGTCTTGTCCTCATCCATCCATCAGGCAGGGAATGCAGCTGGTGGGCCTGATGGTGTCCTGTTTCGAGGCGGTTCCATATGCTCAGTTCCACATGAGGCCTCTTCAGCTTCACCTCTTGTCAGTGTGGGATCGGGACCCTGTGTCCTTGGATCAGGTGTTTGTCATGTCCCCTCTGGTCAGGCGGTCTCTGTCGTGGTGGCTGGACTCCAGGAACCTGCTGGGGGGCAGATACTTTCTGGCCCCTTGTTGGGAGACTGTCACCACAGATGCCAGTCTGACAGGTTGGGGGGGCTTTTGGAAGTCCCTGAAATTCCAGGGTCAGTGGGGCCTTCAGGAGGCCCATACCCCTATCAACATTCTGGAGTTGAGGGCTTTCAGGTTGGTTCTCGCCCATTTAACCCCACACCTGCAGGGTCGGGCTGTTCAGGTCCGCTCTGACAACCAGACGGCAGTTGCCTACATCAATCATCAGGGAGGGATCCGGAGCAAGAGGGCCCTCAAGGAAGTGTCCCTGATACTGTCCTGGGCGGAGGTGAATGTTCCCTGCATCTCAGCTGTGTACATTCCAGGGGTGGAGAATCTGGAGGCAGACTCCCTGAGCAGGAGGACCTCTCGTCTGGGAGAATGGTCCCTCAGCAGCAGGGTGTTTTGCTCCCTGTGCCACCGCTGGGGTCAGCCGGATGTGGATCTGTTTGCATCCCGTCACAATCACAAGCTTCCAGTCTTTGTCTCTCTGTCTCAGGATCCTCTGGCCTTGGCCATGGATGCCTTCGCAATGTCTTGGACGAGTTTTCGGGAACGGGTTCCAGCCATTCTGGTGGCCCCCTGTTGGCCAAGAAGAGTGTGGTTTGCAGACATCGTGCAGCTGGCAGTAGATCAGTACGCCCTGCCCCGGGTTCCAGATCTGCTCACTCAGGGGCACCTACGCCACCCCAATTTACAAACGCTGGCTTTGACGGCCTGGCTGCTGAAACCTCCATCTTGATGAAAAAGGGGCTGCCTGCCTCGGTGGTTAATACCATGATCAGGGCTAGGAAAAGGTCCTCTTCTTCCATCTACTATAGGGTTTGGCGTACCTACATTGACTGGTGTGAGTCTAACTCGCTTCCCTGTCGCTTGTTTTCTATTCCTAGGATTCTGGAGTTTCTGCAACATGGTTTGGGTCTGGGTCTTCATCTCAGTACTCTGAAAGGTAATGTTTCTGCCTTGGCCAGTTTTTTTCCAAAGATCCTTTGCTCAGCATCCCCTGGTCAAGACCTTCTTCCAGGGGGTTACTCACGTGCGTCCCCCACGTAAGCCTATGTTACCAGTCTGGGACTTGAACTTGGTCTTATCAGCCCTGCAGGGGTCTCCCTTCGAGCCCTTGCAGGGGGCCCCCTTGTCCATTCTTACACTTAAGGTAGTCTTTTTGGTGGCTATCACTTCTGTTAGGCGTGTTTCTGAGCTGGCGGCGCTTTCCATCAAACCTCCTTATTTTGAGAGACACCAGGACAAGGTGGTGTTTCATTTTAAGCCAGATTTTCTGCCTAAGGTTGTTTCTGCCTTTCATCTCAATCAGGACATTGTTTTGCCTTCTCTGTGTCCTAATCCTAGTAACTCTAAGGAGAGGGTTTTACACTCTCTGGATGTGGTTAGGACTCTGAAGTTCTATCTGGTGGCTACTGAACCCTTCAGGAAGACTCTTTTTGTGCTACCGTCTGGACCTAAGAAGGGTCTGGCTCCAGCTAAGTCCACTATCAGCAAGTGGATCCATCAGGCTGTTATACAGGCTTACTCTGCTAAGGGGAAGGAGCCTCTCTTCCGCCATACTGCTCATTCTACTCGTGCTATTGATGCCTCTTGGGCTTTTCAGCACCAAGCTTCTGTTGAACAAGTTTGCAAGGCCGCCACTTGGTCTTCTGTTCATACTTTTTCTAAGTTTTACAAGGTTGATGTTAAGGCCTCAGCTGATGCCGCTTTTGGTCACAAAGTTCTGCAGGCGGCAGTGGTTTAAACTGTCTGCTGTTACTTTTGGGGATCCCACCCTACCTTACGAACACTGCTATTGGATGTCCCAAGCGTAAGGAATATCTTCTGGAACAGGACGTGCTGTATACTTAGAATAATACAATTCTGTGATTACTCACCTGTAGAATTGGTATTATACGTATACAGCACGTCCTGTTCCACCCCACCCTTGTTACCATTATTTTTACTTACCTCCTTATTTTCTTATGTTCAATTTTTATATAATGGTTATAGTTCTCCAGGTCTCATTTTAACGGCTTTTCAATACTGGGGATTTTGTGGGAGGTCCCTGGTATATATGGGGCCGGGAGGAGCCACTTTTCTGTCTCTGCAGTCCAGCGCCATCTACTGGATGTATAATCCAAGAGTAAGGAATATCTTCTGGAACAGGACGTGCTGTATACGTATAATACCAATTCTACAGGTGAGTAATCACAGAATTGTATTTTTCGCTTTTCGAATTGTCCTGGAACACTTATTTTTCTGCTGTCCCTTGGTGTGAGATGGCAGGTGAGCAGTCATTGCATAGATGTGGCATTTACATCATTGCCACTCACAACAGTGGTAATGAATGGAGGAGGCAGAGCTTTACATCTAAAACAGACATTATCAGGGATTAGAGTGAAGCCGGAGCAGTAAAAATTGGCAAAGGTACTCTTCATAGGGGGAGCAATTCAGGGGATGCTAGTTAAAGATGTGGGTTTTGGTCCGCTTTAAATTCAGATATCTTAGCAGCATTGAGTTGCCCCAGGCTCATGCAAATATTGCAACTGAGAGACTTCGATAAGATGATGGCTATTTTACTTCAGTGATCAGAAACATAGTAGGCCCAGGAAAGCTGATGAGGTATAATGATGCCATGTTATATGGTCTGCATTTTTATCTCTAGATAGGTGTGTGTTTAAAGCAGGGCTTGCTGTGTTTTCCTGGAGAAGTTGCACCACTCATAAGAATGGCTTACTCAATTCAGACGGCAAAACTCTTCCCAAGAGCACACGTGCTGAGGCACTTCAGATGTACTGTAGCCTGGGAGAATGAAAACTTAAGAAATGTGGTCATTGTCTATAAACCATAATCTTTATTCACTTTTATATATAGGCCAGCTTCCTTATACTGTGAGCACATGGCATCCAGTGTCATCTAGATTTTTTTTAGTGGACTTCCCTGCAACTTGCAGCATGATTTGAGATACCCCTTTGCCCAACCCTGCCTGGCAAGCCCAGAGAATGGGTAGCCCTCTTTGCATTTCACACCCTATGTGACTGCCAACAGTCTATGGGGTTTACATTACTAATGGCCCAGCTAACCTAATTGACTGCCGATGGTCCCCTGGATGACTGGTGTTGCTGGGTCACAAAACTGGTATTGTCTTCCATTTGTAAGAGTCAAATAACTCTGAGAATGGGCTGAAATGTAAACATTTTCAGGTCTTAGCTCCTCTATTAAACTGCACTTGAGAACAACCAACGCTGCAGAGAAGCACAGTCCACGCTTTTATTTCTCTGCATGGGATTTACAGCAAACCAAATAGGTTCACCAGTCACATGTACAGCACCAAAACACAAACCCAACAGGTTGTGGTCCCCTCACTTCCCCACAACCTGTTGAGTTCACGTATTGGCCCCGTGTATGTGCAACTGGTGCTCCTGGAATCTTTTATTTAGGGCCCATGAATAAACTCTACAATAAGGCTTGTCTGATACTTTACCTTATTTTTGAGTGAGTCAAGATTAGTATTAAGGACAGTCATGCTTCAATGTGTATCCAGTATCTTTAACACATTATGGTTCTAAAGGACTCCGAAGTTAGGTATCAGTTTTTGTAAAGGTTCTCATTCGTTCTGGTCATGGTACATTTGTGGTGAAAAGTCGGATGCAAACAGATTTGATGCCTATAAATAATAATTTCATACAAATTGTGAAAACTCAGTGATTAGGTAGAGCACACCACTAGGTGTGCATTCTTACAACTTTTTGCTTATGTACAAATTGTGAAAGCCATAAAGATGAGCATCAACACAGCTTCACAAATACACAGCAAGCCCAACTATGTTTGACTGTTAGTGGCCACATATGACTGACCATCCTCTCTCTTAAAATACCTGAAGGGTTCAAATATTTCCTGGAAAATGTCTTGTTATGGTTTAAAGTCTATCCCTAGAAATAATGTATAGCTTAATTCACAAAGAAGTGCTGTCATCCAGTCAGGGGACTTTTTATAGGCCATCTTCTGATTAGTTGTTAATAGTAGCCCACACGTTTTGATGAACATATCTGAGCTTAACTGAATAAAATGTCTCTGATGTTATTTATGCAAATGTATTACTCGTAACATACAGGTGACTTTAATATTAATAAATCTAAAATAAAGTTGTATGCAAATATTTCAGAATTAAAGCTATAAAAACTAAGTAGATGCACTATTAGCAGCTATAGAAATGTATTCAAATTTAACGCAGCAGTAGGGACTTATGTAAAAAGATGTTTAACCAAATAACTGAAGGAGAACTCCAGACAAAACTGAAAGCTCTAAATCTTTTAACGCTAATTTCTTATGTGTTTAAAGACATAAGCCCATTTCCATCCCGTTTACTTGGAGTTTCAGGCATCATGCTTCAAGAGATTGGACATTTTCTAGGGGTATAACTTCTCCTCATAAGCAGGTAGCCTCAGGTTTCCACTAATATTGATGGGAAAAGGATGTTCACAGCTACTGCTGCCAAATGTTTTGTTTTTTAGGTACACCCTGGCACAGAGGAGAAAAAGGCCTTTGGCTTGAAGGCATTGTCTGTGGCCAACAGTCCACAGGATAGTTATTTTTTTCCTTGAAAGATTTAGACCTATTCAGAATGTCCTTATTTTCTAAAACATTGGGACCTTGAATAGGAGTTTTTGCTGGTAACTTGGGTTCACTTAATATTAGCAGTACCCACTGTTAAATTCAGCCCTTGCTTGATCTCTGTAGGTTTACTTGTACAGCTAATGTATTTTTTCTTTAAATCCTTAATCCCCTTTCCCCTTCCCAGCACCCTGGCATTTTAGAAGGCTTCTTTTTTTTCAGTATCTCTAGATTTGGGGATGCTGCCAGGGAAGCCATGTGCTACTGCAGGACAGTCTCCTTTACCCTTTGTGGACTTTGGTCTGTTCAGGGAACAAATCAATGCAATGAAAAAATATAATGCGGGGGTACTTTACTTCCACTTATAAAGAAAGGTAAGACTCCTTTTTAACAAATCAACAGGTCAGTCAGGATCACAGGGATTCACTTTTTGGTCCAGTACGATTTCAAAAAAGACATTTGTCCATCAGGTTTCAAGGAAGTTATTTTATTTCTTATTATCTACAAATAACAGCTAATAGTAACTTTTCTTTGAGGAAAAAACATCCTATTCTCGTTTTGAAGCTGTAGATGTTATAACAAGCCCCTGTGGGATGCTATTCCCCTCCTTATTTTTTTTTAGTCTTTAAAGTGGACCAACACCCAGGATTTTGACTATCCTGGGTTTTGAAGCCATCTAGCTGTGAATGGAGGTTATTTATTTAGGAATGAGGTTTGATTTCTAGTGTCCAATCTCCTGATACATGCATGTGACACTGAATTTTTGTGCCCTCGTGTGAATATTACAAGAAAAGGATTTTACAACAAGTACTACAATCATTTTGGGGTGGAGAGCATGCATTTTAGATAATACACAATGTCTATTTTATATTACAGAAAGCTAGTCACTTTCCATAGCAAATTAAACCTGTCAATTGTGTAAAAACAAGAATTCAGTTCTTCTGACTGGGGTTCTCCTTAAAAGAGAACCAGCCAGGGATGGGCATTTCTAAGGTAAAGTTGTACTAAAAATGGTAAAAGGAAACGTGCATTTTTAAAATCCCTTTTTATTTGGCATTTTTATCTTAAAAGTGTTAAGTATATCACACTAATGATTTGTTGATTTTGTGTTGGGTTTAAATAAAATTTGTTTTATTTGTTTGTTTTTAAAGCCCTTCCTAAACAAGTCCTTAGCAATTTAGGAGGTAAGAGGGACTTTCTCCACAGCAACTAAGTTTTTTATGGATCCTTTGATCCAAACCTCAAATCAAGGGTGCCATACGGGCATGTTGCTCCACTTCTTTCCTCTTACCTGTTTCCAAAGTGGAGATCAAGGACCAGCAGCCCTGGTATCTGAAGCTGGATGCTGCCGCTCTGGTTTCTGGCTTCAAGTATGGGCCCATTTTGGGGCTTCCATTATTTCACTATGGTCACCTTGGTTGAGCTTTGTACAGCTCCTGTCAACCGCAAAACCAGCTTCAAATACCGGGGCTGCAGGAGGGAGATCTGTGCGCTGGATCTAAGTGAAAGGTGAGCAGGGGACTCTTGTGCCCAAATAACACATTGAATCCTAAGTTCTAAAAAAAAAAGTACTTTTCTTTTAAATTTACTGGTAAATCTGTTTATTATTTAAGTTGTGACCAAATAGGTCATAAATGTCTGTGGGTGTCTATCTATTTCTTAATTCAGTTACTGTAATTAGAGGGGAAAAAACAAGATACCTAAAATGAACCATTGACTGGTAAAGCTGTAATCTAGTTGTGGAGATGCCCATTCATAGCAGGTTCTCTTTCAGTGTTTGTAACAGATATTATGTGGATGTTGCCATACAGAATTGTTTGGGGTACATAAAATGCAATCATTTTGGTTTCTCAGGGTTTTGCAGAGTTTAAAGGGGTTTACATTGGAAATCAAGCTGCATATTTTAGAGCTTTTTCAAATTAAATGAAATCTGAAAAAATACATATCCTCTTTGGGTTATCTGTTGACATTTACAATAACCTTTTATCTTACTAGTGTTGGATAATTTAGTAATATTGTTACAGTATATTTGTGTAACTGTGGTCATCTTAAGACCTTAAATATAGTTTTTACATGTATTAATTTATGAAAGCTAATCGGTTTGCTTGTATAAAAAAAACAATGGTCTTGTGAGTGAGATTGTTTCTTTTATTGATAAAGAAGGTATTATTTATAATGACATAATCATTTACTTATAGTGAAATTAAAATTGTTAACACTTGTTTTTAAAAAGAAACAAAAAAACTTTTACACTATAGCATTTATGCAATGGTTTACAAAATTCATTGAATTATTTTTATTATCAATATGGGAATTAAAATAATTTTTGATCTTTCATGTGTGTTTTCCCTCATTTCATTAAACGGCCTGTCCAGGCAAAAGTGTATAAACTTTGCTTTGTCTGCTTACCTCCTCATGCAAACCCAATTCAGCCAGGGAAGCCACAGAACTGGCCGACAATAGCAATATTCATACCAGATATCTGTTGGTCAGAGAGCGCCCCCTGGTGGTTGGAAAGGAGAAAAGCCGCAACCTACCAGCTGGTCTTCACTGACCTGTAAGATCTTCCAAAGGCCAGTTTGTGAAGCCTCGGATGCCACGCAGGCCCTCGCTGAACCCTGCACCTGCTACAACTGTGGAAAGTTCAGGCATCTTCGACCCAACTGTCCGAGATAAAAGGGACAGCTGACCAGATAGGTACCCCTGTGCTGTGTCTCCATCAGAGTGTCCAGAATGATGATGGAAACTTGCAGCCCGTTGTTGTCGGCAACCATCTGGTCTCAGGATTTTGGGACACGGGAGTGGAGATCACATTGGTTCATTTTGAACTGGTGGCCCAAGTAAATAGAATCCTCACTGGATTGGGAGGAGTTTGGATGCATGTTCCCCTTGCTGAGGTGTATATGGATTGGAGAACGGGCAGAGGGGGATGACAGTAGTAGGGGTCTTCGATGAGTTTGCCATGGCAGTGCTGCTAGCTGGCCCTCAGCCAGCGCATTGGGGTTACCAACCCTGCCCTCAGGTCACGTAGAGGTACTGAGCAAAGATGCAGGTGTACCCTGCGGGTGAGCTGAGGGTGGAAATGGGGTTTGGGACACCCAAAGCTCCCAGAGAGGGGCATGGAAAAGGGTTAGGTAGTAGGCCTTTAGGATCCCCTAAGTGTAACTATTGAAATTGTGCAGGTTAGCTGTTATGTCCCGGTGATGTCTGTACCAGCAGTTGTTCAGACAAAAACTGCACAAGATATCCAAAGCCCCAGCTGTATCAGTGCTGGTGGGCGCTCAGGTGGGTGCTGGCAGAGTGGCTAGAACTTGTCGGGCCACTCTGGAACAAGCTCTTCAGGCTGACCTCAGTCTAAAAAGTGCACACTGCTTCTGAAGAGCCTGGCTACATTAATTGGTTGAGTGGAAATGCTCCATCAACCCACGGCCTGGAAGTGGCCGTGGGTCGATAGATTTGTTCAATCAGATTGTGTTGTGTGTGGATTAGATAGTGGGGGACACACCACTTCCTTTGGGTCTTGGTGGCAGCCTTGTAAATCTACACGTATTGTGAAATGAATGACGCATTGTGGTGACACATAAGGGGTGCGATTGGTCAGTTTGATCAGACAAATGATCAAAGGTCTGATCAACCCCTGCAATCGTCATTTAGGTTTGTATAGATATACACACAAGGAATTGTGGTTGGCGCACTACACAGTGGGTATGGGGTTGAGTCACAATAGGGAGTAAAAATAGGAATACAAAATAGTAAGGTTTGTGATTGAAGAGGAACTTTGAAGGCCCAAATTGGGATGCCCTGCTGTGTAAAACCCCCTGGATCCCCAGATCCACTCCCCTCAGCCCAGAGTCCTGGCTATGTTCCTGCACCACGGCCGCATCTCACCTCTAACAGTGTGCACGCCCACGGACAGCTTTTCTGTATGGGTGGTGCAGGCACACTACAGCTAGAGCACTCGGCTCCCTTTTGGCTTGGGGGTATATACACAGTGGGGCATCCCAATGCGGATGTCCCCACTGGGAGGAACAACAACACGAGAAAGTGAAATTCCTGTTTGGTGTTCCTCTTTAAGTAGGCCAAGTATTCATGTATACTTGGTAAAGGGTTCAGAGGAGGGAGGCATACCTTAACTCAGGAAATCCCCTCCTAGGCTTTCATTCCAGGCTGCCAGTTGGAGGGGCTTCTGGTCTAGGGAATGGGTAGTATGGCCGGATTGGGAGTGAATACCTTGAGGTTGCTTGGGAGAAGGTGGGAGTTATTTTAAAGCATGAGGGTGGAAAAATAAAGGAGAATCAAGGCTGCACATTTAAGGGAGTGGTAGGTGTGTATCGGGCTGGGAAATTGTGGGGGGTTGCAGGTCTGCAGGGGGACTTTGCAGTGGAGTACACAACAGGTTGATGGGACAAGGGAGCTGGGATGTTGAGTGGGTGAATAGGATGGAGCTGCAGGGAGCACCTAGGAGGTGGAGGAACGAGGAGGCCACAACATGAAAGGGTAGGAAGAGAGAAGGCACCCAATAGGTTGGGACGGAAAAGGGGCTGCACAGAGTACCCAGAAAGGGGAATGAAACTGCAGAGGGCACTAAGCAGGTGGAAGGACATGAGGCAGAGGGAGTAACAGGAACCACCTGGCATGTGTGGTGGGAGCAGGTAGGTGGGTACTTTAATGACTTCTCCATAAAAAATGGGCCTAAGACTACTTCATACCTTTCAAGTTTTTAGGGTGGGAAAGACAATTTGTAAATAAATCCACCCCTCCTCATTGAGGGATGGATAGGAGATAGGTTGTAACTGTTAAGAGGGAACAGTTCCTACAAATAAGGGACATTTGGGAGGTATGCACAACTGTACAACAAACAAAACTGGACCTTGTGTCTATAACACGCCAGGTAGGTAGATGTATGGGTGACCTGGGGGGTTTCACACAGCGGGGCATCCCGATTTTGGATGCCCTGGGGGAAGGGAATCAATAGGCTCAGGAATCTTATAGATTCCTGGGCCGATCGCCATGGGTTTTGGTCCTCTTTAACAGAAAGTAAATACCTGTTTGTAACAAATGTTTTTCTCTTACTGATCATTGACTTGTTGGAACACAGCATAGTGCAAGATGATTTCTACAGGTATTGTGACAAATTCAAAATGATCCATGATCCATTTGTATGTGATATTTAGGTATTATAAACAACCTCATATCATTATTTAGCACCACCATGCTTTACCATTTTCAGTGTACTATAGCTGGAATTCAGTGTTCAGGGACATTTGTCACTATGAACAAAATTAACCATTTTGCTTTCAGCAGTCCAAACCACCACGGTTTGAACCCTTTTTATTTATTTTTTGAGCCAATGTGTTTCTGACCAAATTCTAACTTTTATGTGAAGTGCCCCGTCCCCCCCCCCCCAACAGTCGACTTTGTGAGGAGTTCTTGCTGGTAAGTTGTCTTCACTTAAATCGGAACAGAACCCTGAGAGAATGGCCCTTGAATTTAAAAGATTTCAGGGATGGCTGCTGGCCTTCCCTCAGGGCATTTCATTTTGGGATTCCCTGCTGTGTGAAACCCCCCAGATCGCCCATAATAACTCACCTCTTCCTGGTCCAACAGGGTATGCGCGTGCTCTCGTTTGCCATGAAAGCCATTCGGCAAATGGCTCTTACTGTTTTCAATGGGGAGTGGAAGCGGGTGCATCATCATGCTGTGCACGCGATTGAACCACAGCCATTGAGCAAGGCGGGAGCGAGTTCAGAATGACATAGTCACGGTAAATGGCTATGACTGGATGAGAGCCTACGTATGCGCTGTTGGATCTGGAAGAGGTGAGTTATTAAGGGTAATCTGAGAAGGTTTCACACAGTGGGGCATCTAAAAATGGAATGCCCCAGGGGCATGAAATAAAACCTGTGATAGTCATAATACTGGCCTTTGTTCTTCTTTAATTGTCTTCTGCATGCTATTTTAACTATAGTTAGAGCTTAGGTCTGGGTAAGCATTAGACCCGCAAGTTTCCGTAAAGTGCCTAGCACATCAGCAGGGAATTTGCTCAAACTGCTCATAATGTGCAAGGCACATTGTAGACAGTGGGGAATTACTGAAGGGACCAGTGCTGCAAGGGAACATGCTGAGGGTTGGGGTGGCAACTTCAGCATTTTTTTACTCACCTCACCCCCCTTGCTGTGGCATGCTTCTTGTCCCACCCCTTCCCTGATTCGCTGTCCAATCACTGGATCCTGCCGCCCCCGCTGACTGGCCGGAGGCCACCTTTACACCCTGCCAAGATGCAGAGACCACCGCCCACTGGAGCCCGTTTCCCCCCCACCATGAACTGGAGACTGCTGCCTGTTCGCCGCCCACCAACCTACCTGCCTGTAGTAGAAACTAGGGGTGGGGGGTCACACACAGCACAGATGGAGCCGTGCTATTTTTTATTTATGGGGACAGCAGGGTTGCTGCAGTTTTGCAACAGAGGAGCACTTAATATTATAGATGAGCGAACTTTTGAAGAATTTGATTCGGCCGATTCACCGAATTTTCCGGAAAAATTTGTTTCGGTCCGAATTTATTCGCAAAGAATCTCTATTAAAAACGGCTATTTCTGGGCTTCCGAGAGCCTCCATAGGGTTGCAGAACGTTTTGCCTGGCTGTAACATGCATAGGGTGCATGCTGGGTTAGTGAAATAATATTGTAAAGAAGTATGACATGCAGATCAGAGGTGTCGCTATTAGATTAGCTGTCGCAAAGCGGCACAATTAGCCTTGAGGTGGCATCAGCATCATGAGCCCATATATTGCCTGAAAGACACACTCTGGACTTGGCAGCAGCATAGAGAGCCCATATATTGCCTGAAAAACACACCCTGAATTTGGTGGCAGCATAGGGAGCCCATATATTGCCTGAAAAACACATTGCATAAGTAACAAAAAAACTAATGGGTGAGGGCACCACTAACAATTATAAGCAAATACTAAAATATTGACACCGGAAGATGCACCCCGGGCTCCTCACATATGCATAGTAACCACTAAAGAACACCCTAACCAAGGAGTCCAACTTGAAGCAGGGCACTCAACCGGTTAATATGTATCACAAAAATCTTTATTATCTAGACTAGGCCATCACACAATATAAAACACAAAAAAACACAATGACAACACATTTAAAAAAAAATACAAGTAAAAAACAGACCCAGGACCTACACAGCACCAAAACCACATGCACCATTTACCACAGATAAACACTATATAAATTGACCATGTGCAAAAACTAACATGTAAAGTGACCATGTGCAATAAGTATTCTCGAAGCTGTGGGCGCACAGCGGATCACGTGGGGGAGCTTTCACCCGGGACTGAACAGCACCTACATGCGGTATCTCTTGCTTTAGATTTCATTTCTTGTCATGATTGTGATGCATTAGGTCAGGCTGGTCTGGCCTTTCTGTGTCAGCTGTACAGCATGTGCAGTGATTAGCTTATTTGCAGACAATAGTCTTTTCCTCAGATACTATTTATATACTGTTAATTTTTGTTTTTTTGCAATGTTGCACTTTAAATTGATATGTTATTACATATATATTAAGTTTTTGGGGGGAATATTGTAGTTTGGAGGCATTTTGCCCCAATTAGCACTTTTATTAGGAAGATACCGGTATATACTTATTGCACATGGTCACTTTACATGTTAGTTTTTGCACATGGTCACGTTATATAGTGTTTATCTGTGGTATATTAGGGCATTAATATTTGTATTTATAATATTTGGCCAGATATGTTTATGATTTTTGGATTGTGGGGTTTGACATTATTTATTCATATGCTTTGAGTGGCCGCATGTACTATGTATTAATTGATGTGTTTATACCAATATTATTGTGATTTCATATATCCTTCAAATTTTACATAATCATTGGTGTTGTGTAGGTCCTGGGTATGTTTTTTACTTGTATTTTTTTTTTAAATGTGTTGTCATTGTATTTTATATTGTGTGATGGCCTAGTCTAGATAATATTTTTGTGATACATATTAACCGGTTGAGTGCCCTGCTTCAAGTTGGACTCATTGGTTAGGGTGTTCTTTAGTGGTTACTATGAAAAACACAGTGGACTTGGCAGCAGCCTAGGGAGCCCATATATTGCCTGAAAAACACACCCTGGAGTTGGCAGCAGCATTAGGAGCCCATATATTGCCTGAAAGAGACACTGGAGTTGGCAGCAGCATTAGGAGCCCATATATTGCCTGAAAGACACACCCTGGATTTGGCAGCAGCATTAGGAGCCCATATATTGCCTGAAAGATACACCCAGGAGTTGGCAGCAGCAGAAGGAGCTCATATATTGCCTGAAAGACACACCCTGGAGTTGGCAGCAGCAGCATTAGGAGCCCATATATTGCCTGAAATATACACCCAGGAGTTGGCAGCAGCAGAAGGAGCTCATATATTGCCTGAAAGACACACCCAGGAGTTGGCAGCAGCAGAAGGAGCTACCATGCATTAGCTATTGGTGGGTGGAAATCCTGGCTTATCCATGCCTGATTCATCTTCACAAAGGTGAGTCTCTCCACATTTTTCGTGGACAGGCGAGTTCTCCTTGGCATTACTATGGCCCCTGCAGCACTAAAGACCCGCTCAGATGGCACACTACTGGCCATGCAGGACAGCTTTCCCAGGGCAAACCAGCAACTTGGACAGGAGCACATTTAGCTTCTGCGCCGTAGGATGAGTGGGCGCATACTGTTGTCTCTTGGACATGGCTTCGCTGATGGATTGCTGGCAGGATGACTGACTTTTAGTAGGAGGAGCGGGAGAGGATGGGTATGACGCAAAGCTACCTTCAGCTGAGGTGCTGGAGCCTTGGCTCGGTGAAATTGGAAGCGGCGTGGCACTGGCTGACGCAGCAGGCTGGACCCCCACTTCGGAGCCTCGGTTCTCCCAGGCCACTTTATGGTGACGCTGCATGTGTTGCCGAAGGGCCCTGGCCACGCTTCACCTTCTGTCTACACATCTTGCATGTGGCCAGATTATCTTCCTGCGGATGCTTGATGATAAAGCGCCACACTGCCGAGTAGCTAATTTTCCCACCAACAGTCCGCACTAATTCACTGCTACTGCTGCCAACTCCAGGAACCCCTGCTCCACTACCTCCCAGGAAGGCAGCTTGCCGTGCAGCAGGTGGTCTACCCCGGCCACGTGTGGCTCCAGAAATCCCAATTCTGCCACCCTGCTGACTGCCAACCCTACTACCACCTTGCTGCCTCAGCTGCTGACTCTGGGGCAACCTGGGACCCTCTTCTCCTGATGATGATGAAGCCCCTTCTGCACTGGGCTCCCAAGTGCGATCAGCTTCATCATCATCATCATCATCGAGTTGTGTCTGCACGTCACTGATGTCCTCCTCGGTTTCCACAACAGCGTGTGCTGCAGGAGACGGAATGCTCGCCACACCACCTCCCACACCACTCTCCTCCTCAGTGTTTGTCTGCCTAGCGAAAGAAACGGCGGATGTCTCCTCCATTTCTTGGCTGGGCAGTAGCTGCTGACTGTCCTCTAACACAATGTCCTCACTGAATAGTGGACCTGAACCCAAAGCATAAGATATGTTGGCTGGAGTGGGGGGGCATAGGACAGAGGCAATGGAAGGACAGGGGCTGCTCCCGGGCCATGCCAACTCAGGGTTGTGTCCGAAGAACCTACCGACTGTTGACTGGGGGTGTCAGATGTCACTTGTGATGAGGTGGATGACTGCGTTAACCAATCGATGATAGCAGATACGTTGCTGGTCGAGACACGACCGCTAGCAGATACCGGGAGATCAGACCTCTCACCGCGACTCCTGCTCCTACTACTCGCCCCTAGTCTGTTGCGACCTCTGCCTGATGAATCTAGGCCTCTCCTCGGTGCACATCCTGGCACATCTCTACCTGACATTTTTACTGCGTTTAGGAGGGGAAAACAATACACTAAGCTACACCTAGAACAGTATTTTTGTAACAGCAGGTGTGTAGAAAAGTTAGATCAAAATAGGCAGACACTGTAGCTAAAAGCTAATGCAAAAAGACACTGTCAGATGGTCTTACACAAGATGCCCCTGGTCAGAGTTAAATGCACCACAGGCAGTTTTAAAACGTGGTTTTTGTTCAAAATGTAAAAAAGGTAAAGATGCAGGTACTCTTAAAAGCTGCTAGTATTCGGGATGCCCCCCGGTGAAAGGCAATGGCTGCTTTAAACTTGAAAACCAGACTTTTTCTTAAAAAAGGCAAAAGGTAAGTCGGCCGGTACTCCTCAAAGATAAGTGGTAGTACTGACAATGGCCCCCGGTGAAAGGCAATGGGTGCTTTAAACTTGAAAACCAGGGTTTTTTTATACAAAAGGCAAAAGGTAAGTAGGCAGGTATTCTTAAAAGATACTGTAAGTGGTAGGTAGAACTGACAATGGCCCCTGGTCAAAGGCAATGGGTGCTTTAAACTTGAAAACCAGCCTTTTTTTTTACAAAAGGCAAAAGGTTAGTAGGCAGGTACTCTTAACTCTTTCGCTGCCAGCCTACCTGGAGTTTTTGTCACCCTTGGTGCCAGACCATTTTGCACTATTTTGTGCTCCCCATGTTCAAATGTGATTTTTGAAGGGAAAGGAAGGGAAGGAAAATTATATATTGTTTTTTTCAGCAGAGTCTGAGCTTTAACATGAAATGTCTTGTTTGTCATTTTTAGGTGTATTCTCAATATTTTTTGGCGAAACGTGCAGAAAAATAAAAAAAATCTATTTTTTACAATTTGTAGTGTTTTTTTGTAATAAAAAATGTAAGTTTGTCAATAAAATCTTATTGCGTGTGAAATCCCAATTTCTCCCGATCACAGCGGTACCACATATGTATAGGTAGACACCCTTTCCAGCCCAGGAGACTCCCACAAACTGAAACAGAGCTTTAGGGGATTTTCAGAAAAAATACAACTGTGATATGCGCTATGTGCACCTTGCAATTTTTCCAGAAAAACAACCCTTTACATTTGAAATACCCCCCACAAACTATATATTCTCTGGAAGTACACACCTCAGGCTTTCTATTTGTACCAGGCTTGTTGATGTGGCCACAGTTTTCTGGAAGTAAGCCCTCAATGTATTCTTTGGTTGCAAAGAGTTTCCCTAAAAAAAGGATAAAAAAGCAGAATCAAAGCCACATTTTCCTAAAAAAACTATATACAAACAAGAAAAAACAAGTATAATCTGAAAAAGCGACATCTCCCGAACAGAACGATACCCAACATGCATAGGTTCTGTCAAGGGAAGAGTTGCCAAACACCCCAAAGTAAAGCATGTGCGTAACGGTAATTTTACTTGAAAATTTCAGCTCTGCAGACAAAGTGCGCACCTTGCGATTTTTCAACCAAAACAACCCTTTACATTTGGAATATCCCCCATAAACCATATATTCCCTGAAAGTACACATGTTAAGCTTTCTAAGCGTACCCAGCTTGTTGTAGTGGGCTCATCTTTCTGGAGTTGATCCCTCAAAGAATTCTTTGGTTGAGCAAAAAAGCTGAATAAAAAACACCTTTTCCTAAAATATAAATATGCAAACAAGAAAAAAACAAGCTAAGTCTGAAAGCGCAAGGTCCCCCGAACAGAACAATACCCAACATGCAGAGGTACTATTAACCCTTTTAATTGCCAGCCTACTTGAGATTTTGTCAGCCTCTGTTGACAGGTCATTTTTCCCCATTTTGCGCCATGTTTTGTGACATTTTTGCTGGAATTTTCAGGAAAATTATATATATATTTTTTGCAGCAGAGTTTAGGCTTTAACATGAAATGTCTTGTTTGTAAATTTTATTTATTATTCATTTTTTTGCATAAAATGGGGGAATTTTTTTCTTTTTTTAAATTCTTTATTTAAAGGTTTTTGCATATAAACAGACACAAGAGACTTGCAATACACCATACAAAACAATACACTACACAGTAGGGGGAGAGGGGAAAGGGCGGGGGTCGGGTGTAGGGGAGGAAGAGGTAGCAGCTGAATCTCCTATGTGGCACGCAGGTCTACAGGCACATATCTCAGCACTACTTAGAGGCCGCCAAGCGCGGCCGTTCCCGTTGGGCACAATGCGGTCTCGGCCGGGCTCAAGATGCCCACGTCTCTCACCGCTCGGCGCCCACTGAGCCTCCTGAGATTAATATGGAGACCCGTCGCCAGCAGGATCAAGAGTAAGCACAGGGGGGGGTAAGGAAGGATCCCAAGTATAACGCTCCAGGGCAGCGGTACATTATTAACTCAGTGATTCTCTGGCTCCTTGAATAACTGCTTGAACTCTTCAGACAGAAAGTGTGAGATCCTCCATCTCCGAGCTGCTTGAAACCTCCGAGGCCCAGTCCTTCACCGTGGGGGGTCTTTTTTGCTTCCAAAATCTTGGAATCACTAGCTTAGCTGCATTCAAGAAATGGACCCGTAGTGATTTCTTATACTTGCTTACGGAGAGATTCGTCGAGTGCAGCAGAATCTGAGCTGGATCAGTGAGGGTCTGGCCCCCCGTAAGCTGAGAGACCACGGCCAGCACACCCTCCCAGTATGCACGGATCTTGGGACAGGACCACAGGATGTGTATCAAGGTACCCCGCTCGGCCCCACACCTCCAGCATTGTGGATCCACCGAGGCACACATTCTATTGAGCCTGTCGGGGGTGTAGTACCATCTGGTTAGAACCTTATAGTTAGTTTCCTGTACTCTGGTGGCAATCGAGGATCTGTGGGCAAGAGATGCAATCTTCTCTCTCTGTTCCTTATCTAACTCCACCCCTAAGTCTGCCTCCCATTCCCTCCAGAACGCTGGAGGGCTGTCCCCCTCTCTTATCAAACACGAGTACAATTTGGAGGTGAGATGGTCGTTTGACACCCTGCCCAGGCATATCTTCTCGAGTTCAGTATAGGACCTGCACTTGTCTTTCCTCATTCCCTGCCCTGCTACAAAGGATTGCAACCTAATCAGGGTCCAGGGGTCAAGGTCCGCGTTTTCCCACCTGGATCTCAAATCTGACAATGGAGTCCAACCACTCTCCGTAATCAAGTCCCCTGCTCTCAACTGGGTCAACCCACTCCATTCCCTGAGGTCTGCTCTGGATGTTCCAGGGGCCAGTAATGGGTTAGTGATTATAGGTACCATGGGGGAAGGCCACGGGGAGATCTCTGAATAAGATCTGTACTTCCCAAAGACCCATAGTGTTGCCGTGATAGTCGGGTGGCTTTTCAGGTCTGGGGGTATGGCCATCCTGCCCCACAGCGTGACGTCCGGTGGGGTAAGGGGCACGGCACGTTCTAGTTGAACCCATCGCTTTGTGTCCTGACATGTTGCCCACTCACAAACTCTCTGTAGATGCGAGGTCGCCCAATAGAGTTTAATGTCTGGCAGAGACATGCCCCCCTGAGTCTTGGGTCTGCAAAGTATGCGTTTCCCAATTCTCGCGTGCTTCTTGTTCCAAACAAAGCTCGAGAGGGACCTGTTAAGATCTGCAAAGAAACCCGCAGGGACCCGAACCGGTAGGGCCTGGAACAGATATAGCAGTCTGGGTAGTATCGTCATCTTAATTATGTTCACCCTTCCCATCCATGAAAATGTGGTAAGATCCCACCTCTCCAAATCAGCTCTGATTCTTCGGGCCAAGGGGAGGAAATTCAGGAACACTATGTTGTACAGGGAGCATGGCAGCTGTGTTCCCAGATATGTTAGTGAGGCCTTGGCCCACCGAAAGGGGAAGGACTGTCGTAGGGTCCGAACTTGATCCCCTTGGAGGGAGACATTCATAGCCTCAGACTTGTCAAAATTTATTTTTAGATATGAGAGCCTCCCATATGTCTCAAATTCCCTCATCAGGACGGGGATAGCTACGAATGGATTAGTGATGAAAAAGAGCAGATCGTCCGCGTAGGCGGCGACCTTGTGGGTACCCTCCCGGGAGACTAGTCCCCGGATGTCATCATTATTTCTTTTCCAATAATTTTATTAAGCATGTACAAAACAACACATACATATATGATAACAATGTGCAATATAATATAGACAGTAAATTCTTCTGTTTCAGCATAAACATTGCTCTTATCAACTTTTCTTCAAGAAATTATCACTTAATTTCACCACTATATATTGTGGATAAGAAAGTAGTAATAGATACAAAAAATATATAATGTAAAAATAAAAACAAGAAAAAAAAAAAAAAAAAAAAAAAAGGGAAAAAGGGAAGAAAAAAAAAAAGGGGGGGGGAAGATGGGGAAAGGGAAGGGTGGGAGACTAATAAAAAGGAAGGGTAGGGGTGAAAAAGATGGGGATTTACATTTCTGGTGTATACAAAAAAAGAGAAATAATCCTCTTATCTTGAAGGTCAATAGAACTATATCGTCAAAAGACTATTTTCGAAGTCTGAGGGCCAAAAAATTTGCACCCAGGGATTCCACACTTCTTGAAAAAGCTCCATAGAACAGTTATGGATTGCCGATAATTTTTCCATGGCCATGATGTTGTTGACCCTGTTTTTGAATGCTCTGTAGCTTAGAACAGGTTCTTTCCAGGCCTTAGCTATCACCAATTTCGCTCCAGTCAAAATATGATAAACCAGTTGTTGCTTTTTCTTTGTAATATGGGGGATTGGAGCATTAAGTAGAGCTACCCATGGATCTCGAGCTATGTGTCTTCCGCACACTTTACTCACTGCTCTAAAAACTTTTACCCAAAACCCCCTGGCTACAGGGCAATCCCACCACGGAGAGAGGCAACCCCGGGAGCAGTCACCCTGTGAGTCTGTGGCAAAATGCTTCAGTCTTTCTGGAACCAAGTACCATCTCATCATTAGCTTAATATTTACTTCAATCGAAGATACAGATGCAGAGTGTCCATATGCAGCACTCCACATCCGTGCCCATTGTTTCTGGTCTCTCTCCTCCCCCAACTCCTCCTGCCACCTCTGAACATAGATAGGACTCGTCACCGCTCTGTCCAAGACTAAACTGTCATAAATCTCTGAAATTGCTCCACGGTCAGTTGGATTTCGGTTACACCGCCTCTCAAACATAGTTGGATCTCTTGTTTCCCGTCTAAATCCAATGATCGATCTGATAAAGTGCTTGACC
This sequence comes from Gastrophryne carolinensis, assembly GCA_027917425.1. Classification (NCBI taxonomy): domain Eukaryota; kingdom Metazoa; phylum Chordata; class Amphibia; order Anura; family Microhylidae; genus Gastrophryne; species Gastrophryne carolinensis. The sequence goes on along the minus strand of CM051240.1, from coordinate 69,051,456 downwards.
TGTATGTATCTGAAAATTTCCCTTGGTGCCAATTGGAATTTATCTTTCATTTCCTGGAATGTAAGAAGCTCTGAATTCTCTAGGCAGTCTGATATTTTCAATATCCCTGCATCTTTCCAAGAGACAAAACTATGCGGTGATTCTAAACCCGGGAGGAACATCGGGTTGTTCCAAATCGATAAGAGAGGCAGAAAAGTTGATGCTAATCTGCTTGAAAACTTAACATTGTCCCAGATGGTAAGCGAATGCTTAATAATTGGGTTTTGTATCCATTTCCTAGTGTTAGGTGTAACCCATAATAAATTATCAACTGCTATTGGGGTACACATATCTTTTTCAATTGAGACCCATGTCGGTACGTCTTTTACTGAGTGGTATGCGAGCATCTGTGCAATCCTAGCTGCTTGATAGTATTTGGTAAAGTTTGGGACCCCTAGTCCCCCTTCTCTCTTGGCTCTAAATAAGACTCCTTTGGAGATTCTAGGCCTACTGCCACCCCAAATAAAAGACAATACCTTGCTTTGCAAGACTTTCAGCTGACTTGAAGGTATCATAACTGGGAGGACTCTGGCAGCATAGAGGAACTTAGGGAGTAGCGACATCTTAACAGCTGCTATCCTGCCAAGCCATGATAAGTTAAAATCTTTCCACTGCATCAGTAGTGCATATAGCTTGCGAAATAAAGGTGTATAATTTGCAATGGATAAAGAGTCGTAAGAGCTGGTTAAGTTTACCCCTAGGTACTTAAGTGTCTTCTCTTCCCAGCAGAAATCATAAGCTGACTTGAGGGCTTCCCAATTGTCCCTAGTAATTGTTACGTTAAGGGATTTGGACTTAGCAGTATTAACTTGCAATCCGGATACAATTGCAAACCTATTCAAAATCTGCAGTAGATTGGGGAGAGATACTGATGGGTTAGTGAGGAATAATAATACGTCATCAGCAAACAAACATAGCTTATGACTTTTACCCTTAACCTCTAGGCCTGATACGTTGGGGGAGCCCCTAATCATATGAGCCAGTGGTTCCATTACCATGGCAAACAGGAGGGGAGACAATGGGCAGCCTTGTCTGGTTCCTCTTTCCAAGCTAAAAGATTCAGATTTGAATCCATTGTATTTTACATATGCCAGGGGAGACCTGTATAAGGTTTTCAAAACATTAATAAAAATTGGCCCAAATCTCCATCTTTCAAGCATAAAGAAAAGGTATTCCCATGAGACAGAGTCGAACGCCTTCCTAATATCAAGGGACAGGAGCATGGCCGGAGTCCGCGCCTCCTTTGCCATATACGTGAGCTGAGTGATTCGCCTTATAAAGCCCACCTGGTCTTTGTCGATTAGTTCTGGGAGAGATTCAGACAACCTGTCAGCCAAAATTTTTGCTAACATTTTTACATCCAGATTTAATAAGGAGATAGGTCTAAAATTGGACCAGATTAGGTGGTCTGTATCTGGTTTGGGTAACATGCTAATTGACGCTGTTAATGATTCGCGAGAGAACCGGGTGCCTCTTCTAATATCGTTTAGCATTGCCATGAGTTTGGGGGCTAGAATTGTACTGAATGTCCTATAATAGGCGGCTGAAAAACCATCAGGACCCGGCCTTTTATTTGGTTTCAGATTAACTATCGCCCTTTGGACCTCTTCTAAACGGATTGCTTCCTCTAGCCTCTCTTTTAGATTATCCGGTAGTAAGGGTAAGTTGATATCTTTAAAAAATTCTTCAAGATCCTCTGGTCTCGGTGGGGAGGGGTTGGAATAAAGTTTTTGCAGCTGTACTTTAAAAATGTTAACCACCTTATTCGGGTTGCTAGTTATCATACCTCTTTCATCTTTTAACCTGACTGGGGAGTAAATCTGTAGTGGTGTTTTTAATTTCCTGGCTAGAAGCGTACTTGGCTTATTGGCTTTGCAATAGTATTTATGTTTAAGCCAGCTCAAAGATTTCTCTGCTTTGCCCGCCAATGCCAGGTTTAGCTCTTGTGAGACCCTATGTAACCTACGTCGGGATTCTGGGGTCATGTTCTTTTTGGCCTCCTCTGCCACTTGCTGATATTCTGCTTCTAGTCTATTGATGCATTCTGTCCTTTCTCTTTTTTTTTTCGTTGCAATCTGTATAATTTTTCCTCTAATAGTAGGCTTATGAGCCTCCCAGCAAACTGTTGCTGTAGTCTCAGGGGTTTCATTCAAGGCAAAATATTCTGACAATGTCTCGGCCAGAGCAGTGACCGTGCCCTCGTCAGAAAGTAACGAGGGGTTAAGAGACCAAGTAAATTCCAATGGCCTACTAATCAAGGAGTTTAGCTTGAGAAGCAGGCCGTCATGGTCTGACCATGAGATTGGGATGATTGCCACTGATCTCAGCAGTACCAAAGCATTATATGGCATAAAAATGTGATCAATCCTTGTGTATACTTTGTGAGGGTGAGAATAGTGCGTGAAATTCTGTGTTCCCGGGTGTGCCTCCCTCCAGCAGTCCGCCAACCCACAGGTTTCAATAATCTTTCGAAATGATCTAGCCGTATTGGTCACCGGGGCCGTTAGGATCGGACTTGTTCGGGATTGTCTGTCTATGTGAGGATTTAGTACCAAGTTAGAGTCCCCGCAAATTATTGTTGTACCATGCGCCACTTCTGTAATCTTTTTAAGAAACTTTGAGAGAAAATCTATTTGGTTAGTGTTTGGGGTGTAGTAGCTTGCCACTGTGATATCCACATCTTGTAGAGATCCAATTAATATCAGATATCTACCCTCTGGGTCTTTGATTTCTGTCTTACAATTAAATTGAGATCCTCTCCTAAACCCAATAAAAATTCCCTTTTGTTTAGTGTTGGCGCATGCTAAGAATATTTGTGGGTATGATGAATCAAAAAATTTTGGTTTGGAGCTATCTGAGAAGTGGGTCTCCTGTAAGCACAATATATCCGGGTGCAATGATCGGATTTTCCTAAATGCCAAGCTTCTTTTCTGAGGTGCGTTAAATCCCTGTACATTCAGTGAAAAGATAGTGACCATGGCTATTTAGTAGGGAAAGGAGAGGGATAAAAAAAAAAAAAAAAAAAAAAAAAAAAAAGGGGGAAGGTGGGAAAGTGCTAATTCCAGGGGCCAAGATCTAACTTTATAAAGAGACGAACCTCGTCAGGCTCACTAGCCGACGAAGTTCCTCTCCTCTAGAATATCAACTTATATTATGACCCCCTCAATTTAATTTCCTAGTAACGGAAAGGGAGGGACGTCTAGTCCCTTTCTAACTTCTGCTCTTCGCTATCCGAGAGAGTATATCACAAGCTCGGATAGATGGGAATGCAACATGTGAGTGCCGCCGGGCGGACCGGCTGTTTGTAACATTATAATTAACGAACGCTAATAAGTTCCTTTCACCCATCTTACAGAGATAGGAAGAAAGGAAAAAGAAAAGCATGTGAGTTCTAAGCCTAGTATTATGCTATCCCCTCAGAACCTCAGGAAGGCCCCATCCCGACACCCCAAGAACAGGGAACCCAGGTGTGTCAAGAGGGATATCCCTCCAAGAGGGACCGAGGGGCCACACAATCCTTGCTTTATCAATGGAGAGCTCTTACGTTGCAAAAATGAATTTACGATTATAGATAACCATTTGATCTAAATATAAGCTAATTTCTTTTTTTATAACGGCGTGAAGAAACGCCGGTACCATAAGGGGTATTCAGTTCTGGGTTATAGTGAAAATATGTTCATCCAGCCCTAAAGGGAGGAGCCTAAATAACAACGCATATAAACTTGCCATAACAGCATATCAAACACTTATATCTATCTAACTGGTAAATGATTCTATTACACAGGTATATCCTACCTCAGCACCAAGAAAGTCGAAAGACCTCCGGTACTGAAGGAGATATCTCACCGTGAAGTATAGTGGGATTATGTTTCCCCTGCTTATCCAGGAGGAACTCTTAATGTAAGATAATGCATCTACTTCCACCTCTTGTTAAATAACTATAATACACTTATGGGTAACTGCTTAACCTTGGGGAACAGTAATCTCGTCATCGTAGAGGTAGAGAAAACCAAATATATTTGTTTTTCCCACCTGTCTCCCCGGTGAGGCCCTCTGAAGTGCAAAAAAGAACAGATATTCAGTAGAAACCCATAAACTCCCTGAGCTCGTTGCCCCAGAGGCCGGAGAACCCCCGATAACATAAGCGTTATCCTGCAATATCGGGGTTATGATCCCCCCACTCACCCAGTGGGAGCCCAAAATAACATAAAACAGTATTAACTACAGTAACTTATATAAACTTATTAACTCATTGCCATGGAGGCGGGGAATGCCCAGGTATTAAGACCTAGGCCTCCTCGCTTCCTGAGGAGGAGCTTCCCATTCACATATATAAACATTCCATAACAACATATTTGGAAAAAAAAAAAAAAAATTCACTTAATAACCAGAAGAAAACAGTGAAAAAGACTCTTTATGAATCTCTATACTTCCCTCTGTTTAAGCAAATAGCCGATTTATAAGTCCCCTCTCTGATCTTATGTAACTCTAGACCTGTGCGGAGAACGGCGACTACTTGATCTCGCTCTGTGCCTTGGTCTCTTCCCCGCACGTTGAACCTTGAGAGATTCGTCATTAGATCTGGGTGACTTGTGAGATGTAATCTGCATTTCAGTTCTGTAAAGACCTGCCGTCAATAGGTGGCGTTGTAATTCTTCTGTTGATGTCGCGGAGTAGGTATCCCCTCTGTAGGTGAAATAAACACGAAAGGGGAATCCCCATTTATAGGAGACTTTTTGATCTTGTAACATTTTCAGTAATGGTCTCATCTCCCTTCTCCTGGCCAATGTGATTGCGGAAAGGTCGGCAAATACTTGAAATTTATGTCCCTGAAATGTCAGGTTAGCAGAATCTCTGGCAGCTTTTAATACTTGCTCCTTGGTTGTATAGAAATGAAACTTTGCCAAGATATCTCTAGGTGGTTCTTCTGGGGGTCTTCGGGGGCCCAGTGTTCTGTGGACACGGTCCATTTCAAAACGCTTGATAGGGATACCAGGGAGCAGTTCCTGACATAACGCCATTACAACTGATTGCACATCCTCCATGTGCTCAGGTAATCCTCTAAAGCGCAAGTTATCTCTCCTATATCTGTTATCCATATCTTCTAATTTAGCATGCAGTGCATAGTTATCTTTCTTTAACATTTCCAGCTCACCAGCCTGTGCTTCCTGAGTAGTTATTACATCCCCTAATCTTCCTTCTAGGGCCCCCAAGCTCCGGGTTACCTTTTCCAGCTCAGTGGATACGTGGTCTTTAATTTTATTTGTATTGTTAGAGAGAGCTTTTTGTAGCATGGCATCAAATTGCTCCATTAATGTAATATTCAGTGTTGGCTGTTCTGTTTGGCTTAGCTGTGAGGGAGGGAGATCAGCTGCACTCGTTAGGAAGGACTGCTCACTGAGGCCTGCTGCCATCTTGAATTGCTGAGTCATGCTGACAGAACAATGAAATGCTCTGCTCTCCTTCACCTGTGCCTCTAAACGGGGCAGACTTCTCCCCTCAGTCTCTCCACTCGCTCTCCTCACCGCCTGTCAGCTGTTTGCTACTCCGCTCGTCCTCTGCACGCCGCAATCCGCCCGGCGGGCACAGAGCCGATTCAGCAGGCTGCCATTCGGCTCACGTGCGCATGTGCACTCCGTCATCATTATTTCTAATTACACACAGAAACGGCTCAAGTGACAGAGCAAAGAGGAGTGGCGATAGGGGGCAGCCCTGTTGGGTCCCATTCCTGATCCACACCGGGTCCGAGAGGTGGCCGTTAATTCTAATTCGAGCCGAGGGAGTGGTATAGAGAGCCTCTATAAGCAGTCTCATATTGTCCCCCAGCCCGATGTAACGAAGAGACTCTTTCAGGAAAGGCCAGCTTACCCTGTCAAAGGCCTTCTCGGCGTCGGTGGAGAGGAGCATCAGGGGGGTCCCCGAGGTTTTGGCCGCATGAATGACGTTAATGGCCCGGATGACGTTGTCTCTGGCCTCTCTACGGAGTACAAACCCAGTCTGATCCAGGTGCACGAGGTGAGGGACCAGAGGCGCCAGCCTGTTAGCCAGGACTTTGGCGTAAAGCTTCATGTCTGCGTTGAGCAGGGAGATGGGCCTATAACTTTTACAGGATAGCGGGTCCTTACCCGACTTGTGTATGACCGTGATGTGCGCTTCTAATTCCCTACCAGAGAAAGCTCCCGGGCTCTCCGCATCCAGGATTGTGTTCCAGGCCCCCACCAGTCTCGGACCCAGCAAGGCCTCAAAAGTTTTGTAGTACCGACACGTAAATCCGTCTGGCCCCGGCGCCCTGCCCACTGGTGTATGTTTAATGGCCTTGGCCAACTCACCCGCGCTAATTGGAGCCTCAATCAGGGCCGCGGCCTCCTCCGAGATCTTAGGCATCTTAGAGTCCGCTAGGTATTTCCTAATTCTCTCTATCTGCCTCAGCCCCGATGTATCTCCATGTAGCCCGTATAGTTCTGCGTAATAGTTCCTAAATGTGCCCGCTATAGTCTCAGAAGTATGCTGTCGCTGTTGGGAATCGTCCATGATTTCCGATATAAAATTCTGGGCCTGCTGCTGTTTGAGGGCTCTCGCAAGGAGAGCGCTGTTTTTGTTGCCAAACTCATAGTATCGCCTTTTACATTTCCTGATCACATGTTTAGCTTTTTGTCTTAGTAAGGCGTTAAGTGCCACTCTAGCTTGCGTAAGCTCGCCGAGTACGCTCGCCGCCTCAGTCTGTTTGTGGGATAGCTCCAGGGTATTGACCCTCTCTGTCAAGTTCGCTAACAGGGCTGTGTTTTCCCTCTTTAATCGCGAGGCGTGGCTAATTAAAATGCCTCGGATAACACTTTTGTGGGCCTCCCAAAGGGTCAGGGGCGAGACCTCCCCATTGTCGTTCTCGTTAAAATATGAAGTAATACCATCCCTGACAGCCTGCAGCACCGCCGGGTTCTGCAGCAGGGATTCGTTCAGCCTCCAAGTAAAGGGGGGGAGGGGCCTGTTTACTAGATCCAAATCCAAGTAAACCGGGGCATGGTCCGAGAATGAGGTGGGGTAGATGCCATCCCCCGACACTCGTTCCAGCATGCTATGCGAGACCCAAAGATAGTCAATCCTGGAGTAAGTCCCGTGAACCTTCGGAAAAAATGAATAGTCCCTAGACGTGGGGTTTCTAATTCGCCACACATCCACCAGCTTCAGACTGTGCAGTCTCTTCCTCAGGGAGCGCAATGCCGGTTGGGTAATCGTCGATTTCCCGGCCGAGGTGTCGATGAGAGGGTCAATTGGTAAGTTAAAATCACCACCGAGGATCAGTTCGCCCTCAGCAAATTTTTCCACTTTATCCAGCGTCTGCTTGAGGAACTGAACCTGACCCTGGTTGGGAGCGTATATCGAGATCAGGGTGTATCGCTTCTGATTAATAGTACCCTTGACCATGACCACTCTCCCCGAGTCGTCGGCCCAGGAATCCAGCAATGAGAATGGGGTGTCTCTGGCTAGCAAAATAGCCGTTCCCTTCTTCTTGCCCTCCGAGGCGCAGCTGGTGAAGATGTGCGGGAACAGTCTGCTATTCAGCCTGGGGGAAGCCCCTCTTTTAAAGTGCGTCTCCTGTATGAAGACTATTTTTGCCTTATATCTCTTCAACTCTTGCCACAGTATTGTTCTTTTTTCTGGCGTGTTAAGGCCTTTCGCATTAAGGGATACAACCTTCAGCGAGCCCATGCTATTTGAGTGCCTGCAGACTGCGTCCAAGAAAAAATTTAGAAAAGGGAGTTGCTGCTAATACTTCCGGGGTTTTTTTTTTTTTAAACAAACTTTATTTATTAAAGTTATCATATTGAACAAAGCGCCCGATCAGGCGAGAGACAGAAAGAGCAAGGAGAAGCATACATCGTAAAGTATACAGCCTGGTACTTATAACCCATGTCGTGCGGCCAATGCCCTCCTGTGTAGGACACAGCAGCCACCCATCTCCAGTATACAATGTCATATACAAAAATACAGCATTGACAGATTTACAGGTAATCTTGTTCTAAGGCGAGCAAACTGCAAGTATGCATTACATTACGTGTCCCCTGTTAGGTGGAGGGGGAGACTCCCCCTACTATTCACATTATCGGTCCGGGGCTCGCTGTTGCCATAACTCCACATCTGCAAATAATGCTCAATTCCTAGGTGTTCTGTAATGCCAATCGACATCCATTGGCTACTGTGTCCTGTCCCCCCCACCCAGTCCATGGACCGGGCCGGTGCCCGAGGAGGAGGGGAGAGAGGAGCCCATAACTTAGCAGTGGGTAGGGGAAATGGAAGGGAGAGAGAAAGAACACCGGGGCCCCCAACCCAACAACCCAGATGTGTCCGATGATCTTTTAGGTGGCAGGGGGACCTTGGGCAAGGGAAAGGAGGAGGGGGTGGGGGAACGCCGGGAGTCAGCAATAACGGGTGAATGAAGGAAAGATAGACCTAGATAGATTGGGAATGGGTAAGGATAGAGAGAGAGAGAGGAAGAAGAGTGGGGGGGGGAGGTAGAACTAGCACCCACCTCCTAAATTTCCGCGTCAACACTACCCTCTTCATAAGCCGCAGGTCAATTCATCCAACCAGGCTGGTCCCTATTGATCTGCAAAGCCTCTGCGATCTCCCCCATGCTTCTCCCCAAGCTCAGGAGTCTCAGGTCTCCCAGGAGCTCAGTGTGCCATCCCGCCCACGGCACAGATCACCATGTCAAGGCCCAACAGCCTCCCTATATGCCTCAGAGTTCTTGAATATATCCCAGATGGTCCATGTCTTTCTAAATTGTTCCAATCTATCCTGTTTTGTCAAGAGAATCTCCTCCATCTCCTCTATGTGGTCCACCTGGCTGAACCAGTCCCTAAGCGAAGGGGTTCTCTCAGTTTTCCAATTCCTGGGGATCAGGACTCTAGCAGCATTCATAAGGTGGATTCCTAGTGGGCTCACTCCTCCTATCCCCCTCCCATCAGCCGACCAATTCAGTAAATACCCAGCTGGACCCCACTCCAAGGAGTCACCCAAAATCTTCCCTGTGACCTCATGCACATTCTCCCAGAAGATAGCAATTTTAGGGCATGACCACCATACATGAATAAACGTGGCCCCCCGAGAGCCACATCTCCAGCATTGATCTGAGACCTCTGGGAATATCCTATGGAGACCTGCAGGAGTTCTGTACCATCGAGTGGCGATTTTATAGTTAGTTTCCTGTAGGGAGCTATTAGCCACCCCTTTATGCAGCCCCTTGTAGATCGCTTCCCATTCATCCAGTGTGAGCTCCACTTCCAGGTCTTTATGCCATCTATCTTCCCATGGTCTCCTGGCTGCCGGCCTTGCCTCCCCTATCACAGAATAAGCCCATGACAGTAGGTGATCAGTTGGACCATCCCCTAGGCATGCTCTCTCCACTGCTGATAGGGTTCTCTCTCCTGTTCTCTTGAGTTCTCCACTTCCAGCAAAGTGGCGCATTTGGAAGTACGAGAAGGTGGGGATCGCCCCCCCCCAGTTTTCCTGTAGATCCCCTCTATCCAGAAATCTACCCCTATCATAAAGATTGTAGACCCTGGGATCCTGCATCTTGCTACACTGTGCCAAGTAACCACCCTCCATTCCTGGGGGGAAAGCTGGGTTGCGCTTGATCGGGGTTAATGGGCCCGGTATTGAAAGCAGGTCTGGATGCTGTTTCCCCAATAGTCTAACCCTCCGCAACGTCTCCCCTATCAATGGATGAGTCTCAACAATGTCCTGGACATCTCTTTTTGCTAAGAAACAGAGGTCCTTCATTTTCTGTTTGCCCACTTCGTCCTCTACTCTGACCCAGTCTTTCTGAGAGTGATTAAGATGCCAGTCCAGGAACCTGCCTAGGTGGACCGCTCTGACATAACTTTCAATACAGGGGAGGCCTGCACCACCTCTCTCCCTGCTCCCAATCAAAATCTCTCTCTTAATCCTGGCAGGTGTCTTGTGCCACACAAACTCCCTAAAAGCCTTATTCAGGGTTTTAATAAACTGTGGGGGTATTTTTACCGGGAGACATTGGAGGAGGTACAGAATCCTGGGCAGAACATTCATTTTCAGGACTGCTATTCTACCAAACCAAGACAATTTTAACCTATTCCAGATTTCTAGGTCTTTCTTCAGCTGGGACCCCAGGGGGATGTAGTTTAGTTGAAAGAGCCTATTCAGTTCTCTGGGGAGCTGTATCCCTAAGTATGTTATGCTGTGCTCCTGCCAGGCGAATGGGAAGGCCCCTCTCAGAGCATCAGCTTCTAATTTGGGCAAAGAAATATTCATGGCCGAAGATTTATTGTAGTTGATTTTCAAATTGGAGATGGTGCCGAATATAGTTAGTTCCTGTAAAAGTGAAGGAATCGAGATCCTAGGGGACTCAATAAAAAAAAGCATATCGTCAGCATATGCTGCTACTTTCCTTTCCTGTTCCCCAATCTTAATTCCCCTAATCCCTGAGTTCGAGTTTACTTTTCTAAGAAAGGGTTCTAATGATAATGCAAAAATCAGGGGGGACAGTGGGCACCCTTGACGCGTCCCATTCCTTATATCAAAACTTTGAGAGGAAATGCCATTAACCCTGACCTTTGCAACTGGACCAGAGTAAAGGGCCAAGACCCTATTAAGGGTTGCCTCCCCTAGGCCTATATGTTCCAGAACTACTCTTATCCAGTCCCATCTTACCCGATCAAACGCCTTTTCGGCATCCGTTGAGAGTAGTATAGCCTGGCATCCATGATTTGAGGCCCACCAGTGCACATCTATGGCCTTAATTACATTGTCCCTGGCTTCCCTTGAAGGGATAAAACCCACTTGATCCTGTGATACCAAATGAGGCATGAATTTGGAGAGTCTAGTGGCCAAGGCCTTGGCAAAGATTTTCAAATCAACGTTCAGTAAGGCTATTGGTCTATAGCTTCTGCAATCTGTAACTTCCTTCCCAGCCTTAGGAATGACAGCAATCTGGGCCTCAAGGGCTGAGGAGGGTAGAACCCCCGTCTCTGCTGTCGTTTCAAAGGCTTTGGCCAAATGTGCCAGGAGTTGCGGAGAGAATGTCTTGTAATATTGACTTGTAAAGCCGTCTGGCCCGGGTGCTTTTCCAGGTTTCAGGCCCTTCACTACTTCTTGAAGCTCCAACACTGTGATTGGGGCTTCCAGAGAAGCAATCGCTTCCTCTGTCAGGCTTGGCATTGCAGAATCCTTTACGTAAGACAGCATCTTAGCCTGAAGGGACCCCCCCGACCCCTGGTCTGGTAGGTTATACAGTGTCATGTAGTAAGCTCGAAATTGCTCTGCAATATCCTTGTCCCTCTGGTGGAGTGTGCCCTTGCTATCTCTTATCCCCTCTATCCTATTCCTCTCACCTCTGGGGTTCAAAGCCCTAGCCAGAAGGTATCCCGGTCTGTTTCCCTGCTCATAGTATAGACCACTCCTGTAAGTAAATGATCTTCTGGCTGCTCTTTCCATTAAGTCCTTAAGTTCCTTCCTTTTCCCCTCAAGTTCTTGGAGGTGAGCCTCCAGCAGAGATTTTTTATGTTTAGTTTCTAGCAGTGTCACCTGTTTAATCAAGTCGTCTAGTTTGGCCCCTCTCTCCTTTTTGAGTCTCGTCCCTTCCTGAATTAAAATGCCCCTGACTGTGCACTTATGGGCCTCCCAGACTGTCAGTGGACTCACATCATCCGATATATTTTCCCTAAAAAAATGTAACAAGTTCTCCCTGACCTTATCCACTACCCTATTGTCCTTTAGGATCCCCCCGTTTAACCGCCAATTCCACTCCTTCTGCACCCCCCCGGGAAATTCCAAACACATAGTTACTGGAGCGTGGTCTGAAATGGAGGAGATTCCAATTTCGACCGATTTTAATTTGTCTAAATCTCTTTGAGACAGGAACAGGTAATCTATCCTTGAATATTTGCCATGGGTGGGGGAATAGTACGTGTAATCTTTCCCTGTGGGGTGCAGTAATCTCCATGTGTCTACAGCTTGCGTATTTGAAAGGGAGCTTTTAATCTGTTTTAGGGCTCTATAAGTGATAGTTGATTTGGCATCTGACGTGTCCACCAAAGGATTTAGTGCACAATTCAGGTCCCCCCCCAGAATCAGAGCGCCCTCTTGAAACCTTCTCAATTTTTTTAGCGTTGCTAACATGAATCCCTTTTGGCCCTTATTTGGTGCATAAATATTGGCGATAGTTACCAGCTTCCCCGATGGTAGTCTGCCCTTCAAAAATATATATCGTCCTTCTGCGTCCATGCTTTCGTCAGACACCGATAGCTGAAGTGATTTAGCCAGCAAAATTGAGACCCCTTTTGTTTTAGATATTGGTGAGGGGGCACAGTAATGGCTATTATAATACTTATCCCCCAGCTTCGGCACCTTGTCTTTCTGGAAATGGGTCTCTTGGATCAGGGCAATCTGGATCCTCTGTCTCTTAAGGTCCCTTAGCAAAGAGTGTCTTTTCTGTGGTATATTTAGGCCTCTAGCGTTAATGGACATTACCTTGATTTTAAGCTGACTGCTCATCTTCCTCCCCCTGATGTTCCTAGGACTAAAGTCTAATTTCCAACCTCCGGTCTCCCTCCCCCACCTGTAGGAAAAAGTTAGGGCAGAAGGGGATAGGCTGAACAGCAAGGGGTTGCCGCCCAAGAGAATAGGTGTACAGTTATGGAGGGATCCGAGGGCAACAAGCACTGAAGAAAACTAGCACCTGAGAGGTTTCCCCCACCGGTCCCCAGAAGCAAAGGGAGGGAAGAAAATAAGAAGAGAGTGATAGAGAAACAACAACAAAGAAGGAACGGAAAATCAACTATATTACAAAATTAAAACCCACTCACCTGACCCTCAGGTAAGCTCTTTTAATTGGAAAGGAACTAACTAGGAGTGGAGCACCAGCGTCTCCGAAGGGCCACTCCCCTCACCCTCTCCTGGAGGTGGTGTTGTATTCACCGTCCTGTGAGAGGTAAAACCCCAGCTCTTGGGATTTTGTAGGTTCCTTTAATGAGATAAGAGAGATGTTAGTGGGAGCGGGCAGGATCGGAACAGGCAACAGCGGGCCCCCGAGCAAAGCCAAAGAAAGAGCTTTGTGAAGTGTGTTCTGAACCAAGAAAGGTAGTAAATATTGTAAACTGTAGAACTGTAATACTATTAAGCACCATTTCGTGACGGGTCACCCCGATCCCGGGTCTCTCTACCCCCCCAGCCGGCCCGCACTAGGAAGCAACCCCAGTGTCCTCCTTCTCATTAATCTCACATTGTAGAGGCAGGTCCTGCCCACCATGTTGTTCTGCAATGTGCTTGCATGGATTTCCCTTGTCGGGCCTCTTTAGTATAAATGCCTCGATTCATCTTAACATTATTTTATTTTATTCTAATTTAGCTTATTCCGGTCTTTGACCCCATGCCTCCCATGCCATATAGGCCTAATATTCCAGGGATGACATGGCATCCAAGAAAAGAAAAACAAAATTCTTAAAATGGGACACAGCTAATTAGTATGTCAAGGCCGCCTCCTCTATTGGCCTTTCTCCGGTCACCGCCACATGAGCGGTCTATTTTCAGCTACAGGCGGCCCCCTTCCCCATGACAGCTCTTTCACTTATGCCTGATTTCTTACATGTAATCCTAGGGGCGCCCGCTCCCGCCGCCCCGCCGACCGCCAACCGCTCCCCCCCGCTACAGCGAGGCTAAGTGCGTTGGTTGGACGTCAGCCAGGCAGAGCGAGAAGACACCCCGGTTCTAATCCAACAAAAAAGACCCCGTGTAATGCCCGATGGAGATCCCCCCATCTCGGTAGCGTGCAGCCTGGGTGGTCCGCTCCCCTCAGCCCGTGCTTAAGCTAGCCTCGCAGGGATTGGAGCGCCCCCCCCCTGGCACGGAGGAGTCATCCATCGCACATCACCCCCCGCCCAGGAGCCCCTCCCACGACCCGTGACCCAGATGCTACAGGTGTAAAGAAAGAGTGATAGGACGGCCTAGGACCCATCTTAGCTTCTGTCAGTAATCCCACATTTACAAATATCTTATCAGCATAATAAACATTTTTAGGTTAAGGGTCGCTCTGCTCAAATAACATCTTTATAACAATAAAAGAAGGCTGCCCCCTCCGGGGACCCCCCCCCGCCAACCAAGCGTGAGAGGCAGGCTCCGGGAGGAGGGCACCCAAACTCAATCCGTTAGGATAGAGAACTTTCAAGTGCTCTTAACGATAAAAACCATAACAATAGTAATTGCAGTAACCCCTTCGGCCCGTCCCTCCCTCCCCTGATACGCTGAGGTCAAGCCTCTACCATAAATTTCAGGAAATCAGAGATCGGGGCTCCCGACCCTCAGCGACGCTAACCCAAATAAAGCTTACCTAGATAGCATATGCAACATCACCCAAACTCAACATGAAATCGCCTAGCGCGTCGCTGATATCCAACTGCGCCCTCGCCGCGATTGCGGAATGGGATGCGCTAATCAAATGTCAGCAAGGCGTGTTAAGAAAGCAAACATCACCGTATTGCATGCGGTGTAGGCCACCTAAGTGACCCTAAATCGGGGCTTTGGATTGTCACCCCTCTCCGAGTCTGCGTCGAGGCGCTCTCAGTCTCTGTCTTCCTGCCGTAGCCCACGATTGATTCGGTCTGCGATGCCATTAGGGGAATGTGCTGGGGAGGTGCTCTTTGGGGACTCCCCCCGTGTTCCCGATCCAGCAGAGACTGTCAATAAGTCCGGTATCTTGAAGTCAGCAAACCAGTCAGGGACTGAAATCAGAGGGAGATGAAGAGAGCTACAAAAATCTGCCAAGTCTCCAGGGACGCGCAGTGTGCCAGTTTTCCCGTTCACCGTGGCGGAGAGGGCAAAAGGGAATCTCCAGCGATAGGGAATGCCTCTCTCTCTCAGCAGCGATGTGAGTGGTCTCAGGGCCCTTCGATGTTGTAGGGTTATGCCAGAAAGATCTTGAAAAATCTGTATCTCATCATTGTTAAACTGGATCGTGTCCCATGCTCTGGCCTTGGCTATTATCTCCTCTTTCAGGACAAAGCTTTGCAAGCAACAGACAATGTCCCTGGGGTTCGTGTCACCCAAATTCCTCGGGCGTAGTGCTCTGTGAGCCCGGACCAGCTCAATAGGGGTATCGGGAGGGCGTTCAAGGAGGGCGTTGAAGATGGATAGTAGTGCGCTCCCAATCTGATCCTGCCCTACCGTTTCTGGGACCCCTCTCACTCGAATGTTGCACCTCCTGTTTCTATTATCCAGGTCCTCTAGGTGTCTGTGCACATTGAGCATATAGTGATTGTGCGCTGTGACAACTTCACTCACCAACCGCAAACTGCGTTTAGTGCGTTCCTCCTCTCTCTCCATGCCATCCATCCTCCGCGCCAGGGCCCTCATGTCGGTTTTCAAGTCTGCGATGGCCGCCGCTATGGTGGATTTGATGTCCCCTGCGAGGTCCGCTAACTCCGACCGAGTGGGAAGCTGGCTCAGCTGGGCCACCACATCTAGTTCTTCTCTCTCAGAGGGGGCCACACTCGCTCTATCTGGTGAGCTGTCCGGCGAGAGTGAGAGTGAGGGCGCCATTTTGGACATGCGCCGACCAGCGTCGTCCGGCCTCTGCGGTTTGAACATGTCCTGTACACTCCTGGAGCTCCCGCTCAGGGCCTGGGGTACCCTCGGGGTCCTTCCTGTCGACCCCGATCTGTTGCTCTTCCCCATGGTCGGCTGGGAATGCGAAATGCAATGCTATCGGGGATCTCCGTCACGAGCTCCGCTCTCAGGCCGCCATCTTGCCCGCCGGTCAAGCCACGCCCCCCCTACTTCCGGGGTTTTGAGTGCTAGGGAAGGGGATTAGGGGTAGGGACAGCAATAAAGGCCTTGGGAAGCACGGGGACGAGAGGGCAAATAATTAAGTAACGAAGGACTAGACTAAGTAACAGTCAATCGGTGGACCACGAAACACGTGGTCCGTGTATGGTGCTTTTTAGCGGAGAACGGTGGAGTTCCGCTCTATCACCCCAATTCTGGGGGTGGATAGCAGACCGCTTCTGTTTTCCCCTCCACGAGGACTAAAGTCGTCAGTGTAGGGGTGCACCTATATTATAGGGGGAAAGGAGGACAGGGGCCGCAGTCCACAGGGGAGGGACCGCACTATATTGCAATTTTCCAGTCTGTTGCACTCAAAGGCGTCTTTATTACCGGGGAGGCTACAGATGGTTCAGTGTCTGAAGACCATGGGGAGGGACGTCGGGACCAGCGGGGCCCCACAGCAGGCCTAGTCATCAGACACCCATATCAGGGGCCAATGTCCACACGGAAGGCCCCCCATCAAAGGAGGGGTGGCCCGCCCCGCGGCCAGAGGGCCCCCCTCAACCATCACCACCGGGCCTCCGCCATACATATACATGTGTTACCAAGCAGGAGAAAATCCAAAACAACCGCGTCGTACCGACCCCCCAGTGCGTGTGCAAAGGAAGGCCGGCGGGGCCCGCAACTGCCCAGCCATGCGAGGCAGGGTATAAACATTTATCTGAACTCTTATCTCAACAACTCGGGTCCGGGCACCCGGCCGGGGACCCGCGTTACGCGACTCCCCGGTCGGGGCCCGAAGGTACAAAAACCATCAGTAACCAGTCCTAGAGAAACAGGAAGCTGTCAACACTGCACCACCATCTCCGCCAGCCCCGGCCGCCCGCCCCCAAGCTTTAAATCGCAGGATGGCAGGACCAGCCGGTGCGGGGAGGAACCGGGCGCCAGCATCGCCGGATCAGCGCCCTCGTCTGTTTCTTCTGCCACCTCCACAGATAGGACCAACTTTGCCCCGCGGCGCCCGTCCACCAAAGACCGGCAGATCCGGAGCAGTCCAATCCGGCACCTCCACCGGGGCCGCCTCCAGGAAGTGAAACAAGTCCCGAAGCTGGCTTGGGGATTTCAGCACAAAGAGAGCGCCATTTCTCCGGACTCTGAGTTGAAAGGGGTGACCCCATCGATATGTGGCGCCTCGAGACTGGACCACCTCCAGAAGGGGTTTCAGCAGCCTCCTCATTTGCAGAGTCCTACGAGATAGATCCTGCAGGATAGTCACCTGGGCGCCCTGGAATGTGATGGGGCCCCTCTCCCAAGCTCGGCGGGTGATCTCTTCCTTGATTTTGAAGAAGTGGACCCTGCATATGATGTCTCGGGGTCTATCTCCCTCCGTCGGGCGGGGACCCAACGCACGGTGCACACGGTCAAGCTGAATGTGGTTGGTGCTGGGTAGCTCCAGAAGCTCATTAAAGATCGATGTTGTCGCAGCTGCTAGGTCTCGAGGCTCCAAGGATTCGGGCACCCCCCTCAGGCGGAGGTTGTTTCGGCGGTTACGGTTCTCAGCGTCGTCGTGTATAAGGAGTAGGTCAGACACGTGGCGCCTGCTCTCTGCTTGCTGTTGTTCCAGAGAAGCCACACGTGCCTCCAGTGACCCGCACATGTTCTCCACGCCGTCAACTCTCACTGCTACATCCGACACAGCCCCCTGTAAGGTCGCCAGCTCTTTCTTAAAAGCCCCCTCCATCCTGGAGACGTATCCATCAAAGTCACCTTTAGTAGGGAGACCACACAGGGCCTCTTTGATGTTGACTTTAACCGCTTCCGCAACCACGTGCGACAAGAGATCCAGTGGAATTGAGGGACAGGGGCCATGACTGTAGGTCGGCAGCGCGGGGTTATGCGGGAGCGCCTCACCAACACCAGGAGCGGACCCGAGGCTGTGTACGCCACGTTCAATGCGGCTAGCTGCATGGTGGGGGGAACTGGTCAAATTCCCTTCGGCCGAGAGGCCAAGGCTATGTCCGCCGCACCGCGGCACCCCATGCGCGTCCCATGAAGAGTGGTCGCAGAGAGCATTGTTGTAACTCGGGCTTGGCTCAGGATGGGTCTCCCACAGCGGGGAGGGGCTTCTCAGAGGCGTCGGGGTGCCCGTCGTGCTCCTTGATTCAGGGGAGAAAGCCACTGACCCCAGTGAGATACGCGTCACCTCCCCTCTATCCGGGGACACGTCCTAGATTACGGGGTGGCGAGTCTGGGATGATGCTGTCTGCCTTTGGGGACCCAGTCACACTATCCCGCCTCTGGCTGTGCTCCCTCGGGTGAGATCCGCAATCCGGTCCCCGCCGCTGATCCCCCTCTGCTACAGAACAGGTTCCCAGCTGATGTGGGCCATCCCTCGCCCCGCACTGACTGGGCATGACCTCCATGTGATCCGGGGGGGGGGGGCGATGATCCCAGCGCCGCCGGGCATTCCGCCGGTATCTCCCGTGCCTCCGTCCGCCCCGCAGTGGATCTGCGCCGTCACAAGCCGGTGGCGGCTCCAGACCGCCGCTCGCACCTCTCCGCCGCCCCCTCCCGCCGATGGCATTGAGGCATCAGTTCCGCAGCAGCCGGTTCGCATCTCTCGCCGCCAGCTTCCGACGGCTGCAGCAGCAGGGGGGGGCCTCCTCTCTCCCCGCCAGCATGCGCCCGCCTCTCACCTCAGCCGTCGGCACCTCGGGGGTCCCACCTCCGCCGGATCGACAGTCCTCCGTCCTCCCTGCATGCACGGAGCCGCGCCGGGCATCTTGAGCGGGAGGGGCCGCGGCCCCAGTCGATTGTGCGCGTCCCGCCGCCATCTTGCCTGCCGCCTCTCGCACCGGGCCCTCCTCTCGGGCACAGAAGAAGGAGGGGATGGATTGCTCCCGGAGCCTCCTGGGTGCTCCTCTGCCTTTCCCCTTCCTGGGAATCCAAAAAAGCAGCTCTTCAGATACACCTGAGTGCAAGAAATCCACAGGTATGTGCGGAGCTCCCCTCACATGCGTCTTTACGGCGCCATGGCTAGCCACGCCCCCCCCGGGGGGAATTTTAAGGGTTAAAAACCCTTAAAAATAAAAAAAAAAATGACATGGGGCCCCCCTTACCCAAAGTAACCAGCCCGGGACCAGCTATGCAGGGCTTGTAGGAACAGGGCGCAGGGGCCAGCTTCTGTGGCCCCTGGCCCTGCAGGCTACATGCCCGCATAGCCCGTGGGCCCGGGCTCTTCTGCCCCCCCCTGGGCTTTGGGGAGGCAGGTAATGGGGGTTCCGGGGGTTAACGGCAAGTCACCCGCTAGTCGCAGGTGACTTGCCACCCCCCCAGCCTTGTAAACTGGTATAGAGGTCATGGACCCCTTACCAGTTCACAAGGGGTTAAATGTAAAAAAAAACACAGACACACAAAGAGAAAAAATTATTTTATTAATTTTTTTTTTTTAATACTTACCTCCCATCCATCCTGGAGCACTTTGTCCCTCGGCGATCACTGGCTTCTGCTCACTTGCTAGAAGCCTTTTATAGCTGCTGGATGACAGAACACAAAAGGGTTAATTAAAAAAAAAATGACATAGGGTCACCCCTCCCAGGGAGGGGGACCCCATTTTTTGGGGGGAATTCTAAGGGTTAAAAACCCTTAAAAATCCAAAAAAAAATGACGTAGGGTCCCCCCTACCCAGCATTACCGACCCACCAGCGTTGGTGGCCCCTGGCCCTGCAGGCTACTAGCCCACATAGCCACTAAGTGGCCCGGGCCCTTCTGCCCCCCCCTGGCCGTTGGGGAGGCAGGTAATGGGGGGCTGGGGGTTAATGGCAAGTCACCCGCTAGCCGCAGGTGACTTGCCAGACCCAGAGCCTTGTGAGCTGGTATAAGGGGTCTCATGGACCCCTTACCAGCTCACAAAGGGTTAACTGTGAAAAAAAAGACACAACACAATTAATAAAAGTATTTTATTAAAAAAAAAAAAAAATGTTACTGTACTTACCTTTGATTGTAAGCTCCTTTGTCCCTCGCCGCTCTGCTGACAGATGCCGGTGATCAGCATCCAGAGAAGGGGGAGGCAGGAGATCAGAGGATCTCCTGCCACCTCCTTCACCAGCACCGATCACCGGCATCTGACAGCTGAGAGAGCTGAAGCCGGAGATCGGGGATGGGATGACGTCATTAGCCCAAATTAAAGAGGAGACCCGGCCGGATCCAACGAGGGGTCAGGTGAGTATTTTTGATTTTTATTTTTTTTTACTAGAAGGGGGGAAAGTCAAGCACGTAGATTCTATGTGCTTGGCACTTAAGTGGAGTGGAAGGGTTAACCCTTTAAATGCCAAGCACGTAGTTTCTACGTGGCTGCTTCTCCTACCGTTAAGTGCCAAGCACGTAGAAACTACGTGCCTGGCATTTTCCCTTGCTAGTGTAAAAATAGAAAAAAAACGTACCTCTGGTATCTGTGTAAAGCTGGGGGTCCCCTCTTCCTGGGGGGGCATCCGATTCCCCTCGTCGTCCTCCGTCTTCAGGAGGGGGCCCGAAACCGGCCGCCGCCCCCCGTTTTCCCCGCTGACACTGCGCCTGTAAAAAAAAAATAGAATAAAATGATAAAATGACAGTCACTCACCTGCCTGCCCGATCCCTCCGTCCGGCTCTTCTCTTCACCGGGGGGGGGTCTGATCCCCCCCCCCGGGCTCCGCAGGCTTTGGGTGAGGACCCTCTTCCGGGTCCTCACCTCCTCTAAAGGCGGCGATGGTCGCCGCCCCTAGCCTCGCCTTTTGTGGGAGGAGCGGGATGTCATCCCGCTCCTCCTATATCCTCACCGAGCTCCGCCATCTGTCAGATGCCGGTGGTGATTGGAGCAGGGCGGGTGTGAGATCATTTTTTTCTATCTGTGTGTCAGTGTTTTTTTTTTTTTTTTACATTTAACCCCTTGTGAACTGGTAAGGGGTCCATGAGACCCCTACACCAATTCACAAGGCTGGGGAATGGCAAGTCACCTGCGGCTAGCGGGTGACTTGCCATTAACCTCCAGCATCCCCATTACCTGCCTTCCCAAAGCCCAGGGGGGGCAGAAGAGCGCGTGGCCACGGGTTATGCTGGCTTGTTTCTACAAGCCCTGCATAGCTGGTCCTGGACTGGTTACTTTTGATAAGGGGGACTCCATGTCAATTTTTTGGGGATTTTTAAGGGTTTTAAACCCTTAAAAATCCCCCAAAAAATGCCCCCCCCCCCCCCCAGGAGGGGGGACCCTATGTCGTTTTTTTTTTTATTAACCCCTTATGTTCTGTCACCCAGCAGCTATAAAAGGCTTCCAGCAGGTTAGCAGAAAGCCAGTGATTGCCGAGGGACACAGTGCTCCAGGATGGATGGGAGGTAAGTATTAAAAAAAAAAAAAAATATATATATATATATATATATATATATATATTTTTTTTTTTTTCTCTTTGTGTGTGGTGTGTTTATTTTTTTACATTTAACCCCTTGTGAACTGGTAAGGGGTCCATGAGACCCCTATACCAGTTCACAAGGCTGGGGGCTGGCATTAACCCCCGGCACCCCCATTACCTGCCTCCCCAAAGCCCGGGGGGGGGGCAAAGGAGCCCGTGGCCACGGGCTATGCGGGCTTGTAGCCTGCAGGGCCACAAAAGCTGCCCCTGCGCCCTGTTTCTACAAGCCCTGCATAGCTGGTCACGGGCTGGTTACTTCGGGTAAGGGGGACCCCATTTCATTTTTGGGGGGATTTTTAAGGGTTTTTAACCCTTAAAAATCCCCCAAAAAATGCCCCCCTGGGAGGGGGGACTCTGTCCTTTTTTTTCTCGATTTAACCCTTTGTAGTGTGGATGGTAGTTGTATTTTATTTGTAAATGTTATAAAGTACTTGTTTCAGTTAGGGGGGTCTCCTGGGCAGGAACGGGGGGCTACCGATAAATATGTGGTACCGTTCTAATCGGTAGAAATGGGGCTTTCACATGCAATATGGTTTTCTTTAATAAAATAATTTTTTATTTGAAATAAAGAAGGCAATTTTGTAAAAAAAATGTTTTTATTTTTTTTTTATTTTTTACTTAATAATATTGTAAAAAACAGAATAAAATTTACAAACAAGACATTTCATGTTAAAGCCTAAACTCTGCTGCAAAAAAAATATATATAATTTTCCTGAAAATTCCAGCAAAAATGGCGCAAAACATGGCGCAAAATGGGGAAAAATGACCTGTCAACAGAGGGTGACAAAATCTCAAGCAGGGTTAAAAGTACCTATGCATGTTGGGTAATGTTCTGTTCGGGGGGACCTTGCGCTTTCAGACTTAGCCTGTTTTTTCTTGTTTGCATATTTATATTTTAGGAAAAGGTGTTTTTTTATTCAGCTTTTGTTCTTTCACAATCTTTTTTTACTTCAATATGTCTTTATTTAAATTTTACAATTTATGAAGAAGGGTATATAGAGACAATAACAACAATAACAAAGAGGATCACAGGGTAAGAACGACACGGCAGCCAAAAACAAGCAATACATTCTCGGTCGGCCCAGGAGAGCTCGAGCGTACCACTCTCCATTCGGAGCACACTAAAGGATCCAACACAGGGTATCCGCAAACATCAACCAACTACACCCATCGCAACCCCCCGGATCACGGTCACGCGACGTGTTAACCCGTCCCTCCGGCTTTTCAAGTTTCAGCAACCGTGCCTATCCCCCCCAGCGATCCGAGAAACCAGGGGAGCCCTGGGGCCCAGCGTCCAGCATTCCCGGCTCCCCCGGTCCCACCCGATCCTGCTGTGTCAACCAAGGGCCGGGCCTTCCACCAAACTGCCCCCCCCCAATCTTACAAGATCCGATGGGCATCTATACCATCTCGCCAGAATTTTATAATTCCGTTCCTGAGCCCTAGATGCTACAGATAATTTGTGGGTAAGTACAAAGGACTTCTCCCAATCGTCGGGCTCAAACGTTTGTCCCAAGTCTTCCTCCCACCTCCTACAGAACCGTGGCAGCTCCTCCCCCTCCTCCTCGTCCCGCAGAATCTTGTAAAGAGTAGAAATCACGTGCTTAGGGGGTGAGGAGTCCCGTAGAACTCTCTCTAGAGGCGTGAGTGGGCAAGAGAGGTTCAAGGCCGGCGTAAGAGATTTGACAAAAGCAACCAGCTGAGCGTGTAGAAACCAGGAGATATTCCCATGCCCGCCTCGAGCCCGTAAGTCAGAAAGGGGAGGAGGGCCCACTCTCGATACTATATCTCCCAGTCTGGTCTCTTGAGAGGCTTCCCATATAAGGAAGGACCTAATATTCATCCCTGGGGGAAAGGCCGGGTTGTCGAATAGTGGGGTGAGTGGACCCGGTCTGAGTGAGAGTTTTCCCCGCCTCAAGAACCCATCCCAAACATTCAACAGAGGACCTACCAGATAGGGCAACCCCTGGACCCCATGCCTGTCCAAAGGAACCACCCAAGGCAGGGCCGCCAGACTAAGGGGGGAGACGGCCCTCTCAATATCCACCCAACATTTATCCTCCTTATGATGGAACCAGTCCGAGAGATGCACCAGTACAGAAGCAGCGTGGTAGGTCTTAAGGTCCGGGACCCCAAGTCCTCCCCTCAGTTTAGATCTTAGAAGTGTTGCCCTCCTAATTCTGGGCCTCCTGCTGCCCCAGATAAATCTAAAAAAGCTCCTCTGAAGAGATTGGAAGAAACCCCGTCCCGGGGCTAGAGGGACTGCCTGAAATAGACAAAGAAACCGGGGAAGGATGTCCATTTTAAGGATATTTATGCGGCCTAACCATAAGTATTGTTTCTTGTTATATGAGTTAAGGCTAGTGGATGTGGAGTGCAGGAGCGGAGCATAATTGAGTTTGTATAGTTTCCTCAGATCAGAGGGCAACTGAACACCTATGTACTTCATGGCTTCTCTCTGCCACTTAAAGGGAAAGTTTGTTTGTATGAGGTGCTGGGTCTGTGTATCTAGTGAGACATTTAGGATCTCTGTTTTGGATAAGTTCACCTTAAAATTGCTCAATTCACTAAAGCGCTTGAACTCCGCCAGAATAGGAGGGCATGGATATGTGAGGTGAAGTCACATACATGAGCAGGTCATCGGCAAAGAGAGAGAGCTTATGCTCCCTCCCCCCACAGGTGATCCCTTTAACAGACTGGTTAGCCCTCAACGCAATGGCGAGATGTTCCATCACTAATACGTAAAGCAGTGGGGACAGGGGGCACCCCTGGCGAGTGGTGTTATCTCTCGCCTCCCTTCCCGAGACAAACCCCACTTGGTCCAAGTTGATCAATGAGGGGAGCAGCGGTTGCATCCTGAGAGCGATAGTTTTGGCGTATATTTTCAAATTCACGTTGATCAATGAGATTGGTCTGTAGCTTCCCGGCAGGGTAACATCCCTACCGGGTTTAGGTATGACCGCAATGTGCGCCTCCAAAGCCTGTCTCGGGAAGGAACAGTTGTTTGAAATCGAGTTAAACACCTTAACAAGAAAGGGGGCAATCAAAGTCCCCAGTACTTTATAGAATCTGGGGGTAAACCCATCGGGACCCGGACTTTTACCCGCGGGAGCCTCTCCTATGGCCCGTACCACCTCTTCCAAATCAAATGGGTCTTCCAACAAATCGCTATCTTCTGGGGGTAAAGTCGGGAGGGCAGTCTCCCTGATATAGTCCACTATCGGAGCACCCTCCACCCGGTGTGGGCCCCGGGCAGGAGTGCACCCAAGGTTGTAAAGCTTGGAGTAAAAGGCCTGGAACTCGCCCGCTATCTGGGGTGTCTTATGTAGCTCCGCTCCCCCTCCTCCCTTAATGGCAGGGATAAACGTGCAACCCTGTCTGGGATGGAGAGACCCATCCAGCATCCTGCCACACTTGTCAGAGTATTCGTAAATACAGGCTCTAAATCTATCACGATATTTGAGAAAGCACTGATCGTACAGGTTCTTCAGATCCTGCCTGGCGTCCAGTAACTCCCTCAAAACAGTATGTGTGGGGGTGGTTTTATGCGCCTCCTCCAGCTCCCTAACACGCTCCAGGGCAGCCCGATCTGTTTCGCCCTGTCTCTCTTGAGCCTGGACCCATGCTTAATGAAAACCCCACGAAGCACACACTTGAGGGCCTCCCATTGCAATGGCAGTGAGGTTGGGTCGTTCACATGGTCAGAAAAGAAATTAGTAATAGACATCTTAATTTCAGCTAAACATACATCGTCTTTCAACAAGTTGTCGTTCAGACGCCAATTGTACTGCCTAGGGACCATTTCCGGGATCGGGAGGCTCAAGAAGACAGGGGCATGATCCGACCACAATATCTGCCCAATAGAGGTATCAGGATCCCGCGAAAGCGCATGGTGGCTGAGGAAGGTGTAATCCAATCTACTGTACATATTATGGGGGTGAGAGAAAAACGTATAGTCCCTTGCCCCCCCCGTGTTGAATCTTCCAGGTATCGACAACCTGAAGAGTGCGGAGGGCACCGCGAAGACCATTCAACTTAGAGTAGGGTATCACCGACTTACCCTGGGAGGAATCAAGCCTCGGGTCAAGGGCCAGGTTAAAGTCTCCCCCTATTACTAAAGTACCCTCCACAAACCCTTCCAGCATGCGTAATATCCCGAGGCCAACCTCCATCTGGGACTGGTTGGGTAAGTACAGGTTAGCAAGTGTGTACCTCGCCCCATATAATGTACACTGGAGGAATAAGTATCTACCGTTCGGGTCTATTTTCGATTCCAAGGGTTCTAGGGGAACAGTCTTATGGAATGCAATGGAAACCCCCTTGGACTTGCTTTCTGGGTTAGGGCTGTGGAACCATCTGTCATAGTATTTGTTCTTGATTTCCGGTATTTCCCCCTGACAAAAGTGTGCCTCTTGTAACATAATGACATCCACCCTTTCCTTGTGGAGTCCATACAATATTTTCGCCCTTTTTTCAGGCACGTTTAGCCCCTTAGCATTGAAGGTGCAGATCTTAAGGCCCGCCATGTCAACTCAGAGGCTGGAGCTGTAGTTCGGGGAAGGGTACACCGCAGTAGCCAAGAGGGTTAAAGGCCAAGGGTATCAGGTGCGCGAAGTCTGAGATGAGGACCGAGCCCCAGGGAAGGACAGAGCGAGTTGCAGGACAGATAATAGAAATATAAGTTAGAGACCCCGATGGGGTACAGAAACACAACAGGAATAGAAAGATAAGAAAAGGAAACCCAAAAGCCCTTCCCTACAGAGGAGGGCAAACAAGAATACTGAGACTGATGTCCTCAAACGCCACGCGCTATCCGCCAGTCAAAGTCCAACAGGACAGCGCGGGAAGGTTGTTGTGGAAGGCGGCCTAGCAACTCAGGAGCTAACCCCTATCTATTCAAGGCTATCGTTCAGGCTCCCCTGCCTCACCACCCATCTATAAAGCAGGAGATCTCCGGCATCGCCAGGGGAACCCCCATTGCAAACCTCCGGGGATGTCCCATTTCCGCAACAAGCCAAAAGCTAGTATTTATTACAGCAACAAATAACTGCGGGGGTAAACTTCCAATCGGGGCCCATTCACCATTAGATCCAGGCAACACCAGAGAGCCCCCCCCTCCCAACGAAGCCAGCAATTAAACGCTCCAATGTACCCACTCCCCACGGCCACTGGACGGCAGACAGGCAACCCCCGGTGGCCGTGGGGCCGGGGGCCACCGTGACAAACGCGCGACGGACAAGACGGGGGGAGCCAGCACGCCTATAAAGCCCGACCCCAATCCCAACCCAGAAACCAGAACACTAAAGTCAATGTGCTGTAATGAAGTTATTCTTGAGCACGGAGTTCTCAGTAGAATGTCAATAGGATATAAAAGGCGGGGGCAACAGGAAAGACAGCCGGCAGTCATCGGGACGGGGGGGGGGCAACAAAAAGGCATAAGGAAAGGCTTAACGATCCCGGATCGGTCCAGGGGCGCCTCTCCCCCGGCCCCCAACCATCCGGGGCCTCCGAGGGGCTCTCTGCGGCAGGGGGGGTAAGGGGTCAAACGCCAGCCAGTCTGGGACCGGGAAAGGATCTACTCCCAAGAAGATAAACAACCCCGGAAGGTCCGCCTTGCTTCTGAGGGTAAACGTGGAGTTTTCATTGCATACTATAAGATGAAATGGGTGGCCCCCAACTTCCCGTATCCCGTCGAGGAGAGGTCGCAGCACACGTCTCATCTGCAAGGTGCGGCGCGACACGTCCGGCAAAATCGTGATTTGCAAGCCCCTTCCATCCAATTCTTCGCCTCTCCCAGGCCGAGCGCAGGATATCTTCCTTGATGAGAAAAAAATGAATTCTGCATAGAACATCTCTGGGGGCCTGAGGGTCTCCAGCCGGGCGCCCGTTTACTCTGTGGATCCGATCTATAATCAACTCGGCATCCGGCGGTCTTCCTAGCAGGCCGTTGAATAATTCCGTCGCCCATGCACGCAGGTCTTCCGATCTGATCAATTCTGGGATGCCTCGGAGCTTCAGGTTGTTACGCCTGTTTCTGTTCTCCTGATCATCTGTCTGGAGTCTAATGTCAACCAACTGTTGATGATGTAGCTCTTGATTTCTTTCAAGGGTTTCCAAGCGCGTCTCATGGTCTGAGCAGGAATCTTCAAGCGATGCAACCTTAGTATCTAAAGCAGAATATTTCTGTTGCAGATCCTCAATCTCCCTACGCAGGGCTCGCTCAATTCTGGTAGCCACCGCCTCCAAGTCCGACTTTAGCTCGGCATTAGTCGGGAGGCACTGAAGAAGGTCTCGAAGACCGGAGTCAGCGGAGGACTGTGGGAGCAGCTGTCTGATCGGAGCCTGGGCCAAGGGCATCCCACGTCTGGGGTTGCGGGGCTCTGCGCCAACCTTAAATAGTCTTACAGGGTTCAAGCCTCCTGAATCGTCCACAAGATCACAGACAGGGGACAAACCACTTGTGAGATCAATGCGGGAGCCCGGGGACCACTCCAAGGGCAACGCGTCAATGGAAGGTGGAGATGGGGTACGCCCAGTTCCGGGACCCCCAGGGGCCGAGTGGATAATCTGCCTGTCCCCTTCCGGGCTGTCTCCCCAGGTGTGGGGTGTATGATTCGGCTGCGCCAGGGAACGGCCACTCAGGAGCTGAGGGGTTAAGCTCAGAAGATGGGTTCAGGATGTCCCGGCCCCCTAAATTCCAGCACGTGGATTGCACCCCCTCACTTAGACTCTCATTTTTACTGTCACTGTGTAGCAGGGGAGAATTAATGACAGGCAATGCGGGCGCATATAGAGGTGGGGGCTCAGCACTGCCCGAGCTCCGAGGCACCGGCCTCTCTTCCGAGGCGACGTGATGCTCCCCCGGCGCCCGCCCCCGACCTCAGCAGCAGTGTTCCCTGGCGGGGCCGAAGCAGGCTCGGCCCGACGCGTCATCCCCGAGGTAAGCTCCAAGCCGCAGCGAGGCTCCCCGCGGCTCTCCCCCGCCTCACCGGCATACTCGCAGTCCGGTGACATCATTCCCGTCCCGGGTAGATCGCGGCTGCACCGCCCGCCGGACTCACAGCCGAAGGATCAGGCCCCAAGGTAGGCTGTGGGGTAGTCAAACCGAGGGGTTCCCTGTGCTCCCACGCCATCTCTGTCCTCCCCCGGCGGTCTCCCAGGTGCTCCTCTCCCTCGCGGGGCCGGTTGGGCGCCACCTTGACTGGCTGGGCTCTCTGCCCCGTCGGGTCCCGGTGGTCAAAAAAGGTGCCTATATCCTTCTTTGGGGTTTTTTTGACCGGTCCCCCAGCTCTCTTCCTTCTTCCGCTCCCCATCGCACTATGTTAGGAGGGCTTGAGGAGCCTTGATCAACTTATAAATCAGGGGTTATGGCAGAGCTCGCTCACTCCTCCATGGCCAGGCCACGCCCCCTCACAATCTTTTTTTATTGAAAGACTCAAAGCATAGCAGTAGTACAATATCTCAACAGACATGATCCAACGTATTATAGGATCCTTTCTTCAATAAAGAGTTTGAGTCAGCACAAGCACAAGAACAGGGTGCATGGCAAAACACCCAGGTCACAAACAGACAAGACAGGACAAACTGGGGGGGAAGGGGGGGGAGAAGGAAAAAGTGGAAGGAAAAATGGGGAGGAAAAAAGGAGGGAGTCGCTGCTCGACTGAACCGAAGTGCTTATCTGGACATAAAACTATAATGGTCAAGATTCCCCTGATGTAGTCATCCTCCCTGTGACTCTCCTATTGCTGCTATTGTTGCTGGGCATGATGCTTACGCCATGGATCCCAGACTAAATCATACTGCTCTTTTCGCGAATTGACTGCAGCCGTCAATTGTTCATTCACCATAATATTAGACATTCTGGCCTCCACTTCCCTCCATGCTAGCTGTGAAGCCTTCCAATTAGCCGCTATCGTAAGTCTCACCGCTACCAGGAGGTGCTTAGTCAAGAGCCACCCATCCCTGGAGAGAGCATTCTGCTTCAAAGATAGCAACGCTTCCAATGGGCTGGGGGTACACACACTTCCCAAAACCCTGGACAATACCGCATATGCCCTCTGCCAGAGTGGCCGGACCCTCGGACAAGCCCACCATACATGAAGATAATCCCCTACCTCCCCACAACCCCTAAAACACATGGAGGAGTGAGAGGCAGAGCATCTATGAAGTCTGGCCGGGGTATAATACCATCTCAGTACCAATTTAAAGGCATTCTCCGTCGCCAACACATTAAGTGAGGTGGAGCGCACCGTGTTCCAGATCTTCCTCCGGGCCTCATCATCAATCGTCACTCCAAGCTCCACCTCCCACTTCGCCATATACCCATGCCTAGGGGGGTCCACCTGATTTACCAGGGCCCCATAAATATACGTAATCACACCCGTAGCGAATGGTTGCTGGTAACACATCTGCTCTAAAGTTGTCTTCTGGAATGGCTGGGTCCCCCGCCTTAGATTGCTTCTAACAAAGTTAGAAAGCTGCAAGTACCTAAAAATTTCAGCTGGCGGAGTCTGTTTTGCTACCCTGAAGTCCTCAAAGGATCTTACACCTCTAGGTGTACATAAGTCCTGCACCACCTCAAGGCCGTTGACTTTCCACCAACTGAAATTAGAAACATGAGTCATTCCAGGAGGAAACATAGGATTATTAAAAAACCTAGAAAGCGGGAGGTGCCCAGATACCAATCCTGCTCGTGTCTTACAACTGTCCCACCTACCCAACAAACAGTTCAAAACAGGGGAAATAGTTTTGGGTCTAACCCGCCTAGGAAGCCATGGTAACGCACTCACTTCCATTGGACTGGACCTACTAGCTTCTTCCAGAACCCACAGCGGGGCTGACTATTTCACATGGAGAAGCAACACTGGGGCAATCTGCGCCGCCATATAGTACTTATACAGAGAGGGCACACCCAGCCCACCCCTGGTAGTATGATAGTGCAAAGTTTGCCTATTAATTCTTGGCTTTGTAGGGCCCCAAATATATTTCAAAATCCTATTTTGCAATGGTTTAAAAAAGGACAGGGGGATCTGCACCGGAAGCACTCTAAATAAGTACAAGAGCTTTGGCAAAAGAACCATTTTTATTGCAGCCAACCTACCTAGCCAGGACATCCTCAAATTATACCATGGATTCAGTAGTGAGTCTACCAATTTCGGGACGTGGGAATAATTGGCCTTAAACAACGTTGCTGGTTGATGATTGGTTGGTGATTTTAATGCCTACTGTTGTGTCCAAGTCCACCTAAAATTAGCTTGCAAGTCCAGCTTCGTAGGTTCTAACAGCGATACATCCAAAGCTGCTGACTTCGCATCATTGATCCGAAGCCCGGAAAGGCCACCAAACTCGGAAAGAGAACCTTAAAAAGATTGGGAACAGAAATGTGAGGGGCAGTGATCAAAATTAGCATATCATCCGCAAACAGGGATAGCTTACCTTCCCCAAAAGGTGAAATTATGCCCCTTATACTCATATTGTTCCGAATCTTGATAGCCAGTGGCTCTATTGCCAGTATAAATAATATCGGCGACAAGGGGCAACCCTGCCTAGTGCCATGGAGGATAGAGAATGGGAGCGACTCAGCACCAGCATACTTCAAGATAGCCTGCGGAGCGCTATACAAAGCATTTACTGCCGCTTTAAGACCTTCTCCCAAACCCCACCGCTCCAGTGCCAGTTGCAGAAAGTCCCAGGAGATGAAGTCAAACATCTCCACATCAAGAGACAAAAGCATGGCTTCCTGATCAGTTCCTCTAACTGAATCAATAAGCTGGACTATACACCTGACTCCATCTCCCGCCTGCCTGAGGGGAACAAAGCCCACCTGATCCCGATGTATTAAGGAGCCCAAAAAGTCATTTATTCTCATGGCCCAGATTTTAGAAAAAAGTTTGAGGTCCGTATTTAAAATAGAAATGGGTCTATAATTACTCCACTGTTGGTGGTCCTTTCCAGGCTTCGGAATCATAACTATATTAGCTTTTAACATCTCACTCTCAAAATGATGTCCTTTCAAAACAAAGTTAAACAAATTATTCAAGGGGGGGACCAGTTTCTGGCTAAGCTTCTTATAAAAAATCGCCGTCAATCCATCAGGGCCTGGCCTCTTCCCTAGTTTGAGTGACCCAATAGCCCGCTGTACCTACTCAGCTGTAATAGGGGCTTCCATTTCTTGCTTCTGTTGCTCTGACAGCGACGGTAGCACAATGTCCTCAAAAAATGCCTCAGCTTTCTTGTGATCTAACCTTTGGGGAGCCTCATATAACTTTTATAATCCACTCCAAAATTCCTCCAAAATCTTACCCGGATTAGTAGTTAAATTAACCCCATTTATTTTCAACTTAATAGGAGGCATTGGGTTTTCTTGACATCTGAGCTGAGACGCTAACAAAGAATTGGGCTTATTACTACGAGCATAATATCTCTGTCCTGACCACCTATAGCGGGTTTCAGCCTGCCTAATCTGGACCTGGTTCAGCGCTACCCTTGCCCTCTCCAGCCTAATTGCTTCCTCAGCCCGACCTGTATCCTTAAAGCCTTGGGCAGCCTCAGAATATTCCCTCTCCAGGTGAGCTGTCTGAGCTTCCTTATCTTATCGCAGGAGAGGTCACTGTACCCGAGTTATACTGTAAATACTCCGAGGCTACCCGCTTGGCCTCCCCAACCGCCTCATCAGAAGATAAAAGCGATTCATTCAATACCCACGGGGATGGACCTATACGTGTCACCAGGCCAGAGCAAGCCATAACAACCGCGTCATGGTCCGACCACGGCACTGGTTTTATCTCTGCATGCCTAACCTGAGATAACAACCCCCTTTCTATAAATATATGATCAATCTGGGAGTGAAGCTTATGAGGGTGAGAGTAATGGGTATAATCCCGCTTCCCCGGGTTTAATTCACGACAGACATCCACCAACTTTGCACCTTGGATTACACTAAGAAAAGCCCTAGATTCCCCCAACAAGTGGGGAGATGGCAAAGAAGATCTATCAAGCCTATCCGGCAAAGTTAGATTTGAATCCCCACACATTAGGACTGTGCCTTGCGCATACACCTTGATCAATTCACAGACCTTGGAAAGAAACTTGACCTGACGGATATTTGGCGCATAATAATTAAGGAATGTAACTTGCACATCATGCAAGGTCCCTACCAGCACCAAATACCTCCCAAGTGGGTCTGCCAATTGCCTGGTACACGTGAAGGGGGAGTTTCTATGAAAGGCTATCAAAACCCCTCTTTGCTTCGTTTGGGCCGTGGCTTGATAAAACTGTGGATATTTCAGGTGCAGATACCTGGGTGAAGATGTGGATGAAAAATGCGTCTCCTGTAAACACACCACATCTGCCTTAAACATAACAAAGGATTTAAACGCCCTTGACCGCTTATTAGGAGAATTAAGACCCTGTGCGTTAAGGGAGACCACCTTTACCAACATCCCTTAATTTTTGAGAGATTTATACATGCCATACTTAGTAAGGTAAGAGGGACCAAGAATAAGGATAAACCAACACGGGGTAGAACACAAATCACAAAAGGATAACATCCAAAAATACAGATAAAGACCATTAATGCACTTAACACTATCTATATTGATTATAATCAACTTCCAGTGGAAAAATTCCACAGGTAACATTCCACTAGAGTCCCGCCTCTGGGGGAATGCAAGGGGGGTAAGCACGGTATATCCCCCGGGCCATCAGGGCAGCCCAACGCTTTGTTTCATAAGTTATTTGCTATATGACTAAACCGCATACAAGCCAGTCCCGAAGAATGAAAAACAAAAATAAAAAAAAAAAACTATCAACCCATTATCTAGGTACAACCTGTTTAACACCAACGTACATAAAAGTACAACTTATCACCGAGGCTCAATGGACCTCCAGGACCCAGCTCCCGCGCCCCCGCCACCACAGCCATCCGAGGCCCACGAGGCGGGCCCCATACTATCTTTATTGCAAGTGATAAACACATTCAACCAATAACCTGCAGAGCTTAAACAACCAGGAGTACCCAGTAATTATCACCAGGTAGCAAACATCCTAGGAGGGAGAGATATCAATAATAGCTAATACATCAAACTGATTATAATACACTCTCCCGAGAATCGGGAAAGTCCAAGACCTCCACCAGCAGGCAGAGGTATTGTGTCAAACAGCAGGGAGTTCCCGCCTATCATCCCTCCGAGGCCGACTTGAAAATCTGCAAAGACAAGTTCCTTAACGCTTGAGACCGGTCTTTCCCCTGCTTCCTTTGCTGCGGATCATCCACTGCATCAGAGGCATCCCTCCTCCGCCATGAACTGCTAATAGAAGCTGAGACCTGAACTGGGCCCTGGGATTCCTCCGGACCAGAAAGACCAAGCTGCGCCAACAACTCTTTCAACTCCGAGGCTTTCGTAGCTTGTTGAATGCGGCCATTAAAATAAAACGAAACTTTAAACGGGAAGCCCCATCTGTAGCGTATATTATGAGATCTGAGCACTTGCAAATGCGGCTTGAGGGCCCGCCTCTTAGCTATGGGTAGATTGAGCAAGGTCCGCATAAACCTGGTAATCATGTCCCTGGAACTGTAGAGGTTCTTTATCTCTTGCTGCTTGCATCACCGCTTCCTTAGTCTTATAACAGACAAATTTTACAACAATATCTCTCGGAGGCCTGTCAGGGTTGCGCCTAGTAAGAGCACAGTGCGCTCACTCCAACTCCAGCCTTTCAAGTGGTATATTAGGTGTCAGTTCCTGGAGAAGAGCTACAATGGTGCCCTGGGCATCTTACATCGACTCCGGTAGCCCCCTAAATCTAAGATTTCATCGTCGATTTCTATTCTCTAGATCCTCCTGCATATCCCTCAGGACTGCAATCTCCTCATGCAAATTCTCCACTTCTTCCTCATGACCTTCCAAAACAATAGTGACGTTATTTATATGGCCCTCCAGGGACGCTATTCTGTGCCGCTGCACCTTCATTTCCTTAATCAGTTGAGAGGTATTTTTAGTGATTACTGCAACCTCCTCCCGGATCACTGCCCTTATATGCTGAAGTGAGGCTCGATCCAGGGCCATCTGCGGGCACTGATCCTGCATTTCAGAGGGGAATTGGGCTTGGCTGTCCCCTGAGTCCAAGGGATCCTCAGAGGGAAGTGCTAATGGGGTCACAACGCCCTCTCCCTCCTCACCTCGTGCTGCGTGCACAGCTGCTGGCAGTACCGCGGATGCCATCTTGGTTCCCTGCTGCAAAGCTCTCAGCGGTTTCGGCTGCCTCTGCTTGCTTCTGCGGGTCTGCCGCATACTCCAATGGGAGGTAGGTCACCTCCCTTGCTTTGCCCAGCTCTCGGTGCTGCGCTGCGATGCTCCGTTATGCGTCAGGCGGCCCCTCCGTGCCCGGGTTTGCGGAGCCTCAGCAAAAGACGTCCATCTGCCGGCTCTGCGCGCATGCAGGGAAACCCTGCGCAACCAAAGAATTCTTTGAGGAATTAATTCCAGAAAGATGAGCCCACTACAACAAGCTGGGTACGCGTAGAAAGCTTAACATGTGTACTTTCAGAGAATATATGGTTTATGGGGATATTCCAAATGTAAAGGGTTGTTTTGGTTGAAAAATCGCAAGGTGCGCACTTTGTCTGCAGAGCTGAAATTTTCAAGTAAAATTACCGTTATGTGCATGCTTTACTTTGGGGTGTTTGGCAACTCTTTCCTTGACAGTAGCTATGCATGCTGGGTATCGTTCTGTTCAGGGGATGTTGCTTTTTCAGATTAAACTTGTTTTTTCTTGTTTGCATATAGTTTTTTTTTTTAGGAAAGTGTAGCTTTGTTTCTGCTTTTTTATCCTTTTTTTAGGGAAACTCTTTGCAACCAAAGAATACATTGAGGGATTACTTCTAGAAAACTATGGGCACATCAACAAGCCTGGTACACCTAGAAAGCTTGAGGTGTGTACTTCCAGAGAATATATAGTTTGCTGGGGGTATTTCAAATGTAAAGGGTTGTTTTTCTGGAAAAACTGCAAGGTGCGCATAGCGCATAGCATAGCTGTATTTTATCTGAAAATCCCCTAAAGCGCTGTTTCAGTTTGGGGGAGTCTCCTGGGCTGGAAAGGGTGTCTACCTATACATATGTGGTACTGCTGTAACTGGGAGAAATTGGGATTTCACAAGCAATAAGATTTTATTGACAAACTTAAATTTTTTATTTAAAAAAAACACTATAAATTGTAAAAAAATAGATTTTTTTTTTGCACACATTCCACCCAAAAATATTGAGAATACACCTAAAAATGACAAACAAGACATTTCATGTTAAAGCCCAGACTATGCTGAAAAAACAATATATCACTTTCCTAGGAAATCCCTGGAAATCCCTTCAAAAATCACATTTGAACATGGGGAGCGCAAAATAGTTTGGCAACAAAGGGTGACAAAAACTCCAGGTAGGCTGGCACTTAAAGGGTTAAAAGATAAGTGCTAGCACTGACAATGGCCCCCGATGAAAGGCAATGGGTGCTTTAAACTTGAAAACCAGACTTTAAAAAAAAAAAAAAAAAAAAGGCAAAAGGTTAGTAGGCAGGTACTAGACACGTGCTAGTAGCAGACAGGTACTCTTCAAATACATAGGCTGTCTGCTTTAACAGTGAAAAAGTGACTTTGTTTGCAAAATGCATCAGTTAGCAGACAGGTACTCTTCAAATATTTATGCTAGTATTTGGGATGCCCCCTTTTTAAATACATAGGCTGGCTGATTTTACAGTGAAAAAGTGACTTTCTTTACAAAATGCAACCAGTTAGCAGACAGCTACTCTTCAAATATTTATGCTAGTATTTGGGATGCCCCCTCTTCAAATACATAGGCTGGCTGCTTTTACAGTGAAAAAGTGACTTTCTATACAAAATGCAACCAGTTAGTAGACAGGTACTCTTCAAATATTAATGCTAGCACGCTTTTTAAAGAATGACACCAGGAAAAGGAAAAGCTAAATAGGCAGGTGTGTTATTAACACTAAATAGGCTTGCAATCTAATGCAAACACTTTAAACTTTCCCTGTCTTTCTCTGTCACTGTCACAGCCTCTCTCCTTCTCTATCTGTCCCTCGCTTCTTCTGTTCTTTGTTCTATCTATCTCTCCCTTGCTGTATCTATCTATCTATCTGATAGGTAGCATGTGACGCCTACCCAGGATTCCTTGCCCCATGGGACATGTCCTTACATGTGGATCCACCATTTCAGATGGGCTGGATAGTAGTAAATGGAGTTGTAAGGAAGCATTCGAGCGATCGAATCGCGGCGATATTCGGAATCGTTACGAATCAAATTTTTCCTGAAATTCGTAACGAATTCGGGTTCGTCAGATTCGATTCGCTCATCTCTACATATATATATATATATATATATATATATATATATATATATATATAGCAAGCTGTACTATGTCATTTTTAAATAGAAATATCATTTTGCCAATCCTGTAAACAAAGAAAAAACTTACAGCACAGACCATTTTTCCCACCAAATATTTGTAATTTGTAGGCAATAGAAACTAAATGCTGACATGGGTGCACCTCAAAATGGGGACTATCCAGCTCCACTGTCTAAAATATCAAAATGTTATGACATACAAAGTTATAACACGAAGAAGGACAAACATTTACTGCTCTTTTAGCAGGTCATTAAGGGGTTAAAAAGCATTTCAGAAATCTGAGTTATGTGCTAACTTTATTCACATGAGATAGATTCCAGATCTGCAATAAAAAAACAAGACATTTTCGGGAGCGTTTCTTCCATTTTCATGTGTCAAACACTGTGTTAAAAACACTGCAGAGTCCCCCCTAGTCCCCCCTAGTTTTTAACACTGTGTCAAACACAGTGTTAAAAACACTGCAGAGTCCCCCCTAGTACATCCAGTGCTGCCACTCTACTGGCAGACAGTAATATCTAAGAAACTCAACAAACGGAGGGAACGGAGACCATGGTAAAGAACAGTCTTTGTGCCGGCACAAAAGAAAAAAATGTTTCTCTATAGTATCAAAAATGACCAACCCAAGTGGACAATAAAGTGACAGTGCAACAAACTCTTATTAATACATCAAAGTGCAATATTAAGGAAAAGTATAAATTGATAATACAAACTAAGACAGATATATTAAATATTTAAAAAGCAATTATCTTATATGTAAACTAAACTATAGTGCTGCCAGTCATGCACCCAAAGAAAGTGCAAATGCATGATTAAGGAACAATTATGAATGAAAGACAATGTACAAATAATGAGGGCAATACCCAACCATGAATCAGAGTAGCAAAACCGTTCCATAATATCAGAGAGGGGAAACGCAGAAGGGACACCTGCACACGCGGCTGCCTGTGCCACTTCTGCTGAGTGAAGGGATTGGAAACACAACAAACATGCTTTTATACTCACCACCATCACGCTTGGGCCAACCGTCCATCTGAAAACGAGCCTGGAACGCATCTGCTCGCGCTGCCGGAAATTACGTCATCAGCGAGACGGGAACGGACGTCACCTTTCGCAATGGAAACAGGCATGAGCTGCCTGAGCAAGCACCACTGTGCAATACATGGGGCGGAGGTCCCCACACCCCTTCCTCCCACCACACACATCTCCCCTGAGTGGCGCCACCACACATCATGTCCCCGCCAACCCCGCAGCTCGAACCCCGAAACACGTGGCGAAGCTGCACGACAGAAGGTGCAGCTGGGCAACGGGGGAGGGTGGGAGAGGGACGGGCGCCCTCCCAGGGGCGGAGGGGAAGAATGCCAAGGGAACGCGCAATGTGGGCAGACTCTAATGACAGTGGCCCCTTAAAGGGCCAATGATGACAACCTGTCCATTACCAAATGGAACAGTATCAATAAAGGATTACCTACACGGTACACGCATGTTTTGAGTGATGTCATCACTCTCCTCTTAGTGTGGTCACTTGTTTGACTTGAAGAAGTTTGGGAGCAATCTGAAGCTGCAGCCGACAGCACAGGTTGGCCTATTTAATCCTGGCCATAAATCAAGTATAGGATGCCCACAAGCACCGTCAGAAGCCCTATGTGGACGGATATGAAGATACGCCAGCCGGTGTGAGTGTGCCGGTGGCAGCACACAGAAGCAATAATTCCGTACCCTGTCTAAGTCTGTTAAAAATAAAAAATATAAAAAATGGGACATCCTACCTGTCCTATTGGCGGTAGAAATCATTTGAAGTACTCTAGGTGTGACATATTATGTTATTATCATTGATGTTCCAAAAAAATGTTTCTCCTCTTTGTTGCCATTGTGGATTTGGAGATATTACTCATTTATATTTGGTCATTAAGCTTGTGGTTAATATACTGTTATACATGTATTTTTAGTACAGAAATGGTGTCTTTTAAAAGTGTGTCAAATGTGCTTTTTGCCACTTCCCCCCTGGGCCTGGGGATGGCTCCGTCGTCTTATAATTCTGTCCCATGGATTGGGATGCCCTGATGGGGGCCCCAGGTAATCCTTTATTGATACTGTTCCATGTGGCAATGGACAGGTTGTCATCATTGGCCCTTTAAGGGGTCACTGTCATTAGGGATCTGTGTGTCTTTTTGGCAGAGTCTGCCCACATTGTGGGTTCCCTTGGCATTCTTCCCCTCTGCCCCTGGGAGGGCGCCCGGCCCTCTTTCCCCCCCTCCCCCGTTGCCCAGCTGCACATTCTGTCGTGTGGCGGGGTTCGGGCTGCGGGGTTGGTGGGGACGTGATGTGTGGTGGCGCGACTCAGGGGAGATGTGTGTGGTGGGAGGAAGGGGTGTGGGGACCCCCGCCCCATGTATTGCACAGTGGTGCTTGCTAAGACTCAGGCAGCTCATGCCTGTTTCCATTGCGAAAGGCCGGTGACGTCAGTTCCGGACTCGCTGATGACATCTGTTCCGGCAGCGCGAGCTGGAGAGCAGATGCATTCCAGGCTCGTTTTCAGATAGACGGTTGGCCCAGGCATGATGGTGGTGAGTATAAAAGCATGTTTGTTGTGTTTCCAATCCCTTCACCCAGCAGAAGCGGCACGGGCGGCCGCGTGCGCAGGTGTCCCCTCTGCGTTTCCCCCCTCTGATATTGCTACTCTGATTCATGGTTGGGTATTGCTCTCGTTATTTGTACATTGCCTTTCATTCATATATTGTTCCTTATTTATGCATTTGCACTTTCTTTGGGTCCATGACTGGCAGCACTATAAATTAGTTTACATATAAGATAATTGTTTTTTAAATATTTGATATATCTTTATTAGTTTGTATTATTAATTTATACTTTTCCTCAATATTGCACTTTGATGTATTAATAAGAGTTTGTTGCACCGTCACTTTATTGTCCACTTGGGTTGGTCATTTTTGATACTATAGATAATTTTTTCTTTTGTGCCGGCACAAAGACTGTTCATTACCATGGTCTCCGTTCCCTCCGGTTGTTGAGTTTCACAGATATTATTGTCTGCCAGTAGAGTGGCAGCACTGAATGTACTAGGGGGACTCTGCAGTGTCTTGTTTTTATGTAATTGTCTATTCATGTACCATTTTGTTGTATAATAAACTTCGGTGGATATTGAATATCTTTTGGCATTATTGGTGTAGACACTGAGTGGTTGCTCCTACTGTCGGGGTGGAGGCGGACTGTGCGTCCTCAGTCCCCCCTTGTGTTTGTGCTGTTGATTCATAGTGTAGCACAGTATATGCATTAGGCGGTGCACCCCCTGTGTGTGTGTGTGGCATAAGGTGTAAATGAGAGCGAGGAGTCCAGTATAAGCCCAAGACATCATGCTTGGAAAGCTGCAGTGATAGTGAGGTCATTGACAGATAATGTTATTGGACATATTCTTCAGGTCACCAGACACCCCACATGACAATGAGCAAAATAGGATTTTACTACTCATCTTAAAAACCTTTTCGCTTAGATTTATGGGAGTTCTATTCCTGATCCAAATCTTAGTCTCCTTGCAGACTCACTCTTGGGAGCGGACAATTGTATTTGTGAGAACTAGCGGATATAGTTACCTCTCTGAATGTACTGCTTTTACAGACCCATTTTCTTGGTATAAAACAGTGTACCCAGCCCCTGACCTGTGCCTGCTAGGTTTCCTTTTTGTTGTCTGGCATATTGCAATCAACTACAGTCTGGTAGATTTGTATTTTTAGGGCTCGCTACAACTCAAGTGTACTTCCTGTTTGAGGTATACATAGTTCATAAATGAGCACCTATGTATCGTGTCCAACCCACTGAGAAAGCATTAGAATAAAGCAGTTGTGCTTCCAGGTGTATCTTTGTACTATATACTGTATTTTTTCGGCCCATAAGACGCACCCAGGATTTGGAGGATGAAACTGAACTGAACTGTGTGCTAAAAATACCCACCCTCCCCAATCACCCCATTACAGACAGTGTGCAGAATCCTCCCATCACCCTGTTACAGGCCCCACATTACAGGCAGTGTGTGAGGAATCCCAAATACAGGGAGTGTGCAGCATGACCCAAGACAAAAAAAAACCCTTACATTCTCCAGCTCCCATTCCTCAGCCATCTCCTGCCGACCTAAAGAAATAGAAACAGAGACACACACACACAGAAAATACATTACCCCACCCACTGCCCGTGTTGCTGTCCATTGCCTCTGCATAAACAGGTTCCCTGCACGCTGGTTCCACCAGCAATCAGGTGGGCGTGGCCCAAACTCGTGCCATGACCACCTGAAAGTCGAAACGGTCACCCTGGGAGCTTGTTTATGTACCGCAGCGGTAATGTATTCTATGTTTGTGTGTGTCTCTCTCTATAAAGGTTGATTCACGGTTGTGTGCACACATTCATGTGCAAAAATGGTTTCCCCTTCCGATTCATGAGACATTTTTTTTTGTCCGCCTAATTTTGCGTGTGAATTGGCGAAGCAAGATTTCATGTGCAAATTTACTCCCAAGAGTAAATTTGCGTGTAATTTAGGGTTTGTTTTGAGAGGTGAGAAGTGTGTACATAAGTCCAAAAGACTCCAGGGCCTTCAGAGTTCCACTCCTTGGGGCATCCGAGATTGGGATGCCTCGCTGTGTAAATCCCGCTAGCTCACCAGTTTCACTCACCTTCTCCCAGAGCCCTTGCTGCATCTCTGCGCTGCTGCCACACCCCCCTCACATCTTCTGAATCGGTGGCGCAGGCATGACATGGCCAGAAGGCGAGCGGGAATGCAGCTGGCAGCATTTTGGCTCCACTCGCTGAGTGAAAGCGAGTATGCTGATTCGCCGGGTGCGCTACTCAGTCAATCGCACACTCTCGCTCTCTCCAAGCAACAGAGGATGCACAGAGGAACAACACACGGGAAAGTGTTGTTCCTCTTTAAACACA
The DNA here is from genome assembly GCA_027917425.1 of Gastrophryne carolinensis. Taxonomy (NCBI): domain Eukaryota; kingdom Metazoa; phylum Chordata; class Amphibia; order Anura; family Microhylidae; genus Gastrophryne; species Gastrophryne carolinensis. The sequence continues at coordinate 69,009,833 of CM051240.1, read as the reverse complement.
TGCCGTGTTGCTGTTGGCTCGACGGTGGCCCAGTTTTCAAAATAAAAGGTTTTTTTTTTCCACCGACAAAGCCACACCCTGCGGCACTTTTAAGATTGCTGATCTCAAAGGTGTGTCATAGCAAGGTGAAGCTGGCTGTCCGCAACCCCAGCACTCTGCTTAGGCGTGCGCGCTACCACGCCCAGCCATTTAGAAAGGCAGGGCAAGGGAGCATGCACAGATACAAGGAAGCAGGGAATGCGGCGCCGACCATCGTCGCGGTAGACTAAGCCTGCAGTAATCCGCAAATCATATCTCATTCAGTGTCTAACACAAGAAGGGTTTACTTAAAGAAAGAAGAAAATGCACTCAAAATAAAAGCTTTATTCACACAGTGGTGGCAAGAAACAATGCGTGGAAGGCAAATTAACCCCTATTTCTTGCTTTCAGACGGACCTTCAGCATAATTTAATGAAAAGCCCAAACCCTTAAAAAACTATTCCCCAGCATCTAAAACTAATATATTTTTCATTTTTAGTCACTTTTTATTCTCTTCCCCACTGGGCTGCGACTCTGTTCAGGACACTAGGATACGGGCGCTGCCATCTTGCCTCAGAAGCATCACATACTGAGGGGGAAAAGTACAGGGGGGGGGGGGTTATAGCTGTGCTTTGTACAGACAGAGCAGAGCTGGGGTTAGAAAAAGGACTGTCAGCAGGCAGCCTGAGACTCCATGGGCCCCCATCTTGGATGTTTAAAGGCTCATAACATGCAGTAGATGCAGGTAGGATTATTTTTAATGTGGACAATCTGTATGTACAGGGTGTGGAAAACATAAGACAGGCTCTTATTCAGGGTGAAGGTCCGGTTTAAGTCGAGTGTGCTGGGAGGTTAAGCACCCAAATATGCTGCTCCCAGGAATGAGGAAAATACACTTGGCATCCCTTCAAGTCCATCCTCGAGAGCCAAGTCATCTCCTTATTGTTTTCCATGAAGATTCTCTAGAGCAGTGACATGATTGTAGCATCATGATCCTCTTCAGTAATCACCTTTGCCTCTTCTGAAGGTTGATCACTGGGAGACCATCCAACATTGTCTATTTAGGTTCCTACATGGAGTCACAAGAAGTACCGGCCCAACATTCACATCCCTCATTGGGCAACAAAACTTCACATGTAGAACTGCTCCAGAGGGCGCCAAATGAAAAATATTTGTATTCATCATGTGGTCCACAGATATTAATGGTCGTTTCTGATTCCGGTATCTCCGCGCAAGGGACCTTGATCCTGGGCTTTTGTAGCATTTGTACTTGAAGGAACTGGATTTTCAGCTGCCTTATCTGACCCTTAGAAGGGAAAAACAGCTATTACTGAGAATGTGGCATCAAGTACCAACCTACGGAACATCTTGACTGGCAAATTAAAGCGGACCTCTAGTCAAAAAATGAAAGCTTAGTAACTTGGTCCCCTAAAGTGACATCGCCTATCCGCGAGGGTTTAACCCCATGCAGATATAGTGGAAGAGCATGAAGATGATGTGCTCCTAAACTGCATGGGAGCTGCCACTTTTTTTTTTTTTTTTTTACACCTGTTTCTGAAAAGCTCAGTCAAAATTGCCTAAAATTTTTGTGCAACCATCCTTTATTTTTAGCCAGAAGTAGTATACCATCTGATGTTATGACTCGTCACTACTCTGCTTACAACAGAGAGGTCCTAGATACATTTTAGAGATGTTGATTACAGTGTCTGAATGATCTGTGGCACAATTAACTTAACACAAATAAACATCTTCCCCCTCATGCAGAATTCCTCCAGCAGCTGTTTATTCAGAGAGAGAGTGAGTGTGTGTGTGTGTGTGTGTGTGTGTGTGTGTGTGTGTGTGTGTGTGTGTGTGTGTGTGTGTGTGTGTGTGTCAGGACTGTTAGGTCTTTTATTAAGATGGCCGCCCCCATGTAATTCAGGAGTGCAGCGTCAGGTGCAGAATCTCTTTGAAGCAAGGGGTGTCACGAGAGAGAGAGACCCACTTCCTGGTGATAAAATACCTCTCTAGCCAACAGAAACCTGCTGGGTCACTGGTTGGAGTGTGTGGAAGAATGCTGCTTAAGGTAGATGAGTATTTTCTCCTCACTACCTATTTCAAAGCTTCCATTCTGCATAAAATAAGTCAGGGCAACTGGATATACAAACAAAAGGTCTGTGTAGTAACTTGTGCTATATGTGAGAAGGGCTGTGGTTCAGGCTGCACTACACATGAAAAGTGTTCACATAAAAAAGGTTGCAAGGAGGAAATGCAGGTCTGCATTAGTATAAAGCTCTGTTTGGACCAGTGCCTGCACATGCGCCGTGGTAATGGTGGGAAAGGTGAGTGGAGGGGGCGATCTGGAGTGTTCCACAAAGCAGGGCATCCTATATCGAGGTGCCCCCCGGGACAAAGACCAATCAGCAGGATAGTGAAAATCCTGGTGATTGGTCCACTTTTAAAGAGGAACTAAAGTCAAGACAGCTAGTGTTTACCACTTCCTCATATGGATGTGTGAAACCCTTCCAGTTCCTGCAAATGTACCTTGTACCTTGCTCCATGCATGCACAGACCTCCAGCGGCATCTCTGGAGTGTGCGCGCCCTGCGCCAAGCAGACTTGAAGGAGCACTGTAGCGAAATTATGTAATATTAAAAATACATATAAATACCTTGGCTAATGTGGAGATGGAAGAGTCACTTATACACCCGAACTGAATAAAACTCCCGCCAAGCTTGTGGTTTATTCACTCCTGGTGGGAATAAAATCAAGGGATGACAGGTTTAGTCTATCAGGGGTGACAGAGCCTGTCACCCTGGATGTCCTTTTCCTTCCATTAAAGAAAGAAAAACAAGCCTGACTGGATATGTCCTGATGCCAGGTGTATAAGTGACCCGCCTTCTGTCATTCAGCATATTTATATGTATTTTTATTATTGTGGTGGTATTACTGCACCTACCAGCAGCCATTTAGGTCTATCTTGTGCTGGGAGTGTGCATGCTCAGTGGGATCAGGTGACAAGGTAAATTTACGGGGAACCAGCAATCTTTCACCTTCCCCATGGACTTTCAGACTATATAGGGCCAGATGACAAAGGGTTGTGATCCGCTTCACAAGTGTGACTGTGGGATCTGCCCATGTACATAATAATAGAGGGGTTGTGTCAGGTTTCTCATGTTCACAGACTGAGGCTTACCGTCTTTGTGGTACACAATTCCATTTTTCTCTAGAATGCCTTTAAGGCGCTTGATTTCCTCCAACAAGTCATGATGAGCCTACAAAGGAAGGAAGACCTCAAATCAAAACAAGCTACGGGTGGCTCCTATAGATCTGCTGCTCTGCTAATATGCTTCGTCAAACAGGAAGTAACCTTGGGCTGCCCCAATGTCCCAGCAGATCCTTAGGTGCTACTTGGAGAGGTCGGGTTCATAGCTCCACCAGCGACCTGCAGGGGTGAGGTTTGGCCATCCACTTTTGTTGTTGCGCACAACAGGGCTGAATTTTGATCCTTTACCCCGGGGCACCCTGATCGGGGGTGCCCTGCCGCGTGAAACCCCCCAAGACCGCCAAAGCCAACTCACCTCTTCCCTGTCCTACGGTGCATGTGGGGCCATTAGTCCAATCAGCGCAGTAGGAGCCGTTGACGTCACATCGTTTAAGCCTTTGCCTAAGGCCAGCGGCTCAGAGTGCACTAATGGCCGCATCACCCGCTAGCGTTCCCGCGCTGGCCATTCATAAACACCTGGCGCAGGTAAGCCCCCTGCTAGGGGGATAGCGGGGATGCGGCCGCGGATCTTGCATGTGCCATTGCCTGGGAAGCAAGGTAAGTGTATGGGGTGACCTGGGGGGGGGGGTTCACACAGCGGGGGAATCCAAAATCAGGAGGGAATCGATCATCCCGGGAATTTTATAGATTCCCGGGCCGATCATGGTGGGTTTTGGTCCACTTTAAAACACAACATGTGCTTAAAAGTTCTATAAGCAGACCTACATTTTTTTTAAGTAAAATAATAAAGAAACAAAGTAAACCAAAGGTTGTCTTGGTAAAATGTGGGCGGGGCTGTACATTCCGCCTTCTTAAAGTGGACCAAAATCCACAGTGATCGGCTTGGGAATCTATAAAATTCCCGATTGATTCCCTGCCCCCGGGACATCCAAGATCGGGATGCCCCACTGTATGAACCCCCCCCCCCCCCCCAGGTGGCCCCATACACTTTCCTTACTTCTCGTCCAACGGCGCATGTGTGAGCCACAGATGCATCCTAGCTATACCTCTAGCGCCCTGCTAGGGGTATAGCTGGGATACATCCGTGGCTATTTGTGAATGGCAGGCGTGGGCACACTCCCTGTTAGAGAGTAGCAGGGGATGTGACTGTCAGTGCGCTCGGGGCCGCTGGCCTTAGACGAAGGCTTAGACAACATGACAGCAGCGGCTCTGAGCGCGCTGATTGGACCAGCGACCGCACATGCACCGTAGGACAAGGTGAGTTGGCTTGGTCGATCTGCAGAGTTTCACGCAGGGGGGAAAGGACCAAAACCCACGATAGTTTTGGTCCACCTTAAATTGGAAGGGGACAGCAATGTCCCTGGCGCTCCTGCGGCCACTGCACAGAGTGGTTTCCCTTGCCCTGTGCACGCACCTCCATTCATACGAATGGGCAGACAGAGACGCTCACAGTTCCAAGATGGTGACACCCAGTGCTGGAATTGTAGGGTGAACAGCCCAAGATCCAGGGCGAGGTAAGGAGTTTTTTTTTTTATTGTAGTCCCATCTCCCTCACCTCAGGAACAGGGTGGGGTTACCCAATGACTAGACTTCCACTTTAAGACACAAACCACAAGCCCTGTCCCAGCCTAGATTTTCAGTTGTGTGCCTTTCACTTCCTGACACACAAACAAAGCTGTGACAGGTGATTAGGAAATGATGAGCGCAAAATTACAACTTATGATGAGCCAGGGCTTGTGATTTGCACTGTACTTGTAGGTTCTGTGAGCAGACACATGCTGCCCTGCATCAGGCTGCTTAGCCCTCAGACTTACTACTTTGCATTTATCAAACATCAAGTGAGGATGGGCTCAAAAATGAGATAACGTCTCCAATGCAGGACTCACCAATGGCATGAGGGGGAGATTAGATTAGTTTGTGCCTGGGAAGGTCCTGGTCCACATGAGCACTAGAGTTTAGGCCCTCTTTGATAGACGTTTGGAAGAACCTACCCCCTCACATACCCCACACATTGTTATACAGGGGGAGTTGTAACACGCACCACATTGCATTGCTCCAGCGTCTCGAATCTTTTAGGCTTGGTCTGGCTTTCTGATGCTTCACTGTTGCTTTCCAACTTTCTCAAATATTTGGCCTCTTGAAAGATTTCTTGGAGCAGTTTCCTGTAGCCCTGTCCATGAACAGAAACAAGAAATGGGGCGTTAGATTAAATATCGCTGTTATTCCCACAAGTCTGCTACTACACTGTGTAAAGGTTCCATCACCACTCTCCCGGACCAATCCCACAATGCACTGCATGACAGGAAGGAGGTTCTGTCTGCTGGTTGACTGGAAAGTTCTATATGGGCAGTAGGTGACCTGGTTATAAGTTATCACACAGCAACAGCAGGGACATGCATCCAAAGCAGCTGTGGATCCTGTGTGGCTGCCAGCCTTGAGTGACAGTCTCATCGCCCAATCACAGCAGTGATTGGACGAGGAGACTGTCACTCATCACGATGTACACCTCAGCAGTGCAGAAGCCAGCCCAGACACACTACTGGCCACCCTTCTCATTAACCTCCTTACCGTCAATGTTTAACCTCAAAGGAGTTGCAGAGAAGGTTGTTGTAGAGCGGTGTTCCTCAACCCTTTCCTCGAAAGCCAACAAGTCATGTTTCTGTCATCATCTGCCCCAGCTCGACAGATGATTCAGATATCCGTGGGGTTAAAGCGGACCAAAACCCACATTTTTAACTAGCATCCCCTGAATTGCTCCCCCCATGAAGAGCACCTTTTGCCAATTTTCACTGCCCCTACTTCACTCCAATCCCAGATAATGGCGCCTGTTTTAGCTGTAAAGCCCTGCCTCATCCATTCATTGCCACTGTTGTGTGTGGCAATGATGTCATTGCCACACCAATGTAATGACTGATTGCCTGCCATCTTACAGAGAGAGGGAGCAAAAAAAAACAGTGTTTCAGGAGGATTCTAAAAGTGAAAATATACATTTTTAGTTCGATACCCTAAGAGGGAAATATTGTCAGGGGCAGTGGCCAAATGTATTTCAACAGTTCAGCAGGTTTTGGTCCACTTTAACTGAGCCCGCAAGCAAGGATAAAAGCTTGGAACTCTTTCCCCTTAGCCTATAGCGGCCTATTCTACCAAAGCTGCTGGAGAGTCCTGGCCTAACCAGCATCAGGCTTCAGTGGGCCAAGTATGCAAGTTGCAACTGGGTCCTCAGTTTACACCTTCACATGGTTTTATAAAAGTGGATGAGACGTAGGTAGATGCTGCTTGGCTGTTTGGTGTTGCAGACAGAGGTGGATCCTCTGCAGTGGGTTTGATTTGCTGTCTCCCCTGTTGTTCAGTAGTTCATGGCCATGGTTCACGCAGTCGCTCTTTTTCTTGCTCAGTGGCAGATGGGCCCACCCTAAGAGAGGGAATACTATAGGACATCCTATGAGTATGTAAATCTGCCATGGAAGTGAAGCAGGGGATGAACTAAAATGCCATTTTCATGGATCTCCACGTAGCTAGTACGATAGCGCTGATGCAGCACTAATTACCCAATGTGTGTCTGAGTGGAGATCTGCAAAACATGGCCTCTTGCTGGCTTCTCAAGGAGAGGCTTGGGGAACACTGTGTTAGAGGCTCGAGCTGCACTACATATGTGAGGACTTGCAGATAAGGCTGTGGCACAAGTCAGATGCCAACAAACAAAGAGGATCCCATGGGTTGGACTGTAGCACAGACAAACTGGTTGCTATATGGTTCAAAGGGTCAGAGAACTAGGAAGGTAAAGGAGGTTTCAGAAATGAAACTGAAGAAAATGATCCAATTCACTTCTGGGCTGTCATGCTCCCACGCCTGTCACTTTACTACCGACTCCTAATAATCCTTGCCTCCATTTTTACAATGGTCAGAAGTGATCTGCTTGTCATGGATCACAAGACCAGGCGAGGGCCAGGGTCATTGCTGGCTAGATTGCCTTAAGTATCTTGATATTTCATTCGACGATACTAGAATCTATTCTTTCTTTCTAGTATCGATTCTGACTCCCTGTGAGGATATATAAAATATATGGCCAGATAAAAATATGACAAACTATGGTTGTCAAAACACACCTTGTCAATTAGAGGCATGCTAGTACATTTGTCTGGAGTTACCAACAGGGAGCCATTTACATATGATAGTGCAGAAGAACAAGCCACTTTGGAACCATGTGCTAACTAGGTCTTCTGGCTAAGTCAGATGACACCTCCCTATGTGGTAATTGACATCTACTTACTACAATACTACAAAGCAGTGAATGAGACATTTGCTGCACACCTCTCTTCAAAAGAAAAAAGAAATTAAAGCATAACTACATCCAGCATGCTGCCCGCCCCAATAACTAGTTTAAAAATGAGAGAGTTGGGCACAGATGGTATGACATGCCAGGGGATTGCTTCCAATAAGTAGGCCGTTATCATTACTTTCCATGTGCCCCCTCACAAGACATTGGCCTCGATTCAATAAAGGTAGAAAAAAATTCTCATGGTAGTAAAATTCAATTCATGAGAAAAAAGCCTGAGAATGTCACTGTTACTGAATCACTAGATAAAAAGACAATGAAAGTCAATGGCAGCTTTTACTACAGTGTAGAAAGGAGTAAACCGTTCTCTACTTTTCTTAGTAGTAAAAAAGTGCCATTGACTTTCATTGTATTTTTATCTAGTGATTCAGTAACAGTGAAATTCTCAGGCTTTTTTCTCATGAATTGAATCTTTTACTACCATGAGATTTTTTTTCTACCTTTATTGAATCTTTATCTTCAAAAAAAAGGTAACGGATTTCTGTTTATTCCTCCCTTATATTTTATAAGCATGCCGTATATTGTATGTTTGTTTTTTTATTGTACATGTTTGTTTTACATGCACTGCCCCGTATGGGTGAATTAAATCCTTAAGATTTATAAAGTGGTCTTCTGTGTGCTAACCTGCTAAACTTCAGGAGGGACATTATATGTGTGCTGAGTCTTGTGCCCTGTGTGCTTGCCTATCGCTACCAGTGCCAGTCTGGGGGTGACTTTATTGCTGTATAGTCGGGCCTAGGACCTTATCGTGTGATTGGGTATATTAACTGCATAAGGTGAGATCTTAGCTTAAAGGCAGACACGCTTAAAGCGGACCTTCACTCTGAATAAGAGTCTCTTATATGTTTCCCACACTCTGTACATACAGATTGCTCACATTAAAAATCATCCTACCTACATCTACTGCATGTTATGAGCCTTTAAACATCCAAGATGGCGGCTTATGGAAGCCGCCATCTTATCAGGCAGCCTGCAAACAGGAAGTGCCTCCTGACTGTGCTGCTCTGCATTCTGGGACTGCTGACTGTTACCTGACCCCAGCTCTGCTCTGTCTGAGCAAAGCACAGCTATAACCCGCACCCCTGTACCTTATCCCACTCTCCTCTCCTCAGTAAGTGTGATGCTTCTGAGTCAAGATGGCGGCGCCCGTATCCTAAATTCCTGAACAGAGTTGCAGGCCAGTGGGGGAAAGAATAATAAGTTAGTGACTAAAAACGTAAAATATATTAATTTTAGATGCTGGGGAACCGTTTTTTAAGAGTTTGGGCTTTTCATTAAATCACGCTGAAGGTCCGGTTTAAAGATCGTGTGTGTATGTAGTGTCTGGCTATTAGGGCCAGGTCCCAAAGACCTTGTGTGTGTAAACGACAGTACGATCGAAATCCGGTCTGGATCAAGGCATAAAACTTCCTTGATTCATGACACTCTCCCCCCCCCCCCCCCCCCACACAGTAAAAGTAAAGTACAAAAAAACCCCTTGTTTGTTCCAGCCAGCTCTCCTTTTTACCCGGGGGCCTCCGATCCCCCCCGTGCTCTTCAGTCTTCAGGAAACAGCCTGACAGACCCTCTCCCCCTGCTTTCCTGATGAGCGTTGCCATCTTAACAACGCAGGCGTCACCCCGGCTCCCAGTGGTTCAGCTGCAATGATCGCCGGCCGGAGAAGGAGGGGGCAGGAGATCATCTGATCCCCTGCATCCCCCCTCCAGCGATCACCGCATCTGTCATCGGATCAGCGAGGGACACAGGAGCCGACAATCGGAGTTGAGTAAAGAAAAAAACATTTTTTTTCTTTTTAAAAAATACATTTTCTGTGTGTGGTGGTTTCTTTTTACTGTTAACTCTTTGTGAACGTGTAAGGGATCTATGAGACCCCTTAACCAGTTCACAAGGCCTTGGGTCTGGCAAGTCACCTGCGGCTAGCGGGTGACTTGCCATGAACCCCCATCCCCCCCCCCCCCCCCCCAATTACCTGCCTTCTCAAAGGCTGGGGGGACAGAAGGGCCCAGGGCCATTAGGCTATGCCGGCTTGTAGCCTGCAGGGCCAGGGACCACCAATGCTGGCCCCTGCACCCTGTTCTACAAGCCCCCATAGCTGGTGCCTGGGCTGGTTATGCTGGGTAAGGGGACCTTACGCCATCCGATTGGCTCAGCGTGACACCTTGGCAGGTAAGAACGTCTCGCCAGTGGCGCGTCATTTTTTGGAGGTTCACGGAGGGGACCTTACGTCCCTCCGTGTGGTGGGGGTTGAAAAGGTCACCTTAGGTCCACGTGGTGGAGACTTAAAAAAACTACTCCTTAAAAAGGGAGTTGCGGTGGATCTTTCAATTGGACACCAGATCCCCACAGGGACTAAATGAGGACTGGTCTTTCTCGCCCTTTCTTGGCTAAGATGGGAAATAGTATTATTCTTCTCCCAATTAGATTGGTACTCATATCATCTCCTCAGAATGGTCCACAATGGGGCATCTTCTTCATATGGGAGTTTTTTTCATTCACATTGTGTGGATGCTTATTTTTTATGTTTTTTTTAACTTTCTTTAAAAAAAAAATTATTTCTCACTTTGCACAGTTGATAGTGTTTATTCCATATTTTTTATTACTTAGACCTTGAGGTCTCAAGGGTTGGGATTTGTCTCTTGGTTTTATATCGATGAACATCTAGGTGGCTTGTCCACCGCTATTGCCAAGGATTATAAATAGGGGTCACACTTTTTGCTCAGTTTGTCACGTTGTCACTTGTTATGAGCCAAAAATTCATCATGAATGGAATAATTGCAATCCAGTGATGAATTTTTGGCTTTATTTCACTACTCTTTTCAGTTTGGTTGTATTTCTTACATATATATATATAATTTTTTTTTTTTATGTTTAGGATCACAGATGCACGTGGAGTTGGTTGAAGTCTCACCCTAAGTCCCATTAGTGGAACAATGAGGGCTACAGTAACACAAGATGTAAGCAGAGAACAAATGGCCACGAAGAAGAAACCTCAGAACAGTATTTGCGTATTGAAAAGGAATTATCTTTTTCATTCTTTATTTTTCACTATTCAATTCTTATTTTATTTTCATTTATTATTCTTTTGTGATTGGGCTGCGGATGGTGTCCGACACATGGCCCACAAAGCCTCCTGCATATGGAAACTCTAGCCTGGGGCCTAATGGCCAGAAACATAAATGTCTGATCTGTATTTAGTCCCTTGTGTTTTGTTGCCTTTAGTCCCATATTAAAAGGGCGGCACATCGAACATAGGGCTCATATGAGAGTATTGGCCAGGAAAAAATAGAATGTTACCATCTGAGTCTGTAATATACGAGTTGTTTTGTTAAGAATGTTACTACCTGAGTCTGGAATATATGAATTGTCTTGTTAAAGTGGACCAACACCCAGGATTTTGACTATCCTGGGTTTTGGTCCACTTCGGTGGGGCACCCTGATCAGGGGTGCCCCACTGTGTGAAACCCCCCAGAACGCCCGGAAACACTCACCTCACCACGCTCCTACGCAGGCGCTCGTCCAATCAGAGCGCTCAGAGACGCTGTGGTATGCACGTACAAGCGGCGTCCAACCACAGCGGCTCTGAGCGCTGGAGGCCGCGTCTCGCGCTTCCCTCTAACAGGGAGCGCGCCCACGCCGGCATTCACAAACGCGATACGCCTCATCACCCGGCTCCGCCCCCCCAAGAGCGCGAAAAACGGCGCTCACGTGACCCGGCCGGAGCTATGACAAAGCAAAATCACCTCAGGTTATAGCGCCCACAGCCGCGGAACGCAGTACAAAGCGGCGCGGCAGCTAAAAACACAAAATACACAAAAAACTTCAAAACACCACATATATCACCACTCGCCGCTACCACCCCCCTCCCCCCCCTAACAAAGTCGGGGGGGGGGTTTTGGGAGAGACGAGAAGGCAGCGGCGAGCAGCCATGGCCAGGGAAGGGGGGGGGAGCGCAGGGGGGAACCAAAAAGGAAAATAAGGGGACACAGTCCCCAAAAAGCTTACCCCCTTAGAAGCCAGGACAGAAACTCCGCATCCCTATTAGGCTCATCATAAAGCCTATGGCCGGCTACCCTTTGTGTTACAGGGTCTGCGGCTTGGAGCACTTGACCCTAGTGCTCTCCTACCTTCACCCGATCTGTCAGCCGAGGCTGGGAGGCAGTGAGGGTCCAGAAACGGATAGAAATAGACATGCAGGGCCGCAGGCTTGGTTGCCCCACTCACCTGTGCAAGAGAGAGAGCCATCTTCTAACTTCGCAGTATCACTGCAGAGGAAACACTGGAAACTCTATGGTTGATCCCATTTTTATAGGGAGCCGGGAGATGCCACAGCTTTCTGCAGTACCACTGCACCACCTTGTGGCGGAATAACCCAACTGTTATATATACCGAAGTGGGCCATGCCATGCAATAAAGAAAAACATCCTACCTGCCCCTATGGTATTTTTTAAAACTTTTAACATCCAAGATGACAGCCCATCGAGTCTCAGGCTGCCTGCAGACAGGAAGTGTCTTCTGATTGTGTCGCTCTGCATTCTCTGATTGCTGTCCTTCTCCTGGCCCCAGCTCTGCTCTGTCTGTGCAAAGCACAGCTATAACCCGCCCCCCCTGCAGTTTTCACCCCTCTCTTCAGTATGTGATGGTTCTGAGGCAAGATGGCAGCGCTCGTATCCTAGAGTCTTGAACAGAGTTGAAGCCCAGCAGGGGAACGAGTAAGCATCTAAAAACCTAAAATATATTAATTTTAGATGCTGGGGAATAGTTTAAGGGTTTGGGCTTTTCATTAAAGGATGCCGAAGGTCCGGTTTAAGCAACAATATTTTTAATTGCCCTTTGAAGCCCATATTGACTGGGATTCATCACCAGCTAAGAGCAGCATCAATGGCAGTCTAAGGGTTGAAGCTATTGTTGAATCCCTGAACAGGCAGCTAGTAATCCCTGCTTGATGTTCATTGTATCAGGTTTCATTTTGTCTGGGTTGTAGACTGGATGTGACGCCATGTCTAATACTAAACCCAGTAAACATACAATTCTGTGAAATACTCACCTGTAGAATTGGTATTATACGCATACAGTACGTCCTGCTCCACCTTCAATACTTACACATGGGTAATCCTCCGCCAGATGGCGCTGTTCACTTCAGACATGCAAAAACAGGCTCCTCCCGGCCCTTCATATACCCAGGGACCTCCCACAAATCACCAGCATTGAAAAGCAGTGAGAAAAGAAGCCGGGAGAACCAACCACCAAACTGGTATAATAACAATGATAACAAATGGTAACAATCACCACACAGGGGATCCAGAACAAGGTGAAACCAGGGTGGGGTGGAGCAGGACGTACTGTGTGCGTATAATACCAATTCTACAGGTGAGTATTTCACAGAATTGTATTATTCTAAGCATACAGTACGTCCTGCTCCATCTATAATACTTACACATGGGACATCCAATAGCAGTGTCCATAAAGTAGGGTGGGATCCCCAACAACAAAGGCAACGGCACGTAGTTCAAACTACAACCGCCTGTAAAACCTTACGGCCAAAGGCAGCATCAGCTGAGGCCCGAACATCAACTTTGTAAAACTTTGAAAAGGTGTGAACAGAAGACCAAGTAGCGGCCTTGCAAACTTGTTCAACAGAGGCCTGTTGCTGAAAAGCCCAAGAGGCGCCAATAGCACGAGTGGAGTGAGCCCCGAAGGCACAACAAAGAGAGCATCAGTCTTCCTGAAGGCCTTAGTGACAACCAGGTAATACTTCAAGCACCTGACTACGTCCAAGGAATGCAGAACCCGCTCCTTGTCGTTGCGAGGATTAGGACACAGAGAAGGAAGAACAATATCCTGGTTCAAATGAAATGCCGAAACCACTTTTGGCAGAAAGTCCGGTTTGAAGCGGAACATCACCTTGTCCTGGTGTCGCTCATAGTATGGAGGCTGAATAGATAGAGCGGCCAGCTCTGACACACGCCTAACCGAAGTAATAGCCATCAAGAAGACAACCCTGAGAGTGAGAACGACCAGAGCAGCCTCTTGAATATGCTCAAAGGGAGCACCCTGCTAAGCAGACAAAACCAAATTCAAATCCCAAACAGGGACCGTAGGTTTATGAGGGGGACGCACGTGAGTGACCCCCTGGAAAAAGGTCTTAATAAGGTGATGTTGAGCAAAGGTCTTCTGAAAGAAGATAGATAGGGCAGAAACCTGACCCTTCAGAGTACTAAGTTTGAGACCTGTTTGGGACTTCCAAACCATGCTGCAAAAACTCCAGGACCCTAGGGACGGAGAATTCTCGGCAGGGAAGAGACCTGGACTCACACCAGTCAATGTAGGAACGCTATACTCTATAATAAATAGCAGAAGAAGTCTTCTTCCTGGCCTGCACCATAGTAGCCACCACAGAGGCAGACAACCCTTTCTCCATCAAGATGGAGGTTTCAGCAGCCAGGCCGTCAAGGCCAGCGTTTGTAAATTGGGATGGTGTAATGACCCTTGGGTTAGCAGATCTGGTATGCTTGGCAGATCGTACTGCTCTACTGCCATTTGAACCACATCTGCGAACCACACTCTTCTTGGCCACCTGGGGGCCACCAGGATCACAGGTACCCCTTCCAGAGCAATCTTGCGTAGAACCCTCGCCAGAAGGGGAAACGGTGGAAACACATACAGGAGTCGAAACTCCCTCCACGACATGGACAGGGCATCCGTGGCCATGGCCAGAGGATCCTGAGACAGGGAGACAAAGGCCAGGAGTTTGTGATTGTGACGGGAAGCAAACAGATCCACATCCAGTAGACCCCAACGGTGGCACAGGGACTGGAATACCGTGTTGCAGAGGGACCACTCCCCCTGACGGGACATTCCCCTGCTCAGGGCGTCCGCCAGCAGGTTCTCCGCCCCCGGAATGTAAACAGCCGTAATGCATTGAACATTGGCCTCCGCCCATGTCAGAATCTGAGACACTTCTTGGAGAGCACCCTTGCTCCGGGTCCCTCCCTGATGATTGATGTAGGCAACCGCCGTTCTGTTGTCTGAGCGAACTTGGACCGACAGACCCCTCAGGTGTTGGGTCAATCGCTCCAGTACCAAATTGACTGCCCATAATTCCAGAATGTTGATGGGCAAATGGGCCTCCTGAGGGCCCCACGTCCCCTGGAAGCGCAGAGACTTCCAGAATCCTCCCCAACCTGACAGACTGGCATCCGTTGTGACCGTCTCCCAGGATGGGGTCAGAAAGGACCTGCCCCTTGTCAAGTTCCCGTGGTCCAACCACCACGCAAGGGACTGTCTGACCGAGGGGGGAAGCACACAGAACCCGTCCAAGGACGCAGGGTTCTTGTCCCAAACTGACAGAAGGTGAAGCTGCAGAGGTCTCAAGTGGAACTGGGCAAAGGGCACCGCCTCGAAGCTCGCCACCATCAGGCCCACCAACTGCATTCCCTGCCGGATGGAGAACTGTGTGTTCGAGAGCAGGAACCTCGCCTGCGCTGTCAGAGCTTCCACCTTCTGTTGAGGAAGGAATATCCTTGACTGAACCGTATCCAGAATCAATCCCAGGAACGGAGTCACCGAGGAGGGGGACAGGGATGACTTGGGGTAATTGATCACCCAGCCGAAGGACTCCAGGGTGGACACTACCAGCCGAGTGTCCAACTCTGCCTGTCGCAGCGACCGAGAGGTGATGAGAATATCGTCCAGGTAGGGCAGCACGCGTATGCCCCTTAGCCTTATCAGGGACATCACCCCTGCCAGCACCTTGGTGAACACCCTGGGAGCCGACGTTAGGCCGAATGGCAGGGCCACAACCACCAGGGCAGATGACCTGGCAATAATAGCATCGTCCGATGCAGACAGGATAAAGTTCACAAATGCATCACAGCTGGACAGAGCGTTGACAGTATCAGGAGGCAACTAATCTGTGCCATCGAGAGCACTCCTAACCACGGCCCTGAGCGCTACCGCCGCAATGGCTAGGGCACAAACCGGGCGCAGAGTCGCTCCTCCAAATGCAAAGGCATGACATGCCAGTTGGTCAACACGCCGGTCCTCAGAGTCCCGTAGTGTAGTAGTGTCAGGGGAGTGCATAATAGAGGTGTTGGACAACCCTAGAATAGGAGCATCGACCTTGGGCGCGATGACTAGCACTTAACCAAGTCAGCAGGGAAGGGATAATTCCTATCCACGCTCTTAGGGACCCCGTGAAGTCTGCTGGGATGTTCCCATTCTTTAAGCACGAGGCTATTGAAATGGGTCTGCTCGGGGGAATTCCAAGCGAGCTTTAGCAGTATGGAAAAGATCACCCCTTTGTCGGGGAGCCGCAGCAGGGGGAGAGAGGGACAGAACCTCAAAGATCTGAACCAGCAGTCTATCAACATCATCCGAGGACCAATGCTCGGAGCCAGACTCTTCCTGACCCCTGGACTCATCGTCATATGACCCTGAGTCAGAGAACAGATCCCCTTCGTCCGAGGGGATATGGGCATAGGAATGCAACAAATCATCAGGTTCTACAGGGAAGAGGGTCGATTCAGGGTTCAAGTGCCGCCTCTTGGCGGTGGCTTTACGCGCTAGGGAATTAGCAAGTACGTTTTCAACACTAGCCAGCCTCGTGGCCAGATCAGGATGAGAATCCCCACTGGTATTGGGGGTTAGACTCAGGCTTGGGGGAGTAGGTGAAGTGCGGCGGGGTGCAGGCCCTGCCTCAGAGGAGACGGGAAGCACCGATAGCGCCTGCTGTGCACAAGGAACACAGACCCGTGCATTGTCACCACTGCTAGGTAAGACCCCACAAGCTACACACAGCCGGGCTTGTCCCGAAGGAACCCCGTTCACAATATCCTGAGATGCCTCCATATGGTGATTTAATTGGCACAATATGCCAGTAGGGATTGACGCTGTAAGCTACCCTGGATGCCCCAATAACCCGCTGGGAAGTGGGAGTAAGTTTTTATGGTCACGACCGGGAGCTATACTGGGCCGGGAGAAGCCACCTGAAACCGCGGTCTGAAAGACATAAGGGGAAACGGGATGTCAGAGCCATGCGCAATGGTGGATAAGAGTAAAGAAAAGTCGCCCGCGAGGGCACTTACATACAGAGAGGAGGGGACGATCTTCACCACGCGCACGGGAGAAGAAAATGGCGTCGAAAGAACCTCGGGGGGGGCGGGCCTGAGCCGATCGTGACGCGTAGCGCGCCAAGCCGAAACCACACCCCTCTCCAGCGAGCGCGAAGCTCGTAAGGCAACCAGCCAATGGTGATACAGACAGGAGAAGTAAAAGGCATAAGGCCTATTAAAAATGGCGCTCGGAGCCGTGGCAGGTACAGCCGAGATCCGTACTCGGGCTCTCCTGCGGCTCCCCGTCGGGGAAGAATCCCGGTCTGTGACAGTGACACTGTTATTAAGACAGGCGCTCAAGTCAGCGCAACCTATGAAGAGCCAATAAGGCTAAGAAGGGAAGGAGGGAAGAAAGAGACGCCAGGGCGTCCGCGAGCCGCCGCCGTACGTGCGGCGCGAGCAGAAGGCAGAATACTAGTGCTGCTTAACAGTAAGGTAAGAGCGCGGCTCTGATCCCCGATCCCAGTGAAAACAGTTAAGCCATAAGCGTGTAAGTATACACTACGGCCGCTATACACACAACCCCCCCCCCCTTTCTTTTCCCCCTGAATAAGGAGGGAACGAGGGAGGAAGGCGACCCGTTAACATAGGGTCCACCGCTACATGGGCCGTGAGGCAATGATGCGGGAGGGGCATCCCCTGAAGGCTCACCATCGGCCTTGCGGGGATTGCGGTGGAGCGTTGCTCCGTAAGCACACATGGTGCTACCTACCTTCACCTGACCAGCGCAGCCCAGGCTGGGATGCACATCTTGTCGAAGAGGACGGGTGGGAATAGTCTCACAGGGCCGCAGGCTGTAATAGCCCCGCTCACCCGCGAGAGAGTGATACTTCATGTCTTCGCAGTCAGCACTGCAGAGAAATCTTGGGATTTGTGGGAGGTCCCTGGGTATATGAAGGGCCGGGAGGAGCCTGTTTTTGCATGTCTGCAGTGAACAGCGCCATCTGGCGGAGGATTACCCATGTGTAAGTATTATAGATGGAGCAGGACGTACTGTATGCTTAGAATAGGACACTGACTGTTATAGTGTAAGTTCATTATGTAATGTCTCTGCCATTGTACCTGCTCAGTGATCAGCTCGTCATACAGGGATTGCTCGGCTTCATCCCACTTCCTCCGCAGTTCTTCCTTCAGGGTGGGATACACTGCAGGTAAAACAGCGGCCATTAATGACATTCAAAGTGAGGTGGGGCTGACTCTGTAAGCGTATCAGGAAGGCGGGTACCTAATAAGGAGTGCGGGTGGCAGACCAGGGGGGTTTTAAACGTCATGGAGTAGACGCAAGTATTCGGCTCCGAAACCTCAGCCAACTTGTTGCCTGATCCACAAGCCAGCAGAATCTATATCCCAACACAAACAGAGAGGTCACATTAAATTCAGATTCAGCACTGCTATGTATTATTATTATTTATAGAGCATGATCATATACCGTGGCGCTGTACTAGGGAGAATTTACTGTAAGGTCCAGAAAAATATAGTACACTGGGTATTATGGGTCAGATGTGGCAGATATGCAGCAAATAAATATTGATACAGGAGCACAATAGCAGTGAGGGCCCTGCCCTTGCAAGCTTACAATTTAGATCAGGGGGTGTACAACCTTTTTTGGTCTAACGGCCACATTGCCATATTGTTCCACTTCAGAGGGATGCAATAAAATTTAAGCTGCGAAAAGAGGGAGGGAGAGAGAAAAGTAGTTCTTAAAGTGGACCAGTCACGGCCCAGGCCAGCCCTAGAGTATAAGATGTTGCAGAGTGTGTGTGCTGGGTGCAGCGGAGTTGTAATCCAGATAGACAATTGTGGCATTACAGGAACTGGCTTTACTGGAGCAGTAAGAGAATGTCACCTTATATGGTGGCTTAAAAACAAAGACAGGAAGAGAGAACTAGCAGTGACAGAGATTACAGCTTGATATACAGGAAGTAACAACACAGCAGAAAAATACTTACAAACTCTACAGTTACGCAAACCTCCTTTCCTTGCCGCTGGTCCTTTGCCGCAGCCACATCCCCGGCATTTCTGCAGCTGTGTGCACAGGAGGGCCCATCCATCAGATATACCTGGTGCATGCACCCACAGGGGGACCTGGGATGCGGCCGCTGACACTCCCTATGTCGCTGCTCAGATTCAAACACCATTTCTATGCTGTGCATTAGTATGAACGGCTTAAATTGCTGATTAGACATGAACCCGCGCATGCACAGTGGGAACAGTGAAAGGGTGAGTTGTGTGGGCGACCTGGGGAGTTTAACACAGCGGGGCATCCCAAATCAGGGTGCTCCAGGGACAAGGACCAATCACCAGGATAATGAAAATACTGGTGATCAGTAGACGTTAAAGTCATTCTCCAGGAGAAAAACAGCAAAAAATCTGCAGATCAATGTGCCACCCCGCCCGATAGTCAGGCCCATACAAATTCTTGATGGGGCACCGCCCGCTGTCAAGTAACGCCAGCACTCCACCTCCATTGCAGTCAATCCCACCAAGAATGCGGATGTTCCCAAGAATCAGGCAGCGAATAGGTAAATACACCTCACGTCAAAGCTGGTGGTGGAAGATGTTGAGAACGAAGCAACCAATCATTGCTGTGCATTTTGTACTGCCTAATGAAATAGCAAAAACACTCAATCATTGATGATCCCTGAGAAGGACTCGGGCTCACCTTAGTCTGGCGATTTTTCGGCCCACAGGTATCTCCGTCCCTCATCCACATGCCAGTGAAGGTATTGTTCTCAATCTCCCATTCCTGCCAAATGCTGAAACAGATCACACATAGGACATTTATTGAGGAAACAAAGCAATGTAACAGAACAGGCCAGTGGTCTTTTCCTCACCCCAGAATGCCACTGTAGGCGTTCCAGCGATAGGTCTGTTCATGCTGGGTGACATTGTGAAATGGGCAGAACTCGTATTTATACCTGCAAAACAAAAAGATTTAAAATGAACGCTTAAAGTGGTACAAAACCCACCATCGGCCGGGCTGGAATCTAAAAGTTTCCAGGGCTGGCCGCTGGATTTTTTCTGGCGCATCCCAAATCGGGATGCCCCACTATGTGAATCCCCCCCAGGAAGCCCCAAAATACTCACCTGGCCAAACTCCAACATCATTTGATTCTCATTGTTTACAATAGGGAGCGCACACATCCCTGTGTGCACGCTCCTGCCCCAGCAATTAATTAGAATGAGAGCCGCCTGCCGAATGACGTGTCACAGCATGCGTCTCTCATTGGATGATAGTCCACTCGTGTCATTTGAGAGTGAGTTTATTGGGGGGGTTTCACACGGCATGGTGCTTCGGGATGCTTCGGGATTCGGCATGAAACAAACCCGGGAAAATAAAATTCCTGGGGTTTGTTCCACTTTAAAAAGAATTTAAAATGCCCCTGGGCTGTATTAATTGTTGTCAAGCTCACGGTTTAAATATAATTCACTTACCTTTTTCTACTGGTGTGGCTCCCACTGCTGTAACCCAGTGTGGTGACTTAAAGGAGTTGTATCGCAAAATGGTGTGATATTAAAAATCCACATAAGCACGTTGGCTAATGAGAGGAGGGGTCACTTATACACCCGAACTGAATAAAACTCCCAACAAGCTTGTGGTTTCTTCTCCTTTAAAGTGGACCAACACCCAGGATTTTGACTATCCTGGGTCTTGGTCCACTTCAACGGGGCACCCCGATCGGAAAATGGACAACAAATGGCAATGAGGGGATATAGTGTGGGGTCCCTCACCCCTTCTTGGCCAATCAGCACCCTTTTATGCCTCCTATTGCAGGCAACGACTGATTAGGAAGAAGAAGGGGAAAGCGTAGTAGATATGCACAGACACTTTAAATCGTGATTTACCATTGCCTAATTGTATTACATCAAAAGTCCATCAAAACATTAGAATTTCCTTTATAAGCATTTACTCTGGCATTGTCCTCACTTATATCTGCTGCTATTTTCAACTTACGTAGACTCCACCAGACTGAAACACTTTCCAGCCAATCGGAAGAGGTGTGGTGGGCCTGTAAAAATATAAAGGCACAAACAAATTATTACCCACCCTGCTGCCATTTGTGAATGGCCGGCACGGGCATGCTTCCTGTTAAAGGGAAGCAGGGGAAGCGGCCGCCAGCACGCTTGGAGGCGCTGGCCTTAGATGCCATCTTAGATGGCATGACGTCAGGGGCTTCTCTGATCGGACAAGCGGGCGTGCATGCGCTGTAGGACCGGGAAGAGGTGAGTTTCTTCGGGCGATCTGCTGGGTTTCACACAGTGGGGCACCCCCGATCGGGGGGAACGGACCAAAACCCAGGATAGTCAAAATCCTGGGTTTTGCTCCACTTTAAATCTCATCTGGTGTCATACTTGTTACTCTCAGAAGAAGTATCCCAATTTGGGATGCCCCACTGGAAGTTTCCCCCCAGGTTGCCCTAATATCTTTATGCCACTCATATGGTGCAGGTGTACATGAAACAGAGCAGGGCCAAGCGCGCTGCCGGCTGCATAGCCGGCGTGAACAGCTAGAGGTAAGTAGGGATGCAGCTATGGTGCCAAGATGAGGCGAGCGCTCCAGGAGCAGGTAAGTGAAATGGGGGATCGGGGGGGGGGGTCACAAAGTGGGGCATCCCAATTCAGTATGTCGTAAGGAGTGGGACTTGGACGGCCATGGAGTATTTTATACTCAAGGGCCTCCGTTGTTCCTCTTTAATGGTATAAATAAGGAAACATGTGGATTCAAAGAGAATCATTTCCTTAATTGCCACAGTTCCCACAAAGAATAGAACAATGTGTTGATAATAGCCAGGAAAAAAAAAGCTAGCATTGCAGGTGTAGCCAGAAAAGTGTAGATGCCAAGGTGATGGGGTGCTAACGGACAATAGAGCCTATAGGACATCTTTCACACTAGCCACTGTGCATAATCCAATAGCCACCATAAACCCGGCCACATTACCTGACCATGGAGCAGGATTTGTCCTTGGCTGCAGCTTGTTGGTTTGTGATAAAAAGGGATTGTTTACCCTAAAAAAACATAATGTGTATTAGAAATCAACTTCACTCACACAGATCTACAATTACTAATTAATATTTCTATGGCCCTATAGCTAAATGTTTTAATTAACTTGAACCATCATGCCGCTTGTACTGCAGGAAAATGCACCAGAGCAGATGTTCTATGATAGGTGCACAGGTAGAGAAAGGGGGGGGGGGGCTATGCCACACAGTAATAATAGTTATAAACAGTTTCAGAATAGTTCCATAAGTCATTGACATGATCAGCAAAATAAATAACTTGGCTACTAAACCTGTTAGCAATGAAAAAAAAGGATGTACAGCCATTATCAACTTTACCCACAAATGGCACCGCCCTGGCACATACCCAAAGCTGTTGGGTTCCTCAACAATCTTCATCTTGTTTGCAGCTGCATTGTGGACTAAAGAAAAAATAAATACATAATGAATAAGATGAATTGGGCGACTCCTTATATTTATCTAAAAGATCCTGACAATGTGCCCTAAGTGCTTCCATCTCTGCCTCTATTTGTTGGAGGAAGTCCCAACAGACAGTGGGATGCAGGCGACCCCCCTGTATGGGGCTAGTGGCCCAAAGCTGGAAGTGATGGATGAATGTGAAGGGCCAATAGCCTGTGCCGAATGGCATAGGGGCCAGTGTCCTAGCATGGCTAAAGGTGGCGGTTCAGCCTCATTCCCTATGTATGGTGCCCATGATTGATTTCGGAAGCCCTAGGGGCAGGTTAGTTAGATTTCATGGCCACCTGATGCAGCTTTTGTTCTGCTTTAAAGTCCCTGTCTGGCCAATATAAAAACCTACGTTGCTTACCGGTAACATCCTTTTTAGGAATCCTTCAGCTTGACCACATGGAGATATTATGCTCCACCCCATGGGAGGAAACACAAAACAGGAACAGAGTTTAAAAGCCCCACCCCTTCCTCCCCACTGCAGTTATAGAACAGTAACCAAACTTCAACCCTTGACATCTGGGTGGGTAATAAGCGGTCAAGCTGAAGGATTCCTAAAAAGGACGTTACCGGTATGTAACGTAGGTTTTTCCAAGTCATCCTTCAGCTTGACCACATGGAGGATTAGGCAAGTAATTATACCTTAGGGGTGGGATGCTGCAAGGAGTACCCTTCTACCGAAGGACTGATGTTTGCAGATAGTAGATCAAGTCTATAGTGTTTAAGGAAGGCGTGGGGCGAAAACCACATGGCAGCTTTACATCTATAAAAGCCCCAGTTCTTTCTGCCCAAGATGTGCCCATTGCCCTTGTGAAGTGAGCTGACACTTCAGGGGGAGTCACTCCCTTACTAACATATGACTTTGCACTAGTCAGTTTTAACCATCTAGCAATAGTAGCCCTTGAGGCTGCTACCTTTATTTTTTCCCCTTAACGCTACTAGCATTTGCTCTGTCAAGTGCCAGTACTTTGACCTTTTCAATAATAATCAGAGCTCTTCTGCCATCAAGCAACGAAAGATCCTCCTCCTTACCAACTGCACCTGGCAGCGTTGGAAGAACTATCTCTCGCTACCTGTTATCAGAAGTTACTATCTTAGGCAAAAAATAAACGGACTGGGTCTAGAATTATTTCATTTGGGAGTATAGCCCAATAAAATTCCTATACTTAATTATGCTTGAATTCATTAACCCTTTTTGTTACTAGGGTTAGAGTTAAGATCAGCCTAGGGCTAGAGGTAGCCTAGGGCTAGAGGTAGCCTAGGGTTAGGGATATTCACTCTGTCCAAGTTTTTGATCCCGAACAAACTGATAATGCAGGAGTCTTCAGGGTACTTACATCCTGTCCCTTTTCGAATCCTTTTAGCAACAAATCTAGCACTGCAACTATATCTTTTACCTTCAGATTGTGAAGCTCCCAAAAGAAGAAAACTTCTTTACGTAACTTTTCCTTGTATATAATTTACGATTTTGCAGAATATTTCTATCCCTTTCGGGGAACCCCCTCTTTCATCCGCATGGGGCCCTTACAGGATCCATGCTGTCATTCGGATACTTGCTGGATTCGGATGCAGTACTGACTTCTGATGTATGATGTCTGCAACTTCCGGCAGATTCCAAGGACCTCTTATCCCCATCTTCTTGGCCAATAAGGTGCGAAGAGTATCTCATTTGCTTTCTCCTGAGCCACCTTTCATATCACCTGCGGAAGGATTCTGAAGGGTGAAAAAGCATAGGCAAGATGAAAGTTCCATTTTTGAGGAAGCGCCTCTATTGCTACTGCTCCCTCCTCCCTCACCAGAGAGAAGAACTTTTTACATTCTCTTTTGTTTGTAAACAGGTCTATTTGAGGTTGCCCCAAAGTACTCGTGCTTAAACTGAATATGTCTTACTTCATACACCACTCTGTTTGATGCACTTTACCTCAACTTAGAACGTTTGCTGTTAAGGAATCTACCTGTTTCTGTAAAGGAATGAACAGACCTATCACTAGTGTGATCTATGTCTTTGACCTTGTTCCCCCTTGACAGTTTAGGTAGGCTACTGCTGTAGTATGGTCTGACCTAATCTGCATCTCTTTCCTTCTGGAAGACGTTTAGTGCTGGTTTTACTGGTATAAGCTCCATGACATTTGAGGACTTCCTTGCTATTCATTTGGCCATTTCCCTTGGTAAGTCTCCTGGTATGGCCCCCAACCCCAACGGCTTTTAGTACTGCTGGGTTGGACTGTCTCTATTCTCTGCCCCTTGTAAGTTTTTTGGCCTCTGTCTGCCAGAGAATATCTTTTAGGACTGCTGAGCTTGACTGCACCAACTGATCATTGACCTCTGCTCTTTGTTCCACTTTAGTAGCAGTAATTCCTGCAGAGCCCTTGAGTGTACTGCTGGAATGGTTAAAGTCATTAGTCCTAGCACCTTTATTATTGCTCCTAGGGATAATCTTGGCTCTTTTGCCAGTAAACCACCTCCTTCACTATCCTTAGTGGCTTTACTTCAGGCATAATTATTTTCCTCTGGGTGCTGTCTATTAGGGAAACCAGAAATTTGCACTGCTGTGAGATAATTACTGGACCTTTCCATGTTAATAACCCATTCCAGATCCCTTAGGACTTTTATAGTCTTTACCAAACGTACTAACAGGGTCTCTTTGGAACTTATTTAGAATCAGAAGATCTTCCAGATATGGAATGACATTGATTCCTAGGGGGATTCCTGAGGAGTGCCATAGACTCTGCTAATATTTTAATAGAGACTCTGGGAGAGGCTGACAGGTTAAATGGGAGTACTCTGTATTGTATATGACCATCTCTTGGTCTAGCTGAACCGCAAATCTCAATTATTTGCGGTGAGCTTCCCGGATTGTAATGTGTGGATACGCATTCTAAGGATCCAGATTGGCCATCAAGACATCTTGGATCAGAGTGCGCCGTACAGAGTAGATTGATTGTATTCTGAACCTCTTGCCGAACAATTCTGTTTTTCCCCGATGGTTTATTACCAGAAAAAACATGAGAGAAGTAACCCTCCTGAACTTGGCTTGGAGGAACTACTTCTATCACCTTTTTCTGCAAGAGTTCCTGTAGAACTTACGGACAGGCTCTACTTTTCTTGGGATCTCTTGGTAACTTGGTCTCTAAGAAGGCGAATGGGGGTTTGCACCCAGCGTCTCTATTAGGTCTCTCTCTCTATTTTTATTACATTGAAAAAGAGTTGTAACCCCTGCCCTTCTTACAATGTGATCTCCTGTGCAGTCCTGGTTTAGTTCATAATAGGAACCTTAAAGGGGTATTTAGTTTCAGGAGAAAAAAATCTTTTTTCAGGGTTATCCCATTTAGTTTAAATAAACACTGAATTAATTGGGAAAGACTCTTCATACTGTTTAATTAAGAATTCTCTGTAATTTAACATTAAGTCTAGATCCTCAGTGAGATAATGGGAATTCTCATGTTCCCTCTCTTCCTGACCTGAAAGAATAGAATGTATTTTTTACCAGGAAATCTCTTTCCTGATTCTGTGAATATTGTTGTAATGTTATCTAAGTCTTCCCCAACAATCTTCTACCCTGAAAAGAATGGAACACAGTATAATAAATATATATATATATATATATATATATATATATATATATATATACTTTGAACTACTGTCCCCAGATCAGTCTTTAGCCCGATTGCCCGACGGACACAGGCCCCTAGCTGAGGCTCTGATGATTTTTTGACAAGCATGTGTTAGAAAAAACATGGCTCTGTATAATGTTGGGAGAACCTCCAATTTTCTAGATGAGGAATTCATTTTGAGCCTTGATTTTGTCTATCCACTTAGACATACTTCTCCGAACCACATCCGAAGCCCTTGTTGATTTATTTGGATAGTGGTAGTGGGAGGTTTTTGAGTATTCAAATTATTAAATAACTCCCTTGACCTGGCTCTCTGTGATGGCATTAGCTATATTTGCAATAGCAAGAGACCATTGATAATGGGTTGCAAATGAGAAGTTCGACTGGCGGTTTATTTCTAACCCTCTCTTTTGCTTTATACTGAGAATTTTTCAAAAGATAACTGCCAAGTTTCCGAAAGTGTGGCCCTACAGACTACACACCGCTTGGATCTCTTGGCTGTCTTGATATGTTATTTCTGTTCAGTTCTTGTTTCAGAATCTGACTTCTCTAAAACATAATTTGAACAAATGCATGTTTTAGACATACCCCTTATTAAAAGGTTATATATATATATATATATATATTCAACTCCAAGGACTAACATAATATATACATATCGGCACTGTCCAACCCAAACCTGCAGCATCTGTTTCAGCGTTGGTGGGGTTTGTGGGGAATCCGGCCTGGCTGCTGCTGCTGCCGCCGCCGCCGCTGTCCCTCCGTTTTCAGCTGATCCAATGCTATCCTCACCCGATCAGTGAACCATGCTGGTTTTAACTTCCTGACGAAAACAGGAAGTGATGGCCGATGATGTCAGAGACACACCTCCAAGTTTAAAATAATGAAGGGAAATAGTTCGCAACTAGCGAACTATGTATAACTAGCGCAACCGCTCCTGCGGGATTACTCTGAGATCACCATGCCACTCCAGCGTACCTACTCCATAATGGAGCAGGATTTTAAAAGTGAAAATAGCACTGTCTGCACCTTTTTCAGTAACTATGAGGGATAAAGCCCCAGGTGCATTCAGTCTCCAACAGGGTCTCCTGTGGGTTATATCTGGTGCAGCTGGCTAACTCCAAACTCTGGAGGGTCAGAAAATAATAAACTAAAATAATAAACTGGCAGCTGACTATAACATCAGCACACACTCTGTCCCAAGGTTTCCCAGGGAGGAAACACAAAGAACTGAAGTGGGGGGGGGGGGGGGAAGGGGTGCGGCTTTTAAACTCTGTTCCCATTTTGTGTTTCCTCCCAGGGGGTGGAGCATAATATCTCCATGTGGTCAAGCTGAAGGATGACTTGGAAAAACAACAGATTCTCACCTATGATCCCACCCAGCAATCTCGCCCCCACCATCCTGGCTGCCTAGAGCTGAGCAGCAGTCTCCGTGCATGTGACTGGCCCTGCCTACTCCATTCACTACAATGGAATTGGCGTGTCAGCCCTCAGCACATCCCCTCCAATGAATTGAGAGGGTCTGGACAGTCACCACAATCAATGCCATGGTTGTGAGCAGGGATAGTGAGGTCAGATCTCCAGTGGAGGTAATTATCAAACTCACAGGATAGGGCTGATTAGCTGTGCTGGACTATTGGTTAGTATCTAGCATTTTTTTGATTTTTGGCAGAACAGTCTCTTTAAAAGGAAAGTTCACTGGGCATGTATACACTATTCCCTGGATCCTACCCGTTATCTGATTTGACCAATCACCATATGCTGGATACCAGAAGCATTTCCTGGGGGAAGGAGTTTGCAGGCTGATCTTCCATAGCTGGTCTACAAACAATCCTTCAGTCTCCAGCTGCCGTGCACCAACGTGTTTCAATTCAGAGAGGACTGGCAGGAGTATAGTAGTTCTGACATAATCCACAGCGCAGTACAAAGCACATGGAAGCACATTGGTCACTGTTCCTCAGGAGCTTACAATCTATTCTTCAGAGGACACTCTTAGATATAATTCCCCCCTTCCAGCATGGAGAGCAGGTTGTTTTCAGGTCAGGGCCTAAGCCATACTGTCCAACTTTTCAGGGTTGTAGAGGACCATTTTTAAATTAAGCTACACCCCCTCACCACACCTAATGCCAAATGTCCTGCCCATTCACTATGGGATCAGCAAAGAGGAGTGAGAATGAGGGATAGATTGGAGGAATGGTTGAGCTGGGGCTAGAGCAATGTGGGGTGGATGGATGAGCAGAACTCAGGAGAGAGGGAGGGACAAATGAATGGGTTGGGCTGGGAGAAGAGGGGGGATGGGTGGCTAGAGGAGTGGTGACTAGGAGGAGCGGATAGATGGGTTGAACTGGGAGAAGAAGGGAAGGGATGGATGAGAGGAGCAGGATGGATGATGGCTAGAACTAAGAGGAGCGCATAGAACTGAGGGGAGATGAATGGATAGGAGGGATGAACTATATGAGATGGGAGGAAGGGGATGAATGGATGGGAGGTGCTGAAAGGAGCAGCTGGGAGGGATGGATGGAATTAGCTGGGAAAAGAGGGGGGATAGATGAATGGTGGATGCATGTATGGCTAGAGCTATGAGGAGTGGATAGAAGGGCAAAACTGAGGATAGAGGGATGGACGAGAGGAGCCGGGAAGAGAGGGATGGACGAGAGGAGCCGGGAAGAGAGGGATGGACGAGAGGAGCCGGGAAGAGAGGGATGGACGAGAGGAGCCGGGAAGAGAGGGATGGACGAGAGGGATGGACGAGAGGGATGGACGAGAGGGATGGACGAGAGGGATGGACGAGAGGAGCCGGGAAGAGAGGAGCCGGGAAGAGAGGAGCCGGGAAGAGAGGAGCCGGGAAGAGAGGAGCCGGGAAGAGAGGAGCCGGGAAGAGAGGAGCCGGGAAGAGAGGAGCCGGGAAGAGAGGGATGGACGAGAGGAGCTGGGAAGAGAGGGATGGACGAGAGGAGCTGGGAAGAAAGGGATGGACGAGAGGAGCTGGGAAGAAAGGGATGAACGAGAGGAGCTGGGAAGAAAAGGATGGACGAGAGGAGCTGGGAAGAAAAGGATGGACGAGAGGAGCTGGGAAGAGAGGGATGGATGAGAGGAGCTGGGAAGAGAGGGATGGATGAGAGGAGCTGGGAAGAGAGGGATGGATGAGAGGAGCTGGGAAGAGAGGGATGGACGAGAGGAGCTGGGAGGAGAGGGATGGACGAGGGGAGCTGGGAAGAGAGGGATGGACGAGGGGAGCTGGGAAGAGAGGGATGGATGAGGGGAGCTGGGAAGAGAGGGATGGATGAGGGGAGCTGGGAAGAGAGGGATAGACGAGGGGAGCTGGGAAGAGAGGGATAGACGAGGGGAGCTGGGAAGAGAGGGATGGACGAGAGGAGTTGGGAGGAGAGGGATGGGCGAGAGGAGCTGGGAGGAGAGGGATGGACGAGGGGAGCTGGGAAGAGAGGGATAGACGAGGGGAGCTGGGAAGAGAGGGATAGACGAGGGGAGCTGGGAAGAGAGGGATAGACGAGGGGAGCTGGGAAGAGAGGGATAGACGAGGGGAGCTGGAAGAGAGGGATAGACGAGGGGAGCTGGGAAGAGAGGGATAGACGAGGGGAGCTGGGAAGAGAGGGATAGACGAGGGGAGCTGGGAAGAGAGGGATAGATGAGGGGAGCTGGGAAGAGAGGGATAGATGAGGGGAGCTGGGAAGAGAGGGATAGATGAGGGGAGCTGGGAAGAGAGGGATAGATGAGGGGAGCTGGGAAGAGAGGGATAGATGAGGGGAGCTGGGAAGAGAGGGATAGATGAGAGGAGCTGGGAAGAGAGGGATAGATGAGGGGAGCTGGGAAGAGAGGGATAGATGAGGGGAGCTGGGAAGAGAGGGATGGATGAGAGGAGCTGGGAAGAGAGGGATAGATGAGGGGAGCTGGGAAGAGAGGGATAGATGAGGGGAGCTGGGAAGAAAGGGATGGATGAGAGGAGCTGGGAAGAGATATAGGGATGGATGAAAGAAGCTGGGAAGAGCTGGGGAGAAGAGAGGACTAGATGGGATGAGCTGGGAAGAGAGGGGTGGATGAAGAGCTATAAAGAGGGGGGTAGGATGAGCTAGGAAAAGATGGATGGATGGGATAAGCTGGGAGGGATGGGATAAGCTAGGAGGGAGGGATTGGATAAGCTGGGAGGGAGGCAGGGATGGATGGATGGGATAAGCTAGGAGGGAGGGATGGATGGCTAGAGCAAGGAGGAGCAGACGGATGATCACTATTAGAGTGATACAAGACTATCACAGTATTTTTGGTTTGTCTGTGGTGTCCTGTGAGTTATTTATTCTGTAACTTACTTTTGGGATGCCCCACAACACAAACATTCTGGGAAATGTACCTTCGAAGCTGCTCGGACTTTGAATAGGCAAATGAATCATTTATTGATGCAGATCTGAATGTTACACCTCAAAGAGGGACACACGAGAAGAGGGACACTTGGGAGGAATGCCTAAGCAGCTGTTGCAAAGCGTGAGAGAGAGAGCAAACAAAAGCAAATATCCTCCCTCCGCCCCCGTTACCTTCATGACAGATTCCCATTACCATGGCCGCCAGCTGCAGGCGATACAACACTCACCCGATAGAAGCAGCAGCAGCGACAAGCTCAAGGTACACGCCATGTTGCTGTCACGTGACTCCTCCCCAACCCGGAAGTTGTGGCGCTTCTCTGTCACGTGTCTCCCCACTACACAGAAAGGCGAGTACATCAGGTAGGGACTATTTTATTTGTTGTGTACGTAGAACTCCAAACAAATGCGAAGGCTGCATGTTTTGGTACTAATTAATGATAAACACATTGGGTGGCTGCTGAGTAATAAAAAAAAGTAGTAGGAAGGAGGATTTATTCTAGTGAGCTGCGGTCGGGTAGGGAGCGAAAACTAAACATGGTTAAAGAGGTGAGCTAAAGCTGGAGGGGTATATAAGGGGAAGGGTTCTATCGGGGCTACCTAGGCAGCTACTGCAGGGGTCTTCTACACCGTGCTTACTATAGGCCAATGGAGACCTCGATTGTATTTGGTCCCCCTGACCCACAGAGATTGCACTCACATAATCTTTTCATACCTCCCAAGTGTCCCTGATTTGGAGGGACTGTCTGTCTTTTGAGCCCATGTCCCCCATCCCTCGTTTGTCCCTCTTTGATGTGTAACATGCAGATCTGCATCAATAAATGATTAATTTGCCTATTTAAAGTGTTTATATTGTAACTGTTACACCCTATCTCCTATCAATGAGGGGGCGTGGCTTCATTTACATATTGTCCCTCTTTCCCACCCTGAAAAGTTGGAAGGTATGACAGATTGCAGTGAGGCCTGTTCACAAATTTGGCTGATATCTGATGAATGAGAGATGGGTGTCGATTTAGAGCCAGGTCAGAAAACTCCTTTTTTTTTAGGAGAGAATCCTGCCATTAACTTTCATTTTCTACCTTGGGGCTGATTTAACAACCAGGTGTAAAAAAAAATGATTTTGGCAGGGCAGGCTTTGGCACTGGGCTTACCCAGGCAAGTGCCGGGGCCCCTTCACCTTGGGAGGGCCCATCTCATTCCCTCTCCCCTATGCAGGATGCAGGGCCAGTTACCTGTGCTGTTACTGCTGTCAGCCAGAGACCATCAGGAAATTCTTTCTTAAAGTGGACCAAAACCCACGTTGATCGGCCCTGGAATATTATAGATCGATTCCCTTCCCGCTGTGTGAAACCCCGCTGGTCGCCCATACACTTACCTAGTTTCCTGGTCCAATGGCGCATGCTCTCCCCGCTATCCCTCTAGCACGCCGTGTGCCCGTGCCAGGTGTTTGTGTCCGGCTGCCAGTGCGTTGGGGCCGTTGGCCTTAGACAAGGGGGTGAGTTGGCATTGGCAATCTGGGGGGCTTCACACATCGGGGGAAAGGAACAAAATGCAGGATAGTCAAAATCCTGGGTTTTGGTCCACTTTAATGTTGGTCCTTCTGATCTTTCTTTCCTTCTGTTTTTTCTCTGTTTTCTTTCAGTCCTTCTATTCTTCTTTATGTCATTCCTTCTATTCTTTCTTTCTGTCTGTCATTCTTTCTATATCAAAGTCCTTCTGTTATTTGTTTCTTTCCTTCTGACCTTCCCTTTTTGTGGTTTTTCTTTCCTTCTCCCATTTCCTTTCATTCTTTGTTTCTTTATTGCCTTTTCTTGCTTTCATCAGCTATTCTATTCTTTGTTTCTTTGCATATATTATTTTCTTTCTTTCCTTTTAATGGTTTTTGTTTTCTTTCTGTTATCTATTCTTATCAGCTTATCCTTTTTTTCTTTCTTGTTTTCCTTCTATTCTTTTTCTGGTATTCCTTAAATGTTTTCTTTCTATTTCTATCAGTCTTCTGTTGTATTCCGTCTATCCATTCTTTCTATTTAGTCTTTGGAAAAAGGGGAAAATGAAACGTTGAGAGTTACATTCTTGTCCACCTGGTGCCTGTCTGTAAGCCTGATTTCTTTGCTCTCCTTTATGCTATTATTGGTTCTTGTTACTCCTAATGCTGAAGTGTGTCGGGGGCTTTATATGCCGCCCAGACCTCTTGCATTGTCTCTCATGTATTACTGCTTTTTGCGTGTCACTTTTCCACTGTTGTTATAATATATGATCTGGTTTAAAGTGGACCAAGACCCAGCTGGATCGGCCTGGGAATCTATAAGATTCCTGGGCCGATCCATTCCCTCCCAGCAGGGCGTCCACTTACCTTAATCCCGGTCCAACGGCACAGGCCGCGGGCGCGCTTCCTGTTAGAGGGAAACATGAGATGCGTCCGCCAGCGCGCTCTGAGCTATGCCGTCGCTCAGACGTGCATAGCTCAGCGGCTCTGAGCGCGCTGATTGGACGAGTGGCCACGCATGTGCCGTAGGACCGCGGTGAGGTGAGTTGATGCGGGCGATCTGGGGGGTTTCACATAGCGGGGCACGCCCGATCAGGGTGCCCCGGGGGAGTGGACCAAAACCCAGGATAGTCAAAATCCTGGGTTTTGGTCCACTTTAAAGGTGTGCCTATGTCTTGGTTGCTGGAATCTACAACAGCGCCACCTAACGGTCAATGTTTGCAATACTGGTTTGACTTCTCTTACAATACATTCTCATTGTATGCTACTACCACTGGGGTAACGCACATTAATTCTTATTAAAGCGTACATTCAGCATCATTTAATAAAAAGCCCAAACCCTTAAACTATTCCCCAACATCTAAATTAATATATTTAACGTTTTTAATCATTTTATTCTTTCCCCTATTGACCTGCAGCTCTGTTCAGCACTCTAGGATATGGGCACCGCCATCTTGGCTCATTAGCATCACATACTGAGGAGAGGGGGAGGGAAAGGCAGGGGGTGGGTTATAGCTGTGCAGAGCTGGGGTCAGGAAAAGGTCAGTAATCCCAGAATGCAGAGCGGCACAGTCAGAAGACACTTCCTGTTTGCAGGCAGCCTGAGACTCCACGTGCCGCCATCTTGGGTGTTAAAAGGCTCATAAAATGCAGTAGATGCAGGTAGGATGATTTTTAATGTGGGCAATCTGTATGTACGGGGGGGGGGGGGCATATAAGAGAGGCTCTTAATCAGGGTGAAGGTCTGGTTTAAACTCCATGCACTTTTTTGCATATATAGCATAGCTGTTTGTCCTTTCATTCAATATTTCTCTTGGTTGTACCCTAATAAAAGCATCAAGTACATGAAGTCACAAAGAATATATATATATATATATATATATATATATATATTATATTATATTCGAGCAGGGAGATGTTTATGTTGATCTTTAGCTGTATTTTAGACTTTTTTTTTTTATAACAATAAATCTTTATTGAGGTGAACAGGGCAATGAGACACACCAATCACAGTAAACAAGGACATCATCTCCGTTTACATGGCAACACAAACATAGTCATCTTTCCACAAACATAGTCATCTATATTCACATTTCGACTCTTTTTTTTTATCACAACAGTTCTCCCTGTCTACCCCGTGGGTGTGTCCTACTGTCCCCGCCCACCAATTTATCTAATTATGAAACAGGGGGGAAGGTAGGCAGGAGAGAAGGGGGGAAAAAGGGATAGAGGGGAACTAGCGGGGCAGGGGGATGCGGCACGGCCCTCCCATCCCCAGAGCCCGGGGGGACAGGAGGTATGGCCACCTATTTTAACAGGTTACCAAAGTGGGAACTAGATCCACTGTAAACATATTTCTATTTCCAGTTGTTTGTGAATTTCTCATGTGTGTATTTGTTTTCTAGAGCTGCTTCTCAGTAGTGCATCACGATGGGGAAAAAGAAACCCCCAAAAGATGGCAGACCAAAACAGAAGGATCATCGGTATAAGAGGCCCTCTAAAAGCTTGGAGAGCTTCACCAGTGAAGTCCATGAAGCACTGGATGGTAATTTTTGCTTTAGTTTTTTATATATGTATCCTGTGTGCAGTGTAACTAGAAACTAAAACCTTTGTCCTGAAAGCCAGTATTCGGGGAGATGCTGCAGGAGACGATGAAGAGAAAGTGAAGTTCCCCTGCCCTCTGGCAATGTGGGAATTAGGACACTGTGACCCTAAAAGATGCACAGGCCGGAAGCTGGCACGAAAAGGACTCGTCAGGAACCTCCGCTTAAACCAAAGGTTTAATGGGATCATTCTGAGCCCAATGGGGACATCGTATGTCTCTCCTGCTGACAAGTATGTGACATTTGTGAATGACAGATGTGTGATGGCAGGCAAGTCTCCAACTGAGCAACTTACTTTGGTTGATACATGAATGCTCTTGTGCCTTTGGGTCGATTCCATAATGTGGCTAAGGAGGCCATACATTATTATTATATTATTTATGTTGTGCTATCTTCCGTAGCGCTTTACAAGGTATGATTACAGACAAGGTAAAACATATAGTACAGGGAACAATACAAAATGAAATGCCATGAGGTTCAAACCAAGTGTTGTGAGCATAGGAGACAATAGGAAGGAGAGCCCTGCCCTTATGAGCTTACAGTCTAAAGGACTGTAACTGTATATGACATACAACGTGCATGACGCCTGCCATGATGGTTTCCACTATTTAGCATTAGGAGATTTGGCTGTTTCACAAACTGCGTTGCTCAGTTGCTTCTTACCACATCTGTTATTTCTAACCTCCTATCATGTGATGTAACTGTTGTGTATTTCATAAGACAGATAGTTGCAGACAGCGGCGTAGCTGTCATTGACTGCTCCTGGGCAAGGTTGGATGACACGCCATTTTCTAAGATGAAAGGAAGCCACCCCCGACTCCTGCCATACCTGGTTGCTGCAAACCCAGTCAATTACGGGCGGCCCTGCAAACTTTCTTGTGTGGAGGCCTTTGCTGCAACATTTTGTATTGTTGGTAAGTGGAAAGCGACAAGTTCCCAAGATGACATCCCTCCTCCAAAAATTGGTGACTGATGCTCTCAGGGTGGCATTATTGGGCTTCTTAACACTAAGGTGGATGGATCTATCCTGCCTCCCCCTTCCAGGCTTCCTGAATCATCTGCATTCCCCAGAAAAGTGTGGTTACCTCTATACCATATTCCTGAAACTGTGGCAGCTGCAACCAGTATTCCATGTTGCTGCCAATAGGTTTCCCAAGACGGTGGTGTGTGGGACATGTGGCACAGATGAGGTAATTCATTTAGTCTGATTTCCAGGATTTTCACAGTAGTGAACTACAGCAGCAGTGCATCTGCCTAAAGGGCTACTTTAAGTGACCACCACTTAAATCTAATATTATAATGAAAGCACTTTCACTGTAGTATACCATGCATCTACTGAGGGTTCAAAATGAACACACCCGGTGCTTCAGGCTGGTGGAGGCCACAGCAAGGCTTTATCGATCATCATCCACCCCCTGTGTGTGCGCATTCGCTGGCATCCATGTCTGCTCACACAACGGGGGATGCTGATCTATAAATCTGCCTGGGAAGGGACACGCTGGCGTTCCCACCCCCACCCCATGCTGAGCTCCGAGAGATGCCAGGGTGCTAGTTTCTAGAGCGACTATAGATCCTCTTAAAGCGGACCTTCACCCTGAATAAGAGCATATCTTATATGTTTCCCACACCCTGTACATACAGATTGCTCACATTAAAAATCATCCTACCTGCATCTACTGCATGTTATGAGCCGTTAACCATCAAGATGGTGGCTCGTCGAGCATCAGACAGCTTGCAAACAGGAAGTGTCTTCTGACTGTGCCACTCTGCATTTTAAGATTGCTGCACGGCTATAACCCGCCACCCTGCACTTTATCCCGCTCTCCTCTCTTCAGTACGGCGCCTGTATCCTAGAGTCCTGAACAGAGTTGCAGTCCAGAGGGGGAAAGAAAAATAAGTAAAAACTTAAAGTGGACCAACACCCAGGATTTTGACTATCCTGGGTATTGGTCCACTTCCCCGGGGCACCCCGATTGGGGGTGCCCCGCTGTGTGAAACCCCCAGAAAGCCCCCAAAACTCACCTCTCCCCGCTCCCACGTGGCCGCGCCGTCGGACAAGCTGATTGACAGCGACGTACAAGCAGCTTGCCCGTCGGCGCCTCCCGCGCGTCACTCTTGACGTGTGTGCGCCCGCGCCGGCCATTCAGAGACGGCCGGCGCGGGCGCGCGCACGTCTAGAGTAGCGCGAGTGAGGCGGCGGAAGAAGTGGCTGGAGAGGTAAGGTTTTTCGGGGTGTTTGGGGGGTTTACACCCCGCGGGACATCCCGATCTCGGATGTCCCGCGGTGTGTGAGGTGATCAGCCCGGGAATCTTATAGATTCCCGGGCCGATCACCTCAGGGTGTTGGTCCACTTTAAAATATATGAATTTTAGATGCTGAGGAATAGTTTAAGGGTTTGGGCTTTTATGCTGAAGGTCCGGTTTAAAAGCACATGTAAAGTCTAAATGGCCCATAGCTGCCTTCATCCGCCACACACCTTTAGGTTTCGGTCTTCTCAAAGCCTGTAGAGAAGCCCAATAATTTGGCAAAATACTCACTCTTAGCAAACTGGGTTTTTAGCTTAATTCAAAACTTTTCAACCCTTCAAACTTGCAAATGTACCAACTATGCCAAACCCCAAATAATACAGGGACATATAATAAACTATACTGGACAGCTGCTGCGGTGATTGGGTAAAACATGTGTCACTCAAGTGATGGGGACAAGGGCCACAGAAAATACAGCACAGGTTTCTGTTGCACACCAGGTAAGTATATTTTTTATGTAATTGTGTTAATTGGGGTTAGCTGGGGGCAGGAATGAGGCGGTTTCCCAAAGAATAGGCCAACCCTCCCTGGGAAGTCTGGAAGAGGATGTAGGTCTTATTTAAGCTTTAAAGGCTCCAATTCTGCCCCACAGTCGCCTAGTTCAGACCTTGTTCAGATGGGCTGAGACGCCAGTTGCATGACTGGCTTGTATCCTAATATGTATTTATTTGCAGGATTTCCAGATCTCGCCACAATTCTGCTGAGGAAGTTTAAATGGGGGAAAGTTTTCCTTGAGCTGAATAAAGATTTGCTTGAGAAATACAGCAATTGCCAGGATGAGGAGGAGCTGAAGAAAGTAGAAGCAGAGTTCCTCGCCGGAGCTCCGGATAAGGATGAAGAAGAAATTGGTGTGTCACCTTTTACTCATCTTCTTTTGTCATGCCCAAAAAGGTTTTAATTGTAGCCCTTTACTTAGATCATACTTTAGTAGTAGAAAAAACTTCCTCCATATTGTCCCAAACACTGACCACACACAGCATCCAACCTGGGATGCCCCAATGCGCTGCACCTCCCAGCTGCCCAATATGGACATAGTGATACCTCCTACTTCCATGATCCAGTGATGGCAGTCGGAGGAGAGACTGCTTTGCATCCATTCAGATTCGCTGCATGGACCTTTCATCACTGCAAACCTGATTGGTCAGTGGGGATCACATGTCCGCTGGAATGGTGGGTATCTGTATGCCCATTGTCTTTACAGGCTTTGCTTTAAAAGTCCAAAAGTATATTTTCGTGTCCCAAAACACGGTGCTGTTTTCCTTTAGTTGTTTAAATGTATTTTTTTTTCAGATTGCAGGTAGTGATAACTGCTTCCATAAAACATATTTTTTTAACATTGTTAAGTGAGATGAGAGCCGTCTGCTGTGACTACATCATTTGGCAGGCGGCTCTCATTGACTTGAATGGGGAGCTATCTAAATAGCTGGGGCGGGAGCCTGCGCACAATGCTGGAGGTGCAGGGGGGTGCCGTAGCATCAACAATTAGAGCCATCTGCCTAATCCTAATAAACACAACATGCACCACCACAAAGAATAATTAAAGAAATACATGTGTGCTCAGTACACGTAAATCACCTAAAACAAGGAAGGGGTGAATCAATACCTACCCCAAAGAAGGAGCACCACAATAATGACTCAAATAGGAATAGACTTTACTAATGAAAAAAGATCAATACATAAACCAGATATAAAACCAACATAAAAGTCTCCCACCCCAATACCCTTCCTGAGCAATAATACGAGTGATTTCGTCCAAAATCTCTTATTATTCCTTCCTTAGCCATCTGTCTAATGACGTAGTCATAGCACTGGTGATTTACTCAAGTATATGGCTGTCATTCAGAGTCCCCCCCCCCACCCCGCTGGAATCGGAGGAGGATCGTGGTGATTGGGGAAGCGCCCTTTTTATGGGGTTTGGTTACAGACCCTTTAAAGCAGAAGTCACAATGTGTGGTGAACATCCTGTTTGAACCTTGCAGACATAAGTCAGAGAAATGGGGTCATTCCTTTCAAGCTTTCCACCTAATGTGGGAGAGCTTGTCACCTTGAGTGTTACGCTCATTGTCTCACATGAAGAGCACATTTCCTCACATTGTAGCACTTCATCTCAAAACCCAAAATGTTTTGTATTAAAATATACAAAAGACATCTGGGTACTGAAGTCTGGAGTTCTAGTGAGATCCCCACATGAGATGGAGAGTTTGTCACATTTTAGTAACCCCCAGTCCCCACAGTGGCTGCAACAATGGGGTCTATTCAGAGCCTGGTGAGCAAACTCACTTTTTTGGAGAGAAAACTGCTATTCACTTTCATTGCGGGGTGTAAACTTTCACCTGGCACTGAATCCGTCGCAAGGTAAACAATGAAAGTGAATGGCCATTTTCTCTCCTATAAAAAGGTGCGTTTTCTCACCAGGTTCTAAATCAACCCCATAAAGTGAATCTAGCTCTAGCACTTCCATACTGTATTGATAATGAAGTTTAAGCATTTCATTTTTTGTCTCAAATCCTCTCCCAAGCCAGAACTGAGAGAGTAGGTTCCACCCACCGGTTATTATGTGTTTGCCTGCCTTGGGGGGGGGGGGGGGGGGAGAGAGACGATGAACTCCCTAGTTCGGAGCTTGGGAGATGGTTCGCCGCCAGCCCAGGTGTCTCTGTATGGCTCCAGTGGCTCCAGGATTGAACCAGGTGGATTAGGTGAGTATTACCTGCCTTGGGGCCCTGGGGATTAACCCTTTTCCCCTTTTTTTCACTTTTTTCCACTTTTGGACCACTGTACTTGGTCCCCAATAAAGTACCAGGTGTCTCCCCACCTAAGGACTCCAGTCAAAGATAGAGGAGCCCTGGTTGAACCCTTATCGGATTGGGCAGCAGTGGGGAGGCGGAGGAACCTCTGAGGAAGCTGAGGGGGGGTGGCAGCCGCTCAGACCATTTTATAACTAACCTGGGAGGTGCACGTTAGCAGGGCAATTAGAATACAAAAGTCTTAAAGGAGCCACAGCACTCAACCCTGTTAGCTTGCAGGCCAACCTATAATCTGTCTCTAAACTTAGTTAAAAACAGAGGCTCGGTCACACACATCTGCAGAAGTAGCTTAAGCTGCACCACTACGCCAAAGTGCCTCTGTGGGGTGCAGTCCTAACTCTAATCTCTGAGAGCCCCATTTGGGACATACAATGCAATAGATAAATTGGGAGCAGGCTTACCTGAGGTTGCTCAGGTAAGCCTGCTCCCAATTTATCTATTGCACTTTGGCGTAGTGGTGCAGCTTAAGCATACTTCTGCAGATGTGTGTGACCGAGTCCTCTGTTTTTAACTAAGTTTAGAGACAGATTATAGGCTGGCCTGCAAGCTAACAGGGTTGAGTGCTGTGGCTCCTTTAAGACTTTTGGACTCTGAGGAAGCTGGGCGTGGGGGCAGCGACATTGCAGCATTTGCCCGGTCTTGTGTGGTTTGTGAATGAACTTTTGTAGGGACCTTAATTTTGTGTCTCCAATCAAACAGGTTGATCTAATATGAGAAAAGCCTTGGATGTCACCGACACAGGAACCCTATACTTTGCATTGGCCCTTTTATCTTTGTTCTCATGGCTCCTCGCCTTGGTGCGTTCCTGCGGCAGCCATTCAGAAAAAAGCCTGCGGTGTGTGGGTGCTAAGGAATGGGGGTGTGATTGGCCGGAGGCTTGCCTATGCACCGTGGCAATGAAGGATAGGGGAGTTCACTGTGCTTCACACAAATCAAATGCTGCCCCCCCCTTCCCCTCATACTGTTCTGCCCTGTCACAAAATACAGATAAGATTTTTTTTAAATTAGTGACATTTTATTTGTAACTTATCTTATAATAGCATTGCATTTTCATGTGTGTTTAATATTGTCCTTTGACAGATGGAGACATATGTTATTGCATAATAGGCTTGCAAAAACCACATTGTATAATATCAGATATTTGGTACAGTTCATAAATGACCCCCGTTTGTCTGTGTGTTGTTTGTGTGTTTTCTTTCTTTTAGATCCATTTGATGTCGAGTCTGGACGGGAATTTTCTAACCTCAACAGAGTCATTTGCCCCAAAGGGTAACAACACTTACTATTTCCAGTCACAGCTCCATTTATTGTAAGGGGTTATTTTTGGAATGTATCCAGGAGGAGTAAAGCCTGGGATTTTCACTCATGGATGTTGTTCCTCTCTGGCGGGGGTTCCGGATTTGGCATGCCTCTCTGTGTATTTACTCTCCTTTGACCCCCAGAGCAGCCAGTGACATTTCTGGTTGTTGAGGTCCATTGTGAGCAGCACACATATGGGTAACACTCTGCTTTCCTGCATCATTATTAGCCTGCAAAATAAAAACTAGCATGTGCAACTAGAGGTAGATTTCAGACAGCTGGACCTCAAGTCAGCAACTGCAGTTTTTTTTCTCTAAAGCTTTTAAATATAATTATTTTCCTTATTCATTAGCTGAATTAAATGGGACCTCAACTCTAACTATGAAGTTTGTGGTAGGAAAGGTGAAAGTCCCCAAGCCTAAAACACTCAGTTCTTCCACCTATAGGCCTGCAGTGTGTGTTGCTTACCTCTTTCAGGCTGGGTTCTCCATTAAGCAGGAAATCTGAAGCAGCAGTATACACTTTTTCCCATGACATGAGGGCTTCGCCTGGAAGAAGTGCACAATACAGGGTGTCCATGTTTTAATCTGTAAGGCAGATCAATAGCCCTGGTGGTTTGAATGTCTACAGCATCACCTCCCAACCCTGTTCTCAAGGCCGCGCATTGGATTGGGCTTTGTGGATCTCTACACATGCAGCTCTATAGCACTGCTGAAGCACGAGTTACTATATCTGTCCATTTAAAGAAGTTTTACAGGCACAGGATCGGCTAGTACCAGGTACCCCCTCCCCCAGCTCATAATATGTTTCAGGTCTATACAGGGGCCCCTTAGTCATACAAATAAACAATGTACACTTACCCCATTATGTACACCATGGTGCACACGGACATCCCTGACGTCCTCCCTGTCACAATCCTTCCACAGCCAGTTTCTCCTGCCCGCCGCTCACAGAGTGACGGATGACAAGCTCCAGCTGGCATGAGCCGCCGATAGGTAGCAAGTCCTACAACCTGGGGGTGGGACTAATCGGCCCAAGGGAAGGGAGATCCCCCCCCCACAACCCGGCAGCCAAGGGGCAGAGTCCTAAACAAGCCACCACCACAGAGGCCATAAACTACAAGTCCCGGTACATTTGTTATGATGGCCCACAGGGCCTAGAGCAGGCCTAAGGGAAGGAAAGTATCGGTGTGCAAACCAGCAAAAGTTAGCCGTTGGCGGTGCCCACCTGAGCTCCCGGATGTAACCTGTTCATTTATTTGGAGATTCACAGAACATGACCTGTTGCCGGGCCATGGGGACAGGGTTAGGAAACGAAGTTTTGTTTGAATGCAGCTGCTGATGTTGCCTTTATATCATATAAGTAATCATTTCCCTGCTGATAGGGTGATGAAAGATGATGACACAGAGGAGGATGACAGCGATGATGAATCTGGTGATGAAGAGGCTGCCTCTAATGAGGAAAGCGATGAAGAAGAAGCAGCAGCAGCAGCAGCCGCTAGTAAACCTGTCATCTGGAAAGGTGTGAAAAAGAGATTAAGAGACTAAACCACTAAGAATCCAGCTCCAGGGATCTGAGGGAAAGCTTATCCACTATTTATGTACAGTTTGTACCTTCCTGTATAAAAATGATATATGTTGTAAATGGTCTGCCATGGTCATGCTTTAAGCTCCCATGTAGTTTAAGAGCACATAATCTGCATAGGGTTAGCAATTTCCTAAGCTTTAACTTTTTAACTGATAGTCTGCTTTAAAGGAAAACACCATTTTTGTCAGGTTTGGTGTTCTTCCTTATTGTTTTCCTCTTTTGGGATGAAAAAAAAACCTGTTTGTAGGATGTTGCCCCCCATACCTGTGATTTACTTATCAGCACGCTGTCTCCATGTTTCTTGTATTCCTCTGGATCTGTCTTGTTAAAGTATGAATGGCTTTCTTGCCTTTTGGAAAGCTCTTAGTATACTTTCTGACTATATGTCCCAAAAGCCTTCCACTGTAACAGGTGAGCTCATTAGCAGTGTTGACTAAACAAAGCAGCAGCAATTACCTCCCCACTGACAGTAACCCTTTAGCTACTGGAACACAAAACTGTGCCCCCACCATCTGAAGAGGTTGAATTAATGCAGATGGGGTTAAACTTGTCATCTCTACCTGAGCCAATCTGATGATTAGCCAAAATGATGATCTGATGATCAGAGAACAACTTTGATGTATGTTGCTAAGGTAAACACATTGTTGCTAGGGAGAAATGTTTTGTTTGACACACTTTTAAAAATGATATCGAAAGTGGAGCAAAGCCTACCCAGTGCGTCCTTCCCCGGAGCATCCCGAGCTGGGATGCCCTGCTCCACCTTTTCCCACTCCAAAGGCACATATGCGTGGGCTCTCATCCAATGAGAGTAGACTGCCGTGACTGTCATTCGGCAAAAGACTCTCATGGACTAGAATGGGCATCAACCAAGCCTATGAGGACTTTATCTGATAGATAAATCCCTGAGAGACTACCCGATCACAGACCTTCCCCTGACACCATTACATAAAAAACCTACTCAATCCACCAGGTAGGCTAATAGTGAAAAAGTGATTTTTTTTTCAATCCATATCGATGGGGATTGATTAAGCTTTGCAACCATTCATAACCAGTAAGTCCTCACACATATTAGACGCAACTGATTTCTTGAATCCTATTACTGACCATCACAAACCTATTGGCAACTATGGATTTCACTCGCCTCTATACATCCATCCCACATCAAGAGGGTATTACATTTATTAAGAATGTCCTGTCTAACCCCACACTATACATCTAAGACATAATTTCTAGAAGAACTACTGACCATTCTCCTTCGATGGCACTTTATACCTACAAAACCAAGGAACTGCGATGGGATCCAAAATGGCACCAGTTATGCCAACCTTTATATGGATGACTTTGAAACCAACTTTGTGTACCCCATGTGGCATTTCAATCCAAATATTGCTTTGGAAATGCTATATTGACAATATTTTCGGATTATGACATGGAAGTGAAACTGAACTCCTAGCCTTCCACAGTACTCTGAACCAAGCTCGAACAACTATTTCCTTTTCCCTTGAATATAGCTGCAAGAATATCAGTTTTCTAGATGTAAGCATAAGGGACAATTCCGTATTCACGGATCTATATAGAAAACCAACAGATCATAATACCCTACTACATACTACCAGCCTCCACCTGAAGTCACTTCTAGAAGCGCTCCCTTAAAGTCTGTAGGATTACCGACTCTGAAGACGCATTCACTACATGCTCAGAGGCACCCAAGAACAATTTCATTTCCAGGAGTTAAAACACAACTGCTGTTACCAGAGCACAACACAAGGCCAAAGACCGGAAATACTGAAAT
Organism: Gastrophryne carolinensis; assembly: GCA_027917425.1. Taxonomy (NCBI): domain Eukaryota; kingdom Metazoa; phylum Chordata; class Amphibia; order Anura; family Microhylidae; genus Gastrophryne; species Gastrophryne carolinensis. The sequence continues at coordinate 68,965,837 of CM051240.1, read as the reverse complement.
TTCACCCTAAAACTACCCAAGAGAGAATTGCACTAGTCCTAATATACTGGTTTCCAGCATGATACAGAGGGGAAAAACACTGCCCTGGACTCACTAGCAACAAATGACTGGCAAGTACCAACTCCCTCTGTTTGCCCACAAACAATTTAACAACCTTATAGATACCTTGGTTTGTGCCAACTTTAGATCAAAATAAAGTGACATACCACCGCCCACATTCACACCTGACACCTTGGGGTCCATCTGGCTTACATCCATACAAAAGCCACAGGGAATGTTTCCTTTGGGAAACTGAACTGAAATCTACCTCCTGTACGGACCCTTACTCAGGATTCTGCTACCAAATACGATTCTTTGCCAGTTGTTCAACCAGACATGTCATTTACTTGCTTAAGTGCCCCTGTGGACCTTTATGTAGGAAAAAACTCAAGATCCCTAAGGGATTACATCTGTGAACAGCGTTCTGATGTACTACGGAGCAACCTTGATTCCCCATCAGACGTCGCTTTCTGGAGGCCAGCCATCATGACACAAATGCGTTTTACTGTCATTGAAATAGTTGCCACCCATAGTGGCGGTGGTGACCTTAATAGAAAAATTTAACAATGAGAAACGTGGTGGATCTATAAACTTAATACTCTCAGACAAAATTCCCTCAATGAGGAATGTGCCCCTTTTCTAGCAACCCTGGCTTTTGCCATCCACTTATTCTGTAGATCATAATAACCTTGATATGCTGCTTTATTTTCCATTCTGGTTGCTTTCAGATTGACAGTTTGGGTCGCCCCAACTGTGATTGCTGGCCACCTTTAGGTCATTAGGTAATACCATCTGACCCTGTGATTATCATGTACTGTGTATAATAATTTTTCAATTGAATAAAAAAAAAGTCTATTTCTTGAAAAAAACCTTCAAGTCATGCATTAATAATGTACTAATATGAGGAGCTTCCCTTTAGGGACCTAAACCCACTTTGGCTTCCCTCAATTGGGTATTACTTGATTGTGTATGGGGGAGGGGGGAATCAGTAATCAGTACAACCTTCAGACAACAAGACTTCTTCCCCAAATTCTATTGCTATATATGTTTCAGTGTGATGTCACCGTAAGAACAAATCAATATGTGATAAAATAAAACTGGACTCATCGCCGCAGCCAGTAATCCACCAACGCCTGTAAACAACGTGCGTCTATCATCCACAGCAATGCCTGCAGCCGCTCCTGTTTGCTGTCTACCTGTTGGTTCTTAGGGTTCTCCTACCATCTGAATGATGCCACCACTCTCAATGCCCGTCAGTCAGGGAGCGAGAGGACAGGATTTCACAGCACACCCAAGCGACAGTGAACATTGTATCCTCCAATGATACATTTAAATAAGTTGGAATATAGGTGATTTTCTCTACTTTGAGTGTTGGCGTCATTCGGATGGTAGGAGAACCTTAAAAACCAAAAGGAGGACGGCAAATAGGAGCAGCCACAGTAGTCGCAGGTGATCAGCATAGGTTGTTTACAGGCGTTGGTGGATTACTAGCAGCCGGGCACTACAGATCTGGACTGCGTCGATGAGTCCAGTTTTATTTTATCACATATTGATATGTTGTTACTGTGACATCACACTGAAAGATGTATAGCACTAGCATTTGGGGAAGAGAAGTCTTGTCACCTGAAGGTTGTACCCATTACTGATCCCCCCCATTGCACGATCAACAGATATCCAATGGAGGGCAAGCCAAAGTAGGCGTAGGTCCCTAAAGGGAAGCCCATCATATTGGTACATTATTTCTGTGTGATTTGAAGGTTTTTTATTAAGAACTAGAATTTTTTTATGCACTTAAGAGTAGTGACCAACATCTATACCAGCACTCCTTGAATTGAAGTTGAATTGTGCAGCGCTGAATTCGTATTACTTATTTTTGTTGCATCACCAAGCTTCGGCTGAAAAATTTGCAAGGCAGCCACCTGGCCATCTGTGCACACCTTTTCTTTTTTTATAAATTCTTTATTTATTCGTTTTCAAGATACAACATGTACATGATGCATACCACACACGCAACCAATAAAGATAAACGAGGTAAATGGCGTATATCTATATATATATATTTGTTTCTGCACCACGCACAGGTCTATTCCTTGGTACAAACACTTAACCATGGAAACATAAAACTTAACTGGGTAAGAAACAGAGGGGTATGCAGGGTATTTGTGCAGGAAGAGTGTTTGGGTATATCCGCACGGGGGGGGGGGGGGGGGGGGGATTTGAGCTGAAGGGGGGGGACCGTACGTCAAACTCAGGCCCTTGTAAATACCTGGAACATGAACTCGGGACCCTAGGGAGATTCCAAAATTGACTTGCACTCATCAGAGTCTAAGAACATCATCCAGTTGTACCAGGTGGTGGTGAATTTCTCCGACCCTCTATCTCTGGTCTGTGTAAGACTCTCAAAGCGCATGATGTCATTTACCTTCATAACCCAGGTTGCCAACGAGGGGGGACTCTCCACACCAACGGAATACAAGCCTTAGCTGCATTCAGTAGCTGGCATTGGAGAGATGTCCTATAGCTCCCAAACCGGGCATTGGTCAGATGAAGTAAACATGCACCCGGGTTGTCAGGCAGGTGATACTCTGATACAGCATTTATTACCTTCCTGACGGTGTCCCAGAAAGGCCGAATTCCGGGGCATGACCAGAAAATGTGTAAAAGATCCCCTCTCTCCTTACCACACCTCCAGCAACTAGTTGACAGGCCAGGGGCCCACTTGCCGATTACGGTGGGGACTGCGTACCAACGGGTAAGTAGCTTATAATTGCACTCTTGGAATTTGGTACAGATGGAGGTTTTATGTGGCGCAGAGAGAAGCCGCCTGATCTGGTCCGGCGTCAGGGCAATACCCAGGTCCCGTTCCCACTTTCTAACGTAGAGCGGCACCTCATCCGCTTTGGGGGAGATAAGTAGCTTGTACATGAGGGAGAGGACATGTTTCTCGGGGTTGTTGCTCATACAGATTTCCTCAAAGCTCGTGAGAGGTCTATGCCTGGCAGGGAGGTCCTCAAAGGATCCCAAGAAGTGCCGGAGCTGGATGCTCTGCCAACTCGACCATTCCGAAAGCCCTCTGGCTTGAGCCAGTGACGATAAATCTGACCATCCATCCTCCGACCAGAAGTGTTTAACTCTATAAACGCCTGCTCTTCTCCATTCCTTCGATCTCGGCCCCTCACAGCCCGGGGGGAACTCCGGATTGCCCAGGACGGGGATCAAAGGGGAAGGCCCGGGAGAGATTTCCGGCAGGTCGGCAGCAGACTTTCCTATTCTCAATGTGGTTCCTACAGTAGGGTGTTTAAGAGCCAAAGGGACGGTCCTCACCCCCAGCCACATAATGTTTGGTAGCGGCGCCTCTACGGCTTCCTGTTCCAAACCAACCCACTGCTTGGTGCTCCCGTGTAGACACCAGTCAACTATTCTCCCTAGGTGCACAGCAGAGTGGTATCTCACTGGGTCCGGGAACCCTATCCCTCCATGCTCCTTCGCTCTGGTGAGTGTTTCTCTGTCGATCCTGTGCCGTTTCCCTCCCCAAACAAATTTGGCAAAGAGGGATCTGACCTCACGAAGAAAGGCCGGTGGGACCGCTATCGGGAGGGCCTGCAGAAGGTATAGCAGCCTAGGGAGAAGGTTCATCTTCAGAGCGTTGCAGCGCCCGAACCACGACAACTTTCCAAGAGACCATTTTGAAATATCTTCGTGAAATTTTTTAAGGAGAGGAGGGAAACTTAGGCCAAAGATTTTAGAGAGGTCGCACCCAATTTTAGTCCCAATTGGGACGAGCTCTGCAGGCGGGTGAACCTTTCTAATGGAATATTGATATTATGTATCTCAGATTTAGAGTAATTGATTTTGTAGCCTGAAAGTTCACCATATTTTTTGAGCTCTTGCATTAGATTAGGTAATGTAATCTGTGGGCCCGATAGGCAGAAGATCAGGTCGACTGCATAGGCCGCCACCTTATATTCTGCCCCTCCCCCTCTCAGGCCTCTGATATCTGGGTGCTGACGTATCCTACAGAGTAATGGTTCAAGGGTCAGTATAAAGATCAGGGGAGACAGCGGGCACCCCTGTCTCGTTCCATTGGTGATATTGAAAGATTCTGAGAACACGCCATTCACTCGGACCGACGCCGAGGGACCCTAGTAAAGGCTGTGGATCCAGCTTAATGTTTTGGGGCCCAAACCCAGGTGTTGTAATGTGGCCTTAATGAAAAGCCAGTTGACCCGGTCAAATGCCTTCTCGGCGTCGGTTGCGAGGAGAAGGGCCTGGATGTTTTTTCGTTGTGCTGTATGAATTAGGTTCAACACTTTAATAGTGTTGTCCCTAGCTTCCCTGTATGGCATGAAACCTACCTGATCTAACCCAATTATGTGGTGGAGGTGTGGGGCAATTCTGGTGGCCAGGACCTTGGCAAATATTTTAATTTCTGCATTTAGAAGCGAAATAGGTCTATACCTCCCACACTGTGAGGGGTCTTTCCCCTCTTTCGGCAGCACAGAGATGAATGCCCTTAGGGAGTCCGTCGGAAAGGAGCCCTCATCTCTTACCGAGTTAAAAGCCGACAACATTCTAGTGGCCAAGATCGGCATTAATCGTTTATAGTAAAGCACCGGGAGCCCATCTGGTCCCGGGGCCTTCCCCCCCGCTGTCCCCGTGATCGCCTTCTGCAGTTCCATTAATGAGATGGGCTCCTCCAAACCCTCGACCACCACAGGCGGCAGGCTGGGCATCCCCGACTCGCCAATATATTTCGCTACTAAGGCTGTCGGGTCAGTTCTCTGGTCTCCTGGCAGGTTGTATAGGGACTGATAAAACCTCCCGAAAGACTCTGCAATCTCATTTGTTAGGTGTCTGACCCGGCCGTTTGGGTCTGTGATTTTTGGGACATAGGTCTTTGCCCTCTCAGATCGCAGGGCCCTCGCCAATAGCCTGCCACACTTGTCCCCCGACTCGTAGAAGGCTCTCCGACATTTTGTCAATTGCGCCTTCAGCTTATCACAACTTAGCGTTTTCAGTTGTTCCCTCAAAGACGTCAGAGTCGCTAGATGGGCGGCTGCTAGGGACTGTTTGTGAAGTTTCTCGAGTGCCCTGATCTCCGCCAGGAGTTCCATCGTGCGTTTTGCTTTTTCTTTTTTGATTTGGGAACCGATTTTGATAAAACCCCCCCGAATAACACATTTATGTGATTCCCAGAGGACTCCAGGACCAATCTCAGGGGAGGCGTTAAGGGCAAAGAACTCTTGGAGCTCCCTTTGGACCTCCTCCAGGACCACCCGATCCTCTAATAATGAGGTATTAAGCCGCCAAGACCATCCCTTCATGGCTGGGCTCGGCAGAGCTACTGTGAGTGTGACTGGGGCATGGTCAGAAATGGTGATATTACCAATTTCTGCAGCAGAGACCCTGGACAGCGTGGCATCGGGGATGAGGAAGAAGTCGATCCTAGAGTAGGAGTTGGGGGCAGAAAAGAACGTGAAGTCTTTGTCCATCGGATGCAGGATTCTCCAAGGGTCTATCAACTGATGCAGGGCGATTACTTTCTTAAGCCTATTAAGTTTTGTGTAGGACAGATGGGGTGAGCCCTTAGAAGTATCGATAAGTGGGTCTAGCGCTAGGTTAAAATCCCCCCCAATAATAAATTCGCCCTCTCTAAAGGTAGCGAGGTTATCCAACGCTTTTTCAAGGAAGGCAGTGCACACCTTTTCTAAGTTTACCAAGAAGGATGTGCATACATTCCCCTCGATTCAAAGAGCAAAAGTTAATTGATTTTGGATCGAGAATCGTAAGTTTGGGTGGGTGTTAGTCATTTTTTCCTGTTTTTTTGGCCATTTCCGACTCGCACGAGCCTACGTACGATTTCGTATATGCTCTTACGATCATCGGAAGTTCGTTCCTAAATTGTAGGATCAAAACCTAAAACTTAGGATCAAAACGTAAAACTTAGGATCAAAACGTAAAACTTAGGATAATCGGATGTGTTTATGTGTAATTCAGAGAGCAGTTTTCCAACCTCTAAATACGTTTTAAAAGAAAGCCACTGCCGACACCTTTTAGCAGTCGGATTGCTGTTCTTGAACAGGTTTTTTGGCTATGTGGAGGAGTCTGCGCGTCTTGAGCTCCAATGAACTGCATGTATCAGCATGGCCGAGGCCATAAATTGTATGGCAATGCATACCTGATTCATGTATGCCTTATAAAAGCATTTTAATGTGGACCTTAATTAGTCCTTTGCATGTAAACCTTTATTTTGCAATACATCCATATATTTGCGTTAATTAAAGAAACTTATGTCCTTTGTTATTTATTTTTAAATTGATGTACTAGAATAATATTTTTAGTTTGAATTTATTGGTGTAGTTGTTTACCTTTGCTTTGTTTAATTATTTTAGCTCATCTTTGGTCAGATGCATCACACTTACTGAGGAGAGGAGAGCGGGATAAAGTGCAGGATGTGGGTTACTGCTGTATTTTGCACAGACACAGCAGAGCTGGGAGCACGGAAAGGTCAGAAATCAAAGAATGCAGAGCAACACAGTCACAAGGCCCTTTCTGTTTGCAGGCTGCCCGATAATACCTGACCCGCCATCTTGGCTGTTTCTAGACTCATAACATGCAGAAGTTGCTGGGTGTTTTTTAATTTTTGAGAGCAATCTGAATGTAGAGGGTGTGGGTAACCACACAAAAAAGTTTAAGTTGTACCATTTGAAGCCAAAATATGAAAATTAAATCCACAAGTAAAAAATGCAAGTTAACTAAAAATTAAACAAAGTAAGATTTACTTATGCAAATGCATTCATTAATGGTTGGTTACTACAAAATGAATGAAATAAAGAAAAATAAAAGACCAAATATTTAGAATGCACTTTAATGAGGTAAGTTTGTAGTGCGCAGCCGCAAGATCAGAAGGATTTACGTCCAGACAAAAAAGGAAAAAGGGCAAAACCAATGTTGCAACCTGAGAAATGAAACGGAAAATTCAGGATGGAAAGTGACATAGGTCTGATTCGCGAACTGCCATACGAACGGACGTACATTTTAGGATAGAAACGTATTAGCTTATAAGAATCACTCGCAAGTTCATACGAGCGCACGAGCGTTCGGGGAAAAATAGGATGATCGGCACCTAAATCAAAGCTGTTACATGTTTCTTTGAATCGACCCAATTGAGTGGATTTGGCCACAAGGTCCTCCATGCGGCCATGTTTGCCTAGAACCTTTGGAGTTGTTATAGAAAATAGCCCTTTCTGTTATGCAGCCAATAGTTGGTTTGTTTGTTTCCCATGCTCAAAATGTAACTGTTTACTGTTACTGGTTGTTATGCATTGGTTATTAGATTCCCACTGAAGGAGAAGCTTCCCTTTGTGGCTATGTAAAGATGAACAGAATGAAACACTGCGGTAATTCTACTAACATTTCCTTTTTCATTTGGAGGGCACAGTTGTGCCAATGGATCTCTGTAACCTCTTGGAGCTCCTCCCAATTCTCAGAGAAGCAGATTTCTATCCTTCTGTATTATTCTTTTTATTTCAGAGCTGTGGACTCATTTTTTTTTTTTTCATTTCAAAGGCACCCACACTGTGGGGCTAACCTCGGAACACCTCTTAATAGACATACAGTAAGTCTCTCCAATCCTGCTGTGTAACTTTGCAACGCTGTGGATTATATTTGACTTGGGCCCAGTGTTTTGAGCATGTAAACCCATATCTTTTAACCCCTGAGGGATGACATTGTATTTAGAATATCGTCAGAAAAAGTTAACTGTCTGCCCCGTGCTAGATACAGGGTGGAAAGCGGGGTTTCCTGAGTCGCTGAAGGGACTAGTGTGGTGGAGGAGTGTTGAGCATGCAGGGTATGCACTTTTACTTACCTAGCCCCCCTTGCTCTCGCACTGCATTAAGTTTCCTGCCCCCCCCCCCCCCGATCCACCACTGCCACAGCTCCAGCAGGCAGTGCTCAGTGCTGGGGAAGACTGGTCAGGGATTGGTGGCTGGAGCTGTGTCAGCAGCAGAAAATGGATCAGGGTGGCGAGGAATGAACTATGCTTGTCCTGCTCTACCGGTCTCATCTTTCTCTTCCCACCTTAGCCCACCCAACTTTGCCCAGCTCAACCTCACCAAGATGGCAGCCGCCATCCAGCCATGCCAGGATGGGTCCTCTGCCGTGATGTAGAGATACCATCTGCCCCGCCTTTAGGCCGGCTGAGATGCCACTGTTATCCCACCTGCCTGATCCCCACCACCCACCCACTCCAACACCTGCCTAACTGCATGGCCACCTACCTACCCACCCACCTGCCATCATACACACCTACCCACCCGCCTGTCTCCCTGCCCACCTACCTACCTAATCACCCACCTGCCTGCCATCATGCCCATCCACCTGCCTGACCTACTGTTCCGACCACCCACCTACAGGTGAGCTGTCCAGCTACCTATCCACCCGCTCACCTACCACCCTGCCTGACCGCCCAGACACTTAGCCGCCTGTCCCACCTTCCTGACTGTCCATCCACCTCCCTGACCTACCTACGTGCCTGCCTGACCACTGGAACACAAGAAGGGACAATATGTACTGATCCTCAATGCTAAAATTAGATGGGTCATTAAGAGATTAAAAACATTTCAGAAACCGGAGATATGCGCCACCTTCATTCATTTGACACAGAATCTGCCAGATCAATATAAAAACAGGACATTTTCGGGACCACATCTAACTAAAATATATCAGTTAAGGGGTTAAAGAGGACCAGCACTCAATAGTGAATGTTGGTCCTCTGTGACCTGCAGTGGTGGGACATCTGATTGAAGGATACTGCTCACCGCTTCTCACCTACCTCTGCATTAACAATTGGCTTTTAGGCACCATGTTATTGCCTGCAGCCAGTGAGGGTCACGTGGGGGTAGGTCACATGGGGGTATGCTATTTAGTGCTGGGGAACAGGTTTCCCCCATTTGGTACACAAGGCAGGACATTTCCAATCAGATGCACCCTTCCTTTCTGCAGGCCAGGAGGAACAAACATTCATTTTTGGGCATTGATCATGTTGAAGTTAAATCCCTTAGGATAAGGTTTACCCACCTCCCAATGGCATACCAAAGGCCAGGGCAGCTCTAGCTGTAGATGAAGCTGATGTAACAAAGCCTACAGTCCATTAATTATGCTAAAGGGTCACAATGCACCCTTAAAGGAGCAGTATCGCGAATTTTTCTTGGTGACTTATATTTAAATGGTACTTTGAATGTAGATAAGTGTTAGAGTAAGAATTACAAATGTAGAAAAAAATGATGTGTGTGTTGAGCAGCTGGAGACTAATAGCTCATGTTTATGTCTTGTCAGTGTCGGGCGCCGACACTCTGGCCTGTTCCACACTGAGGAGAGGGGTGCAACAATGTATCAGTTCCACGCTGAGGAGAATGTATCAAAGTCTCAGCTGTTCAGTGCTGGCAGCCGTCCAGCATCAGATAACAACATTGCAACATTGCCTGGCCAGAACTTATATATCTAATACAGAGAGAAAAGCTCTAGAAGTCATTTAGCTGATTTTGACAGTTTTCCCTTCATGTTGGCTCTGCTGCAAAATTGTTCAGTTTACCATTTTCTCTCTCTTTTCTCAACACATTTTTCCATATGATCTTTCTTTCAGCTTTGTGTGTTTTGAGCAAAGCCCAACCCAGGATTTTCACTATCTGGAGTTTTGTTTTGTGCCCCTAGGGGCATCCCGACTTGGGATGCCCTGATATGTGAAATCCCCAAGTTCGCCTGTGAAAACGTACCTTTCCCTGTCCCACAGCGCATGCACGGGCTCTCATCCAATCAGCTCTGTTTGCACACAGATGGGGAGCCTGAGCAGTAACCTTCCTGGCCGCCCGGCCTGTCTAAATGACTATCTGCGTGAGCGTGCCAGAAAAATGGGGGGATCTGTGGTTATCCAGGGGTCGTTTCACACGGTGGGCATCCTGATTTAGAATCCACTTTAATACTTTTAGATTTTCCTGCACAGTTATTCAAAGAAGAATTTCAGTCGTTTTCAGTCAGTTTAGTTTATTTTGTATAGATTTTACACATTTGAGTCACTTGGTCTCATAACAAAAGCAGCACCTCACACACACACACAGCCGTTACAGTGTCAGCCTCTGAGGTAAAGTGTTGCTAGGAGACCAGTGGGCTAAATGAAGCAGCTCACTAAAAACAACCCAGCAGATCCCCCTATTCAGCAAATGGACTGAGCTATTATAATTATACAATTTAAAAGAGAGGCATATATTTTTTTCTTTTTCTATCGCCAGATTATTTATACACATGTTATAAGCTATTGTATGGCTATTTAATTATTTATCTTTTTTTAATGCAAATTTCGCGATACTGCTCCTTTAATTCTCATCCAAACCCTCTAATCCTACTCTGCCAATCCCTGGGGAGGGGTCCTAATGCTAAGCCACTAGTACCTGGATGTGCCCTATGCCCCATGTAAACTGGAGCCATTTCTTGAATAAGACAAGACATTTTGGTAATTTCACATTTGATTTATTTAGTGTAAAATACAAATATAAAACATCTGAGTCCAACATGTAAAAGGCCATTGTACGTCTCATGAAACATTTTTGACATTCAGCTCCAGTTAAGACACGGATATCTATAAATGGTGGGCGCATAACAGTTCATTCAAGGGGAGGATGACAGTCTTGCAGCACAGAGGAGTCATGGACTGAAGGTTAGAGTGTAGTCACGTTTCTCAAGAAGACCTTATTTGTGCCACACAGCAGAAATGGACACCACATTGACGGCTCAGCCCATTTGTAAGAAATACATTTTCATTAAAACACTAAATAAACTGTACAAGCCACTTGGTTAGCGTTTAGCAAACAGAATTACAAACGAGGCTTCTATCCCAGGATATTCTGGTGCAAGGATAGGTCGGTCTTGTGTTACGGAGGTGAAGCAGCTTAGCCCCATTTACACAGATTGGAGAGCAGGATTGGTTGGCAGCTAAGCATTTACACAGCTCCTTATCTTAAAATGTAATTTGCACAGTGGAGGAAGATGATCACTAGAGTCTGGCTAAATGGAGCAAGAGATAATGGTGCCACTATCACAGAAATACTGATGCTGAATTACAAATAATTCTGCCAAATGTCCCTACATGCTGACAATGGCCTGTTTTAGCCAAGTATGCTTTCCCATAAGCCTCCTTGACCTGGCCAGGTGGTGACATCTTTGCATTGATTCCCATAGGGAAGGGGGATCTGTCCTGGTCATGGGACCCTAAGGGTACTGTGAGTGGGTAAAATTAAAGCCCAGCTATAAGCAAAAAACATACTTCCATTTTATCCTCTGTAGTAGATGGAGTCGGGGGTCTGATCTTTTCTGTTATCTGGGCCCCAACACTCATAAAGACTTGCCAGAGCACTGGCCCCTTCTTTTACAGTGTATGGCGCTATGTGCCCCATTGCATCCTGGCCTAAAAAACAGATGTGCAACTGCACTATTGGTATTGCAAAGATCATCCTTTTTTTTAAAAAAAAGAATGCAGATCAACTGGTCTGCAATGCAAAAACATGGATGTCACTGGAAAGCTCTGCAGATACAGTGCTTAGCCACCTAGGGAACATGTTAAACTGGACCTTCAGCATCATTTATTGAAATGCCCAAATCCCTAAAAAAAACTGATACAATTAATATATCTAACATTTTTAATCACTAACATTTTATTATTTTCCCCACTGGGCTGCAACTCTGTTCAGCACTCTAGGATACGGGCGCCGCCATCTTGGCTCAGTAGCATCACATACTGAGGAGAGGGGTCAAAAGTACAGGGGACAGGGTTATAGCTGTGCTTTGCTCAGACAGGGCAGAGCTGGGGTCAGGAAAAGGTCAGCAATCCCAGAATGCAGAGCGGCATAGTCAGAAGACACTTGAAGAAACTCCATGGGCCGCCGACTTGAATGTTTACAGGCTCATAACATGCAGTAGATGCAGGTAGGATGATTTTTAATGTGAGCAATCTGTATGTACAGGTTGTGGGAAACACATAAGATAGGCTCTTATTCGGGGTTTAAAAACAGATGTGCATCTATTGGTATTGCTATTGCACCATACTTATTTTCTTTTTTCAAAAAGTTTTTGTTTTCACCAAAAGTCTAAATAGACTCTCAGTCCACTTAACATTTTCTTGATGGGACATCTATTGGGAACACTACAACCCCCCTTCCTCAGCCCTTGCAGCATTTAAAGAAGCAGCATCCCTGCTCTCCGCTCTGCACGCCCCCCTTAGCAGATCAACAGGTCTGCAATGCACACAAAACAGGGATGTCTCTGCAGATGCTGCATTGGGCTGCCTAGGGAACATATTAAAGCAGACCAGAACCCACGAAGCTTGTGAAATACATTTGGCTAAAGCCCCTGATGATATTCCCTTCTTAAAGTGGACCAACACCCAGGGGGGATCGGCCCTGGAATCTATAAGATTCCCGGGCCGATCAGATCCCTCCCCGTGGGGCATCCGAAATCGGGATGTCCCGCGGGGTGAAATCCCCCAGGAAGCCCAGAAACCTTACCTTAACCCCGTTCCAACAGGGCATGCGCGGGCCGCGTCTCGTGCTTCCCTCTAGCAGGGCGCGCACCCGCGCTGGCCGTTTGTGAATGGCCGGCGCGGGCGCGCTCCCTGTAAGAGAGACGCGGCCTCCAGCGGTCAGAGCCGCTGTGGTTGGACGCCGCTTGTACGTGCATACCACAGCGGCTCTGAGCGCTCTGATTGGACGAACGCCCGCGTAGGAGCGTGGTGAGGTGAGTGTTTCTGGGTGTTCTGGGGGGTTTCACACCGAAGTGGTCCAAAACCCAGGATAGTCAAACTTTCGCTTTTCAAATCGTCCTGAAACGCTTTCTTTTTTTGCTGTCCCTCTCAGATGGCGGGAGATCAGTCATGTCATAGGTGTGGCAATGCCATCATTGCCAAACATAACAATAGCAATGAATGGAGGAGGCGGAGCTAAAACAGATGCCATTACCTGGGATTAAAGTGACGCAGGAGCAGTGAAAATTGGCAAAAGGTAATCCTCATGGGGGAGCAATCCAGGGATGCTAGTTAAAAATTCTCGTCTGCTTTAAGTGGATGAAGTGTCTATTAGCTCTTGGTCCACTTAGCATGAACCAAGTTAAAATACTTTTCTGGGCCATTCCATTTCGTTACTACTCTGCTCTTCAGTGGGAACAAAGTGAGTATACACCGAACTGGGGGGTTCACACTCGAGATACCCCTGGGGGAACCATTCACCTGTGTCTTTTGTTAGTCTTTGCAGATGTTGGTCCTCTTTAAGGTAGAATACATTAGCTTGGTATTAGTTTTACCTTTACTGTCCAGGAGATGTCAGTATTCCCTTACTAAAACCTGATCCATGAACAGCCTGCTCCTATCCATGCACTTCAGAATTTTCTCTAGATAGAATTAAAATAAATAAAGACTGTCCTTTACTCGGCTGGTAGAGCAAATGTGAATTCTATAATACACGGATTATTACAATTACAGTTCAACACTTATATATTTATTTAAAACGTCAGTTCTCATAAATAGACCAGAAACGTAACAATAGTTATCAAATAAAAATGATATGATAGTAAGTCAAGCTTACTGTCTTCCACCTTCAAAAGCGGGGATTGGACACAATACAGCACAACAGTGCTGCCTCCCCCGGCAGCTGAGGGGACACATGTATACATTACATCTGGTTTCACAGTATAAAGAATCTTCTAGTCATCTTCCATAAACTTCTCCAGCTCTCTGAGCTTCTTCACAAAGTCTTGTGCTTCTCTGTCCATCCGTCCATCCAGCATCTTCAGTATTGACTTTACTAAAGAAGAGAAACCAGAGTTAAAGTGGAACAAATCCCACTTGGCCTGGCCCTGAAATCTAAAGGATTCCAGGGACGGCCGCTAACCTTCCCCTGGGGCATCCCAAATTTGGATACCCCAATGTGTGAAGCCCCCCAGGGCGCCAAAAATTACCCACCTTTCCCAAGTCCAATGGTGCCTTTGCATGCTCTCGTCCAATCAGAGCTGCCAACTGAACTAACGTAATTCAGCAAGGCGGCTCTGATTGTTGTGAATTGGGAGCGAGATCGGCCACATCCCCTCATCCTTGGGCTTTGTGCGCGCTCCCGTGAGTCCCGTGGGACGTAGCCACTCACACTAATCAGCTCGCAGAATTACGTCACTTCAGCGGGCAGCTCTGATTAGATGAGAGCCCGCACAGACGCCATTGGACCGGGAATAAATGAGTCTGCACACACCGATCTGGGGGATTTCACATAGCGGGGTATCCCAAATAGGGATCCTCCGGGGGTGCGGAAAAAAACCTGGGCAAGTGCAAATCCCAGGTTTTGTTCTGCTGTATAATGAACCATGGCTACTAACCCTGTTCCTGGTGAGCATCATGCTACAATTTTAGGATCACTTTCTCTGTGCCTTGCAGAGTTCCCTCACACCTGACAGTTTTGTCTATTGGTTTATTCCCTTGGCTCTGCGCCCCCTTTCTGGTTGGATAACCTTGAAAACTGATGGTATGAGACAGTGAAGAATGAACCAGGTAAGAAAAATGAATGAGCAGTTTTGCAGCTACTTACCTGGTGCCGTGGCTGATCCTAAAAGCAAATGAGTGCCATTGCACTAGCAGGAGCCCCTGTCCTCAAATTGGGATGCCCCAGAAAAGTTGACCAAAACCCAGGATGGTCGAAGTGCCAAGTTTTGGTCCATTTTAAAACGCATGGCATCTCCCCCAATTGCTGCAGGCAAGATGGTGGCTTAGAGATCACATGCTTCAAATACCAAAAAGAGAATCTTGCCGAGCTTTATAATGCAGTTTCTTTGTAACTTAACTTTTTTTTTTAATGGTTTAACTAAAATGTAAGAAGAAAAAGGGACCCATTGATATAGGGCTCAGAGGAGTAATGCCAAAGGGAGCTAGAAAGATGGCAAAGTTCTCACTCCTGTTTTCCTCTAGCTTGCTGCTTTCCTTCAGTCCTTCCTTAGAATTAAAATGTATCAGCATTGCTTCATGATAGGCACCATCTTAATTCCTCCTCTTCTTAAAAAGGAACTCTGCAGGCCATCCAATTTCCACACTTGGGACATCTAAAATTAGGATGCCCTGCTATGTAACCCCCGAAACCTTGTCCCAGAGCTCTCACTGCACCTGCGCCGTGGGAGCATCGCGGCTTACCTCTAGCTGTTTCTAATTGGGCAGCACAGGCACATCACAGCTAGAAGGTGAGCAGGGGATGCGGCGCACTTGGCTCTCTTCAGATCCGCATGGCTTAGCCGTCAGTGAAGCTGTGTGAAAGCAAGAGCACTGATTGGCTGAGTAGGCCAATTAGCGTGCTCACCTTTGGGTACAGCCTGCACTGTGGGAGTGACAGGAAGGTGCGTATATCGGGCGACCTGCGAATATACACATAGCGGTGTGGGTAGGGTGTGTTGTTCCTGTTTGATCCCTGACTGTGAGACCAATTTCTATTGTCTACCTGACTGAAAGACAGAGAATGGTGCTTACATATGCAGTGTCACATGACCACTAAATTGTCACTGGGGTAAAATATGAAGCAAGTTGCCTCTGATCTTTTAGTCATTTCTGTACCGTGCCTAAATGTTTCTATGCTTCAGGTCTGGAGTTCCTTAGCAGCTGTTCAGTACTGTTGGCTGGCTCCTTTCTCTAGATTTTCTCCTTGCTATATCCCGCTCCACCAGCAGATGCCCTCTCTTACAAAGGTGTTGGCATTTAGCCAGCACCTGTGTGACTTCCTGGGATATATAAGCTGATCCACCTATTCAGCTAGTGGATCAGCATTGAGTTGAATTGTCTGTCTGTACCTGGAATCCTGTACCTGTACTGTGCCTGTATCTGTATCTGTACCCAGACCTGGACCCTGAAATCTGTACCTTGGACTTTGAACCTTGAAACCTGGTTCCCTCCCTGCCCTGTTTCAGCTCAGTATCTGCCGTTGGACTTTCCTTGGATTCCTGTGTATGTATATTTCCTGACTTCACAGCAATCTGAGTGTTTCATGTTTTCCTGTTTATCTGTATATCTGCACATCTGTGATTAGCTGGATTCTTGTATAGTCACCATAGTAGATTTATGTTCCATGTGTATATATATATATGAATAGCAGTCTGATAGGGATGCCCCTGCGCTGGGGCAGAAGGGCAGCATGACTGCCATGCGCAGGCCAGGAAGTGTGGGAAAGTAGCTGTTAGGGGGAGGGACATAGGGACAGGATGTTATGGCCAGGAAGGGGAGGTAGTAGGGGCAGGGGGGGGGGTATTTAAGCGGCTGGCTCCTCAGGCACCCCCTCTTTCCGGTTTTTCCACAGAGCAAGAAGCGCTACTCTCCTTGCTCTGACAGGTATGGAGAGCCTTCTGGAGAGGATGCGTGAGGAGGCAGTTCGTCGCGGGGAGGATTGGCTCCACGGGGTGATGGGCGCCTTACCTGGTCCTGCTGTTTCTTCGCTGCCTGCTTCGCTGCCGTCGGCTGTCCCCCGCCGCACTGGGCGCACCCGCCGGGCGGCTGAGCGCCTCAGCCCTTCCCCACCACGTGCAGTCAGGGGCGCGTCTCGCCCTGTCTCTGCCCCTCGGCGCTCGGTCTCCTCCGGCCCCACCACTCTTTCTGCCCGGGTGGCGACGGCTGCTCCCCGCCCTGCTGGCTCCTCTTCTGCCCGACACCGTGTGCGGAGCCGGGCGGCGTCTGCTTCTGCTGGTTCTCAGGCAGGGGCGGCGGCCGCTACCGCCGCCCTGCTGGTGGGAGGCCAGCATGACACTGTTACTTCACAGGCGGCTGGGGCTGCTGTGTCCCATGGTGTGCTGCCTGTTTCCTTGGTGCCCAATTCTGTGGGGGTGGATCACTGCACCGCCCCCCACTCAAGTACTACACTCCCCCCTCCCTACATGTATTTCCGCGGGGCGGTCGGGGGCGGGTCTGGGGGGGATTCCGGATTGGATTCCAGTTTTGGGTCCCGTTCGGCGTCCCACCTGGCCCCCTCTCGGCTGGCCTCTACATATATGACGGGGGCTACCAGCGCCCTGGGGAGTGCGGGCGTCCGCCCAGATACGTTACCCGGCTGGGCGTCCGGCCAGGCCAGTCTTGTGCCCTCAGGCTCTCCGCTTACCTCCCTGGGGTCACGGGATCTCCCAGTTGCCGGGGCTTTGGGCGGGAACATGGGGCACTTACGGGTGGCGGTTCCCAGCCGACCCCCCCTTCTTCGTCCCTTGCATTGCCCCCTCCCGGGCCGCTGGGTGTTTCTTTGCCAGGCGGGGACGTGTCTCCTCTTCTTTTTTCGTCACAGGTGCCAGCCGGTATGGACCTCTCGAGTGCGACCAGCGCAGCGTGACTGCACTTTTGCCAGCTTCAGCGAGTCAATTGTCGGCCGGTGGCGGTTCCCAGGGACTCAGTCTTCAACCTGCGGTGAATCACGGGCTGGTGGCGGTGGGTTCAACGCTTTCCTCTACATCTGCTGTCGCGGCCACGTCGGTGGGCCCATCTATGGTTCCAGTCTTGGAGTCGGCAGTGGCTACGGTTCCGTCGGGGATCACGCCAGCAAGCCAGAGTCGTCCGGGTGGCGGGTCGGACATTCCTGTGCACCCTCCAGGTGAGTCCCAGCATCTTTTTTCTCTCAATGTGCCGGGAGTTGCTCGGGGGGGGGGGGGACCCAGGGGTGGGAAGAAGTCACTGGGGTGAGGTCATTTGTGGAGGGGTTAAAGGATTTAGTTGGGAGTTTTGAATCTGACATTTCTCAGTTGAATGGGCCGGTGGGTCCTCAAGTGGTGTGGGCCGCTCCGGAGTCGGGGTTGACTGGCCCCGGGGTTGGGGGGGCCCCGTTGGCTGGGGGTAGCGGGGGTCTGGCTGCACTTCAGCCTCAGGCGCAGGGGGGGGTGCAGGCTGGACATGTAGGGACGGAAAAAGCGGACAGGGGTGGGGTTAGGAACTTACCCATATCTGACTCGGCGATGGGTCACTCATACATTTGTTGCGAAGGTCCATTGGGTGCCCACTTGAAGGCCGAGGTAAAGGAGAAGATTTGGAAGAGGGAATACATTGACATTTTTACACTCCTTCCCCTGGAGCGTTTCAATGTTGATAGGTGGAAGGAAGGTGGCGAGGGAAGAAAGGAAGAAGAGGAAGATCGTAGGAGGTTTAGGATGATCCCGAGGACTTTTGGGAATTGGCTCCAAGCTTTTGCCATTATGGGTAGTGTGATTGGGGAGAAGTCCCCGGGGGAGTGTTCGGCCTTGTTTTGTTACCTAGATGTGGTCTGGGAGGCGCATAGGGTTTATGGTGGGACAGCTTGGTTAAAGTACGACAAGCAGTTTCGTCAGAGGATGTCAGTGCGCCCGGAGTTGGGGTGGGATCATAGAGACATAGGTGTGTGGATGAGGGTCATGAACGCCAGGGGCGGCGTATATCAGACGATGGGTGGGCTACCGCCCTTTCCTACACCCCCTGCCGGGGGGGCAGGGGGGAGCGTCGCTAGGAAGAAGGGGAGTAGTTGGGCATTCAACGACTCACAGTGTAAATGGGGATCGGCCTGTAGATAGGCACGACTGTTCAAACTGTGGTGGACCGCACACGGTTACCCGGTGTTTCCGGAGAGGTCAGATGGGGAACAGGCGGACAAACGATGGGGCTGGAAAAGGGGAGTTCGCCGGTGATCGTAGGCAAGATAATGGGATGGCTAAATAGGTACCCGGATAAGGAGGCGGCGGGGCTGCTGGGGTCAGGGTTTCAGGAGGGTTTTGTAATTCCATGTTCTGTCCCTCCTTCCGGGACATTTAGGCGGAACCTCAAATCGGCAAGGCAGCATCCAGGGCTAAGGAAGTGGGGTTGGGGCGCATGGCAGGCCCCTTTGTAACTCCTCCTATCCCGGGCTTGGTGGTATCGCCGTTGGGGGTGGTTCCCAAGAAAGAGCCGGGAAAATTTCGTTTAATTCACCACCTGTCTTTTCCAAAGGGGGGGGGGGTCGGTTAATGATGGGATTTCCCCTGAGGTAGCCTCTGTTTCATACACTACGTTTGATTTTGCTTTGGGGTTAGTAAGGGCGGCCGGGCCTGGTGCCTTGATGGCTGAAACGGACATTGAGTCGGCGTTCCGGTTGCTGCCCGTCCACCCTGATAGTCAGTATCTTCTAGGCTGTTATTTTGAAGGGGTTTTTTTATCGATAGGTGTCTTCCCATGGGATGCTCGGTGTCTTGCGCTTATTTCGAGGCGTTTAGCACTTTTCTTGAATGGGTGGTTAAGGAAAAGTCGGGGTTGTCAGCGGTGACTCATTATTTGGATGATTTTTTCTGCGTAGGTCCGGCAGATTCCAGGGTTTGCGATTTATTGTTGTCCTGTATGCTTAGCACTTTTGATTCCTTTGGGGTACCGGTGGCGCCAGAGAAGACAGAGTGTCCCAGGACATGCATGAGTTTTTTGGGTATCGAGATTGATTCCCAGGCTGGTGTATGCAGGCTTCCGTTGGTTAAAGTTAGGGATCTGCTTCAGGAGCTGCAGAGGGCGTTATTGGTAAAGAAGGTGACGTTACGGCAGTTACAGTCGGTTTTGGGAAAGCTGAACTTTGCCTGTAAGGTCTTACCGATGGGTAGAGTTTTCTCCAGGCGATTGTCATTAGCGACTGCTGGCGTCAAGGAAGCTCACCATTTTATTAGGCTCACGGGGGGTTTGAAGGAGGATTTAAGGATGTGGGTCTCCTTTCTCAGCTCGTTTAATGGCCTGGTGTACTGGCTTGACCCGGTGAGGGAGAACAGGGAAGTGGGGCTGTTCACAGATGCGGCGGGGTCCACGGGGTTTGGGGCGTATTTTGCGGGAAGATGGTGTGCCGCTCCTTGGCCTGAAAGGGTGAGGTCCTCTTCGGACATAAGGAATTTGGCTCTTCTGGAATTGTTTCCGGTGGTGGTGGCCTTGGCTTTGTGGGGGGAGGATTTGCAGAACAAGTTGGTCCTGTTTCACTCTGACAATATGGCGGTGGTGTCTGCGATCAATGCGCAAACTGCATCTTCACCCCCCCGTGGTTAAGCTTTTGAGACAACTGGTTCTGTCGTGTCTACAGTACAAAATTCTTTTTCGAGCTGTGCACGTTCCGGGTGTAGCTAACGGGATAGCGGATGCTCTGTCTCGCTTTCAGATGGATCGCTTCAGGGAACTGGCGCCCGAGGCTTGTACGGAAGGAGAGGAGTGCCCGGATTGGGTATGGTGACTCATCTAGAGGGGTTATGGAGATTGGTCCGGCGACCGCTGGCGGCAAGTACGTGGGCGGCATATGAAAAGGTATGGGAGGAATGGTTTTGGTTGGAGAATGAGTGGCGGATGTTCGGGATTGGGGCGTCTAGAGAGGAGATGGTGATTTGGTTTGTGGCCTCTTTATTTGAAAAGGGTGAGTCTCCTTCATCATTTTATGTAAGGTAAGGGGATGGCCGGATGTTTCAAGGGCCTTTGTGGTTAGACAAGCCTTAAAAGGGTGGCGGAAGGTGCATGTTTGTGTGGATCAGCGCTGACCGGTGACATGGGACATCTTGCAGAGGCTGATCTATTGCCTTCCTACGATATGTGGGTCTCAATACGAGGCGACGTTGTTCACGTTGGCCTTTTCGTTAGCTTTTTTTGGGGCATTTAGAATCAGCGAACTGGTGAGTCAGACCAGGACTGCACCTGGGGGGATTGCCTTCCAGGATGTGGTGGAAACGGATGATTCCATTGAGTTGCTGCTGAGACGGTCCAAAACGGATCAGGCGGCACGGGGGTGTTGGGTGGTGTTGCGGCAGATGCCTGGGTCTCTGGGGTGTCCTGTGGCGGCGTTTAGGGCATTCTGTGAGGTTAGGCCTCGGATTCCGGGTCCCCTGCTAGTTCATGAGAATGGGTCTTACCTATCACGGTACCAATTCACGGCTGTTTTTAAGAGGACTTTAGAGGGCGTGGGGTTGTCTGCGTCAGAATACGGGACCCATTCCTTTAGGATTGGGGCGGCTACGGAGGCGGCCCGTTTGGGGTTGTCGACGGAGTTGCTCGAAAAAATTGGCCGGTGGGGATTGCATCGTTATAGGACATATGTCCGTCCGCAGCGGGTTGAGGTAGTGGGTTTTTAGGGTGGTGTAGGCGAGGGTGGATTTTTTGGAAAATTAAAAAAAAAAAAATGTATAAAGATTTGTTTATGGTAGTAGAAGTGGTTGGGGGCGGGGGTGTTTAATAATGTTCCTTTGTTGTTTTTCTTCTCTTTTACAGACTCCTCCTGCTGCCCTGTGCTGTTATTGGGGCATTCCTTCATGTTTTGGGCCGCAAAGAGGGCGGAACTGCGACGAAGCGGTTTGCAGCTGGGGTTACCGCAGGAGACGGCTAAGTTGAGTTGGTGGGGTGTTCGGGGTCTGTGCTGGAAGGAGGTGTTAGGCCACTTTGTGGAGAGATGTGCGTGGGATGGTCCTCCTGGTGTCCTGGTCCTTCATGTAGGTGGCAATGATCTGGGCAAGCTAGCCTCTAGAACCTTGGTGGCTGCCATTAAGGGTGACTTGTCTAGGATGCTGGCGGAGGTTCCACGCCTCATCATTGTGTGGTCTGAGATGATACCTCGTTTTCATTGGAGAGGAGCAAGGGACGAGCGGGTGATTGACAAGACCAGGATTAAGGTAAATAGGGCAATTGGTAAATGGGTGGAGATGAAGGGGGGATTGGTGTAGATGTGGAAGGGAAGAGAAAAGAGAAAGAGAGAAATGTTTTTTAGAAGTGACGGGGTGCATTTGAATGAAGTCGGTCTGGACCTGTTTAACCTTAGGCTTCAGGAGGCCGTGGAAATGCCAGTAGAGTTGTGGCGGGCAAGGTTGTCGTCAAGGTTTCATCGACTCCCTTGCTGTGGCGGAAATCCCTTGTCGGTCCGTGGAGGGGGGCAGTCGGGCAATGGACATAAGGTGGAATTAACCACAATGAAGTAAAGAAAGGCAGAAGCGGCGATCATCACAAGAGAATAAGTTGATTATTATGAGCTACAGCTGGGTGGTTTTAGATGGGTTAATAAGGAGACGGTTAGCTCTTATACAAGAAGCCCCTGGGCCTGTGGGCGGACGGCCGGGGGCTGGTTCTTGGTTGGCCGTCGGGTTAAGTAAGTCTGTTATCAGCTGTGGCTAAGTTTTGGTTAGTTGTTAGAAGTTGGATATATTGCCCCCTCCATAGATATAGAAGGGTCAGGCCGACAAGGGATTTTGCTTGTTTAATGTATACATATGCTGTGGCCGATATTTATTTTATAATAAAATAAATGTCTTTCCAACGAATGGCGGTGTGGTCTCTTTATAGCATAAGAATGGTTGGGGGGGGAGGTAATGGTGTTAAAGAATGGAGGGCTATGGGCGCTATGAGCAGTCATGGTGTGTGCTCTGTTCACTGTGTGTCATGATTAAACAAGATTTGCCACAACTCAGTCTCTGCTTCGCAGCCTCATTACTGGTCATGCTACAAAACGAATTTCCCTGATTCATGACACTATGTACAGCGATGGGTTTTTGGTGCTAGGTCTATTTCACATGTTTTCCATATGTATAGAAATGTGCTCTGAACATTGCTACTATTAGGAAACCTCTTGTCCATGGTGCTTACTGCTTACCATTGGCTTTAGGTCTTGTTAACTGCAGAACGGTTGGCTGGACATTTTTTACACCACCAGTAATGTGTGGCCGGTTTAGTCCATAGATGACATTCATGGGTAGGACAGCCTCGCCGGCAAAGTCGTTTGTGGACAGCCAGTCGTGATCCATGACGGTAAATACAATACAGGCCGACTTTCTCCTGCACTGCTCTGACGACACCGAGCTGTCAAAAGAGACATTTCAAATAAAATGTTACCTTCCACACACACAGCAACAGTAGAGATGAATCCTTATATCTGACCCTGACTGTCAGTTACAATCCTACCCAGCTGGGCCAGTGGTGGTGAATATTTCCAAAGAATAGAAATTAAAAAAATAATATAAGGAATCACAGAAAGAAAGTACAGTAGGAATAAGGAATGACCAAAAAGAGAAATAAAAGAACGAAGCGAAGAATAGATGGAAATTAATAAAGACTTACAAAAAAGAAAAAAGGCAAAGAAAGAAAAAATAAAGTCTGTACACAATGAGCTACCAGCATCTGCTCCAAAGGGACCCCACCAGACAAAAGGCCGCACAAACCCAAGTGAAGAAATTAATAAATTATATCTTTAATTTCAGAAAAGTACCAATCCACAATAAAAAAACATATACTAAACACACACAAGGACTAGTTAAAAAACATAAATGACATGGCCCTAAAAAGGCTGACCCAAATGACTCTCCTACAAAGTATATTGCACTATGCCCGAATCAATATGAGTATAAAACAACTATATCACTTCATAATTGATTAAAATATAATAATAAGCTGTGCAGAAAGATTAAGAGAAAATCCACATAATATACAACAATCTCAGGGGAACCTAATCTAAATATTGTGCCATATAAGGTAACCTGTGCTACTATCTAAATAAAGTGCAAAAGTGCTTACATGGAAAAGTGTGCAAACAATACAATGTGCAATGAAATCAATGCAATACCATCATGATTATAAACCAAAATACATTAAATAGGGCATAGTCAAAAAAATATAAATAAAGCTCATATCACCATAGTAAATAGGAGTCCGGGATCACCATACATAGGGCTACAGTAGCATCGACGCGTTGCATGGGTGTAACCCCGCCCACTTCCTCAGGATGCAGCTATCGTCCCATTGTCCACCCCTCACCTTATAACTGTGCTGCTGCTCAAAAACGCGCGAATCACAGGCAGCAGGGGCGCCCGCATCCCCACACTGCCCTGCCCGCACTCCGGAAGTGCATGAGGATGGTGCGAGCAAGCCGCGCCCCCCACCAGCCCGGAACGCAAGCGTCGACGGCGGGTCCACCCGGCGTGCGCGCGCACAGCCCCGCTACCCGCACCCGGCGCCATCCCCTGCAGTAGGAGGCGTCCGGGCGCAAGTGCAGGACACAGCACGCACGCGCCGGGCAGGCCCAGCGCCCCCCCCCCCCCCCAGCTGGACTGTGGTAGGGTGTCAAGCAGAGCATGACAACCCAGCACACAGCACATCGGCGAGGGGAGACCCATATGCAACAATGCAACTGTACTGTCTACTAATCTAACCTACAAATATACATGGTACTATTAAAGAGAGAAGTCTGTACACATTTACAAGTATTAAAAAATAAACAACTATATGTATATAGTGAATGATGGGGGAGTCAGCTCCGCTACTTAAGAAAAAATAAAGAATAAAAGGAATGACAGAAAATAGGAAGCACAAATTTATAGGGGAGTAATGGCAGAAAACAGAGATGGATAAAAAGGGAGAAGAAAAGAAACTAAAAGGAATGGCGGATTAAACTGGTGAAAGAAAGAAAGAAACAAACAATCTGAAAAGATAAACATAAAGTAAAATAATAGAAGGAAAGAGACAAAGCTTAGAAGAACTGACAGAAATAATAGATGGAAAGAAGAAAGAGAAGGAATGGCAGAATGTACAGGTGAAAGAAAGAATAGATGGAAGAAATGAAAAGATAGAATAGAAGGAATGAAAGAAAATAATAGAAGAAAAGAAACAATGAATAGAAGGACAGACAGAAATATACAATGAAAGGAAATAGTAGAAGAAAAGAAACAACAAATAGAAGGACTGACAGAAATATAAAGAAGAAAGAGAAGGAATAGAAGAACAGATGAAAAAAGAAGAAAGGGCTAGAAGACCTGACAGAAATAAACAGGCTGATTCATTAATAGTGCCAGGTAGCGACAGTAGCGTTATTTTCACAGCGCCCGCTAGTATTCGCTGTGCTTGGCCGTTGTTCGGCTGTTGACAGCGACTCAGTCGGTGTGTGGTAATGTTGAATACGGGGTTATGAGTCGCTGTTTGACAGGTTCCGCGCTGTATGGGAGCGCATGACAGCGAACGGCCATAGCGAACGGCTCCCAGCATATTCATTAACAAATCACGCTCCAAAAATTCTCGCGCTGTGAAATGCTTGTTTAAACCACAGAGCGCTGGCGGCGATGGGTTAAAAGTAGTTTTTTAACCCCCAAACAACCATATTTTTAGAAAAAAAAACAAAACATGTTTTTCAAAACATTTTGTAATATGAATACATTAATATCAGACCTGTAATATCAATTCTGCTCATAGCTTAAAAAAAAAATCTAACATTGCAGAAGTGGTCAAAGAATTTTTGACAATAAAAAAAAAAAGAAAAAAAAATTAATAGCAATTAATTATGAATATTTAAAGTTAGCTCCATTGAAATGCATTGGAGAGCGCCAGGTAGCGAGAGGTCATACCTGTCGCTGTTCAAGGTCGCTCGCTGGCGCTGTGGGGTGAGGCTGGAATAATGATGAATGATTCGCTATCTGGCGCTCTGTCTGTCGCTAAGCAGGATCGGCTTCATAAATGTGTGATTGCGGAGGGGAGCCGGTGTTCTCGTGGCGGTGAGCGTCATTACCGTTCGCTCACCATTCGCTACCTGGCGCTATCCCTTGTTAAATAAGGGCCAAGGACTCCCCTGATGGCCAATCGGCCCCTGGCAGACACTCTTTAGTCCTGGGTACTGCACAGTCCTACATCCTGCATAAGGGCTGCCCGGGGTTAAGGGTACGAGGTGGGCCCTCCCAATGTGCAATGGCCCTGTCCTCTTACCTCTCTATATATATTGGCTAAATAAAATCCCTTCTGCAGCACATTGTGCTAGACTCTCCACCATACGGGCTAGCTTCTTCCTCTGCTTTTCTGTTTCTTTTAAAGAGATATTGTTACTGCAAGGTTTACTAGCAGCACCCACCCCCCTCTCTTTAAACACTGAATGTAACAATCCTAGTCTGCGATTCACAAAAGACTACAAAGAAACTTTTTGAGAAAACAGATTGGTGGTATCAGCTGTTTGGTCGGTGAAACAGGTAGGCTTTTATTTCGCACTCATTCTCTTGAGGTTCTGAAAGTTTATTTTGGACACCCCGCTGTATTTTTTGCATGATTTTATACATCCTATTTCATCTAGATTCCAATATTTTTTAGAAGAAAAATGGGCTTATAATACTCACAAATAGAAGAGCTCATCATAAACTGGATGTAAGGTTTTGGCTTTAACCTGGGTGCGTTGTCCTTTCACCAGGGGGAAGATGTGATGGGGGCACAGCTCAATGATGACAAATGGGTCACTTAGACCTGAAAAAAAGAAAAATCATGGGATTTTATTTTCAAATATTTTATTAGAGGCTCAGGATTACATGTAAACAAGCAAGCCTTCTCTGACAACTGTTAATATAACGTTTTAGACAATCAATAATCCAGCATGCCAAAAAAAGAATATGTCACTGGTTAAACAAATCCTCAAACTTTTGTCTTGTATTAATCCGCTTATAACTGTCTTTACGACACTTGTATTTGGGTAATCGCAGAATATATTAATAAATAAAGTAATAAAAACAAAAAAGAATAAAAAAAACTCTGCACCAGCCTCCATTTATAACAGCCTTAGTACTTTGGAACTTATGTTGCCTTTGTCGTGACCCTCTTCCCACTAGTTCACCATTAAGAACTTGAGTCCTCCAGTCGAATCGGGGGGTAAGCCTCCGCCACTCCAGACAAATACCATTCAGACTATCCAAAACAGTAGTGGACTTGTGGAAAAGTATTGATGTAACTTTCCCAAGTATCTAAGAATCTGTCTACCCTCTTCTCTCCCTCAATCTGAGCCTCAATCCACTCCATATGAAATAAGTGGCTCAGTTTGGCCTGGAAAATGTTTAGAGAAGGGGGTTCATGAGAAATCCATTGATGCAAGATACACTTCTTCCCCACTGCTGACAAAATCTTAGCCAGTCGTTACCCACCCTTTGTGGCTCCTTAAATTTCAGTTGCCATTCTAACTGTGTCTGCTAAGTGCCACGCCCACTCCCCCTTCCTCCCAGTGCGATTTCTGGCTGGCCCATTCATAGCATATGTGTTACAAAATATAATTACATGTGGAAGCAACCAGCCAGCACAACAGACATGAGAACCGTGCTGAAGGGCATAGAGTCTGGTGTCCTGGCATGGGCGGATATTCTGGGATACCAGAATACTGGGCCAGTGCCATTGGCCCCCAGGCTCTTCCGTACCCTCCCAGGGTAATAAATAGGGTGGAATGGTAACGAATAGGGAATAATGGCAAGTCGCCCTCTGCTGTGGTAGCAGGTAACTTGCCTCCCCCACCAAAGTAGTATGCGGGTCCCTTGGACCCCTTACTAGTCAAGGTGGTGAGAGTAAAAAAAACACAACACAAAAATATTAGCAATAAAGTGATGGTACACCCCCCTAGACATAATTCTGAAGCTACAGCACTTAAGGAGCAGGAAATAAGGATGGGTATATTTGGCAGGTGGGTACAGCAGGGGTGGGTATGGAGGGAGAGCATTCTCATAATGAGGTGCCTGCTGGTAGTGACATCCATCCCCAAAGCAGTGCTGCCCACCTTAAATTCTGTCTCTTCCTATGGGAGATCCACCTATGTAAGCCAATAATTCAAGATTCTAACTTTTAAAAGTCCTTTCCTGGCAGAAATAAAAACCAATATATACTTACATGTTCTTCCACCACCCCGCAGCTGTACCGCTAGGTCCCATTCCTGAGATCAAGTCCTGAAGCATTTACAGCACCTAGTGATCCTTGGGTGCTTGTCTACCATTTGCAAACTGATGGACAAAGCCTACCCCCTGCTTTTGTCAGTCTGGGGGCAGGCTGGCCATAGGGAGAGCATGGAGAATTCATGGGTGTGGGGGTCATGACCACACCTGCCTTGTTATCTGTCTCTCCAACACTAAACCTTCAGGGCCATAATCTTTAGAGCAGTCATATTTACCTGCTATAGCCTCAGCTGTGGAGCGAACCTAGGGATGACATGGGCAGGTCTTGGGCTGTCCAGGGGCCTATAAAATCCCAGGCTATTTTTTTGCCCCAGTCTCCACCTCGGCACACTGCCAGCCACCACAGCATGTGATCTCACAAACAGGTTATTATTAAACTGTCAGACCTAGAAGTAACTGCTTTGATTTGTTTTTTTCTTCTTCCAAGATAGGGCCTTTCAATCAGAAATGACATAGGTAGAAACCCACTCATGTGCAAAACAAGTGGAAGATATAAAATAGAATAATGGTTATAAAGATAATAGCGGTAGGTTTCATCCTCACCATTTGCATCAAGTGCAATGAGATCTGCTGCGTGAAGCACCTCCACATATAGCTTCTGTTCTGTCGTTTCATAATAGCACTTCACGCTTATCCTTCCATATTTACTGTGCTCAGCTGATCTCTGAAAAGATAAAATACTGGTTAAAGTGAGTCTTCAAATGAGGAAAAAAAAGCTACCAATGCAGGCAATAACAAGTGATTCCGAATTGATCTGGGGTCAAGGCCCTGTAGTACTAGAGGCAGTGGTGAATGGAATTACCTGCTCTTTGATATTGTCCATGTAATATTTTTCAATTAATTCACTCGTGGAACATCTATTTAAACGTAATTCCTCCTCCAAAAACTAAAATAAAATAGATATAATCAACATTGTAAATTCTTGTATGCATAAAAAGTTTACAATATGAATTTTGCAAATTCCATCTAAATCATATATTATAAAATGTATGAAGTGGGCTAACTATAAAGGTGGCTCAAAAGCCACACGGCACAGCCAGGTATCCCACCGGAGCATGACTGTGCTTAGCCATGTACCCTGGGGGTTTCCCGCTCCCTCTGGCAGTCTTTGAAATCTGCCAGGTGGGCAAGACGCTTAGTGCTGAGATGCCATGGCCAAGCAAGCAAGATGGGGTTGATGAAGGTAGTTTAAGGAGACACACATCCTGATTTGGGATGTCCCTAGGGCAGGGAATAACCTAAACCTGGAGCCTTTTAGAATTTAGGGCCAGGCATAAATAAAAGATTTTTGGTCCTCTAATTATTAAATTCCTTCTTAGTGGCAACTGACATCCTTCCATTATTTATTATGGGCCTGATTTACAAACGGGAACGCTGCATTGCGCCAGTGCATGCCCATGTCCACTGTTATGTTTCATATTTATTACCCTAGAAAAAGGCAGATATACCAGCTTCCCCCAGCTTTAGCCCAATTTACTACTAAAGCGCAGAAAGATGGAGCAGTGTGGCGGAACCAAGTGCTAGAGTTTTCATGGCACAGAGACCTATCTGGCAATTAACTCATGTCATGTAAGTCATGTCTTGCTATAGATATATTTTTTTTGCAAATATAGGCACATAGGCATATGTAACCTATGATTACTTGAGCCACAAGCAAGGGTGGACTGGCCATAGGGAGACACAGGCAAATGCCCAGTGGGAGGCACTGCTTTGGGGCAGCCTGGGTTGCTACCTTTACTAAAACTCACATTCAATCCCTGCCTCCCCGCAACTCCCCTTCCCCACTCTACCTCCTCATCCAAGCAAATGTTCTCCCCCTAATGATTTAGCCTCAGCCTTAAAGCACACTGGCTGACTGGCCAGGAAGCTGCAGAGATGTCACTGGTTGGTCATGGGCAGGCCAGGTGCTGGTAAAATCCCGGGCTGATTTTTGGCCCCAGTCCTCCACTGGCCATAAGTTTGAACACAAGCATGGCCATGTGATGTATATATTGTTAAAGGGTTATTTGGTTTCCAAGAATGAGGGCTGGGAGGGGGGAACTACCTGCTCCCCGACCAACAGTCAGCCCCACAGCTCCGCTGGATCATGTTGGTGCCTGTGCACTGTCCATCCAATGGCACCGGGAGCACCTTTCTCAGAAATCGTCTGGTTTCTAAACATTAGACCAGCCAGGGGAATGTGAGGGCCTGTTGCTTTTTCGTGGGGTTTAGTAACCCTTTAATTACTGCCCCATCTTTGTGTCTTTTTTTGTAGGCTTCTTTGTACAGTATCTAATATCCCACTTTTGTATACAGGGCTGTAAAGTTGCCCTGTGCAAGGTAACAGGATGGTACCCCCCAAAATCACAGATACATTCACATTGAGAAAAAAAAAAAGCTGAAACCAAGAAATAAGGTGGCTGGTTGCACTAAACAAGTGAAAAAGACTGAAGTGAGGTAGAAAAAAAGAGAGATGTAAAAATGTAGAAAAGAGAGAGAAGTAAAGACAGGGGAAAAAATGAAGGAGATATTGTGGAAAAACAGGAGAACATAAAAAAATTGAGGGATGGAAGGTGACAAGAGAAAGAGAGGTAAAAAATGTGAAAGAGAAATAAAAAGAGAGTGTACCGGAAATTAAAAGTAAGAGGGAATTTGGGAATGAAAAAAAAGAACCAAAGTTGGAGAGAAATTAGAGTAGGATGAAGAGGAAAAGAGATGATTAAAGGGCAGATAATGAAAGAGAGAATAACATAACGGTAAGGAAAACTGAAACAGAATGCAAGAAAAAGGACAACCAAAGAAACAAGGCAATTGAATGGTGTCCCCTTTAGAGAGAGACCAGGATGGTCGGCAATGTCTCTATATAGGTATTGTGGGTCTAGACTTACAACCGAGTTGTTAAAATGGTTGGGAAAGGCTAACTGTTGTGGCGCGCTGGGGGAGAGGAGGGTTGTTCTTGCACGAGGTTTAGTTCAGGAAGATTAATAATATCCCCTTCTTGGGGTTATTCCCGGGTTAGGGGTGTGTGTTTGCTCTGTGCTGGATTGACCTGAGGTGCTGTAATATGAGAGACAGCCCTTCTTGTCAAACAGCAATAATCAACTCTTTTTTCATGCAGTCGGTGACTATCCAATTTACTGGTAAAGACTGGAAACAAAGTGTCAAAACACTTACCGCCGCGGCCCGGGGGTGCTTGACCTGCCCAGGGCCTATGAGGTGAAGAGATACTTCACTCCCCAGGGCTTTTTAAAGACACCAGGTGAACGGCTTCACCAATAAAAAAGAGGCAGCTACATTTGTAGCTTACAATCAGTTCCCTGAAGACGGTGACCTCACCGAAACGCGCGTCGGATACTGGAGTTTGGCTCCAACTGATTTTCTTCCAATTAAATGGATTTTTAATGAACTTTCAACCTGAAGAAGACATCTCAGACATACGGAGCATCATTTCACACACACACGGAGCATCTTTTTACTTTCCAAGCAGCACAGACCATTGAAGCTGCCGCGGACTGTTTGCCTCCCTTCCCCCTAACACAGTGACTTTATCCCCACCACTACCCCCCGCCTGACCCTTGTTGCTACTATTTTACCTGAATAAATTTGTGTTTTAACTTAAACACAATTGTGATATTGTTTTAATTGTGGACAACCAATTCATCGTTGGAATACAAGTCCATATAGAAGAAATCCATGCTGATGCAACCAACTTATATGAGACATCATTTTAACGGCTTTTGGAGCGTCTTCACCTCATAGGCCCTGGGCAGGTCAAGCACCCCCGGGCTGCGGCGGTAAGTGTTTTGACACTTTGTTTCCAGTCTTTACCAGTAAATTGGATAGTCACCGACTGTATGAAAAAAGAGTTGATTATTGCTGTTTGACAAGAAGGGCTGTCTCTCATATTACAGCACCTCAGGTCAATCCAGCACAGAGCAAACACACACCCCTAACCCGGGAATAACCCCAAGAAGGGGATATTATTAATCTTCCTGAACTAAACCTCGTGCAAGAACAACAGTTAGCCTTTCCCAACCATTTTAACAACTCGGTTGTAAGTCTAGACCCACAATACCCACATTACATATAGGGACGTGACCCCCTATCAGTGGCAGCAGCTTCCCACCACCTCCAGCGCTTCTCACAAACCATTTCTCCTTTTCACAATGTCTCTATATATTTGTTACAAAGCCTAAATAATTCATTCAAAGACAGCATAAAGGTTTGTTTTCAGCATGCGCCAGTATAAAGACAGGGTTTAGTGCTTCTTTGTAGGAATAAGTTCTTTTTCTATTTTAAAGGCAGGCAGGTGATTTTTGGCAACACTGTGGGTGTCTCTGCAGCTGAAGAGCACATTATGAAGACAGTAATTAGAGTCAATCACCCGGTAATCTCCGTTCCGCAAAGTGTCCATCAGTAACCCCTGTCCTTCCGCGTGGAAAAAGTCTACAAGAGCCTGTCAAAAAAAGAGCACTCATTAGTAAGATGGACTGTACCGCTCTGTCAGTGTGTCATACATCTGCGGACAAGTGGCCAGCCCCACCGACTCAAGAAAAAGGTGCCATAGCAGGGAGCCAAAACAAACCGCTAGCCAGAAATTCTACTAAAAAGAAAAGGCTCACATTTGTATGGATGGCTTTGTTTCCCTTCTAGATCAGAAGACAAGATGGAGCTAGCTATAGAGTAGATGAAAACACTCATGGCCTTGTGGCTGGAGTTTAAAATATATTAACATAGTATGTAAGGCTGAATAAAGACTTTAGTCCATCCAGTTCAGCCTGTTTAACTCCTTCCAGTGGTCTAGTAGCCATAGCCGGAAATGTTATTACATGCCAGGAAGGCATCAAGGCCACTTTTGAACATTTTTAATGTATCCCTCATTACTACCTCCTCTGGCAGCGAGTTCCATAGTCTCACTGCTCTTACAGAGAAGAATCCCCTCCTATGTTGGTTACCTTTCCTCTAACCTTAGTGGATGCCCTCAGGTTATGGTTACACTCCGGGGTATAAATAGATTGTGGGACAGATCTTTGTATTGACCCCGAATATATTTATACATAGTTATTAGATCACCCCTCAATCGTCTTTTTTCTAGACTAAATAAACCTAACTTGGACAATCTTTCCGGGTACTCTAGCCCCCGCACTCCTTTTATTAACTTTGTTGCCCTTCTTTGAACGTGCTCCAGTTCTGATATGTCCTTCTTAAGCAAAGGTTCCCAGAACTGTACACAGTATTCCATATGGGGTCTGACCAGTGACTTGTACAGGGGTAAAATGATGCTCAGGTCATGAGCACCTATGCCCTTCCTGATGCACCCCATGCATCAGAGATTCTTGTGAAACCCCTGGGATTGCCCCAACACAGTGTTTTTACAGCCCTTGGTTCTATGTCCGGCATCACATCAGCTGGAGCACACTCCAGTATCCAGCCATTTATATAATGCCCCACTTGGGGGTTCCGCTTATTTGGTCACCTCTGAAGTGACCCTACCTTGTTTAGAATTTACACTTTGTTAATGATTTTATAATATGCTGGTCCATATATAGGCTTTCTATGACATAACCTTAAACAATTTTGGGGCTAGGTACTCCCCAAGGAATAAATGCCTTTATATATGACCTCGCCACAAAAAATTATCCTTTAAAACATCACATTTATTTGCAAAACATCACAATAGGTGTACACCATTATGCATTTAAAATCTTAGACAATGTTATACATGTTTTAGACATACAGTCAGTGTTCCATTGTTTTTTTCTTTCTTTCCTATATGTCTTTTTTCATTTTCATTTTTTGATGGGCAAACCTGTTTCACCTAATCAGGCTTTCTCAATGCCCTCTATAACATTTCCTATTTTTGTGCACAAAGAATACAGCGAAAGCAGCTCCTGAGACAGCACTGTGGCCACTTTTTTCAGGTGTACTGGCCCTTTAAGGCCCATATATATCGAATATACTGGCCCTATAAGGCCTCTTTAAGCCAAAAAGAATGCTGCCATGGCGGGGGAGAAAGGCATTTATCCTGCGCAGTCCTTAAATGTGGTTTAATATGCCAAGTTTTTTGGGCTATGTTCCTTAAATGTCTCACTTGTCCAATCAGTTCTATCAATAGGCCCAGAATCCGAGCCCTCCGTTCCCTCTGCCTCTGTTATGTCGGCTGGTGCAGCGCGCTGGCGTCTCTCAATATGGAAACCAACAATTCAATTGTCCCTGCACCACCCTACAAATAATGAAAATGAATTTCAAAGGATCGGTGTGCACATATATGGTGTCCCCAAAGAAGGCAATGTAAATTTGCAAGCAGATATAATATGCGGCCCAGTACCACACGAAAAGGACACCAATAAATTGCACCAATCTATATATTCAAAAAGCGAGGCATGTAACAATAATATGAAATCTTAAATTGTACATTTATTTACATCATTAATTAAAAGGGGGTCAACAACCCCTAATTAGCAACAAAATACCAAACCTATGAAGTGTTAATAAAACAGTACATGTGTATCAACAACTAACACCTAAAAAATGCACACCTAAAACAATCCAAAAACTAACCCCAAAACAATCCTCAAATATTGAAAAATATCTAAATTTCTATCACCAAGTGTCTGGCTGGAACTCCTGCTGTATCCTGGTGCCCCTTTACCCACGCGCTCCGTGGAAAACACCACTTTTACAAGGTGCCAGGAGAAGAACACTCAATATAGTGCGCCTCAGACTAGAGGGAAGCCGGGGATACTGGCTGCCACATCAGCCAGTAGATTTAATATCAGCCAATCAGTGTTCTCAAACCCGCCATCTGGGCGTGGCTACGTCAGTGAAGAAGGCTTTTTTTTTTACTCGCAGTTGCAGCTGGGCCAGCAGCTTTGCCCGAAGTACTCAAGTGGGGTGTATAGGGGGTTTTGGTATGCTTTAATGATTCTACTTGCCATTAGTAAAAACATGGCCACACATAACAGAGAGGTGCAAGAGTTTTTTTAGAGGCTATGTTTGGGTTTTGGTCGTATTTAAAGTAGACCAAAATAAGTTCAAGAATCTATAAGATTCGAGGGCTGCTTAAATCCTTATTTTGGGGCATCCACGTTTGGGATGCCTGGCTGTGTAAAACCACCTGGATCGCCAGTAGATATCCATGGATCCAATGGTACATGCGTGGGCCATGCCTGAACTCCATTATATCTTTAGCCAGACCCATGCCTGCACCAGATAGAGGCTAGCAGTGATGTGGCCAAATGGAGCCAAGTGCACTGGTGCGCCTGCACATGCACCATTGAATTGGCAGGCAGGCAAGTTTTACTGCGCTTCCTATGGCTTTCACACAGCAGAGCATCCCAAGTCAAGATGCCTCGTGGGCATCATACTCATTTGGACAAGAAAAAGCAGACTAAAAAGACCCTGAAAATGCCAGTAATATTGGAAAAATTGAATCATGAATGTAGACTCAGAATCATCCCTCTGAATGTAGACTGTAGGCTATGTGATCTGCTGGCAGTATGGGCAGGGTACACCTGGTCAACTGGTACACCGGGAAAAATATACCTCATTATTAAACACCTATTTTGTACACAATGGGTTTAGGTCCAAGCACATGGGGGCATCGACTATTGGCGTTTCCCATGCGGGGAACATACACCCCTGCAAGCCCTGACACAGTGCTTCTCTGCCCAGCCCCATGATTGGCCACCGGCGGCCACCTGGTCCAGGCTACTTTAGGTGGCAAAAACTCCTGGACCATGTCACTGCGGCGCTGTATTTCGTTGGGGGGATGCATTGCAGGTAAGGGGAACCAGGGCTGGCTAGGGAGTATGCACACATTTCTGATGCTAGCTCCACTAAGAGTGGCCACGTAGTGAAAATATAAAGGTGTGATTGGACTTAATCTGAATCAGTACTGATGTGTCACAGGGCAGGGAGGGAAAGGTTGTCTTCAGTATTGGTTAAAACGTAATGGTTTACCTCAAGAGTGTAATAGAAGCGTCCGTAGAACTCGGCTGACACGCCTTTGTTGGAATCCACTGCATCAATGATAAATTTCAGCAACAGCCACCAGAGAGCTTCAAGAACCCTGTTAGGGAAAATATCCATGTACAGGGTGTAATACATTCTCACTATGTCAAGATAATGGCAGTTCTCTCTAAGTATTGTTTTTTTAACTAATATTTATAATCATGTTGCAGTAGACTATCTATCTATCTATCTATCTATCTATCTATATAAATATATATACATTTAGTGGTTTCTGGTGTGAGGAAAGGTTGGACTTGGGAGATGTTTTTCGTTTCAATACATTTTTATTAATAATAGGAGAATACATGATATTTAACATGGATAAGATGGATAAGATAAGATCTTAAACCGGACCTTCACCATGATTTATCGAAAAGCCCAAACCCTTAAAAAATGATTCCCCAGCATCTAAAATTAATATATTTTAAGTTTTTAGTCACTTATTTATTATTCTTTCCCCCACTGGGCTGCAACTCTGTTAAGGGCTTTAGGACACGGGCGCCACCATCTTGACTCAGAAACATCACACTTACTGAGGAAAGGAGAGTGGGATAAAGTGCAGGGGGCTGGTTATAGTTGTGCTTTGCTCAGATAGAGCAGAGCTGGGGTCAGGAAAATGTCAGCAGTCCCAGAATGCAGAGCAGCACAGTCAGATGGCACTTCCTGTTTGCAGGCTGCCTGATGTTCCATGAGCCGCCATCTTGGATGTTTAAAGGCTCATAACATGCAGTAGATGCAGGTAGGATGATTTTTAATGTGAGCAATCTGTATGTACAGGGTGTGGGAAACATATAAGATAGACTCTTATTCAGAGTGAAGGACCGCTTTAAACACATATGTATGGGTGAGCAGTAGAAAGAATGAATATACATTGTGTACATACAACCTCTATCCCCCTATTTGCTAATCCCAACCTAGCATCAATATGAGACTTTGGAGTTAATTAAGTTACTTAAACCTCTTAGAAGTGGGATCTTTAAGACATGGAAGAGCACTATAAAGATAGCGATGTGTGTAAATTGGATAATCGTGGAGAACTTCCCATATTTGGGGATTATCGTGCTCAACATTCATAGTTCTCCATTTAGGAGACGGGAGGCCGATTCATTAATAGCGCCAGGTAGCGACAGATGAGCGCCAGTAGCGTGATTTTCTCAGCGCCAGCTAGTATTCACTGTGCTTGGCCGGGGTTTGCTTGTTGACAGCGCCTCAGTCGGTGTGCGGTAATGTTGAATACGGGCTGGGGGGTCGCTGTTTCACAGGTTCAGCGTTGTATGGGTGCGCCTGACAGCGAATGGCCAGAGCGAACGGCTTGCTGCAGATTCATTAACAAAACACGCTCCGAATTTTTTCGCGCTGTGAATTCCTTGTATAAACCCCAGAGCGCTGGCGGCGATGGGTGTAAAATAGTTTTTAACCCCCAAACAACCATATTTTTTGATTGTAAAATTATACAAGTTTTTATAAACATTTTGTAATATGAATACATTAATATCAGACCTGTAATATCAATTCTGCACAAATTTTTTTTTTTTTTTTTTTTTACCTTAAAAAAAAATCCTAACATTGCAGAAGTGGTCACAGAATTTTTGACATTAAAAAAAAAAAAAAAAACATTAATAGGAATTAATTATGATTAATTAAAGATTGCTCCATTGAAATGCATTGGACATCGCCAGGGAGCGACAGGTCATACCTGGCGCTGTGAAGGAATTTGCAGCGGCGCTGTTCGTTCCAGGCGGCTTCATGATGAATCCCGCGCTAGCCGTCGCTCTCGCCGGCGCTAGCCTCATTTAGCGTGATAAATGCGTCATTGTGACCGCCGCCGGGCGTACTTGAGTCGGTAGCCGCCGTTAGCTGGCGGTACCTGGCGCTCGTCAGACACTACCTGGCGCTAGCCCTTGATAAATAAGGGCCTTAATGAATCTTATCCTAATATAAGCGAGTACGCGAGACAGGGATTAAGAAAGGAGATTGAGAGTAACGAGAGAACGAGAGGAAAAGATGAGAATTGAGGGGGAGGTCGGGGGAGGCACTCCGGGGGACCCGCACTGTTGGTGAATTACCTAAATGGATTGGACACTAACGTCCCTGGCTTTTAACCATTGTTCCCAGATTTTCAAGAAATGTTCTACTCTGTCTTTAAGAATGCTGTATGTTTTTTATTTACCAAGATCCAGTTTAAAATCTGTGTGACCAAACTAAAGATTATATTTGGTTGTTTCCAGGATGAGGCTATAGCGACCTTCACAGCTAGAAGAGCAAATGATATACATTTCCTAGTATAGTCTGAGGTATTGGAAATTGGTAAGTAGGACACATCTGGGGGAATTGGGCATTGTAATGTTAATCACCGTTTTCACCCATTCCAACACCAGAAGCTATATACCTTTAGGCAGGACCACTAAATGTGTAGAAAGCCTCCCCTATTCCCAATCCTGGTGATACTCCCATATATGCCTTCACCACATTGACAGGTACCATGTACCAGTGTAATAGGATTTCTATAAATGATGTGTTGATTGGTCCCTTGGCAGCCTTGCTCATTAGATCACCCCATGTTTTCCAACGGTAATTCCTCTCCAAGATCATCTTCCCATTTCCGCATGTAGGGTAGTTTTAAGGACAGGGAAATTAAAAACTAAGGAAATGAGGTACCTTCCGGTGTCCTAGAGAGCAAAGTCTTTCGTAACCTGTCATGGTTGTAATATCTTTAACGGACATCAAGAAGAGACGATGGACGATGGAAGATGTTTTTGAGTTGGAGGCAGCTAGTGACTGAATGTGAAGTGTGAATGAGAGAGACGAGCCCAGTATAACCCCATGCTTTAATGCTTGAGAAGCTGCTGTGATTGTGAGGTTGTTGACAGATATTGTTTTCTTGGAGATAGGAGTAGAATTGGTGGGAAAATTACAGAATCTCTGGTCCATGTTCAGTTTAAGGAAGATGAAGAGATATCTTGGAGACAAGATAGAAGGGAAGAAAGGTCTGGGCCTGAGAGATATATTGAGTGTCATCGGGTAGGTGCCATGGCAAATTATTATTGTATGCCCCTCTTTGGCATTTTAATCCACAGGGTTGCCATTAAATTGTCTACCACACCATCTCTTCTCCTGTTGCTGCCACCAGTTACTTTCCTGCAATCATTAATCTCCCCTTAGGCACTAATCCCAGATATCAGTGCCCCCTACCCTTTAAAAGGTTCCATTAGAAGTAGCCATTAATCACCCTTGCAGTGAAAAGGTAGAGGATATGGATGACAACAGGTGCTGTGTGCAGGATGGTGTAGAGGAGGACACGCTATAGCACGGTATACCATGTTTTTATCTTACCTGTAGAGGTTTTCTTTCACCAAGGTTTCACTTAGTATAATTAATTTGTCATCAAGATATTTCATGAGAGGAGACACGGCCTAGAACAGATTACATGCCATATGTTAGTGATTAAAATGACAGATAAATTACCAGTGTTTGAATGGATGAGCCGTAAAGCCCAAATTAATTATGATTATCTGTATAATTATCCTCATATTTGTGAGTTCTGGGTAAACATGATAGCAATCACACTGACAGCATGCTATAAATACCCCACAATGCTCAGCAAAGCAGAGCCGGGCGCCGGGGAGATGGCAACTTATTGCTAATGCTCAGCTGCGTGGTGTTCCCAGACCATCGGGATTTCTGGTGAACCTTGTGTGTGAATGAATTGCTTATTTCCAAATAAAAAGCAGGAATCCAATTTCAGATATTCTCACATGTGACTCACCAGCTTGCTTTATCTTTCATATATCAGAGGAGTAGCTAGGCCTTTATGGCACCTGGGGAAAAAATTGAAAATGGCACCCCCACCTGTGCTCCGACCCCTCTTTGGCGCCCCCTAACCTGCTGCACCCAGGGCACGTGCCCCCCTGTCCCCCAAAAGGTTTTAGTGGCAATTGATAAGTTCTTGAGTATCACTGGTACAAGTATCACTGGTTGGGAACCTCTGGTCTAAATGGATAATTTTTGGGGTCCTCAAAGGAGAACAGCTTAACGTCTTCTGAAGGAAGGTTGTGGTGGGGGTGTGGTTTGTGGTTTAGGAGTTATTGAGGAGCAAATATTCACATCATTCTATGCTACTCATGTGTGTATCGTCATCCTGCATTCGGTGGGACAGTCTTCCCCATAAATTGGGACATTAAGGTTTTCAGGGGGGCAGAGGGACAAAATACCTCAAAGTGGGACTGTTCCACCCAAAAGGGACATCTGGTTAGTTTTGTTTTTCCAGCATGGGTGCAACACAGCCCAAAGATGTTTATGTGCAGTATAACACTGTAAATTTGTGGTGCAGTTTAAGGTCTCAAATACTAACTGCCACTTCATGGTCCATCTCTGCCATTAGTGGTTTTCCGTCCTTGCTGGTATCTCTTAGTCTCCATTCCTGGGTCCATTGAGGACACCATCTTCGATAGGTCCTACCCTCCCACACCTACATTCGTGATGAGGGGGGGGATCACAAACAAGCCAAATTGTATATTTGTCTGAATAGGTGGGTTTTAAGGGCACCTTTTAAAAGCTTTGAGAGTTGTGGAGTGACGGATTGAGTGTTGGAGGGAATTCCAGAATATTGGGGTTGCATGTGAGTAGTCATGGAGGCGGGCATGAGCAGAGGTGACCAGGGCGAAGGACAGGAGAAGATCGGCAGCAGAGCAGAGGCTGCATCTAGGTTGATATTGTTGGATTAGAGATGAGATGTAGTGAGGGGCCGGTTGGAGATAGCTTTGTATGTGAGAGTTTTGAACAGGATTCGCTGTGGGACTGGCAGCCAGTGTAGGGATTGGCAGAGAGGTGCAATGCTGGAGGAGCGAGAGGAGAGATGGATGAGGCGAGCAGCAGAGTTCAGGATAGATTGGAGGGGTGCCAGTCTGTTAGTTGGTAAGCCACAAAGAAGGATGTAGCAGTAATCCAGTTGGGATATGACCAGGGCATGCACTAACAGGACAGAAGGGACAGATGCTTGAGATGTTTGGAGAAGTTGGAGGCGAAAGGAGGTGGCCAGGTA
This sequence comes from Gastrophryne carolinensis, assembly GCA_027917425.1. Classification (NCBI taxonomy): domain Eukaryota; kingdom Metazoa; phylum Chordata; class Amphibia; order Anura; family Microhylidae; genus Gastrophryne; species Gastrophryne carolinensis. Next base: position 68,925,057 of record CM051240.1, on the reverse strand, counting down.
GTGAATATGTGGTTTGAATGAGAGTGCAGTCCCAGAATGACTCCCAGGCACCGAGCTTGGGGAGTTGTGGTTATTGTATTGTTGACAGAATACATATGGAAGTGATCTAACGCAGTAAATTTGTCCCATCTCTGCACAATTCCATGCCTCTTATGGTTTAAATGCCATGCAGTAAAATACATATTTGCTCATTTATAATTTTAAAACATATAAAATTTTATATATATTGTATAAACAAATTTAAAAAACATGGAAATACATCACCAATTGTATGTGTGAATGTTCTTTAAAGTGGACCAACACCCAGGATTTTGACTATCCTGGGTCTTGGTCCACTTCGGTGGGGTACCCCCGATCGGGGTGCCCCGCTGTGTGAAACCCCCCCGATCACCCGAAAAACTCACCTCTCCCCGCTCCCAGCGCCGACGGACAAGCGATTTGACAGCCGCGGACAAGCGGCTCCTCCGCCGCCGCCTTCCGCGCGTCACTCTTGACGTGCGCGCGCCCGCGCCGGCCATTCACAGACGCGGCGCGAGGGAGGCGGCGGCAGCAGCCGGCCGCCGCCGAAGACAAGGTAAGGGGATTTGGGGTGTTTGGGGGGGGGTTTCACCCCGCGGGAGGTGATCAGCCCGGGAATCTTATAGATTTCCGGGCCGATCACGGGAGGGTGATGGTCCACTTTAAGTAAAAGCTTTGTAACCTAATCCTCTGAGGAAACTTTCCCTATTCTCTCAGTGTTGGACTGAGAAGCACTTCCCTGGCTGCAGCATTGAAATTAGATAGTTGTTGGGAGTGGGCAAGGTCTTCCACTATTCTTCTAGCCCTAGTTTAATTTTGAGGATGGCAGACTGTAGATCAGGAAGCTCAGCTCTAATACACCACCCTCTGAAGGTCCATCTTATCCTGTTTTGAGCTTTGTCCAAACCACATTGTGAAACTTCCTGCTAGGGTGCAAAAAATCAGCATCCTGATCTCAGTTTGAGGTCCTTTAAGCATCTTACTGTAGATGTAACAGATGCTGGTAGGCCTTCTTCATTACAACAACATTGATGTGGTGGTTCAGCGATATGTGTACTCCAAGCTGGACACCCTCTCCACCAGTGTGCCACTTATCATGATGTGTTCATAGAGCCAATCATTGATATGGCCAATATTGGGCTTCTGATTTGACCACATACCTTGCTAACACCGATATGTACGAGTTGATTAACTTTAGAAAAGGTGCATCCTACCACTCCAGTCTGGTCCAGTTCTGGGGCACCAATTTTCCCTGGCTACAATTTTATTAACCGGTTTTACAAAATTAAGGAGATCTGGCAAAATCTCACCTACACCCTATGAGAATTGAGCAACCTAAATGAACACACAAAACTTTCTGATTTGACTTGTTTTGGGAGTCTGATTAGAGATGCACATCTAATGAGGCAAGGTGAGGTAGCTGTCACTGGCAGTAGGAGAGGATGGCAGTAGGCCATGGGGGAACAGGTAGCAGTGACGGTGCAACATTAATCAAAAAAGGCTTGCGGATAGCATCAGATTTGGCAGGGGCCCCTGTGACACTCCTGTGCACAGTTTTTACTAAAACTTAATTGAATGTGGTGCTGTCTGCCACAGATTGTGAACTTCTGGTCCCCTAGCTCATGGATATCTGCGCTGAAACAGTTGAGTAAAGCCAAATGCAGGGCTGGGATGGGACAGTGTCCTACATAATGCAGACCAATAGGGCAGCAAGAACTTTAGATACTTTCTTAGGACCTGCCACACGAGGGAGGGGGCACCTTTATAGAGTTGCACCAGAGAGGCTAAGTCCACCACGACAGTTTCAAAATCCACAGAAAACATGTCACATCAAGTAAGACTGTGTTTTTATGAAAACTCCATGATAGAAAGGAGGCAACATATAATTTTAAGGTGATCATTGTCAAGAGTGATTAAAAGCTGGCAGCTGTGCTTATGGAAAAGTCACTCACTAACAATACAGGTCAATAATGCTCCATTATTTAGCTTTGGATGCAGACATACCTCATCATTCTGAATAGAATCTGGTGACAAACTGATGTGTTGAATGTATTTCTTGATATCACCAATCATCTGTGGGGACAATACAAACCATTATACATGCAATGTAAATAATACACAGCTGCATGAGACATTATTACTTATGTTAATAGAGAGTTATTAATTTATCATTATTTCAAAAATGGCATTTATCTTAGTGGGTCTTCATTTTAGAACAGTTGTAATATTAATATTAATTAATATTAATATTAGTTTGTTTGTTCAAAAACTGGCATATTTGGAAGAGGTCCTACATGGCCACTTATAATTTACAGTAGTTAAAGCGGACCTTCACTCTGAATAAGAGTCTATCTTATATGTTTCCCACACCCTGTACATACAGATTGCTCACATTAAAAATCATCCTACCTGCATCTACTGCATGTTATGAGCCTTTAAACATCCAAGATGGCGGCTCATGGAACATCAGACAGCCTGCAAACAGGAAGTGCCTTCTGACTGTGCTGCTCTGCATTCTGGGACTGCTGAGCTTTTCCTGACCCCAGCTCTGCTCTGTCTGAGCAAAGCACGGCTATAACCCGCTCCCCTGTACTTTATCCCACTCTCCCCTCCTCAGTAAGTGTGATGCTTCCGAGTCAAGATGGCAGCGCCCGTATCCTAAAATCCTTAACAGAGTTGCAGCCCAGTGGGGGAAAGAATAGTAAGTAACTAAAAACTTAAAATATATTAATTTTATATGCTGGGGAATCGTTTTTTAAGGGTTTGGGCTTTTCAATAAATCATGGTGAAGGTCCGGTTTAAGGTGGACTAAAAAATGTAAAAAATCTAGTCTTAAATCCCATATTAATTTAACCCTTTTGTTGCCAAGCACGTAACACCTACGTGCTGGCTTGGCTGGGCCTTAAGTGCCAAGCACGTAGGTGTTACGTGCTTGACTTTCCTCGCTTGTAGTTTAAAAAGTAAAAACAACAAATACTCACCTGACCCCTTGTTGGATCCGGCCGGGTCTCCTCTTTAATTTGGTGCCATCCGATCCCCCGTGGGGGGTCGGATGGCTCCAGGAGAGCCCCCGGAATAGGCCGCCCCCCCCCCGCTTCTGCAGCAGCAGCTTCTAACTGTAAAAAAAAAAAAAAATAAAAATGACATTCACTTACCTGTGTGTGCGCTGGCTCCCGCTGTCCCTCCTCTTCACCTGGGGGGCCTCCGATCCCCCCCCAGGACTTACCGATCTTCAGGAGAGAGCCTGGGAGGCTCTCTCCTCTCTTCTGCACGATGGCGGCCGCCATCATGCCTCTAAGCCCCGCCCCTTGGGGGCGGGGCTTATGAAGTCATCCCGGCCCCGATCTCAGGCTTCAGCCTTCTCAGCTTCTCAGATGCCGGTGATCGGCACAGGGGAAGGAGGTGACAGGAGATCCTCTGATCTCCTGCCTTCTCCTTCTCTGGATGCCGATCACCGGCATCTGTCAGCTGAGCGGCGAGGGACAAGAGCTTGCAATCAAAGGTAAGTACAGTAAAAAAAAATTTTTTTTTTTTCTAATAAAATACTTTTTATTATTGTGTGGTGTTTTTTTTTCACATTAACCCTTTGTGAGCTGGTAAGGGGTCCATGAGACCCCTTATACCAGTTCACAAGGCTGGGGGGGTGGCAAGTCACCTGCCCTAGCGGGTGGCTTGCCATTAACCCCCGCACCCCCATTACCTGCCTCCCCAAAGGCCAGGGGGGGGCAGAAGAGCCCGGGCCCACATAGGCTATGTGGGCTCGTAGGCTGCAGGGTGGGGGGGCCACCAAAGCTGGCCCCCCCACTCTGTGCCTACAAGCCCCCATAGCTGGTCCCGGGCTGGTTACTTTGGGTAAGGGGGACCCCACGTCATTTTTTTTTTTGGATTTTGAAGGGTTTTTAACCCTTCAAAATCCAAAAAAAAATGGGGTCCCCCTCCCCGGGAAGGGGGACCCTATGTCATTTTTTTTTTTAATTAACCATTTGTCATCCAGCAGCTATAAAAGGCTTCTGGGCAGGAAAGGGTGTCTACCTATACATATGTGGTATCGCTGTAACCGGGAGAAATTGGGGTTTCTCACGCAATAAGATTTTATTGACAAACTTACATTTTTTATTACAAAAAAACTCTACAAATTGTAAAAAAATGTTTTTTTTTTGTTTTTTTTCACACATTTCACCCAAAAAAATTGAGAATACACCTAAAAAATACAAACAAGACATTTCATGTTAAAGCCCAGACTCTGTTGAAAAAAACAATATATAATTTTCCTGGGAAATCCCTGGAAATCCCTTCAAAAATGACAGTTGAATATGTGTAGCGCAAAATGGTGAAACATCGTCTGGCAACAGGGAGTGGCAAATGCTGCAGGTAGGCTGGCAGCGAAAGGGTTAACGTGGACCAACACCCAGGATTTTGACTATCCAGGGTTTTGGTCCACTTCGGTGGGGCACCCCGATCGGGGGTGCCCCGCTGTGTGAAACCCCCCAGAAACCCCAAAAAACTCACCTCTCAACGCTCCCACGTGAACGCCGCAGCCAATCCCCGCCAACGTCCAGGCGGGGGACAGGAACGTCCAAGCCGCTTCCGCCGCCGCCGCCTCCCGCGCGTCACTCTCGGCGCGTGTGCGCCCCCGCCGGCCATTCACAGAGGGCTGGCGCGGGCGCGCGCACGTCTGGAGGGGCGCGCGGGAGGCGGCGGCGGCGGAAGCGGCGGCGGATCAGGTAAGATGTTTTTGGGGTTTCTGGGGGGTTTCACCCCGCGGGACATCCCGATCTCGGATGTCCCGCGGGGTGGGAGGTGAAATCTATAAGATTCCCGGGCCGATCATCCCTGGGTGTTGGTCCACTTTAAACAGTGATTATTTTTTTTCCTTTGCTAAATTTCTAAAAAAAAATAGACTAATTTTGAACAGTAATAAGTAAATGGTCCTTTAAATATCTCCTGAAAATAAGGACTGTGTTTACTCTTTTTTCAGAATAACTAATCTGATAAATTAAGATGTGATTCAAGGCGGAGAGAATTACATGCATTTATAAATGCAAATATATTGGTTCAAATGTTATATTTTCGCTAAAATGTTCACTGTAAGCAGTAAAAAATAACATTCTGTGAGTACTCACCTGTAGAATTGCTTTTACTATGCATGGCACGGCCTGCTTCAAGAAGTCTATGTATGGGATATTCCGCCACAAGGTGGCGCAGTGCACTGCAGAAGAGTTGTGGCTCCTCCCAGTACCATATAAAAACAGGATCACCAATAGACCTCTCCAGTGTTGACAAGCAGTTATACAAGAAGCCGGGAGATAATAAAGGTAAAAAAGATAGAAAAGGTAACAACCCCAACAAACTTGGAACAATCACCATAAAGAGGCAACCAAGAATAACGATAACAAGGGTGGGGTGAAGCAGGCCGTGCCATGCATAGTAAAAACAATTCTACAGGTGAGTACTCACAGAATTGTATTTTTCCAATTGCATGGCACGGCCTGCTTCAAGAGGCTTTCCTATGCGGGCTCATGCCCGCCCCTTCCATTGTTGTTCCCCCCCCTAGTCCCCGCCTCCGCTAACACGCCTCTGGCAGCTGGGTAGTTTCATTCCCGGGCCGGGCGGGGACGTCATCGGGGTTTCCGGCTGCCCCGGAAGTGATACAGGATCCCAGCACGCAGCCGACGCAGGTCTTCTACAAAGCCTGCCGGCTGCACAGACACATCCGGGTTGCCCACGAGGGAGAGAGGTTGATGCGAGACGGAGCACGGGACAGCTACCTCCCTCCAGCTGTACTACCTGCCGTATAGGGAAGCTGCGACGCTGTTTCCTTAGGTTCGACGTGGCTATAAATTCTTATAAGTAAGTGTACCCTTTTAATCTCATCCCTTACCATTTTGAGAAATAAGAATCCAATCCAATAGTGTTTTTAAATAATTCCCTAGTATAGGCCGTGGATTAGGTGATGGAATATGTGGCACTGGGACTGCTGTTGATATATGATGAGGACAGTGGGATGACAAGAGGTCCCTGATCTGAGCAGACCACAGCTAACGTCGAGTTCCTATTGGGGACAAATCAGGTACTTTTATTTGATTCCTGATACCCCTCTTTGGTCAATTGGACCACAAATTGTAATAAGATTCAATTTATAATGATTGTACATATTTTTTGTTCTTCTGTTTCTCCTCACTTTTGTCTCTTGTCTGCTTTCTGGCTACCCTTTTTCTCTTTTCTTCTTGGTTTAGAAGAATGATGCTCCATATATGGCACTAAAGTGGAGGTGCATGCAACTGTACAGATAAACTAATGGTGCAGAGGAAGCCCTGTTCATGGGCGAAACTAGTCCACCTTGCGATTCATGAGAGTGAACCCAGAATGATTTCTATAGTAAACACACTGTGACGTATATTACTCAATCTGAATGTTGATGTTATAATGGATTTTTGTACCGCTTGCTGTTTGTTTTGGAACGTGTTCGTTGCCCGTGTAGGGCTGTATTAACCATGTCATTACATTTTGTATGAAACTTTATAGTACGGGCTTTGGAAACCCTTAATAATGTTTTGAAATTACTGTAATCGGGGCAGTAGGGGATATTTTGTGTTGGCCCCTCCTGCTACCTTGTAAATACTTATTTTAACAGCTGCCAACAGAGCAGAAAATAAAGTCCTTTTTCAATAATTATCTTGTATGTCGGAATTGATTTGTACTAATGGCGCGGTCGCACATGGAGGTCACAAGTGTGTGGGCTTGACCTATACCCACCTTCCTTCCTTCCTGCTTCAAGAGGTCCTTACGTATGGGACATCCAACAGCAGTGTCCGTAAGGTAGGGTGGGATCCTCAAAAAATAGCAGCAGGCAGTTCAAACCACCACCGCCTGAAGTACTTTGCGACCAAAGGCAAGATCAGCTGAGGCCTTAACATCGACCTTGTAAAACTTGGAAAAGGTATGAACAGAACAAGTCGCGGCCTTACAAACTTGTTCAACAGAAGCTTGGTGCTGAAAAGCCCAACAAGCACCAATAGCACGAGTGGAATGAGCAGTAACCTTAAAAGGAGGAACCTTTCCCCTAGCAGAATAGGCCTGATCCACCGCCTAACGGATCCACTTGCTGATAGTAGATTTAGCCGGAGGTAAACCCTTCCTAGGTCCAGCAGGAAGAACAAAAAGAGCATCAGATTTCCTGAAAGACTCAGTAGCAACCAAGTAAAACTTCAGAGCCCTGACAACATCCAGAGAATGAAGAGTCCGTTCCTTAGAATTAGCAGGGTTAGGACACAAAGAAGGTAATACAATGTCCTGATTGAGATGAAAAGCAGACACAACCTTAGGCAAGAAATCCGGCTTAAGCCGAAAAACACCACCTTATCCTGATGCCGCTCAAAATAAGGAGGTTTGATGGAAAGCGCCGCCAGCTCAGAAACTCGCCTGACCGAAGTAATCAGTCAGAATGGGCAACGCAGCCCCACGGATAGGCTTAAAGGGAGGACCCTGCAGAGCAGACAACACCAGATTCAAGTCCCAAACCGGTAGCATAGGTTTACGTGGCGGACGCACATGAGTAACCAGCCGGTGATTGGCAAAGGATCTTTAGAAAAAAATAGCCAGAGCTGACACCTGTCCCTTGAGGGTACTAAGTTGAAGGCCAGATCCAAACCATGTTGCAAAAATTCCAGAATCCTGGGGATAGAAAACACCCGACAAGGAAGAGACTTGGACTCACACCAGGCAATGTAAGCATGCCAGACCCTGTAGCAGATAAAGGACGAGGACTTCTTCCTAGCCCGAATCATAGTATCAACAACAGAGGCCGGCAACCCCTTATCCATCAAGATGGACGTTTCAGCAGCCAAGCCGTTAAAGCCAGCATTTGTAAATTGGGATGGCGCAGCTGTCCTTGAGTGAGAAGATCTGGATCCTTGGGCAAGACGTACCAATCTACTGTCAACTACACGACCTCTGCGAACCACACCCTCCTTGGCCAACAGGGGGCCACCAGAATGGCTGGTACTCCCTCCTAGGCTATCTTGCGCAGCCCCCTGCCCAGCAGAAGAAAGGGAGGGAACACATAGAGGAGCCAAAACCCTGTCCAAGGCATTGCTAGTGCATCCGTGGCGAAGGACAGAGGATCCTGCAAGGGAGACAAATCTTGAAAGCTTGTGATTGTGGCGGGACACAAACAGGTCCACATCCGGCTGACCCCAGCAGTGACACAGGGAGTGAAATACCTTGTTGCTGAGGGACCATTCCCCCAGCCGAGACGTCCCCCTGCTCAGGGAGTCTGCCTCCTGGTTCTCCACCCCCGGAATGTAGACCGCCGGGATGCAAGGGACACTCTCTTCCACCCAAGACAATATCAGGGACACTTCCTTGAGGGCTCGCTTGCTCCGAGTCCCTCCCTGATGATTGATGTAGGCAACCACTGTCTGGTTGTCTGAGCGAATCTGAACAGCCCGACCGCGAAGGTGCGTGGTCAGCTGAGAAAGAACCAACCTGATCGCCCTCAGTTCCAGGACATTAATGGTAACATGGGCCTCCTGGGGGCCCCACCGACCCTGGAACTTCAGACTTCCAAAAGCCCCCCCAACCGGTCAGACTGGCATCTGTGGTGACAGTCTCCCAGCATGGAGGCATAAAGGTCCTGCCCACTAGAAGATTCCTTGAGTCCAGCCACCACGAGAGGGACTGTCTGGCCAGGGGGGACAGAGCAAATTCCTGATTCAGGGACACAGGGTCCCGATCCCAAACTGACAAGAGGTGCAACTGAAGAGGTCTCATGTAAAACTGAGCAAAGGGGATCGCCTCGAAACAGGACACCATCAGGCCCACTAACTGCATCCCTTGTCGGATGGAGGGATGGGGACACAAGAGCAGAGACCGCGCCTGCTTCTGAAGGCCCTCCACTTTCTGCTGAGGCAGGAATACCTAGACCTGAGAGGTATCCAAAGTCATGCCCAGAAAAGACCTCACCAAAGACGGAGACAGTGAAGACTTGGAAAAGTTGATCACCCAGCCGAAGGACTCGAGAGTGGAGGTCACCACCAGAGTATCCCTCTCGGACAACCAGTTCGTGGGATGGCACAGAGGGTGCGGAAACGGGTGGAAATAGACATGCAGGGCCGCAGGCTTGGTTGCCCCGCTCACCTGCGCAATATAAAGAGCCACCTTCTTTTTTATTTATTTATTTTTTTCTTTTCCCATTCAGTAGTGATCTTAGTTAAGTTGCCCGATAATCATCTCTTATCATAAGCTTTAAGATCATGGTAAGGTACATCATTATGGGAAAAGAGCCATCTTCTATCTTCGCAGTATCACTGCAGAGGAAACACTGGAGAGGTCTATTGGTGATCCTGTTTTTATATGGTACCGGGAGGAGCCACAACTCTTCTGTAGTGCACTGCGCCACCTTGTGGCGGAATATCCCATACGTAAGGACTTCTTGAAGCAGGCTGTGCCATGCAATAGGATCTGCAATCTATTGACTGATAAAAAGCAATTAAAATAAAGTCTTCTTAATTTAATTCCATTCTTAGCTGCAAATCACGTCTCTTCTCCCCTTTACTAAGTCACACCTTTTTTATATTACCTTCTCAGGACAAATGTCATGTTTTGCTAGATATTTATTGAAAGTAATTCAACACAAAATAGAAATATTGCAAATGTAGTTCACATCCAACATTTAGGACAGGGGTAGTCAACTGGTGGACCACGGTGCATATGTGGACCACAGCCACCAGTTTTCCAGCCCCTATAGAGAAGGCAGCCTGCAATGATCACCAGGTGGTGCAGTGTTAGAGCCAGCTGCTATCCTGTGCTTCATTAAATGTCCGCTGGGGTAGAAGCAATAGAATGGTGTATTAGTTCCACCAGGTGTTCTGTTCCTTCGATAGCCCAGTACTACATGCAGAGGTGGAACTAAAACACCACTCTGCTTGTTGGTGCCCAGTGACCATATGATGGAGAACCAAACACCATTCAGCTCTGTCACCGCATCCGAATCCATGCAAATGCGCCAGCCAGCCAGTGTAAAGGTAAAGGATGTCTGTCAAACATTGGGGGGGGGGGGGGGGAGTTAGGATGTGGATAAGGAAAAGAGAGTCACTGTGGGAAGAAAAAATTATGAAAATATCGATGCAACTATTTTTTGTTTGGTATGATGCTTACCTGCCCTCACTCTGCCTTGTACATGTATAGTCCAGGGTGTCATAGCAAGCTATTTTGCATCTATGCTGATGTGCACCACAAACCAATCACAATGAGCTACATCAGCTACTTGAATAGATAGCAGCCAAACAGTAAAACACATAATCCTCCTGATTTATGCAAATGAGGGGTGCCTCTTGCATGTGCCCCAGATTTCCTTGGGTCACAGAAAACAATTGCCGGTTGTAGCTCTGTCCCTGTGCCTGTGAACAGCCCCCTACATTCAGTCACTGACTCACGCAAAGAAGCTGGAAGCTCCATTCTCAGAAACCGGGAGGTGCTATGGGGAAGAGAAGGTAAGTGCCTGTTTTTTTTGAGTGGGTATACAGTGCCTTTAAAGCTGTCATCATATTATCCACCCCTAATGAATTACGATATTTGACAGTCAAATTTACATAGGCACTGGGGGAAATATTGATGTAGCATCCATTTTATGACTAATATCATATATGTTTTCAATGCTGATTAAGCATCACATGATCCAAAATAAGGGGGACAAAACAACCGTGAAGCAATAACATATAAACCAAAGAACTCACACTTGAATTGGTGTGGGAATCCAGGGAATGCATGGGTGCCTCGTGAGCAGCCTCCCTTCTCCAAGCTGGCCTGCCTTACTTTCTTGTACACGTTCTCTTATCTGAGTTTTTTGGGGTAGTATCAGATTTAATTGCCTAGCTCTGTTTATTAAAAAAGAACATCGAGGGGAGGCTAAACCCTCCTCCAAACTTCACCAGATTGCCGCCCTCCACTCCAGTTTACTCACCTCGTTGGGGTATCCATCTTCTTGGTCCCTCAGCTTTTGGGCGACCCCCCGACAGGCAGCGCCATCTTGCCTCCCCAATCTCGTGCCTGAGCAGTGCCCACGAATGGAATGCAAGGGGAGGGGAGTCATTTAGCGACGGCTAAGCTGGCAGCAGGGCAGAGAATCAGGCCCTGAAACAGCCGGATGTTGCCATTGCTTCAGGGCTCAATGGGAGGAGGATTGGCCACAGTTAGTATTAAGTCCAAAGTTCCTGCTTAAAAGCCTTTTGTCAATTACAAAATTGTGTTTTTTTCCCTCTTTCTTTGGAACAGATGATTTTCTTACATTTTGCTTTTTACTAGTGTTGGGAATTGGTTAGTGGGTTTTGGTTCAAACCCTAATCCTCATGAAACCTGACCCCGCTTCAGACACAAGGCTCGATTCAGAGGCACATTCGTCTGGACTTCCGTAACTGTGAAAGTTTTTGTGGGTGTCATTTTTTTGCATTTTTTCGTTAATTTTTCATTCGTACGAACGTTCGGCCAAATGCGTATATGCGCTTTCGATGAACGAAAGCAAATCGGAACATTTGCGTTACTTCGTGTCATTTTTCAAACCAAATCTGATATTTTTCGTTCGTTCAGATAACTTACGTTATTGGTATGGGCTTGCGTCTCATTCAGAGAGCTGATTGCCGACGGACCACCACCCTATAAATCCGTTTCCTTTGCGATCCCCTTACGGGACCATTTTGACCTCGAGACTAGCAGCTATGGATTGATTGACAGAGGTATATTGTAGGTGACGAGCGCTGGAGATGGTGGAGAGCTGCTGCCACTTATAGGGGGTCACTTCCCTATTGATGATATAAGTGCTGGAGGTGTACAATTCCTAACCGATTTAAAAACGGTGGGAGGAAAAGACTATTGTGGCGTGCTGGGTAGAGTTACACCTTAAAGTGATATGTCAGGAAGATTCAATGATGTCCCCTTTTCCTGGAATATTTACCAGGTTAAGGTATATGTTTTTATGTGCTGTGTATATGTAAGGCACTGCAATATGAATGACAGTCCTTATTTTCTACAGCATAAACCAATTTCCTTACATATATATATAAATTTGTTTAGCCGATATGAGAGAATGATCCATGAATTGAAAAAACTTACCGCCGCGGCCCGGGGGTACTTAACCTGCCCAGGGCCTCTGACGTAAGGAGGTTCCTAACGACGTTAGATTGACATCTTGTATGGTGCTGTTGAATCACCTTGGATCTGCTTCAGCGGGGTCTGGATCCCAAACGATGAATTGGTTGTCTTCAATTGAAAGAAAGATACCGCAAATGTGTTTATTCTAAACACACTTTTATTTGGGAGCGGGGATGACAACGGGGAGAGGGGGGCGATGGTGGGAAAAGTCACTGTGGGGGGATGGGGGTGAAAGTTTCAAGCAGCGGTAGTCCGTGCTGCTGAGCTGGTGTGAAAGTCCTTAGTTTTTATTAATATAGTTCGTGGTCTGTTCCAGACCTTTCAGGTTTCCATAAAATATGAGAGAATATGAAACGCGCGTTTCGGTGTTATCACCGTCTTCAGGGATTTGATTATCTGATTTAATCAAATCCCTGAAGACGGTGATAACACCGAAACGCGCGTCGGATCATTAGAAAAACAAGCATTGCCCTGTCCCCATTGGGCAGCAAACAAATAGGCCCACAGACACACCCTCTCCTGCTTGGCCACATTTGGCACAGGCACAGGTGTAAAGCAGCCAAACCTATGCCACATCTACACCTCAGTGTGCCACCCAAACAAGAACCCCCTGTCCCAATCCAAGTCCAGTTCAAGGGGTCAAAGTAGTAGTTAGCCAGGCCAGAATGTCCCCCAATCATGCCTACAAACAGGAGGAGCCAGAACCAATGTAATTCGCCACAAGCATGCAGCGCAACAGCTTGAGTGGCAGGTTCATTGAGGCTTCATCTCTGGCATTGGCTAGTGGGCTACCTCAGCACTCTAATGAGCTATATGGGTGCAAATCCAAAGCAAACAAGCAAAGCCATCCCAAAAGGGTATATTGTTAGGGCTCACCAGACAGGTCAATACAGTGGGGATGTAGAGCAAAGATGTGGAGCAGATACAGGCCAAATAGGCCTTAAAATGGGGGATGCCCATAAAACCCAGGTTGGGGCCCTTGGAGGTGGGCCCTCACCTGGGCCTGTGTGGCATTCATAATCTGCAACTGTTCCAACACGTTTCTATTGGAAGTTCGAAATTCAGCCATCATGGCACTGAGATTGTTAGTTAAGGTGGCCATGTGGCTGTGGCTATTTCGAACTTCCTCAAGCATGGCACTGTAATAATTCGATAAGGTGGCCATGTGGCTGTTGTTGGACCTAAATTCAGTCAGCATGGAGTTTAAGGTGTTGTTTAATGTTTCTAATTGCCCATGAAGATGCTCGTGGTTTCGTTGATTTTGGAGGCGAAATAGCCGCCTCTCATGGTGCCATGCTGACTCCATCATCGGCGCGCCCCTCCCCTGGGCAACTGGGCGACGTAGTTGACTACGCCTCCCTATTCCCCGGGTTGGGGGGTGTGCAGATGATGTGCCTCTAGGTCCACCAACAGCCACAGGTCTGCTTGGCAAATCCTCAGCAGCAGAGCTAACACTGGGGACTGTCGGCTCAGTCTCTGCATGCTGCCCACGATGGGCTGGCAGCATGCAGCCAGCTTCACTCTGCTGCTGAGCATTTGGTGTAGAAACATGTTGGGACAGTTGCAGATTCTGTCCCAGGGGGAGCTGTTCAGAAGGTCCAATGAAGGGTCCATCTTCCTTCAGCTCCTGGATTTCCTCCATCAGTGTGTGGGTCTGTTGGGACATGTAAATAACAAAGGTTCAGTTTGGGGAATACATATGTAATTCAGCAAAAAGAAACATGGCAAGGCACATGCATAAGCAACATCATAAAAAGACACCGTATATATCGGATCCTGGGTCCAAGGCAGCACGGAAGTAGATGGCATGGTAAAACTGGCAGAGGATTCCCCACTAGCTAAGGGATGATGCTGGGCTGCATTGGGGAAAAGAAGGCATGTTAACACACAACTAGGCATTGCTAATGTGTATTAACACATATGGTTCACTAAAACACGGGCCCATGCATGATTGGCAACTCCCCCAATGGACCAAGTTAAACTTGACTATGAATGCCATTATCTGTTAGATGTATAAGTCAAGAACTACATACACACTGGTCTCCTTAACCAAAATAAACATGCATGTACTGGCTGTTCTGAGGCTTCACACATCCCTAAAAGGCCATTATGGGACGATACTCAGCTTGCAAATAGCATTTGCCATTAGATTAGGCTGTTTGCCATTCTTTCTAGGTCAAACTTTAAAGTGGACCAACACCCAGGATTTTCACTATCCTGGGTTTTGGTCCTCTTCGATGGGGCACCCCGATCGAGGGTGCCCCGCTGTGTGAAACCCCCCAGAAAGCCCGGAAACACTCACTTCACCACGCTCCTACGCGGGCGCTCGTCCAATCAGAGCGCTCAGAGCCGCTGTGGTATGCACGTACAAGCGGCGTCCAACCACAGCGGCACTGAGCGCTGGAGGCCGCGTCTCGCGCTTCCCTCTAACAGGGAGCGCGCCCGCGGCGGCCGTTTGTGTGCGCTCCCTGCTAGAGGGAAGCGCGAGACGCGTCCGCGGCCCGCGCATGCGCCGTTGGAACGGGGTTAAGGTAAGGTTTCTGGGCTTCCTGGGGGGATTCACCCCGAGGGACATCCCGATTTCGGATGCCCCGCGGGGAGGGATCTGATTGGCCCGGGAATCTTATACACCCCCTGGGTGTTGGTCCACTTTAATACACCCCAGATCAAGTCTTTCTGAGCAAAGCAAAGCTCAAAACCAAATTGGCTACAGATAAAGATGGAAGTGTTGTATGTAATTGACTCTAAATACATAACAGGCAGTCCTTTGCTAATCTCAATAGTGTTCCTCAAGACTCTGCCAAATAATCTATGAGCAAGGAAAAAAGCAAATGATGAGTCGCCACACATAACACCCCCTGTTTAAATTGTTACCTCCACTACAAGGCACACCCTAGGGGCATGTGTTAATATATGGGTTTGTGCCTAATTTTACATGTAGATCACATTTCACATACACACTAACATTACTAACCTGCAGGAATAGTAGGGATGTCCGTGTCCTGTCGGGCCGAGTGTCCCTCTAAGGCCACAGGATGTAGCAGGCCCAGCACCATCTCCTCAGCTCGGGTAAATTGCAGTTTGGTGCGGAATCCGCCGCCAGTTTGTAAGCCGAAAAAGAGAGTTGCACACATTTAGCTAAATGTTTGCAATACAAGACGAAGCCAAATCCACAAAGTATATATGTACCTGTAATTACGCCGTTTATTTTCTTTCTTCCGTGCTGCATACTTTAGGTCCGATATTTTCCTTTGTATCTGCTCCACATTTTTTTGCTCTTCCCCCGCTGCATTGACCTGTCTAGTGAGCTCCTCCAAAATCTCGGCTTTGCGCTGCTTGCTTGTAGCTTTGGATCTGCGCCCATATAGCTCATCATAATACAAGGTGAGGCCACTAGCCAATGCCAGAGTTTGGGCCTCACCAAACCTGCCACTCAAGTGGCCTCGGCGCAATGTGCGCCCTGTTGCTAGATGTTCTGGCTCATCAGTGGTTGGCGGCAAATCGGGGGACATTCTGGCCTGGCTGTGTTGGGGAGAAATGTAGGACAGGTGGCTGGCTTCTGATTGAACTGGACTTGGATATGGACTTGGGGTTCTTGGCTGGGTGGCCACTGAACTAGCAGGCGTAGCTGTGGCATATGGAGAGTGCCTTTCCATCTGTACCGGTGCCAAATGTGGGCGCGGAGGAGAGGGTGTGGTGGATGATGTTGGGCTTCTTGGCCTGTACCTCTGTGGCCCCTTCACACTTTCATGGCCCTGGGAGGTTGATGCACGTGGGTGGGGTGATGGTGAACTGTGGCTGCTGGGGCTTCAGGCCCGGTGGCTTGGCCTCTTTGCATGTGAGCTTTTCCCATGTGGGTGGAGTGATGGTGACCTTTGGGGGCTGGGGCTTCTCACCCTCTTGGTGTGCTTTTTAGGGGCTGTACCTGTGTGCTTGCTGGGCTGGGCCTTCTTCTTTGGCGCTGGCTCCTTGGTTTTTGTGCTTGTGGTTGCCTTTGTGGTTGCCTTCGCCTGCCCACTGCGGGTTTCTGGCTGCTTAGCCTTTGGCATTTTTGAGCGAGTGGTGGGGCCTGCTGAAGCCTCCTCACACTTCTCTGCCTTTTTCCTGCTGGCTTCCTTGGCTGCTTTGGCCTTAGTGGCGGATTTTTTTTGTGGCATAATGATGAGACTCTGAAAGAGAATGAGCTGTGGCTCCAGGACCCTTTAAATACTAATGCCGGGGTCTGACGTTTACGCGTTCGCGTACGCGTGCAGACAAGAGGAAAGATGGCGCCCGCAATCTTCACCCGCCAACAAGAAGAGATCATCATGCTTGTAAGTGTCTTTTAATGCCTTTAATTTACCATCTAAATGCATGCCTTGCCCTTAAGGAAGCCCAGGAATAATACAATTCTGTGATTACTCACCTGTAGAATTGGTATTATGAGTATACAGTACGTCCTGCTCCAAATATAATACTTACAATCGGGTAATACTCCGCCAGATGGCGCTGGACTGCAAAGACATCGAAAATAGGCTCCTCCCGGCCCCTCAAATACCCAGGGACCTCCCACAAATCCCCAGCATTGAAAAGCAGTTAACGAGAAGCCGGGAGAATTAAACTTCCCAACTATCAACTATAACAATGATAACAATCACCATACAGGGGATCCAAGATAATGCAAAACCAAGAGTGGGTTGGAGCAGGACGTACTGTATACTCATAATACCAATTCTACAGGTGAGTAATCACAGAATTGTATTATTCTTAGTATACAGTACGTCCTGCTCCAAATATAATACTTAATACAATCGGGACATCCAATAGCAGTGTCCAAGAAGAAAGACAACAGCAGGCAGTTTAAACCACTGCCGCCTGCAGAACCTTTCGGCCAAAAACAGCATCAGCTGAGGCCCTAACATCAACCTTGTAAAACTTTGAAAAGGTATGAACAGAAGACCAAGTAGCGGCCTTGTAAACTTGTTCAACAGAGGCCTGATGCTGGAAGGCCCAAGAGGCACCAATAGCACGAGTGGAATGAGCAGTAAGGCGGAAGGGAGGATTCTTCCCCTTAGCAGAGTAGGCCTGAATCACAGCCTGACGAATCCACTTGCTGATAGTTGACTTGGCAGGAGCCAAACCCTTCCTAGGACCAGAAGGGACCACAAAAAGAGCATCAGTATTCCTGAAAGGTGCAGTAGCCACCAGATAGTACTTCTGACACCTAACCACATCCAAAGAGTGCAAAACTCTCTCCTTAGCATTGCTAGGATTAGAGCACAAAGAAGGAAGAACAATATCCTGATTCAAATGAAAGGCAGACACTACCTTAGGCAGAAAGTCAGGTTTGAAACGAAACATCACCTTGTCCTGGTGTCTCTCATAGTAGGGGGGCTGGATGGACAAAAAGTCCTGATCAGAGGGTGCTGAGCAAAGGACTTCTGGAAGAAAATAGCCAGGGCAGAAACCTGACCCTTCAGAGTACTGAGTTGGAGCCCCATCTCCAACCCATGCTGCAGGAACTCCAGAATCCTGGGAATAGAGAACACACGACAGGGAAGAGACTTAGACTCACACCAGTCAATGTAGGCACGCCAAACCCTGTAATAAATGGAAGAAGAAGACTTCTTCCTAGCTTTAATCAAAGTATCCACAACCAAGGAAAACAGCCCCTTCTCCATCAAGATGGAGGTTTCAGCAGCCAAGCCGTCAAAGCCAGAGTTTGTAAATTGGGATGGCGTAGCGAGCCCTGAGTGAGCAGATCTTGCACCAAGGGCAGAGCGTACTGATCTACTGCCAGCTGTACCACGTCTGCGAACCCCACTCTTCTTGGCCACCTGGGGGCCACCAGAATTGCTGGCACCCCTTCCAGAGCATTCTTGCGCAGAACCCTGCCCAGCAGGGGAATTGGAGGGAAGACATACAGGAACTGAAAGTCCTTCCATGACATTGCTAGCGCATCCGAGGTCAGGGCCAGAGGATCCCTGGACAGAGAGACAAAAGCTGGGAGCTTGTGATTGTGGCGGGACGCAAACAGATCCACATCTAGTTGGCCCCAATGGTGACACAGAGATTGAAACACCTTGCTGCATAGGGACCATTCTCCCTGGCGAGAGGTCCCCCTGCTCAGAGAGTCCGCCAGGCGATTTTCCACCCCCGGAATGTACACAGCTGAAATGCAGGGGACATTGGCCTCTGCCAAAGTCAGGATCAGAGACGCTTCCTGGAGGGCCCCCTTGCTCCGGGTCCCTCCCTGATGATTGATGTAGGCAACTGCCGTCTGGTTGTCCGAGCGCACCTGAACAGGCAGGCCCCGAAGATGAGTAGTCAAGCGAGCCAGAACTAACCTGATCGCCCGCAGCTCCAAGACATTGATAGGTGTGTGGGCCTCCTGAGGGCCCCACCTCCCCTGGAACCGCAGGGACTTCCAGAAACCCCCCCAACCTGACAGACTGGCATCCGTGGTGACCATCTCCCAGGAAGGGGCAAGAAAGGATCTGCCCCCCAACAGGTTCCTTGAGTCCATCCACCAAAAGAGGGACCTCCTGACCAGGGAGGAGAGCACACAGACCCTGTCCAGGGACGCTGGGTCCTTGTCCCATACTGACAATAGGTGAAGTTGCAGAGGCCTTAAGTGGAACTGAGCATAAGGGACCGCTTCGAAGCACGCCACCATCAGGCCCACCAGCTGCATCCCCTGCCTGATGGAGGGATGGGGACAAGCTAGGAGGGACTGAGCCTGTGCAATCAGACTGTCCACCTTCTGTTGAGGAAGGAAGATCCTTGCCTGAACTGTATCCAGATTCATTCCTAGGAATGGAGTTACCAAGGAAGGGGACAGTGAGGACTTGGGGTGGTTGATCACCCATCCAAATGACTCCAGAGTGGACACCACCAGCTGAGTATCCAACTCTGCCTGATGTAGAGACTGGGAAGTGATGAGGATGTCGTCCAGATAGGGAAGCACGCAGACGCCCTGACATCTGAGCAGAGACATCACGCCAGCCAACACCTTGGTGAACACCCTGGGAGCTGAAGTGAGGCCGAAGGGCAAGGCCACAAATTGGTAGTGTTGATCCATCAGAGCGAACCTGAGAAACCTTTGATGACCTGGGAACACAGGAATATGAAGGTAAGCAAATTTGATGTCCACAGAAGTCATGAAATCCCCTTGGCGCAGGGAACTGATGGCAGAGCGCAGAGTCTCCATGCGAAAGCGCCTGCCCCTGACAAACTTGTTGAGAATCTTTAAGTCCAGGATGGGCCTGACAGAACCATCCTTTTTGGGTACTGTGAATAGGTTGGAATAAAAGCCCTTGCCTTTTTCTCTTAAAGGGACCTGACAGATGAACCCCAGCTCCAGGAGGCCTTGCACTGCTTGCACTAGCTCCTGAGCTGACACAGGGTCCTGAGGAATCCGGGATCTGATGAATCTTGAAGGGGGATCGGCAGCAAACTCCAACTTGTAACCGGAGGACACCCACCTCCTGAATCCACCGGTCTGAGACATGAAGCCTCCAGATGTGAGCGAAGTGCTGCAGCCGTCCCCCCACCTGGATGGGTGAGGGCGCCCCATCATGCCTGAGGGGGCTTGGGAGAGGATTTAGCTTTGGCACCCCAGGAGGAGCCAGGACGTCCACGTCCTCTGCCTCTACCCCAGAAATCTCCCCGGGCCCCAGGGAAAGAAACCCTTCCCTGTCTTGCACCACGGTAAGGGGAGGAGAAGGAACCCTGACCCCGAAAGGGCCGAGATTGCCGCCTGCGCTGGGGTAACCTGCCTCCATTAGCAAAAAGGTCCAGGTGGTCCCCAAACAGGTACAGTCCTTTAAAGGGAAAACCAGTGAGGGCCTTCTTGGCAGAGTTGTCAGCGACCCACTGGCGCAGCCAAACCGAGCGGCGTATAGCCACCACGAGGGCAGAAGTTCTGGCACACATTCTGATGGTGTCATCCAATGCTGAGAGGACATAATTTACAAAAACATCACAACTGGAGAGTGCATTAAACACATCACAAGGCAAATCATCAGGGGCACTATCAAGCATATTTCTGATAAGGGTTCTAGTGGCCACAGCAGTAATGGCAGAGGCACAGACCGGGCGCAGCGCTGTCCCTGCACATGCAAAGGCGTGGGATGCCAGCTGATCAATACACCGGTCTTCAGCATCCCGCAGGGTAGTAGAATCAGGGTAATGCATGACAGAGGTGTTAGATAGCCCTAGGATCGGGGCATCCACCTCGGGGGGGGGGGGGGGGGGGGATGACCAACATTTAACCACCTCAGCAGGAAAGGGATACTTCCTATCCCAACTCTTTGGAACCCCGGGAAGTTTACTGGGGCGCTCCCATTCCTTGAGCACAAGGTTATGGAAATGTGCCTGCTCTGGAAATTCCAAACGTGATTTTGCTGTATGGAAAAGCTCCCTTCTTTGCCTGGGAGCCTCAACAGGGAGAGAGATAGACAGAACCTCAAAAATCTGGGTCAATAATCTGTCAGTGTCATCCGGGGCCCAGGGGTCAGAGCCAGAATCGTCATGACCCCTTGGTCTCTCATCAGATGAGCCTGAATCAGAATAGAGCTCCCCTTCATCAGACGGGGTATAGCCACACAGATTCCAAAACTCTTCAGTTCCCATAGGGAAAACAGTAACATTAGGCGTCAAGTGCCGCTTCTTAGCAGGGGCCTTACGCGCTAAGGACTTCGCAATAATCTGTTCAACAGTAGCGAGTCTAGAAGACACATCAGGCTGAGAATTCCCACTAGTATGCAACTCAGTAGGAGTGAGGTTTAAGCTTGGGGGAGTAGGCAAAGTGAAACGAGGTGCAGCCACTGGCAGGCTAGATTGCAATGCAAGCACCTGCTCAGCACAGGGTACACAGACCCGCGCCTTGTCAGCGTCAGCATGAGGCTGCCCACACGCTACACACAGCCGGTCTTGTCCCGAAGGGACCCCGGTCACATTATCCTGGGATGCCTCCATATGGTGATTATAGCGGCACCATAGGGTCGATTCAAAGAAACATGTAACAGCTTGGATTTGGGTGCCGATCATCCTATTTTTCCAGTACGCTCGTGCGTTCGTATGAACTTGCGAGTGATTCTATAAGCAAATACGTTTCCTATCGTAAAAAGCCCGTCCGTTCGTATGTTATCTTCCGAACTTGCCTCAGTCAGTTGTCAATCGTAAAAAACAGGTTGATGTGATCACTTGTTGCGGCGGCAGCCTGTTTTTTCGGCCGCTTCCATCGTCCACCTCTTCCAATTACTTGCGTTTGCCTCTGGTTTTCAATGGTTTTTGGCCTCTTATATTCGTTCGTTCGTATATATATATAAGGTCTTGCGCATGCGCGATCCAAGCTACACTCCCCAAACCAATGTGGGCCCTATCTGACACTACCAATCTCACCACTACTACTTCGCGCCAGGCTACCACTTACCTTTATGAACCCTAAAACTTACCCTAACCCCTTAGCGCTTGCATCCTTCTTCATTTCTCGGTCCCTAAAACTTACCCAAACCCCTTATCGCTTGCATCCTTCTTCATTTTGCCGACCATAAAACTTACCCAAACCCCTTAGCGCTTGCATCCTTCTTCATTTTGACGACCATAAAACTTACCCAAACCCCTTAGCGCTTGCATCCTTCTTCATTTTGACGACCATAAAACTTACCCAAACCCCTTAGCGCTTGCATCCTTCTTCATTTCTCGTTCCCTAAAACTTACCCAAACCCCTTAGCGCTTGCATCCTTCTTCATTTTGACGACCATAAAACTTACCCAAACCCCTCAGCGCTTGCATCCTTCTTCATTTCTCATTCTCTAAAACTTACCCAAACCCCTAAGCGCTTGCATCCTTCCTCATTCATTCAAACACAAACAATTTGACATATATCAAAATGAGGTAAGCTAAAGGCCCAAAAAAGACACCCAGGGCACATTAGAAAAAACACTATTGGGCCAAATGTAGTACATAACTAAAAATGCAGCTTAAATAAACCAAAGAATGATAAAACATCTGCACGGACAAGGGTTTTTAGAAATATGCTTTTTTTTCTGGTTTAGGAAATGTTACAATTAGGATGCTGCTGAGGGGCCCACAACATTTCGATAAAGAATGCACTGTATGCAGTTTAAGTCCACTTTGGCATTGAAAGACCAATACTACAAAAGGACCAAAAACTAGCAGATACTTCTGGACAATCTGCTACCCAATATATTTTTTTACATGGAAGTTACAGACATCCTAACCCAAGTTAAAAAATTCTGAAGGACAAAGTGAGCCAAGCGTTTTTTTTTTTTTTTAAAATACAATCCACAAAAGCAAAAAAAAAAAAATGCTGGTTCGTGTTTCTGTCAATAATTATAAAGCTAAAATAGCAAAAAATTACAGATTCCTCTGAAATATCGATAACCAAAAATAGGACACACTTACCAAGCAGCCATGCACCCGAAAATTCACCAGACTCAAATCGCCTAAACAAACCAGATCGTCTCAGGATATAGGAGTCGTGCGACGATCCTGGGTAGCCGGCAAGGACACTCAGGAAACGTATGTCCGGCCCCACCAAGGCCTGGACATTAAGGGAGTGTCCCATTTTTCGATTCCTTAAGGCCAAAACTAAAAAAAAAGGGTAAGTGATAAGGGCAAAAAACATTTTGAAAAAAAAACATGTCTGCACACAATTTCAAACAACAAATGAGAAGCCTAAATAAGGCATGTACACAAAAGCCCAAACAAAAATATGCTGCCGCAAAGGAAAACAGGTTACATTACACGTTGGGCCCCATAATAACCAAAACCAAAAATATATACCTATATATATACTCGTCGGATGCCCTAGGTACGAGTGCCACATGTGTGCAGTCAACAGCACCAATTACGTTGGGCATGTCGGCGACATTATAAAAACCAAGCTTAATGGCGTTTCTGGCTGCCATATCATCCGGGAAAAAAATATATTTGGGAGTTATGGCAGCGCGATTAAGCCTGGTCAGCTCAAACAGCTCAACATCATTCATGCTATCGATGTTCATGCGACGACGCAGGGGCAATCTGCTCTCAGACATCCGGATCAAATCGATGCCAAAAAGCATAAGCCCTTGATGTGCCACAAACTAGCTCCTCTCCATCCTACTCCCGAGGCCAAATAGCTGCCGGCAAACATTTTGGGAAGCAGCTCTTTAATGGCCTTCAAAACAATTAGCAATCACCTCTCTGAATTGGTCGCAAGCCCATGTGAAGCACGTAAAAAATAGGATCGGACGTAAAAAATACGATTTGGACGGGAAAAACACACGAACTAACGCAAAATATCCGATTGACGTCCGAAAAGCATATGTTCATATACGTCTATGCGCGAACGATCGTGCGAATACGAAATGGCCAAAAAAAAAGGAAAAAATGACAAACACCCACCCAAACTTACGATTCTCGATCCGAAATCCATTAACTTTTGCTCTCTGAATCGAGGGGCATACGCCGATAGGGAATAACGCTATATAGTAACCCCGGATGCCCCAATAACCCGGTAGGGAAGTGGGAGTATAATTTTTACAAGGCCTACAAGAAATATACTAAAAACAGGGCCGGGAGAATCCAAGAAGGGTTCGTCCCGCCTGAAAGACATAAGCAGACAAGACCTTAAGTACATCGTAACAAAAGTGAAGGAGATAAAACCGCCCGCGAGGACACTTACGGACCGTGGTAGGTAGGAGTCCGTCGCGTATAGGCCAACCAAGCAGGAAAGATGGCGTCGGTATACCTCGAGGGGCGGGCCAGTAACAGCGATGACGCGGAGCGCGCCAAAGACGGGCCCCGCCCCCCCGAAGAGCGCGAAGCCAGAACGGCAAGCAGCCAATGATGGCGCACCAGCGCCTGAGGTAATGCTGCCGCCAAACGCGGAACGAAGTCAGCGCGCGCCGGTGGCAAATTTAAAAAATCAGTAAAGACAAGTCAGCGCGGCGGCTGACACACGAATAAAAGGCATGTGAAAAGAGAAAGCACAGACTGCATAACATACATATCTATACACATACACACACCCCCCCTCTTTTCCCACGAAGACTACAAGGAGGATGAGGGAGGACGGCGGCCACTTAAATAGGGCCCACCGATAGGCAGGGGCAAGGGGCAATAGCGCGGGAGGGGCATCCCATAGAGGCTCACCATAAGCCTGAACCGCCTACCCTTTGGTGGGGGATTGCGGTGGAGCAGCGCTCCTAAGCACCTAACCGCGGTGCTGCCTACCCTCACCCTACCAGCGCAGCCAAGGCTGGGAGGCATAATACTAGTGGAACGGGTGGGAATAGTCCTACAGGGCCGCAGGCTAATAGCCCCGCTCACCTGCGAGTAGAGAGCCAATTTCTAGTCCTTCGCAGCCAGACTGCAGAGAAATTCTGGGGATTTGTGGGAGGTTCCCGGGTATTTGAGGGGCCGGGAGGAGCCTATTTTCGATGTCTCTGCAGTCCAGCACCATCTGGCGGAGTATTACCTGATTGTAAGTATTATATTTGGAGCAGGACGTACTGTATACTAAGAATAAACGTTTTGTTTTATAGGAGTCTAAAACTCCCTGCCAAACAGAAGTTAGGGCCCACATGTGCGAACAAACACTTATGGCAGCTACAAGGATTGTATTAGGCTAGAAATATGTCTGTTAATGTCATTTATTCAAATGATCGATTGGTGACAGATATTTGTATGCAGTTTTAACTACATCCTATGTTTCTGTTGTGTGTTGTAGACCATGCTGGAGCGCAGGTACTACTACCTGCCCAACTCTTTCGAGAAGCACACCGTCAAACGGACACCACCTTCACCCACACTCAGATCATGCAGCATTGGTCGGACCTGAAACGGCTGCACATGCCCCGGGTGCGGCGGTTTTTCGGACTCCATTTCCCTAGTAAGTACATAGCGATTGCATGCCAGATGTAACTCATGCAGAAGGTAGGCATTTATTTATAATTGCTTTTCTTTTCTAGTGTTGGAAATGGATTACCGAATCCGCCGCACCCGGAGGCGCACAGGCCGACCAGTGCTGTATGAATCTGCAGCTGGAAGTGAAGGTGGTGGATCTCCAGGGCGACGGTCCTACCCCTCCTCTGTTGGGTCCTCCGACCAGCCCCTGGACCTTTCCACAGAGGAGGGGCGGCACGGCGTGGGCAGGGAGTCGTACCCAGCGACGCAGGCGGGAGCCTCTGGTATGTGACTCTTCATGTAACCGCACACACATATACATGCTATTTACTACCAAGCTAAGTCCCTTAATCTGTTTTTCTAGATGCTTCTGTAGCGGGTGAAGATGTGGAGGTAGCAGCAGATCTCCCCCAGGAGGCACATGGAGAAGGTGAGTGATGTGACACACACATTGAAATTGACATTTAATTACTGTTAACTAAGACATTATAAGTGACCCTATTTGCCATGTCTCGACAGCCTCTATTTCACAGCAGTGGCAGGGCCCTGGACGTAGGGTTGTCCCCAACAAGGCATCCGTCGGCCACCAACCAAGTAAGTTGTAATGTCATTCTTTGCAATATGTTGTAATTGACATGATCACCCAGATACATCAAGCCATAGTCAATGGCATTAGCAGAATGACCTCTGCCCACTTCCTTAGATTAATTACTTAACAGAATGACATGTGCCCACTTCCTTAGATTAATTACTTAGCAGACTGACCTGTGCCCACTTCCTTAGGCCCTTATTTATCAAGGGATAGCGCCAGGTAGTGTCTGACTAGCGCCAGGTAGCGCCAGCTATCGGCGGCTACCGACTCCAGAACGCCAGGCGGCGGACACAATCACGCATTTATCACGCTAAATGAGGCTAGCGCCGGCGAGAGCGTCAGCTAGCGCGGGATTCATCATGTAGCCGACTGCAACGAGCAGCGCCGCTACTAATCCCATCACAGTGCCAGGTATGACCTGTGCTCTCCAATGCATTTCAATGGAGCAATCTTTAAATATTCATAATTAATTGATTTTAATTTTTTTTTTTTTTTTTTTAACTGTCAAAAATTCTGTGACCACTACGGCAATGTTAGATATTTTTTTTAAGGTAAAAAAAAATAAAATAAAAATTTGTGCAGAATTGATATTACAGGTCTGATATTAATGTATTCATATTACAAAATGTTTAGAAAAACGTATATGGTTGTTTGGGGGTTAAAAACTACTTTTAAGCCATCGCCGCCAGCGCTCTGGGGTTTAAACAAGCATTTCACAGCGCGAGAATTTTTTGAGCGTGATTTGTTCATGAATATGCTGGGAGCCGTTCGCTCTGGCCATTCGCTGTCAGGCGCACCCATACAGCGCGGAACCTGTGAAACAGCGACTCCTAACCCCGTATTCAACATTACCGCACACCGACTGAGTCGCTGTCAACAAGCGAACAACGGCCAAGCACAGCGAATACTAGCGGGCGCTGTGAAAATCACGCTACTGGCGCTCATCTGTCGCTACCTGGTGCTATTAATGAATCGGCCTCTTAGATTAATTACTTAGCAGACTGACCTGTGCCCACTTCCTTAGATTAATTACTTAGCAGACTGACCTGTGCCCACTTCCTTAGATTAATTACTTAGCAGACTGACATATGCCCACTTGCTTAGAGTAATTACTTAGCAGAATGAACAGTGCCCACTTGCTTAGAGTAATTACTTAGCAGAATGACGTATGCCCCCTTGCTTAGAGTAATTACTTAGCAGAATGACGTATGCCCCCTTGCTTAGAGTAATTACTTAGCAGAATGACCAGTGCCCACTTGCTTAGAGTAATTACTTAGCAGAATGACCAGTGCCCACTTGCTTAGAGTAATTACTTAGCAGACTGACATATGGCATCCTGATTTATGTTGGCAACTAAAAAACATTCCATCCACAGGTGAGAATCATGTATTTGTCTCTAAGTAATTTTGTCTCTAAAATTTGATACAGGCACCACACGGGCAAGAGTGGAAGAAATGAATCGAAGGGTCCTTGAGTTGGTGGCCGATATACAGCAGCTGGTTGACTCGTTGGGGACAACAGAAGAAGAATAGTGTTCTGGGTCCTGTCACTTTTTTTAGTTATGTAAATAGTTTTTAAGATTTTAAATTTTTAATATTTTTAGTTTGTGTTTTTAAAATTTGTTACAAAATAAAAAAAAAAAAAAACATCTAATGGGCCCAAAAAAATGGCCTTCAAGTAAAACAAAAAAAAAAAAAAAATTTTAAGGGTCATTTTTTATCACAAATACAGTAACACCAAACGAAGGGTGAAATAAATATTTAGAGATGAAGATTCAGATGACCGGGAAGTGGTTTGGGTAAGTTTTAAGGGCCTACAATGGAAGAAGAACCTAACCAGGAAGTGGTTTGGGTAAGTTTTAGGGGCCTAAAATGGAAGAAGAACCTAACCGGGAAGTGGTTTGGGTAAGTTTTAAGGGTCCAAAAGGGAAGATGGAGAATAGCGCTAAGTGGTTGGGGTGAGCTTTAAGAGTCCAAAAGGGAAGATGGAGGATAGCGCTAAGTGGTTGAGGTGAGCTTTAAGGGTCCAAAAGGGAAGATGAAGGATAGCGCTAATTGATTTAGCTAAACATTGTAGTAGAAGTGAGGGTGGCAAATATGTAGGCGAGCACTTTAATGAGTTAAGTTTCTAGTGCGCAGGCGCAAGATCGTAAGGATTTCCGTCTGGACGATCATTTTTTGAAAAAGGGAAACAGAATTTATCGGGAAACGTAAAGGATTCGTGGGAGGAGACGATGGAAAAAGGGCAAAAACGAAAGCCTACGTTGTAACATGAGAAAATGAAACGGAAAAGTCACGCTGGAAAATGACATCCTCGTACTCGTACTCTACCGTACGAACGGACGGAAACTTTACAGAAGGATTGCAATGCATGCATAGAATCGCTCGCACACTCATACGAGAGCGGGAAATTAAAAAAAAAAAAACAGATCGGCACTAAAACGAAAGTATTTTTTTGTTTCTCTGAATCGAGCCTACAGTGTATCATCCTACAGTACAAGGCAGAGAGGTTGTTTAGTTCTCTTTAATCCCTCTATATTGTCTAAAATGGGTCTCTCCCTAGCATGGCTAGTGGTTATGTTTTGATCCAAAAAAACAATAACATGGGATTATTTCAAGAATGTAATCTTTTTAAAGTCTGCTCACTATTTAACTTACAACAAATGATTTCAGTATACCGATTAGAGAATCTTTAAAAAACATTTGTGGGGAGAAAAGCCACTATTGATTTTTATGGTCTGCACCAGGAAAACCCGACTACCCTGCCACTGTCCACCAACCTCCTCTAGGTTTCCCTTCTGTATTGGTAAATTATGCTAGCTCTAAATAACTTTTATATCTGAGCATCGTTCATGTGTGCTATTGAATGTTACATTTTATAATAGAAATATCAATATACAGATGCTATAAAATGACTCAAAATGTGATGATAAACAAGATACAAATACAACACAAGTAAAAATGTTTGTATATACCAGGAAAAGAATGCCAGTATAGTGATGTGATACCCAGCACCTAGTCTTGGATGTTGTAGCTCCAAGTAGATGTAGATTGGTAAGGATTTATTATAGGAGTATTGGTTATAGGAGAAGCCTATAAGAACATTTGGCTCATTTTAAAGTTTGAAGATATTTAATAAAATATACATTTTATTTGGCAGAGAATGCTTTCCTAAAACAGAAAGTATTTACATACTTGCATACAAACTAAGTATAGCAGGATTTACCCCAGAGTCCTTTGCAGTAGGTGGAGCCATGCAAATTATCTCTTTAGATCATTAAAGCTATTCCCAGAGCCTGCTGGAAGGTGGGGTGTTGGATTTAGTTTCTAATTTTTACACAGTCATCTACTCTCACCTGTGGATACATGTTTTGGAGTTCTGCCACTCATCGGCACAGGGAGGAGAAGTATATGGCTGTTTGGAGTGCCAAACATAGTCAGTAGCCGGGCTAGGGAGAGGTTAGGCCATATAGAGGGATTAAAGAGATCCCTCTAGATGGATCACTAACATGTCTTCATACATCCCCGTCTATTGCCGTCCAGATCTTGTTACAGGGCATTATCTGTGTTGCTGAAACATTTATTACCACCATACTACACTAGCCTGCACCTTAAATTTTGTTTGGTAAATGTTACAGCATGTGGGAAGTGGCATAAAACCAGCAGAATGTGTCTTATGCTACCTGCACAAACTCGGATCCCACCAGTTTCCACTAGTTAGAAACAACAGTGGTGGCAACCACCAAAAATAATTTAGCCAAAACTTACCAGAAAGTAGTGGCCATTATAAATCAGGCCCTATATATTTTACACTACTATTCACATCCAACTATGTTCATTAAAAGGGCTCAAAATCTAAGTATGTTCTGGAGTATGTTCTGGAGAACATCCCGCCCTGCCACCCACATACCTTTTCTGTTAGTTGCGAGATGACATTCTTGACCTCTCGTTGCATGTCTATGTCAATGTTTTGAAGCTGGGTGTTCAGGGTTTTCTGTACCTGCTGCTTCTCATCCAAACCAGATTGCTGTTCTGACGCTGTTTCTTGAGGCTTCCAATCAAAGTCTTTTAAGACATTGGTCATGTGCTTCCGTACGTGCTCAATGTTGTTCAGGATAATACACAGCTGAGCAAGTAAAACATCCAAGTTAGCTATTTGTTGTTTGGAAAAACTATTTCACAAAGTTATTTATTTTTAACACCACACCACAATATTCTATCCTTACCAAATGGTCAGTGTTAGTATGAAGTTCATTGTCTCCTTGCTTATAAAACAGCCAAGCGATCTTATGTTATAAGTAGATCACATGTCAGACCCGGGGACCAGATGCAGCCCTCCAAGCCTTCAGTGGGCCCAAGGTCCCCCATTCCGACAATGCATGGTTGCACTTACCTGTTCTGTAACAACCATTTGTCCAGCTGACTGGTGACTTTTGTCTACTTTCCGCCTAATAGCCTCTGAATAGTAAATTGCTGCTTTGCAAATGTCCTAGACAGTGAAAAGTAATACAATATTACCAGGGGTTTGTGTTCAAATTGTATTTAAACAGAGTGCATGATTTATTCTGTAATTCAGTCACATAATAATCTAATCACAATTCCGATTGTCTAATTCATGTATCAGTTACATGGCTTCAAGGAATAATTCAGTTTTAGGTGGAATCTGAAGAAACGTAATTTAAAATATTACATTTACTCTAAATAGACCAAGGATTAATGACAATTACCCCCACCCACCTGCCCACTGCGATCAGCACCTACTATGTGTAAAATGTATGTTGATTGCTTTAGAGGCTTGGCAGACATTCGGAATTTAGGTCGTTGTGGAAAAGGAGGGGGGAAGAGGTTGGTTTAGGGTGACAAGGAGAAGCCTGTCGGCCAAGAACAAACTTCCCCTTATTTGTGAAGGTTCTATTTTCTTAATACTCCTATTAGTTAGGTAAATATTTTATATATTACATCATATATATATATATATATATATATATATATATATATATTGTTAAAGGATGTCTCCCAGATTAACACTGATAGTATGTGAGTCTGAGTTTCTGCCATCTGTCTATGCCCCATGAGTACTATAGACTATATTGACATCAAGTACACCTATATTCTCATATTCACACCTAGCTGCCAACTACTTCAATAGCTGGGGTGTTTTCTGGGCTGCAGCACATTTCCCCTTGAAAAGGAATCCTTGAATTCCTAATTAGGTTAGCCTCCGACTCAGGCACTCAAATACATATTAGCCAAGGATATTATTTGTGGAAGAGTGATGTAACTCCTGAAATATGGCAGTTATGACTATATTGATGAAAGAGTCTTATTCAGGATTGTAAGACCTTTCATTTGATGTATGGCATACATATATTGGCCAAAGAGTGATAATCCACATAGTATAATACTCTGTTTGATATGTATTTGATGTTTAGGTTCATTTAACTAAGAAATTAATGGGGATCATGAATTTCTTGGTTACAATATAATAACATGCATATTGTGAGAGTTATACCCTGTATAGAATATGTATCTAATCTCACAGAGGCCGGTTGTAGGCAGATCATTGCAGACACACCCAGGAGGCTGGGAATGCTGGCCACACCCCCTAGTGTTGGTGTATTAGGAGACTGCTTGGAGGGCTATTCAGTCAATGGATGGACCCCCAACCTGGATGCAAAAATAATGGCTAAGTGCTAAGTTTTTCTCCGTTATCTCTCTCTCCACTATACCATTTATTATACTGTAAACTTACTTTATCTTAACATGTAACAACTGCCTGTAATATCTAAGGTTATCTGGGGAAACTTCATGAACATACTGGGTTAGTGATTTACTGCGCTGGTAATTAAACCCATTTTCATTTATATATCTTACTGTGTGTGGTGAATAATTCTCTCACACAATAGATTGTATGTGCAAAGTATTTGAGGGAAGATATTTCTTCTTTGGGACATTTCACTGGATGTATGAGGACAGTCTCAGCGACCATTGGTTTGTATCAGATTGATGGTCGTTGGGCTGATATGACCATTAGTATTTGTGATATTTATAATATTAATCTCTAATAGAAATCTCTAGTAGAAATATTGGAGATTAACGTGCAGCAAATATTAATTTAAATCATATTTTCCTTCTATATATATATATATATATATATATATATATATATATATATAAATTTTTTCCTAGCCTACAGATTTCCTTTAAGACTCAAAAAAAAGTGTATCAGTCATCTAACTAGCATAAACATTCAAGTATTAACGGATCCTCCGCGTACCTTTTACTCCAAAACTTACGTCAGAAATCTGTGTTAGAAACACAAAGGCCTCAGTGGAGTCCGGCCAACCAAGCTGTGCCCAGAACTCTTTGATTTGTGAGAAACAGATTGTGACATCTACCGCTGAGTTGCTGTGCTTACACAGAGAGTCCACGTATTCAAGCTGCACAAAACACAGGGAAATCCAAGCATCAAACTGTACACAGCCTCCAATCAGCAAGACGAATGTCACAAAAACTGTCACTGTTGGCATTGAAACTGAAAGTGAACACAGACCTAAGAACTACTATGATATACAGTATAACACAGTATAATACATCATTTACCAAAACCAATAGATCGTAAGCCCTCAGTGTATTGTGCATTTTTGTCAAATCTGACTCAAAATAGCTGTGTATTGTAAGTACTTTAATTGTTTTACCCTGTATGTAATTTTTCCTCTGTCTGTAATGTCTATATTGTACGGCACCACGGAAAATTATGCTGCTTTATAAATGAACAATGAAAATAATAATGCTGGAAATAATTAAAAGATGAATGTCTGTAACAAGCATTTTGGATGCTTTCATGTTTTATCTTTTCAAACTATTATATCTTGAAAATGCAAAATACCGGTAATTGCGTGATTGCATAGATGCTGATGATGCATCGCTAGGCTATATGTATCCTGAGATATGTGGTGGGAGAATAAAAGCTTTTCACAATATGATGTTGTGACACTATATCGAAGAAGGTTATCTGAAGTTTTATATGGTTAGGGTGGCACACAAAGTTTTTTAGTACATTCAAGACTTTGCTATCATATTGTGATACTGTGCTTGTGTGACGTGTTTGCAGTGATGGCTAGTTTAAGGTGTCAAACTGTGAGGATAGAAATAGGAAGTATTAATTAGACTGGGAGTGATAGGATATAGATAGGAGTTAAAGCTAAAAGCAGCAAATACACAGTATGGCAGTTGTGAGTATAAGGCCATAGCCAGCATAGGGTTTAGCTGTAAGTAAGGGGATGAGTCATCAGGAAAGAGGCAATAAACAAGAAGCAGTTCAAACCGCAATTCAAAAGAGCTGGTTTGGACAGGTCTTGGTGGAAGCCCAACACATGTCAAGGGTGTTTTTACATGTGAGACAAGCGCATAAATTGCAACAAGTGTTGTAGCTCATTTTAGGATAACGACAGTTGCTCAATTTCAATATGTTTTGCTGCATTTATTTAGACTGATGCCCAAAACACTTTGATATGGAAGTCCTCAGCAAAGTCTATTTTCAACATACAGAGAACATTTGTATTTAAAAGTGAATTCACAGAAAAAAGGTATTAAAAGATTGGAATGTACACACAAACTAAGTAGATTACAAGAATGTGACCATGGAGATCTTCTGCAGAGATATTTGGTATTGTAATAACAAAACTAGCTAAACTGTTGACAAGGAGGTTGAGTCAGAGCCAGGTAAGAGAACTCACTGTCAGGTCCCGTGGGACACCCGCCTTCTGAGTAAGACCGCAACCCCCAATCTCCGCTGCTAGCTTCACCTATAGTCAAGCCCCTGTCTGCCGGGACGCTTTATACGCCTCACCGGGCACGGTTGCCCCCAGGACTTCATAGCACAAAGGATGCAGACTTACGGGGAGGAAGGCGGATGAACCAGGAACGAGACTGGGCAAGGTCGGGCAAGCAGGGGTCATACACGAGATATCAGTCCAGACAAGCGCGGCACCAAAGGATGAGACGGAAGATTAGTCAAAGTCGAGCCAAGGGTCAAGCCGGAAGGTCACGGGTACGCAGTACAAGGGAGTAGGCAAAATCGGAGTCAGAAACAGGCAATGGTCGGTCCAGGCGGCAATCACGGGATGGTCAATACACAGCAAGATCAAACGGAAAGTACAGATACGGATAATCACACCCAGCAGCACGCTGTCACGGGCAAGGAACAACTGCGGGGAACCAGGCTTTATTGGAGGGGAACTGATGGGATTGGATGGGAGGAAGTAGCTGATTGGTGCACATAAACAACCTTGGGGGGCGTGTCTGCTCGTCCCCGCTCGCTCCGCCGCCTGCCGGAGACGCAGCCGCCGAGCGGGGACGGAGGCAGACAGGCGCCGGAGCCCGTGCCGCCTGCAGATGCCGCGGGACCGGGCAAAAAGGTGAGTTGTTCGTGACACTCACTCCTTAATTAGGAGTGAACTGCCCTTATATTTCATTGTCTACCTTGGGGTTGGATCAACACCAAGCTGATATTTACATCCGGTTGTTGAATCAGCCCCAAGGTAGACAATGAAAGTGAATGGCAGGTTTTTACCTCGGCTCTGAATTGCCCCAAGGTCCTAAATTAATAACACAACCAACTTATGAAGATTGACTTGGGAAATAACTGTGCCTACCATGAGGTGGGACACAGCTTTCAGGGATCACACTTTGTACTATTCATAAGTAGGACCATATGTACACCCCTCCCCATTCATTTGTTTAAATACAAAAAAGAGAGTCTACTTGGAAGTGTCTTCTTTTCTACTACTGACTATTATTTCCTCTGTGTCTCCCTGTCTCTTTCATCGTCATTCCTCATTTTCTATTCTTTTCCCATTTCTTCGTTTCTCCTGTGGCTAAATGAAGGAAAGGGGAGAAACAGCCCACACTCCTCACTGCCTGGAATCTCATCAGAAACTAAGAGACCTCAACAAGAAGATGATTTTATAGGCCAAGGCAAGAATTTGGGAAGGTATTTAATGAGTTATGGTATCTTAGTGACATCACTTTCATACCAGCCTATACTCTTTATGTGCTAAGCTGGTAGCCTTTGAAGCGGGTGTTAAGGAATTTAGAAGTTTGACCAAATCCAGGTAAAATCTAGTTCAATCTTTTAGGTCAGCAGACTGCTTGTAAATGCGAGGCAGTGTCTATGTATAAGTTCATCAAATTTTACATACAGACCAGCAAGGAGAGATGAACAGCTGACCCTTTCAATCAATGTACAGGCTGATGTAATGTGTGCATTTGGTTACATATGGTGATGTACGACTCGTCCAGTGATTGGCTCCAACAGACTATGTCCTTAAATGTTTTCTCTGTTAAACTATAATAAACCGCCAGGCCTAGACGGACACACACACGGAGAGAACGAGATGGCCTAGGATAAGAAAGCATATATCTGTGTCTGTGTATGTATGTGTGTCTTTGTGTATGTCTTTAAATGGCATAATCAAGATGTTCAATTTCCCTGACACGGGGACCTTGTGCTGTTTTTTCGAATAGGTTCAGCAAAAGACAATATAGGGACACATTGTAAGCTATCATTCACTTTAAGTCTACTGAAACCCACCCTAAAAAAATCAATAGGCCACATCTTTATTTTTCAAACTTTGGACGTCAGAAGGAGCCCAGTAGCTGTTGATCTAACAGTAACACTGATGAATCTTGGCTAATCAAAGGCGTTTTAATGTATGCCCATTTCTTGATCATTCTTCTGAACTTGACTCTATCTCCAAATTTATCCCTCAAGTGAAAGTGCCGCTGTTCCCAGGGGAACCGAAAAGATAAAATAACTGCAGGCAGCTTAGGGTGTATGATCTCACATTCTTTCATGTCTTTACCTGTTAGGAATCGCACAGCACCCCTAGAGCTGCAGATTCTAAGGTGATATGCTTTTGAAAAGTATGGAAAGATAATTACACGAACAAGCAATGTACGGAAAACTTTTAAGATTCCTTTTGGTTTATTATGGCCATATTGGAGACTATGGGATGCCAACCCTCCCATCTAAAATACAGACAAGCCTCAAGCAATTTGCTAAGTCAATTATTACAGATCCCCCTTAATCCGTCTCCATTTAACTCCAGCTTTTTTTAAATACTTAGCTGTAGGCGTCACAAATCCCAGCCTTCACCTTCTATAATTGTAGACTTCCTTAATGGGAAAGAACTAAGGAAGGAAGACAAGTGGTTGGCTGCTAATGATTTCAAACAAGACACATCTAATTTTATGGAGGTCCAGTATTTTTTCAGTCATATATTTACTTCTACCATCTTTCGATTCATTTTATTCAAGTTATTTCCAGGACAGATAGATCAGTCTATAATCTTTTCACCGATTCAATGTAATATTTTACATATAAAATAAATATATACATTTTTTATTTAAAGCGGACCTTCACCCTGAACAAGAGTCTATCTTATATGTTTCCCACACCCTGTACATACAGATTGCTCACATTAAAAATCTTCCTACCTGCATCTACTGCATGTTATGAGCCTTTAAACATCCAAGATGGCGGCTCATGGAGCATCCGGCAGCCTGCAAACCCGAAGTGTCTTCTGAGTGTGTCGCTCTCCATTCTGCGATTGTTGACCTTTCCCTGACCCCAGCTTTGCTCTGTCTGTGCAAAGCACAGCTATAACCCCACCCC
Source organism: Gastrophryne carolinensis (assembly GCA_027917425.1). Lineage (NCBI taxonomy): Eukaryota > Metazoa > Chordata > Amphibia > Anura > Microhylidae > Gastrophryne > Gastrophryne carolinensis. Next base: position 68,888,726 of record CM051240.1, on the reverse strand, counting down.
CCTGAGTCTAGATGGCGGTGCCCGTATCCTAGAGTCCTGGATAGAGTTGCAGCTCAGTGGGGGAAAGAATAATAAGTAAGTAGCTAAATACTTAAAATATATTAATTTTAGATGCTGGGGAATAGTTTTTTAAGGGCTTGGGCTTTTCATTAAATCATGCTGAAGGTCCGGTTTAAGCACAACTATTGTGGCTAGTCCCAGCTGACCACTCTTCTCAGTTATAGTATCACTATGCCTGTTTTTTTATAGCAATTGTAATACTTATCAAAACAAAATTCACATACATCTAAAAAAGACCTATGTATAGTGTTACGATCAAAATACATAAATGAATAGTTATATTAGCAATAATAATATTAATAATAAATTGAATCTGCTAAAAAAGAAACCTGGAGGGCGTGGTCTTGCCAGGCCTCCCTGTACAGGGGATAGATATCGACGCCCATATGAGGATAGTGCTATTGTAGCATTATCCTCTTGCTCAATACAAGACTGGCTTGATGCACGTGCAGTTGGGCTGGTCAAACGCGGGGAAGATGCCATCAGTGCAGTGACGCCATTCTAACAGGCCAGAGCGTGTCTGGCACCTGCCCACCTCCTTGTTACCAACTGTAGAGGACCGTCAACGGGGTCTCCACACGGATTAACTCCCCACTGGGATACAACTATACACACCACAGGAAGATAAGTATCTTAACTTTGATCCTTAATGGAATGAGATAGGAATTTATATGGCATCCCTAATTAGGATGCCTTTATATGTTATCTCCACAGACACTTTAAGACAACAGAAATCTTAGAACTGAACTGCTATGTATGTGGTAAGAACCATCAATTCCAGCAAATCCTGAAAGTGAATAATGATGACCCTGGGTGATTTCCAATTATTTTAGAATACTGCATCTGTATACATACCATCCTTTTTATTTTCAGGAAGCCCCAAACAAAGAAAATGCTGCCACTAGGTGCAAGAGCTGTTAACGCTTTACCTTTCTTAACTTGACAATGTGAGTAGTGAAGGCTTTGGAATGCCATTAAAAACTCTTATAAACATTGATGATGTAAATTTGAGCATATCCTTTCCATACATTCCACTTTTAAGCTCAGTAATATGTGTTGAAAAAGCAATGTACCAGCGTTCACATACAGCATAATGGGATCAAGGATGGCTTGGAGACTTGATTGTAACATTATACAAATGTATTTTTTAAATGTATGTAAACAATATTTTTTATAAGGATAAAAAATCCTAATCTATAAAAAATAGGTGTGGTAATACTATAACTGAGAAGGATGGTTAGCTGGGACTACCCACAATAGTGCAAATATATGAATGTGTCCCCATAGTGAGATTCTTAGTGGTTGAACCAGTTACCGTATACATCATAGGTTGAATCCCATTAGGAAGGGAACACCGAATAGGCAATCATTCTCCCACTGACTCTCCTTTCTCTTGCCAAATTACTTAGAATCCAGCACCAAAGGGAGACACATGGGAATCAGTCACACATACACAAACCTAAATATAACAAAAATACCCAAAAATACCTTGTCCAGCTCTACAGCTCGGTGGATCCTCTCACAGGTCTTTTCATGTACAGTTAGCAGCCACATGTGGATCGAGACTTTAAAAAGTTCATGAAACCCAGTCAAAGCCAGTGACTTGTTGTCTCTGTGAATATAAATGTTTAAGGTGAGGGAAAGAAAAGAAAAAAAAATACCAAGTAAGTTTAATAAAAAAAAAAGTTTTAAGGTCACTACACAATTGGAGACTTGTTCAACACACTTTAAGGTGCAAATAATAAAAAATAGGCCTTTCTTCGACACAGGACACTTGGCATTCAGGTGGAATTTGGTGTTTAAAAGAAAAATCAGGGGAAAACTTTATAACAATCAGGCAAGGCACATATTGAGAGTCAAAGTCAAGTCAAACTACAGACTTTATTTTATTTTGGAGACAACCAAAACAAAAATGTTCTTGTTCAGTTTCCTTGACTTCCTGTTCCAAAGACAGGCTTGGGTTTTCAAACTGTTCTCAATGTATTACTGGAGGATGATTTTTGGGCGAGGTTGTTCCTAGCGGGCTAAAACACACAATGAAATTGCCAGAAAGTTGTTGAATAAGTCAGATTGCAATTAAAGGGTTGATTAAATTTTTGGTAGTAATTTTGTAGTAGACCGCTAATTGAAAGTTATGAGTTTGTGTGATTCAGGGTTTTTATTTGGGGGTTAAAACTGGATGAGAATTGTATATTTTCCATGGGACCCCTTAGCAGTTCAAAGTAAAAGTCACAAAAAAAAACACAACCACAGCTTGTATTGATTTGATGGTAGGAGGTTCCGCTCCTACCATCCCAGCTCCTGGCCGGGGATGTTTTGTGAGCCCAACACACCATCAATCCCGATCCGATGTTCAAGCCCCTATGCAGACGTGAACCAGCGCAACTCCACCTTTCTTCTTTCTTTTTCTTTGGCCTCCAGATATACTCCCCCCCTGCCAGCTCCAGCATGCCTACACTGAACTAATCAATTGGCATGGCAGTTCAGGATGCATAGCCCCTCTCGCCAATCAGTGAGGGAGCCTGAAGTGCACCATGGTCTGGCAAAAGGAGCTTGTCTTGATACCAAGTGAAGGCTAAAAAAACGCACAGTGTCAAAAACCAGGGCTGTGCTGGCTCATGTTTCCCGAGGCGGGGGGGGGGGTCGGTCGAATGAGGCAAGTATAGATTTTTACAACATGCCTAGCTCCTTGTTAAGCTAAAGACTTGGCTATAAATCCAAGTGTTAGCAGGAATGAAGCAAAGCATGTGAGCTATGGGAGATGGCAACCTTGGATGACGCAGGAAATTAAATTTTGGCAGCTGTAATGATGTACATTGAATGATAATGTGGCCTGTTATGGGCTAAAGAATATGTATAACTACAGCAGCCTTGTAGGTAGATATTCCCTTGATTATCGGCTTCAGAGCTCTGTATGAGAAAATGGATTACATGGAGTCACGTACTTTAAAGGCAGGTAATCCCTGAACCGCCGGAGTTCACTGAGAGTGATGTACAGCTCAAAGAGAGCTTCCCCAATAGCATGTGTCACATGAGGCTCCTCCTGCTCTGCCGTCTTCAGGCTTTCCATTAAATCACCTACTTCATCGGCGACCTGCAGGGGACATAATATCTGACATTGGCAGAACACTGGAAGAATAATGATAAATCATCATATAACTGGATTCTGGCTGTGGCCCTCACTCAGTGCTTGTGATATGAGTCACATTATATGAGATACTTTCATACTGGTGTAAAGTACAACAGAGCAAAACCCAACAAAACATCAGTAAAAAAAACAACAAAAGTTAGTTAAAGATAAGATCATAAAATATTTTTTAGTAGTGAATGTAAACATGCCTGGGAAACGCATACATCTATCCTAGATATAAACAACAAGCACACAAAAAGGCAGACAGGTCTGCCATTAGAAGGCTTTGGACCACATACACCACAATGACAGGGCCCTCCCCTTCCTCCCCCAATAACCTATATGTGATAGCTAAGCCCCTAGTTGTAACTGGGCCCCAAGGCAGCCAGGCTTGCTTAAGTATTCAGATTCAGAAACTGAAAGTGAAATGAGGGGCCATCACAATATAGGTTATGGAGCCAGCCTGGGACCGAGTTCAAACTCGGGGTACAATCATCACATACAGATTAAAGGGGGCAGGCACTATACAGCGAATATTGTGGTAGTGCTGGCAGAGTTAATGTGGCAGTCAAGAGGGCTCAGGGCAGGGCTGCCATTAGGGTCACCTAGCTATGCTTTGGCTCTTCTTTATGGCAGAGCTCCATGGGCCCCATATTGGAGTCCTGACCTGATGGCATCCCTGAGGACATACTAGATGGACCATGTGCCCTTCTTCTGCCATCAACCTTCTATGTTTCTACTCCAGGTGATAATTCTTCTAAAATAAACCTTAGCACTTATCCCAAATCAGGAAGTACCATGTCCACCAATTTAATGGAGTGCCAGTATGGACTGATGGACGATGTCACATCTTATCAACCCCAAACTCTGTTGGGAATGTGGGACAGGGGCTATTTTCTATGTCCAACCAAGGAAAGGGCTGTTAATAATTTAAATTTTTAGCACTGAAAAAGCAATTCTGTCAGTACTCACCTGCAGAATTATTTTTGTTCTTGCATGGCACCGCCCGATTTGGTATTCATAACAGTTGGGTTATTCCGCCACAAGGTGGCGCAGTGGTACTGCAGAAAAGCTGTGGCTTGTCCCGGCTCCCTATAATAACGGGCATAACCATAGACTTCCCCAGCGTACACAAGCAGTGAGACAAGAAGCCGGGAGAGAATAAGTAAAAAATGTGAAAAGGTAAAAAACCCCAATTGACTTGGAACAATCATCATAAAGAGGCAACTAAGAATAATGATAACAAGGGTGGGGCGAAGCGGGCCATGCTATGCAAGAACAAAAACAATTCTACAGGTGAGTACTCACAGAACTGCTTTTTTCTTTATTGCATGGCACGGCCCGCTTCGGTATTCATAACAGTTGGGACATCCAAAAGCAGTGTCCAGAGTAGGGTGGGATCCCCAAAGAGTAACGGGCAGTAGTTCAAGGCACTACCGCCTGAAGCACCTTGCGGCCAAAAGCAGCATCCGCTAAGGCCTTAACATCAACCTTGTAAAACTTAGAAAAAGTATGAACAGAAGACCAAGTAGCGGCCTTGCAAACTTGTTCAACAGAAGCTTGGTGCTGAAAAGCCCAAGAGGCACCAATAGCATGAGTGGAATGAGCAGTAATCCTAAAGGGAGGTTCCTTTTGCTTAGCAGAATAGGCTTGAACCACTGCCTGATGGATCCACTTGCTGATAGTGGATTTAGCCGGAGGCAAACCCTTTCTAGGTCCAGAAGTGAGAACAAAAAGAGCATCAGACTTCCTGAAAGGCTCAGTGGCGACCAAATAAAACTTTAGAGCCCTGACCACATCTAGGGAATGCAGAGTCCGCTCCTTGGAATTAGCAGGATTAGGACACAATGAAGGCAAGACAATGTCCTGATTAAGATGAAAGGCAGACACAACCTTTGGCAGGAAGTCTGGCTTGAGCCGGAACATCATCTTATCCTGATGTCTCTCAAAATAAGGAGGTTTGATGGAAAGTGCCGCTAGCTCAGAAACTCGCCTTACAGAAGTGATAGCCACCAGAAAGGCTACCTTAAGGGCCAGAATAGACAAGGTAGCATCACAGATAGGCTCAAAGGGAGGCCCTTGCAGAGCAGACAACACCAGATTCAAATCCCAGACTGGTAGTAAAGGCTTATGGGGTGGACGCACATGAGAAACACCCTGAAAAAAGGTTTTAACCAACCGGTGATTGGCAAAAGATCATTGGAACAAAATTGCCAGAGCTGAAACATGGCCTTTTAGGGTACTAAGTTGAAGACCCTGATCCAAACCATGTTGCAAGAATTCCAGAATCCTGGGAATAGAAAACACCCAACAGGGAAGAGACTTGGACTCACACCAGGCAATGTAAGCATGCCAGACCCTTTAATAAATAAAGGACGAGGACTTCTTCCTAGCCCGAATCATGGTATCAACAACAGAAGCAGGCAACCCCTTTTCCATTAATATGGAGGTTTCAGCAGCCAAGCCATTAAAGCCAGAGTTTGTAAATTGGGATGGCGTAGCTGCCCCTGGGTGAGAAGATCTACTGCTAACCGCACGACGTCTGCAAACCAAACTCTTCTTGGCCAACAAGGGGCCACCAGGATGGATGGTACCCGCTCCTGGGCTATCTTGCGCATGACCCTGCCCAGGAGAGGAAACGGAGGGAACACATAGAGAAGCTGAAACTCCATCCAAGGTATTGCCAAGGCATCCATGGCGAAGGCCAGAGGATCCTGAGACAGAGAGACAAATCTGGGAAATTTGTGATTGTGACGGGACGCAAACAGGTCCACGTCCGACTGACCCCAGCGGTGACAGAGGGAGAGAAACACCTGGTTGTTGAGAGACCACTCCCCCAGACGAGACGTCCCCCTGCTCAGGGAGTCTGCCACCTGGTTCTCCACCCCTGGGATGTAGACCGCTGAGATTCAGGGAACATGCTGTTCTGCCCAAGACAGAATCAGGGACACTTCCTTGAAGGCTCGCTTGCTCCGAGTCCCTCCCTGATGGTTGATGTAGGCAACCGCCGTCTGGTTGTCTGAGCGAATCTGAACAGCCCGACCCTTGAGGTGAGTGGATAGGTGAGAAAGAACCAACCTGATCGCCCTCAGTTCCAGGACGTTGATGGAACATGGGCCTCTTGTGGGCCCCACCGACCCTGGAACCTTAGGGACCTCCAGAAGCCTCCCCAGCCGGTCAGACTGGCATCCGTGGTGACCATTTCCCAGCACGGGGAAGGACCTGCCCCCCAGAAGGTTCCTTGAGTCCAGCTACCACAAGAGAGACTCTCTGGCCAGGGGAGACAGAACAAATTCCTGATCCAGGGACACAGGGTCCCGATCCCAAATTGACAAGAGGTGCAACTGAAGAGGTCTCATGTGAAACTGAGCAAAGGGGACTGCCTCGAAGCAGGACACCATCAGGCCCACCAAATGCATCCCCTGACGGATGGAGGGATGAGGACACGACAGCAGAGCCTAAGCCTGCAGGTGAAGACCCTCCACCTTCTGCTGAAGAAGGAACACCTTGACCTGAGAGGTATCCAGCGTCATGCCCAGAAACGTCCTCACCAATGACGGGGACAGAGAATACTTGGGATAGTTGATAACCCAGCCGAAAGACTCCAGAGTGGATGTCACCATTTGAGTGTCCCGCTCGGCCTGAGGAAAAGACTCGGCCACAATCAGGATGTCGTCCAGGTAAGGAATGATGCGGATGCCCTGGTTCCTTAGCAGAGCCATCACTCCCGCCAGCACCTTGGTGAGCACCCGAGGTGCCGAGGTGATACCGAAGGGTAGAGCCACAATCTGGTAATGCTGACCCTGCAGCTCGAACCTTAGAAATCTCTTATGACCTGGGAAGATTGGCACATGAAGATAAGCATCCTTGATGTCCACAGTGGTCATGAAGTCGCCCAGGCGAAGGGTACTGACAGCAGAGTGCAGCATCTCCATGCGAAAATGCTTGAATCTGACAAATTTGTTGGGGCCTCAGAGAGCCGTCCTTTTTGGGAACCGGGAAAAGATTGGAATATTACCCCTGACCTCTTTCTTGATGAGGCACCAAACAAATGACTCCGGACAGAAGCAATCCCTGAGTGGACATCCGGGATAGAAACTCTATCTTGTAACCGGAGGACACTACCTCCTGAATCCACCGGTCTGAGACATGAAGCCTCCAGACGTTAGCAAAGAGCCGAAGCCGTCCCCCCACCCGGATGGGTGAGGGCTCCCCTTCATGTCTGAGGGGGCTTGGGAGAGGGTTTGGACTTAGGATTCCAGGAGAGACTGGGACGACCACGGGTTCTGCCACGGCCCCAAGAATCTCTGCGACCACTGGAGAGGAGGGAGCCATGGCCCCCTCTGGGAATGCGAAAGGAACGGAGGAGGGCAGAGGACCCCCGAAAGGGCCGAGACTGCTTCCTACGCTGAGGCAGCCTTCCATCCTTGGCTAGAACATCAAGACGTTCCCCAAACAGCCGCAGCCCCATGAAGTAGAGGCCAGTGAGAACTTTCTTAGCCGCAGCATCAGCTGCCCACTGGCGCAACCAGACAGAGCGGCGCATAGCCACCAAGAACGCAGAGGTCCTTCCACACAGCCGCACAGCATCATCCATAGCAGTAAGGATAAAGGCCACAAAATCAGTGCAAAGTAACAGAGTCCTATATTCCTCCCCCACACTACCAGCTGTTGTGCCATCAATGAGACGCTTAAGAAGTTTCTTAAGGGCAATAGCAGTAATGGCAGCAGCACATACAGGGCGCAAGCCAGCCCCCACACAGGTAAAAGCATGGCAGGCCACTTGATCTATGCGCCGGTCCTCTCCGTCCCTCAGAGTGGTAGTGTCAGGGGAAGGCATGACCGAAGTATTGGACAAGCCTAGCACGGAAGCATCTACTTCAGGGGGAAATGACCACCTCTTGACAAGATCAACGGGAAAGGGATACCTTTTATCCAAATCCTTGGGCACCGCAGGCAACTTGTTAGGACGTTCCCATTCTTTAAGCACCAAGGTGGTAAAATGTTCCTGCTCAGGGAACTCTAGACGCTGTTTACCAGGGCGAAAAAGCTCCCCCTGCTTTCTTTTAGCTACCTCAGGGGGAGCAATGTGCAAAATTTCAAAAATATGTGACAGCAGATTATCAGTGTCCTCAGGGTACCATGATTCCTCTCCGGACGCAGACCCAGGGTCACTATCGCAACCCTCCTGCTGGTTCCCAGAGGAGTCAGAATCCTGGGAGAGCTCCCCCATCTCAAGTGGGTGACAGTCACCAAGCTCATCAATCCCCACATACATCTCAGTAAGGGGAGCAGGCCTGGGGTCCAGGTGTCTCTTCTTGCCAGAGGCCTTCCTAGAAGCATTCCTGGCAAGCTGCTTTTCAATGTTAGCCACCCGCAGAGCCAAATCAGAATGTGACTCCCTGCCAACATTCCCCTCACTGGGGCCCAATTGCAGGAGCGGGGGAGTAGGTGAAGCCAAAGGAAAAAGAGGGGGCACAGTCCCCAAACTACTTACCCCCTCAGAAGCTAGGACAGAAACTCTGCATCCCTAACAGGCTCACCATAAAACCTATGGCCGGCTACCCTTTGTGTTACAGGGTCTGTGGCTTGGAGCTGTGCTCCAGGAGCACTTGACCCTAGTGCTCTTCTACCTTCACCCGATCTCTCAGCCAAGGCTGGGAGGCAGTGAGGGTCCAGAAACGGATGGAAATAGACTTGCAGGGCCGCAGGCTTGGTTGCCTCGCTCACCTGCGCAAGAGAGAGTGCCATCTGCTAACTTCGCAGTCCACTGCAGCGGAAACACTGGGGAACTCTATGGTTAAGCCCGTTTTTATAGGGAGCCGGGACAAGCCACAGCTTTTCTGCAGTAGTGGCGGAATAACCCAACTGTTATGAATACTGAAGCGGGCCGTGCCATGCAATAAAGAAAAGTTTGACAGTGCCTACTTTTTATCTCGATATACAGACACAATCATTAATGATTGGATATTTATTCCCTCATTGCCTTAAATCCATAAACAAGCTTTTTTCACCTCATTTTAAAAATCTGTGTGCCGGTCAAAGGCACAAGCCTGGTGGTCTCTTCTTGCTGTTGACCTTTTGATATGGTGATGTATTTGTATATCCCCTTCTCCTCTTTGATGTCTAGGTATTTTCCACTATAGTGTATACATTCGGGTTAGGGTTTCCCAATATACACAGCTGTTGTTGTAGGAGAGTCTGTTGATATATCTATCTCTATATATAATTTTTTCAGGTTGTTTTGAAAAGCTTGTTGATATCTTTCTTTATAGCACCGTCACTTTATTAAGAATCATATCCAACTGAATATCAAATTAATTACATTTCATGATCTTGTATGTTATTTATATACACATATTTCTTATCAATTTTATTATTTGCACTATTTACATACTATGTATTAACTGCACGCACATCATTGATAGGCTGACGGGGACTATACATTTAATTAAGGATAGACTTGAGGGAGGGGAGGGGTGGGAGTCAAATTACTTTAAAGCGGAGCTAAACTGGGCAGTGATGTGCCTTTTGTTTTTATTTTGTGTAGTGTTTGTGTATAGTTGTCGTAATCATTTACTTAAAAACATTTCAATGATTTTGTCTTTTGGGAGCTACTGTGGGGCTTCAACATAAACCTTTGTGTAACGTGTTTTACTCCCTGTGTGCCTTGTCTGTGCTCACCCACTCAGTTGCATATATAAGTGAGACCCCAATGAGATAAGTAGTCTATTTTAAATGATCTATACCAGGATAAGTGTCATTAAACACAAATCATTAATAAATAGAGTCAGTATATAGGAGTTGTGGAGACCTCGCTGCCTTCCAACACCCAGTACACAGGAATAGTAGAACTTACCAGTTTTTCTAGCTGTCTGTAGGTGATGCTAAAATAATCTACCTTCACGATGCTAAGAGAAGAGTAAAAAAAAGTATTATTTATATTTGTTTTTTTAAATCACCATTCATCCTAAAAATATAAAGAAAAAAGCTGAAAAGAAGCTAAAATACATTGTTGAGTATATAAAAAAAAACCCTTATCCTTGCCTTTTGTTCCCTGGAGAGGAACAATGCTAGTCCAGCACTCGGAGGAGCTGCGGAGATGTGGCCTGCGATCGTGGTGAGGTACTAAGGGAAAGATAAGCGATCATGGGCCACTGCAGGGGATTCACACACTGGAGCATCCCGAATCAGGATGACCCAGGGGTAATAAATAGGCTGGCCCTTGAGTCTTTTACACTCCGCAGATGGCCGAGCTGGTGGCCATTAAGATGGGTATCACAGAGATGGGCACCCCCAATCGGGTTGGCCTGGAGACATGGAATCACTTTGGCTGGTGATCCCACAGTGCATGTGGGGGCTGCAGCCGCTCCCCTGCTATACCCCTATCTACGGTGCGTAACTGGTCCAGGCATTTCCCAAAGTCTCTGCTCTGCTGCCAGGTCAGCTAATGAAGAATGGAAAGAGCTGCTGAATGGCCAGTGAGCTGCGCATACGCCGTGGGTTTTCAGGAAGGTATGTTTTTCCAGACTATCACGGGGCTTACACACAGCAGGGCATCCCAGGATGAGGAACAAAACCCAACAACACAAAAAGTGAAAATCCTGGGTGTTGTTCTTCTTTAGCACTATCGTGAAAAATGGCCCAATGATATAAATCCATATAAATATGCTGGATGTCGGGAGGAGAGGTCACTTATAAACCCGGCATTAAGAAATATCCAGCCTGGCTTGTTTTTTTTGTATTTTAATGGAAGGAAGAGGAAATCAGGGGTGACATGTTCTGTCTCCCCTGATACACTAAACCTGTCACCTGGATTTTATTCCTATCATGAGAGAAGAATGAACCACAAGCTGCTGGGAGTTTTATTCAGGTCAGGTGTATAAGAGACCCCTCCTCTCATTAGCTAATATGTTTATAAGGATTTTTAATATTACACAATTTCGCGATAGTGCTCCTTTAAGCTGTGGTCTGATTTGGCCACTAGGGGAGCCCTAGCCAAAATAATCAATCAATAAATTTATTAGCAGGGCCGGCCTTTGGGGTGTATAAGGTGTGCCATTGAAGAGGGCGCAATAGTCAGGGGGCGATGTGCAGCTGCACTTAATTCCAGAACATGCTTGCCTGTCAGCTGTGAATTGCAGCCGCTGGGGGTGCATTGTTAGTTGGGTCAGAAGGAAGGGGTGCCATGCTCACCTCTGTTCTGGCCTTTAAAGTGGACCAAACCAGCTGAATCCTCATCCCTGTGGCATCCCCCACTGCTGTGTGAAACCCCCTGGGATGGCTGTATTGTGATCCCATTGCCCATGTGCAGGCTTTCATCCAGTCAGTACTATATACCCCAATGGCTGTTGGCAACCGTGTTTTGGGGGGTGTCATCCTGTAGTCTCGCTCAGGTCACCTTTCATCCTGAGGCCGGCCCTGGTCATTATAGGCTGGTTAGTAGCACTAACATGTCCTTTAAATTTGTCCCATTGATTCCAGATAATAACCTACCTGACAAATAGCTTGTTGTAGATGTTCTGGCTTTTCTCCACATCTTCATGAACAGCGTCTGCTAACTTTACCAAACACCTTAGCTGCTCCACGTCGCTCTACAACACAAAACACAACATTTAAACCGACCAATAGCCTGGCACAGTTCGAAAAGAAAGGTAGCAGCCATTTTGGAGCTTCCCCTCCCAGCATCTCAGCTATGCTGCTGCCTGGATTCAACTGACATAACTGACAATGCACAATAACAGGAAGCCCAGCAGCACCTGCAAATGCATGAGCTACAATTTTGTTTTTTTAAATTTACTACAGCAGGAGTTAGAAAATGGTAAATTCATTTTTCCGTACAGCAATTGCCCTGGGGAGGAATGCATATGATCACTGTTTGTTTTGGTATGGCTTAAGTCATTTTTGACTGTTGGTCCCCTTTAATGAGACTCAAATATTAGAAAAGGACAAAGTCAATGTTTATAGAAAACGTTTCGTTTTTGCTTTTTTACTCTTTAGCTTCCTTTCCAGGTTCCCTGTGGTTGCCGTTTGGCCTCGTCCTGGCCTAGACTTCCCACAGTTCTCAGCTTCTTTTTCCTGCACAAAACGCTGCTGGTTCCACTCTCAAATCAATGAATCTGACTTGGTTCTGGTGGGCTCCTTACTTATAATCCCCCTGATCCCACCAAGCTATACCATTGTTGCAGCATTAGCATAGTAGGCCATGCGCACCTTTAGACTCTCCACAATTTAAAATCTATATAAACATGTGAGAGAGCAAAGGGAGGGCGTCCTTTACGTTTCAGCATGAAATAAAACTGGTTGTGTCTAAAGGATCTGCCTACAACCGGCCTCTATGAGATTAGATAAATATTCTATAAAGTGATATAACTCCCACAATATGCATGTTATCATATTGTAACCAAGAAATTAATGATCCCTATTCATGTCTTAGTTAAATGAACCTAAACATCAAATACATATCATACAGAGTCTGCTACTATGTTGATGATCAGTCTTTGGCCAATATTTGTATGCCATGTTTGATATCAAATGAAAGGTCCTGAATAAGACTCTCTCATAGATATAGTCATACCTGTCATATTTCAGGAGTTACACTGCTTTCCAAAAATATTATCCAATGACCGTCCCTAATGTGTATTTCAGTGTCTGGGTTCAGTGTTCGTGAGAGTCGGGGTTCATCCTGATTAGGAATTCAAGGATTCCTTTTCAAAAGTAAATTACCTGCAGCTCAGAGACAACTCCGCTATTGAGGCACCTTTTTGGCAGCTTGGTGTGAATATAGTGTAATTGTCATAGTCTGTTTACTATAGACATGGCAGGATTTCAGGCTTACACCCTATTTGAGTGTTACTTAAGAATTTAGGTGCATCATTTGGGGATATCTACGGTATAATCATATAAAGTATAATAAAATATACTTATAATTAGTACACTTAATTTCCCCTTTTACAAAGACATTTTTTTGCGATTCCATAGCTCTAAGACTACCAGCAGTGGCTCCTATGGTTTTAGGTAGCTGCCTATAGAGTCCCTTATGGTGAACTACTACCTTTCAGGTTAGCTATTCCTCCACCAAGAAGGCCAATCAATGGTCAGGGTACCTACCATGCGGTGCATGCATGTTGCCCAGCATACTCTATTGGCCTCTAGCTGTGATGTAAATGAATCAATGTGGCTTCCAATGGCCCAATGTCATGGAAGGATGAATAGCAGTTGGGCTTCTACCTGCTGGACATCTGTCCCTGTGAGCTGTTTTGGCTACAGTTAAATTTTTTAGCAGTACATTGACCAGCAATAATGACAAAGGAATGTAAATACATTCATTTTCCCTTTTATCCCTGTTAATGCTAAAGCAGTGTTTCCTGTACCCCCTCCGCCCTTCTCTTCCTGAATTGCTTCAAACCCCTCAAAGACGTGCAGCAAATGGGCAGAAAACCTACCCTTCCAACCCACCTGTTTGGGCATTTCCTTGGATTTTGCCTGGTGACCACTAGCAGCCATTTTGGTTTGTTGGGTAGGTTTGCATGTTCACCCAGTGAACCCAGTTGATTGGTGGCAGTCACATGGGCCAACAGAGCATCTGCCACCAGCGATGGAGCCAGCCATAAGTAAGAAATGGGTTTCTTCTTATGCTTGTGCAGTGAGGCATCCCAAATCGACTAGCCTCTGGGGTGGGGCAGACCTCTAGTATTTTTAATTGGAGGTCTGCTTTAAAGTAAAATGGCCCCCTAAATGAGCTCCAGGGTTAGCTGTAGACCTGTCCCTATTCCCTGATTTAAGTGTACCTTCACTTTTCTGACCGGCAATAGCCCTGCATGTACCTCACACAACAGCACATCAGATTATAGGAATCTATTCTTTACACAGGCATTACCTCTGGCTCCCATGACACTAAGAGAAAAAGGTCCTTCCTGCATCAAAGCTTTACTTGATTGGCAGATCAACTGATGGCGATTGCGCCATGGCAACTTCAAAAGTCATTTTATTAACTGAACAGGAAGGAAACTACCAGGTGGTGAAATTATTCAATTTATTAAACACCATGAAAAATAATTGAGGCATTTACTCACTTTTTTTTCAGGCTTGTAGGCCATGTAGGTCTTTTCGTACCATTCTAAGGTGCCTTTCTAAAAAAACAGCAAATGAGATAACGTAAATGCCTCAGTAATTGCTTGCGCACTCAACAACTTCACCGTGAGCCAGCATTTAACGCAATAGCTATTTTATAAAAGTCAGGACCTCCTCTTACTGAACTCTGCATGATTTCCCCACTGATCCTCATCGCGCACTCTGAAATAATTAGCTTCACGTCAGGTATAAAGAACATAAACGCCAAACTGGCTGCAGCCGCGAGCGAGAAGAGATAATATACTGTATGATATTAAACTGGTAAACTGTACACAAAGCATCTGTATCCACAGCCATCAAGGGGTCTGTTTAGCAGGAGATGGATTGAATATCTTTAACACTAAAGTGCCAAAGTGGGAAACTTAAACCTAGTTTTAATTTTCGCCCTTTGAGTTCCTGGAGGTTCATCACTGACTTGTAGCCCTCCAATTTGCTTTCTTTAGGGAAATGTAAGAAGGAGCAATAACATGTGTATAGGGCCTAAGTAGGATTTTAGTTTACTCACCCTAAAATGATACTTGCTATCTCTGCCTTTTCTCCATACATCATGCTGCCCCTCCACATCCTAGCCCATTCTCCCCACATAATGCTGCCCCTCCACATCCCAGTTCACTCCCCAAATATCCTGCTGCCATTCTACATCCTAACCCCTTCTCCGTACATCATGCTGCCTCTACACATCCTAGCCCCTTCTTCCTACATGTTACCCTACCCTACCCTATCATTCTGGGAATCCCCCACCCCTCCAACTGTAATATTGCTCCTAAACCTCCAGCACTGATTCATTGGTTAACTTGGAGGTGGTATGTCTGCCTGCATGGGAGGCTCCTAGTACTAGTAGTTTTAAACCCTTTACTTTTAACTCCAAACTACTATTTACACCCCCCCCCAACAAGATACTTCAGGATCCTGACATTTCAAAGGAACCAATGTTCTTCACAACCAAACCCAAGCACTGTTTCTCTACCTCACCTTTCTTAACATAGCCCAATCCGCAGAACAACCAAGATCCACTAAAGGGACATAGAAACCTTGTGTTAGAAACTCCTACAGGTCTGTTTAAGTAGACCACCATCCATCTCATACCCACAACTCAACTCCTAAAGGGAATTACACCCAGAAGAATGACTCCAGCCAAAAGGATACAAGTTCAGATCATGAGAGATACCAGAAATCCAGCCCTGCAAGCATTGCTCTGGAAGACAGTTATCTCTAGTGTTCTCTATTGACCAGAAGCTTATACCAAGATTATATGACCTTTATCACAACTTGACACTCTTATTTGGGAAAGTAATATAATACCTTTAAAACTGTTGCAATTTCCAGATGCAGCTCATTGTGGAAGGGGCAGACCATCTTGAATGCTTGCATGTTTTGAATTTGATTGAGGCACCTGTAAAGTTCCAGAATTTTAGAAAGGTTAAATTAGAACTCTTACCATACATTTTTGCTGCAGGCTATTCATATCATTATTACTTACCTTAGCATAAATTCCAAGCGGCTAATGACTGTTGTATTAAGAACAGGAAAGTTTTCCCTCAACTTCTTCAGCAGTAACAGACAATATTCAGTGAAGAGCGTAAAACTTTCAGCTAGACTTTCCTCCTGGAATATTAGACAGAAAAGGAGATCTGAAGATAGCAGAGACCTTGTCAGAAGCTATACGAGAATCAAAAATGATCAGACCATCTGACACATTATAAATCATCTACAACTATGTCACAGTACTGAGAGCATCTGAAGATACTATAGACATGAAGAAAGTGACATTACATATGCCATAGGCAAATACAGTTAATATGCCAACATGATTATAGTTTAGACTTTAAAAGTTGAAAGTATTGACTTTTTACTTATCTTTTATTTTTATAGTCAACCTTAAAAGTGGAAAAAAAAACAAAAATTCCACTTTTTAGGATCTTTTCTTCTGCGGTGGGGCATCCAGATTTAGGATGTCCCACTGTGCGCATCTCCAAGGATCGCCTGACTCAACTCTTCCTGGTTTCCATGTGGGTAGCTCAGCTAATCAGTGGTGCTCAATGCGGCAGGGAAATCTGTCTAGAGCGAGCACCTCTAGCTGTGGGCATGCCAGGTATGCTGGGGTATGTGCGGCTGCAGTGTCAAGACACAGGGAGAGCGCCAGGAAGAGTAAATCGGGTAATGGGGGGGGTTCACACAGAAGCATCCCAATTTGAAATGCCCCATAAAGAAGGAGACCACCGCCCCTATAGATTTGAGGGGGGTGGTTGCTCCTCTTTATAGCTGAACTCCAGTCAGGTTCAGCTATAAAGTGCATTTGGACTTTATATCAGCATGTTAGGTACGCATAGGTGTTTGCACAAACTGTTTTTACAGGCACTGTTTATATATGAGATGGTTTTCTGAATACTTTGTATTTATTTTGTAAAGATACTTCATTGGCTGTGGTATGGCACTTTTTGACCTTATGATCCCTACTGTTAGGAATGTTTTTAGATAATTGTTGTAAGTCTTTGTCTTTTTAATAAATCCATGATTATGATATTATATAAATGTTTGATCAGTGAAATTACTGGGTTGGTGGTGCTGCTGTGGGTTTTCCTTGTGGTTGCTGGGGACCATAAACCGTTATATTGAACTAGTCAGGTAAAAGCATATTCACCAGGTTTATAGAACTAGTTGTTAAATTTGTAGAAGAATCTCAAAACTAAGAAAATTGATGCCAGTCCTTCACCTGTAGATAAATAAAGCAGGCCAGATCTCTACTCTACTGTAAGTGTGGTGGGGGGGGGGGGGGGGAATACAGATTGCCAGGGACACCCCAGTGCATATCCAGCTGTATTTTGGCACCAGGCTCCCTCAGTGAGATCCCATGTTTGACTGCCGATGGTCACATGGTCCGAAGTCTGACCACTAAGGGAAAACATAACACATGCCCTCCAGAGGCCAATCGTGGGGCACGGTTTTGCCAAGGTAGAGCAGTTCAGGTAAGAAATACCATGCTAAAAATATGTAGTACAGCTATTAATATTGTTTATACACATTGTAATAATACTATACAATTTGACAAAACAAAAATGCGCGCAATTTGCGCCACACCACATGCCAGCTTTAGGGATAGGGAACCTGTTAAACCTAAATCCCACCCATGGCATTATCATTAGAATCTCCACTATGCAGGATGTTGGAGTTTCCCTAAAGCTGGTCTTAAAGTCAAAATGGATTGCAGGCAGCCCCAAAGCTTAGCAATCCATATTCACTTCTCCTCAGGTGACCAAAGTTCTTTGTCCACCGGTGGATGAGTATCCCAAATCGGTATGCTCTGCAGGTAATTTGGACTGGATGTCCACTTTAAGAAATATATTTATAAATGAGCCTCAAAAGATAACCACGTGAAACAAGGTTCTGCAAAATATATTTGATTGGTACTGCTGTTGTGGTGTAGAGATGGGCTGAGATCAGGAAACCAAACCAGTGGCAAATAGACTGATTAAAGAATAACTACGATGGCACAGCAAAGCTCAAACACTCTAGCTTTAATTGGATCTTACAGGAATGCTCTGTAAGCGACGGGTTACTTACAGCTCGTTAAAGTGAATCTTTACTTGCAAGCATTTCACTTACTGCAAATAAACTACATTGATCTAATGTTTTGAAGATCCCGAAAAGCCAAAATCTTGTAATCATTCTTCTGCCTAGACTGAGCAACTGTCATTTTGTATAGAAGAAGTTTATATTGTGAGATGCGTGAGTGTATCTGCCTGGACCTGATGAGTCATTGTCTCGAAAGACTTCAGCCCGTCATTCTGAAGCAATTCACCTGGCACAGACAGTAAAGTATGAGAGAAGCAGCTGGATCTTACTTTTACTTCTTCTTACTATATCTATACTCATATCAGGGAAGCCTGTCAAAGTATATGGTCTTAAAAGTCAGTAAAGACTTTTAATGGTTTATTGTGCTGTATTTTACAGGCCTCCTCGTTTACCTCTTTTTACCATTTGTACTAGGTCTTCTTTAGAGTAATCAGTCTCTGTAAATGCAATATGAAGTAGAGGGAACCTAGAGAAAAATATAGGAGCTATATTGTGAAATTGTGTAATATTAAAAATCCATTTAAACCCGTCGGCTAATGAGAGCAGGGGTCATTTATACACCCGAACTGAATAAAACTCCTGTCAAGCTTGTTGCTTTCTTTTCCTGATATATTTCCTGAAATAAAAGCCACGGGTGACAGGTTTCTGAGTGCATCAGGGGTGACAGAATTCCTCTTCATTCCATTAAAAAAAAAGAACAAGTCTGGCTGGATATTTCTTGATGCGGAGTGTCCCCTTCTCCCACTATCCAGCATATTTATATGGATTTTTATCATTGGGCGTTTTTTTTTGCAATAGTCCTCCTTAATGGAGAAACAGGAGAAACTAACTAATTCAAATCCTCTCAACCAAGGAAGACCTGATCTTCCAAATAATATATAAATCATCCATTATTTGATCACCCCACCTTTGCTGGAGTGCAATATTAGGTGAGCAGGCTTGAGTCCTTTGCCTATGGTAAATGAGATATCTGACCAGGCTATTTGATGTGGCAAGCAGGGCCGGCAACCAGCACAGGGCAAACCTGGCCAAATGCCAGGGCACCTGGCATCTTCAGGGGCCCACTCAGGCTCACACTTGGCCCTGGTATTATTTTACAATGGATCTGAACCACCAAATGCCAGGTGCTGTGTACAGACCTGCTCATGGCTGGCCTCAACAACAGAGGATGTTCAGCAACAATGGAGAAGGTGGCATGGAATAGAGGGCAATGGATGGAAGCTCAGAAGTTGGCGAGAACCAGGTGACAACTGACAAGGACTGGAGGGCGATCAGCAGTAGGAGATGACCCATTTGTGGCAGCGGAGCTGAAAGGTGACATCATTTTTCATGACATATTTTGGGGCCCACTAAGAATGTCTTGCCCAAGGGCCCCCAGAAAACCTGGAGTCGGCCCTGGTGGCAAGCGTATAAATATCCCAAAAAAGGATGACTAAGTTTGAAGGTAAAATATTTCAGACAAACTGTTATTTACTTAAAATATCTGTCCGGAGTTTGTCTTTACTTAAAAGTGGAACAGTCATAATTAATAAAATGTAACCATGGCTGTTGGTTTCATTTTCTGTACCATGCTGTTCTTTTTCTGGTCAAGTCAATGAAAGAAAGAAAAACAAACTAAATAAAAAGCAAATACAGAGACGGCAGGGGACAAATCGATGTATTGAGATTCCAGTCATGCTCCACATGGCAGTGTATGGGCTACGTGATGGTTTAGATCCATAGCTGATTTGGCAGTAAACTTCAACACAAGGCCCAAATCGAATCTATGCCGCGAGGCAAAACTTGGAGGCACACAGACCACCCTGGCAGTGGCGGCAGGCAATGTATTGCCAATTTTTACAAACACATTTATGCAAGGTGGAGATGTTTTATGACCTAAATTGTCCATAATAAGAGATTATCACAGAAAGAAAAACACAGGAAGGAGCAATGCTGCCAGGCTTGAAAAGTAGGCAACTACCTTAGGTAGGAGGTAGAAGACTCAGGATTGGGTCTTTTATTTGATTGCCTATAGCAAACATGATATGAATATAAACTGAGTGGTTCAATCGGAAAGCTCCATTTATTCTTACTATTAATTTTTATTTTAAGTTTTTCTTTAAATGTTCAGAGATGTTAGGAAAACACTAAAGAGAAAACATCATACGGATTTAATTGTAGCACATACCAGTTCCTTTGGACACATGGCAGGGTCCCACTGTTCTTCAATAGTCTTTAGAAGTCCTAGAAGATAACTATAATCCATGGGATGTACTTGGTGATGTTTGCTGAATGCTTGCCATTTTCTTTTAGAATTAGGAAGAAGAAAACAGGTCAGATATTCTAAAAACTGAAATAGTAATGTCAGACTAATTTTAGTCATATTAACCTAAATGTGTATTAATGCAAATTAAATGTGAACAACATCAACATATTAGACGTTCTTATAAAAGACATTAAAAAGAAGGAACAAAAAGGTCAGTCCTGCACATGGGGTTTAATTCTACATTTACATTCTCATTGCCTGCTTATTTTTTTCCCCTTTACTAATATACCTATTTTAATAGAAATCTGGATTACTTATAAAGTGTAAAGCAGGAAGTGCCCATGAATGCCATCTATCTTTAATGCTATTCCATCATGAACCCTCTCTGTAACTGTGTAGGACCTAGAAAGACAGTAGTTTGGAGCCAGAGTAAACATTTCTGGAGCAACTTGTACCTGGCAGGTGGCAGTGCGTACAAGAAGATGCCTTGTTTTCCACCCTCGACTTCTGATGGTACCAACACTTCCAACCCTACTCTACCCATCCAATGCATAATGACCACCCATGTCCATGCTTTGAAACTGGTTGCTTTGGCTGGTAACTCCCAGTACAGGGCGAACCCTCCTATTCTACTTCTCTCAATCTTAACCTTCTGTTTTGTTATTTCTAGCTGGACCTACTCTATTCATATCCCTAATCCTTCCAGTAATGCCTAAAAACTTGCTAACTGGGCAATTGGCTCCCGGGATTTAATTTCTAAGGTTCTAAGGACTCCACCAAAGGCACAATTCAGCACTGTGTGAGTTTGGTTTCAATGCAAACTCATATCAACTCTTATGCAGAAAATATCCAGATGGAGGTTGATTCAGGAAACAGCTTGAATATTTTCTGCATGTACGAGATGGTGCGAGTATTTTTCATTAGACTCTCGCATTAGCTATCCATACCGCACCTGAGTTCTGAGTTACAATAACCTACGTCTGGTTCCCAGGCTGGCTGGGTCAGGGAATGATTTGATTTATTTTTATTTAAAAAAAAAATATATATATATATATATCATGTCTTTTCATTGGTATCACAGACAACAAAAGGAGCATTAGATGGACTCTAAACTTTCCTCATTCTATCCAAAACTAAAACAACTGGCTTTAGTTCAGCTTTAACAGATTTGTGATGATAAGGCAGGATAGCTGGCAAAGTAAGAAGTGCCCTTCTGGCGTTTGGAGAAGACTGCCCATCAGGTATTGCTGCTGCTGTGGCCCTAAAGAGGATTAGACAGATGTGCCAACACTTTCCATGACACGGCAGTGTGTGAATCAATGGGTCCTGACATTTTCCCTCACAGCTTTGGATGTCAAATTTTCATAAAATCTCTGTGCAGTTTGAAATGTATGAAGCGATGGTGAAAAAAATGTTTTCTCACAAGATAAATGTCAAAAGTAAGAAGCACCCTGATAATGATGCGACCAGCTATTTAATCTTGGTGGTTATATGAAAATATGTCTAGGACTGTTCAAAATCAAGGGGTATATTTCTAGTTCTTTTTGACAGTGATTGACCAACTTAAGACCTTGTTAAGTTACAGAAATTCTACTGGTATAATCATGCCCAAATTTGTGCCAGCCCTTGTAGGTCAAGTGCTCACTTCAGAACTCAATGTGCCATATCTCAAGTCTTAATAAAACTCACTCATTTGGAAAAAAAAACTTAAATTATACTACTTAATTCCTATAACTCTATTCAAAAATAAAGAATAACCACTCAACCCAAACAGAACCCCCACTCAACCTAATCCCCCCCTCACCCCCAATTAAGGGCCTACTGGTACCATTCATATAAATCTTCCCAGCATTTACTTATTTTTTAAATGTATTCCTTATTTAGTTTTGCAAGAAAATAAAGGATGAATGTGCCTTCTATTCCCTTATCCTGCCCACTGCCATCCAGCCCCGAGAAATTCTAAGCATTTTTAAATATGTATACAACGTATAAAAGTATATACATTTAATTCTAATAATTAATACCATTCAGACAATACAAATAGCCCTTTAATCCACAATAACCCCCTTTAGCCCAAGTTAATCTATAGAATATTCCCTGGTTTCTGATTCCACAGACTTCTGCTGCATGCTTTTATAGGAATGGCAATGATCAAATGGCTTTTATAGATTGCAAAAATCTATCTGGCAATGTTTAATAAAATTAGAATGTTAACTATTGAATGGTTTTGATCCTTATCCATATAAGATGCTATTTAGGCATTGGAAATACTCACATGATAGCCTGCTGTAGGCTGGACAGGTCAGTCTGCATGCTATGGTGGGACATGATAGTAAAAGCATGCTTGCTCATTTCCCCCTTCCAGTTCCAAGTGTCAACCTGAAACATAATCGGAATACTGTTAAAGCAGTTCTGTAGTCAAAATTAAGCAAGGACCATTTATCACCAAACTGGAAATGCCCACAATTTGAACAATAAAAAGCACCTTCTTTGTACTCCTGTGGCCCACCTGATCTATGGTGGCCAATAGGTTTTGCCAGGAGGGTGAGCACAGGTCTGCGCTTTTCCACCTAGTGAAACCCATTACTCAACAGCAAACATGTTGGCAGCCAGTTGCAACTGTTACACACACAGAGCACTGCAAAAAAATTGCCCCCTCGGGTCTACTAGAGCACACACAGAGGATAATATCCCCTTGACTTGAATGCTGAACGACTGGCTTCCAGCCGTGGCAGCATGCCAACCCCATGCCTTTTCCTACAGGTCTGGCTCCTTGGCACTCCTGGAAATACACCGGTCCAAGCTAATAGCCACCATGCTCTGATCGCTGGAACCCAGCCTGCGTCACCTAGGGTCCAAATAATGGAGGCGATGGCGTGTCAGGCTCGCGACCTACCATCAGTCACTGGAGCGCTACCACACCCTCTCCAATCATTGCAATGGAAGGGGTGTTACCAGCGTGGGCTCAGATCCAGCAATCATGTAAAGTTACAGATCTCAGGACTCAGAGCCATCATCTACATGGGACAAAAGGTGAGTGCCCTTTTGTTTTTTTAATCACTCACTACTCGTATCTTCCTCCTGGTCCAGCCAGTTGCTTGAAAACCGAATCCATTCTTACGGTTCACTTGAAGATCTTAAAGTGGACCAACACCGAGAGGTGATCGGCCCGGAAATCTATAAGATTCCCGGGCCGATCACCTCCCACCCCGCGGGACATCCGAGATCGGGATGTCCCGCGGGGTGAAACCCCCCCAAACACCCCAAATCACCTACCTTATCTTCCGCCGCCGCCGCCTCCCTCGCGCCCCTCTAGGCGTGTGAATGGCCGGCACGGGCGCGCGCGCGCCGAAAGTGACGCGAGGGAGGCGGCGGCGGCGGAAGCCGCTTGGACGTTCCTGTTCCCCGCCTGGACGTTGGCGGGGATTGGACCGGGCAGTCACGTGGGAGCGGGGAGAGGTGAGTTTATTGGGGTTTCTGGGGGGTTTCACACAGCGGGGCACCCCCGATCGGGGTGCCCCGCCGAAGTGGACCAAAACCCAGGATAGTCAAAATCCTGGGTGTTGGTCCACTTTAAGCTGCATTTTGGCACCTTGTCTGCTTGTTGCTGGTCTGTGGCATCCTCTGGCGTTTCCTCCTCAGTAGGACACAGGTCAAACCCCCTTTATTTTAGTTTTAGCATGTCGCCAGAGAATTGATACTTTTATAGCAGGGAGGCAGTCAGCCAGAGGACCTGTGCCGAAGAGCATAGAAATGCTGCCATGGCCATAGGCTGTTTGGCATCTGAGCCCTGGGGATACCAACCACTATGCTGGGGCCACTTCTGATTCATCAGAACTGTAGTTCTGAATCCTATTCCATCACTGTCCTATACTATCATCAGATACCCAGTACAAAATGCAAGTAAACAAATCCTTTGTGGAACCCTAACCGGAGAGAAAAACTAGACAAAAGTCCCACTCCATTCCCATTCTCAACTGCAGTATAACCTGCAGTATATTTGCCTGTTATTTCTTTGGTGGCCAAATGCAGGCCCCAGTGTGACAATGGGGTCAATTCAGAGCATGGTTAGAATTCTAACTCCTTTTTTTTAGAAGAGAAAACTGCCATTCACTTTCATTGTCTACCGGATGTAAATTTTCATCTGGCTCTGAATCAGCCCCAAGGTAGACAATGAAAGTGAATGACCTCTTAAAAAGGAGTGAGAATTCTCACCTGGCTCTAAATTGACGCCATTCTCTAGTAAATCATCAGTCCAGAAGTGCCAGCTGGATTACACAGACCTCTACTCACCTCTGTCTGCTTGTGTTCATACTGGAGCAGCCGGGTGAGCAGCATTTCATGAATCATTGAGCCAGACACCTTCTTGCTTAGCGGCATGTCCCTCTGAAACACATTTGTCAGTTCAGACATTTACACCATGCTATTTGTTTTAATTTCTGCAGAATGGCATTACAGCTGCGACATGCTTTCTGGCATCACATGCAGCTCAGCAGACTGGCATTTAATGCCTAGATCAAATTATTTAGACCATTTTTATGCTCTAAATGTGATATTAAAATGCTGCCCTTAGAAAATACTAAAGAATCAAAATAGGCAGCTGGGTGCCATATGAATGGTTTAAATTAAGTTTAGTTTCATTCCTCCCATTAATCTTTTGTCTTCAGTTATATATATGGCATAGCTCTAAATATGTTTTACAATATTTTTTAATTTTTACATAGAGAGCAGATAAAGCCAAGTTGGTCTGCATAGTTTAGTTCAGCTATTTTTAAACTACCTCCATATATATTGTACTGATCCATATCTTCATATGTTTTTTAGGTGGGGGAAACTAAATGTGAGGTGCCCTTTTGGGATGACTCTAACTAGAGTTTTTGTCCACTATCAGTCTTCCCAAGAGGTCACCTTGACATTAGATTCCCCTGCAGTGGGAATCACTAGTAAAACACAGGGACCTATGACACACAGGGCCGGAATAAGTGTGGTGAAGGCCCCTGAGCACAAAATCTGGTGGAGGCCCCAGATACGGGGGGGGGGGGGGGGTAGTGTAGTCGTCCAGCAGAAAACAGTTCCCTGCATTGAGCTGCCAGCGGCTGTGCTTGGTGGCTTATGTGCAGTGAGTGGAACCCAATTGATGGCTCTGCACGCACCTATCACTGTAGCGTTGCCGACGGCGACTTTGCTGCTCTAGATTCCCCATCCTGCCCTGTGGTGGCTTTGGCTGCAGATTTGCAAAAACAAAAAAAGACTTGCCCAGCCCTGCGTCCAGTCAGACCAAAGACTGAAAAGCCTCCTGGACCAGACCATAACCAAAAGGTTGGTGGAGGCCCCCTTTGCAGGGCAAGTGGTGGAGGCCCGGGGCACAAGACCCTTGCGCCCCTCTCATAATCCGGCCCTGATGACACTCACTAGCAGCGGTGGTGACATGCTGCAGTCAGCATGGGCTTCTGCAGAGCAGCAACCACTCAGCTCTCTATGCTCAACCCGCCCAGCAATGGCTCGCAGAGCAAAGACTAGATGTGGCTGCTTTGCAGTGGCCCCTGCTGATTCCTGCATGTTTCCAAACATCACTGCAATGAGAATCTGGAAGCGAGTGAATATAACATGCTTTCATTAGCAATTCCCGCTGTGGGGCTTCCCTAATTACCTGCCCCCTTGCAAACACTGAAAGCGGACCAAGATTCTAATTAAAGTTTTGGTCTGCTTTAAAGGACTAGTCTAAATTTTAGCCTAGCGTTAGGCTCTTAAAAATACAATTCTGTGAAACTCACTTGTAGAATAGTTTTTGAGTATATCCAGTCCAGGTCGTCCCAGTGATGACATATGGGTATTCCGCCCCCAGGGGGTGCTCGACTGCAAGATCAAAAGCTGTCGCTCCTCCCGGCCCCCTATAAAGGCAGGTGTCCCTCTATCATTCTCCAGTGGTTAAAAAGCAGTAAAAGAGGAGACAGGCCGGGAGACCAAGAAACCATGTTACTTCACATAGCTTCAGCTTGTACTCTCTCGAAACAAAACTTAAGGACTCAATCCAAGAATAAAAAAATGGTAATCACCATAACAGGCAAACAGAGATAATGAACAAGGGTGGGGTGGGACGATCTGGACTGGATATACTCAAAAACAATTCTACAGGTGAGTTTCACAGAATTGTATTTTTCCCTATATCCAGTCCAGGTCGTCCCAGTGATGACATGTGGGACATCCAAAAGCAGTGTCCATTAGGGCGGGATCCCCAGTGCGGAACAGCATGTAGTTCATTTCACTACCGCCTGAAGCACCTTTCGGCCAAAAACAGCGTCAGCTGAGGCCCTAACATCAACCTTGTAAAACTTTGTAAAAGTATGAACAGAAGACCAAGTGGCGGCCTTACAAACTTGTTCAACCGATGCCTGGTGCTGAAAAGCCCAGGAGGCACCAATAGCTCTGGTAGAATGAGCAGTGATCCGAAAAGGGGGTTCCTTCCCCTTGGCAGAATAGGCTTGCACCACCGCCTGACTGATCCACTTACTGAGAGTGGACTTGGCTGGTGGCAAACTTTTCCTAGAGCCCTCTGTTAGGACAAAGAGCAAATCCGATTTCCTGAAGGATTCAGTCACAACCAGGTAATACTTAATGGCTCTGACCACATCCAAGGCATGGAGGGTCCTTTCCTTAGAATTAGTCGGTGCTGGACACAAAGAAGGCAAGCCAACTTCCTCATTAAGGTGAAAGGGAGAAACGACCTTAGGCAAAAAATCAGGTTTAAAGCGAAAAACCACCTTATCCTTATGCCGCTCAAAATAGGGAGGCTTCATACAAAGCGCGGCCAGCTCTGACACCCGACGCACCAAGGTGATCGCCACCAAAAAGACCACTTTGAGAGTCAAAATAGGCAAGAGCAGAAGAGCAGAAAGTACTAAATTCAAGTCCCACACCGGTAATACTGACTTACGTGAT
The DNA here is from genome assembly GCA_027917425.1 of Gastrophryne carolinensis. NCBI lineage: Eukaryota > Metazoa > Chordata > Amphibia > Anura > Microhylidae > Gastrophryne > Gastrophryne carolinensis. Next base: position 68,861,646 of record CM051240.1, on the reverse strand, counting down.
GGGCGGACCTCGGTAACTCCCTGGAAAAATGTCTTGATCAACCTATGGTTGGCAATGGATCTCTGGAAGAAGATGGCTAAAGCCGAGACCTGGCCCTTGAGGGTGCTCAGCTGGAGACCCAAGTCTAAGCCGTGCTATAAAAACTCCAGAATCCTAGAAATAGAAAATGTGCGGCAAGGGAGACTCTTGGACTCACACCAAGCAATGTAGGCGTGCCAAACTCTGTAGTATATCATGGAAGAAGACTTCTTCCGTGTCTGTATCATGGTATGTACGACCGTGGCCTACAGCCCCTTTTCCGCCAGGATTGAGGTTTCAATAGCCAGGCCGTCAAAGCCAGCGTATGTAAATTGGGGTGCCGCAGCGACCCCTGTGTGAGAAGCCCTGGGTTGTCGGGCATGATGTAGCGATCTACTGACAGCTGAACTATGTCCACAAACCAACTCCTTCTCGGCCAGCGAGGAGCCACCAGGATAGTCGGTACCCCTTCCTGGGCTATCTTGCGCAGCACTCTGCCCAGGAGTGGAAACGGAGGGAATGCATAAAGCAAACTGAACTCCGTCCAGGGAATTGCCAGAGCGTCTGTGGCCATGGCCAGAGGATCTCTTGAGAGGGAGACGAACCTTGGGAGCTTGTGATTGTGTCTGGACGCAAACAGGTCCACGCCCGGCTGACCCCAGCGGAGACACAGAGCGTGAAAGATCATGTTGCTGAGAGACCATTCCCCCAGGCGACAGGCGCCCCTGCTCAGGGAGTCTGCCTCCTGGTTTTCTACCCAGGGAATGTAAACCGCCGAGATGCAGGGAACATTCTCCTCTGCCCAAGTCAGAATCTGGGTCACCTCCTTGAGGGCTCTCTTGCTCCGAGTCCAGCCCTGGTGATTGATGTAGGCCACAGCCGTCTGATTGTCCGAGCGAACCTGGATCGCATGACCCCTTAAATGGGGAGTTAAGTGAAGAAGAAAAAAACGGATCGCTCTCAGCTCCAAGTCTGCCAAACGCCTCCCCAGCCGGTCAGACTGGCATCCGTGGTAACTATCTCCCAACAGGGAGTCAGAAAGGACTTGCCCGCCAACAGGTTCCTGGAGTCCAACCACCACAAGAGGGACTGCCTGGCCAGGGGGGACAGTGAGAATTCCTGTTCCAGTGACTCCTGCATCCGGTCTCAGACGGTCAACAGGTTCAATTCAAGAGGTCTCATGTGAAACTGGGCGAAGGGCACTGCCTCGAAGCATGACACCATTAGGCCCACCAGTCTCATCCCCAGACGGATCGATGGCCGTTGACAAGACAGCAAGGCCTGCACCTGCGTCTGGAAACCCGACACCTTTTGCTGTGGCAGAAGGACCTTTACCTGAGCGGTGTCTATCGTCCTTCCCAGAAAAGATCTTACTGTTGAGGGAGTGATAAAAGACTTTGGGCAATTGATTACCCAGCCGAAGGCCTCCAGGGTTGACAACACCGTGCGAGTATCGCTCTCAGCCTGCTGCAGGGACTGGGCCGCAATCAGCAAGTCATCCAGATAGGGCAGCACACGAATGCCCTGGTTCCTCAGAATAGCCATGATGCCCGCCAGCACCTTGGTGAAGACACGGGGGGCTGAGGATATCCCGAATGGAAGAGCCACAAACTGGTAATGCTGATCCTCCAGAGCAAACTTCAGGAACCTCTGATGTCCCAGGAAAATCGGGATGTGCAGATAAGCATCTCTGATGTCCAACGTAGTCATGAAGTCACCGGGCCGAAGCGAGCTCACCTCCGACCGTAAGGTTTCCATGTTGAGACCCTTCCATGTTGAGACCCTTCAGGTCCAGGATAGGTCTTAACGTTCCGTCCTTCTTGGGAACCGTGAACAGATTGGAGTAAAAACCTTGACCCTGTGAGGAACAGGACAAATCACATCTAAACGCAGGAGGTGCTGCACGGCCATTCTCAAACCCTGTTCCTTCAATGGGTTTTGGGATATCCGAGACTGAAGAAAATTTGTGGGTTGGCCTGACTGCCAGCTCTAATTTGTAACCGGAGGACACCGCCTCCTGAATCCACCGATCCGAGACGTGCCGTCTCCAGATATGAGCAAATAGCAGAAGCTGTCCCCCACCCGGAAGGGTGAGGGCGCTTCCTCATGCCTGAGGGGACTTGGCTGGGGGCTTGGACTTGGCTCCCCAAGCGGGATTAGGTCGGCCGCGGGACCTACCTCTACCCCAGGTATATCTGTGGCCACCTGAAAATGAAGAGCCTCTTCCTCCTCGAAAGGAGCGATAGGCAGATGAGTTCCGAAAGGGTCGAGCAGGCTTCCGTCTCTGAGGGAGTCTACCATCCTTGACCAGGAGGTCCAGACGCTCCCCGAACAACCTGTGCCCCAGGAAGGGGATACTAGTAAGCAACTTTTTGGCCGCGGCATCAGATGACCATTGCCGCAACCAGAGCGAGCGGCAAAGTGCAACAAGCAGGGCCAAAATCCTGGCACCAAGCCGGACACCATCGTCCATGGCAGAGAAAACAAAGGCAATGAAATCCACGCAAGCCTTGAGGTCCTTATACTCCTCCGCCCGCTTGCGAGCCTTAGAGCTATCCACAAGGTGTCTCACCTTCTTTCTGATGGCCAGGGAACCAATAGCACACACAGGATGAAACAAGGCACCAGCAAAGGTGAAGGCATGACAGACCAGTTGATCCATGCGCTTGTCAGCTGGATCACATAAGGAAGCGGTATCAGGTGAAGGCATAAGGCATAATAGTAGTGTTGGACAACCCCTACACAGGGGAATCCACCTCGGGAGGACGAGACCATAGCCGGACCAGCTCCTCAGGGAAGGGATACCGTCTATCCAGGCCCTTAGGCGCCGACGGTAGCTTATTAGGCCTTTCCCATTCCTTGAAAATCATATTAGAAAAATGGGCCTGCTCTGGAAAGACACGCCTCTGTCTTTCAGGCTTAAACAAATCAACTTGCTTCCTCTTAGCCGCTCTAGGAGGGGCAATGTGTAAAGTCTCAAAAACTGAAGCAAGCAATTTCCCCGTATCATCAGGGAGCCACGCATCCTCATCCGAGGATGAACCAGACAAACTGTCCTCGCCAGCAGAATAAGGCGCAGTGGAACGGGAATCATCTGGCAACTCACCTTCCTCCACAGAGCCCAGTTCATCAAAAATATCGTCCTTATCCGAGTAAACGGGCTCGATGTGCCGCCTCTTACTTGTGGCCTTTTTAGGAGCCGTTCATGAGATCTGTCTCTCAAGACTGGCCACCCAACGCGCCAAATCAACCTGGGACCTCTGGCTGGCTTCCCCCTCACTAAGGGCTGAGTGCAGCAGCGGAGGCTCTGGCGAGGCCGCAGTCAGTGAAGGGCTGGGGGCAGATGCTCTTGGCGCAAGTGGTGCAAACAGTGCTGAAACCGCCCAGAGGATTCCTACTGCACAAGGGGCAGAGCTTCACCCGCCCCGATAGGGCCCCCAGCACACTACCCCAGATGCCTCAATTATGGTGATTAGAAAAATTGGCAAATGCAGGTTACAAGGCACTAATGGCCCAAACCTATATGACCCCTCTTATGTGATCCCTCTTATATGATCCATCTTAATAATAGGGGGGACCAGGAGGAACCACAACCCTCAATCACAGGGCCCAACCTAAACAAAAAACCAAAGAGAGGGGCATCAGCTTCCCACAAGCGTATGCAGAGTAATCAAAGACAATCATTATCAAGAGGGACTCACGACACCGACAATAGCGGTAAGCGCCCAGGCAAGAGGCAGCAGCAGCAAGATGGCGAAGAGGAGCCGTCCGCACCCGCATGCAGCACAGCTTCGGTGCGATCCTAGAGGGGTGGGCCGCACCGCGATGATATGAAAAGCGCCAGCGTGCGGCCCCACCCCCCAGCCCATGCAGCGCGCTCAACCGCGCACCACGCACCGCACTCCTCTGCCCTCCTGTCACAGAAAAAAACACGAGAGTGGCGTCCCGTCCCCCTCCCACATCGTATGTGATGAGCAAGATGAAGGGGAGAGGGAAACAGCCAGAACCGCGAGGGAGGTAAGTAAGAAGCTCAAAGAGCAGCCCAGTAAAGTTGCACAAAAACACACAGCACACAAAATAAAGCTTGTGGGATGGGGCAGGATATAAGGAACATCTAGCCTGCAATGTGGTTCCCCCAGATAGGCTCACCATCAGCCTATGGCTGACCCCGGCGTTCTCCCTACCATCAACATCCCGAGTCAGCCGCGGCTGGGAGGCTAGAGTGGGTCTCACGGGATCAGTGGGAATAGGGTCCGCAGTGGCCGACGGGCTAGGAGGCCCCGCTCAGCTGCCAAAATTCCAAGAGAGAGTATCCAATGATCTTCAGCAGCCAGACTGCAAGATGAACACTGGGGAGTAATAGAGGGACACCTGCCTTTATAGGGGGCTGGGAGGAGCGACAGCTTTTGATCTTGCAGTTGAGCGCCCCCTGGGGGCGGAATACCCACATGTCATCACTGGGACGACCTGGACTGGATATAGGGAAAAATGTATCCGGCCCAGCAAGACATTTGGATGGAATCCCCTGCCATAGATTGGAGTGCGATGTTCCTTTTACTGTAACAGCGGTGGATTGCCAGGCACTGTTGTTGCGCGCTCCCTCTGTATTAGATGGCGAGGGAGGGGTGCATGAGCAAGTTGCTGCTGGGAGAAAAGATGAGGGTAGGCTCTTTGCTTGATATTTCCTTTCAGCAACTATCATTTAATATAATGGAATATAATATATAATATGGTATCTAAACTGAAAAAAAAGGTTTGGGCCAGAAAATAAAACACTATGGGGGTTATTTAAGAAAAGCTAACGCCACATATAACCAGATAGCGTCAGGTGAACGCTGGGCGCAGTATGTAAACCATATATATGAAAGTCAATCCGGTGAGCGCCTCTAATAGCGTCATGTAGCGTCACATGTATTATTAGTGGTGGCTCAGTGTAAAGCGCTGGCGCTGTGTGTTCAGCAGCGCCATGTAGCACCTGTCGCTCAGTAGCGTTATCCCAACATTTTAATGGTGTTTTTTTGCTTTTGTATAAATAGCGTTTTAATTAATTATTTTTCTTAATTTTAGGATATAATTATTGTGTGACCTCTCCTGCCCAGCAACCAAACACTTTTTTATGCAGCATTGTATGTGCAGGTCTACCATTGCCATCTGCCATTGCAGTGTCATTGTTCAGGTGTTAACAATGAGCCGCCATCCTGGATGTTTAAAGGCTCAGAATATACTAGGTGCAGGTAGGATGATTTTTAATGTGGGCAATCAGTATGTACAGGGTGAGGGAAACATATAAAATAGGCTCTTATTCAGGGTGAAGGTCCGCTTTAGGTCCCACAGAGACCATAACTGCTGGGCTGCGGGGCTTACCTCATCATTAGATTCACATCCAGCGCCACCCAGCTGATCACCCACGCTCCTTTCACTCATTTTGCGTCTCTTCCTGGGTCCCTCATCCACGGTGACACCCCCGCCATCAGTCACGATGAACTGCCGTGCCCTCCTCCGTTGCAATGAATGCATGAGGAGCACGGGTGATTGGCTGGGCAGCACTGGATGTGGATCTAACGATGAGGTAAGCCCTGCAGCTTGGGACTAGCAGTTTATGTGGGACTTAAACTGGACCAAAACCCACAGCGATCGATTCCCTCCCTCCCTCCCAGTCATCCAAAATCGGGATGCCCCGCTGTGTGAAACCCCCCAGGTCGCCCATACACTTACCCTGTTCCCGGTCCAACGGTGCATGCATGAGCCGTGGCTGCATCCCCATTATCCCCCTAGCAGGGCGCATGCCCGCACCAGGCATTTGTGAATGACCAGTGCGGGCACGCTCTCTGTTAGAGGGAAGCGGGGGATGCGGCTGGGGGCAAGGACCAATACCCGGGATAGTCAAAATTCTGGGTTTTGGCCCAATTTAGGGTGAGCATAGCGTTTCTTTTTTTTGGGGGGGGGCTGGAAATTGTGGTTTTGTATTATTTTGATATAGCCAAAAGGATGGACTCCAAAAAAGATTTCCTCTGATGGGCCCAAGGTACACCAGTCTGACACTGTTTGTGTCATACAAAGATAGATCCATAAAAACATCAGGTATTTAATTTAGGCTGGATCTCCTTTTCCATTTGCCATACTTTAAACTGGACCAACAGCCTTGCACATTTCCAAAACTCACCTTCCCCATCTGCATGCATGATACTGAATCATTGCCAGCACTCATCAGCATTTGCTCCTGCATCCACTCAAAGCCGAAACACCTCACCAATTTACTCCTGGTTGCAGCCATCTTGGAGCACCCAGGAGGTTTCCTTTCACCAGCCATGCTGCTGCCTAGATTTAACTGACATAACCTACAATGCAAAGCAGCAGAAACCCAGCCGCACCTTTTGCAGGGCACTGGCAGAGCCATAGGATGCCATTGAGGGGGGAAATTCGACCACAGCAGGAAATACAAAAAGGTAAATTCATTCTCATATGCAGCAACCTGAACTCATACAAAGGTTCTCTCTCATTGAGGATGGATATTTAGCGTGTACTTTTTAAGCATGGAAGGTTTAATTAAAGTCATTAAACCTCCTGAGATCAGCACAAAGTTCTGATATGTAGAACAGCTTAATTTTCTTGTCAATCTAACTAGAAATAGCAGTGAAAAGGAAGAAAAATCTGCTATTGCTATAAAACAATTTTTAATGGCTAACTATTATTCAAACCAGTTTAATTAAAACTGACCTTTTCCCTGCCCCCTCCCACGCCCTCCCTACCTCTAGCTAGACAAAAATCCGGCATTCGCCCACCGTGTGGTTTAAGTCCACTTCGCTGGGAATCCAAATGTGGGATGCCCCTGTGTGTGAAACCTCCTAGTTCACCATATACTCAACATGATCCAGCAATTCCACAGCACATTTGCAGGCCACCAGTGGGATTGAGAAGCGTGTAAGGTGAACCAGGGAGTTATGAACATCATCCCCATTAGGGATAATCAGAGAGCAACCTGTAACCTGACCTTTAGACTTTAGATTAGAGAGCTGGTTTTGTCCAGCTTTAAAGAAAGTCAAGTCCCCACTTTCTCATTTACTTGTATGGCAGTAAATCATGTGATTCGCAGGCCCACATGGTAAACTTGATAGATCGCTGGTCTGTCATGTGACTGGCAGCCATACAATGAATGAGCAAGTGGTAAGTATATCCTTCCAGCTGATGGCTGGCATGGGCAGATACAACAGGAGGAAAGCAGCTGATGCTCCCCCTCCATTCAGCTTTATATGGTGCTTATCAATATGCACGACTTGGAAAGCTCATGGAAGGAGAACCTGCACATGCACAAGTAGAATTGCAGGCAAGGTAAGAATTCTCAGCGTTCCAGAGAGGGTTCACACAGCAGGGAATCCCAAATTAGGATGTCCACTGCAAGAGGAACAAAACCCAGGAGACCAAAAATCCCTGGTTCATTTCCTCTTTTAATGTTATTAAAGCCTGAATCCTTGTCAAGAGGTTTGTAGATATTACAGGGAGACATCCTGCTATCATATAGTGTTTATGTAGATCAACATTTGGCCTCTATGGTAAAATATGTTGTTTTCTATTATCCAACATAAAGGCCACCAGAGGTACAACTCAAGAAGACCTACACAAAGCCAGTTTTCTATGATATTGTATGATTGTGCTGTGTTATCAAGTGGACACACTGCAGTATCAGGAAATGGCAGATATCAGATATTCAAAATGCATTCTGTATCTTATAACATCTAAAAGACTAATAACAAGTATTTGATGTCGTAGAGCAGGCTTTCCCAACCAGTGGTACTAATACCACTGGTGGTACTTAAACCGGAACAATAGCCTGGCACAGTTGGAAAAGAAAGGTAGCGGTCATTTTGGATCTTCCTCTCCCAGCATCTCAGCCTTGCTGGTGCCTGGATTAAACTGACATAACTCACAATGCACAGTAACAGGAGCCCAGCAGCATTTTGTTTTTAAAATTTACTACAGCAAGTGTTAGAAATTTCTTTCGCCCCCAAATTACGCACCGTGGATTTGGAGGAGAGAAATTAGAAAAAAAATATTCTGAACCAAATGGTGTGCTGCCCCCAATGACGCTGGCAGGAGTCACAGGCCACGCCCACCCAGAAGCCATAGCCGGATCGCTGTAGTAAATGTTAAAAACAAAATGCTGCTGGGCCACGCCCTACCCAGGGGCAGGAACCGGATAGCTCTGAACTTGCGGCGGCTACGGGAAAGGGAGGAGGCTTTGCTGATGATTTGCAAAGATTTGAGCAAAAAAAAAAAAAAAAAAATTGTCAAACATAATCATAAAGATCAATCACATCCAAAATGTGGAGTAAAAAGAAGGGTTTCAGACTTCGACCGACAAGACAAGACAGCCACTGGTTCAAACACTGGTGATGATATATCTTCAAGCCTGTGACTATACAAATATGACTCTTCTAAGCCCATATGAATCTGTACAGAGATATGGAATAGGACGCATCACTAAAGACTATGCTGGCAATGACTAACACATGTCTGTTGGCACCTTTAGAAAATAACTAGAAATTCAATTTCCCAGACTTTAAGCTTGGGACTCAGCATCAATAGAGACCCATGGAATCCATGTCCAAATGATGCCCTAGTATTCAATGATAAATTACATTTTCTGTACAAAATCTGTTTATGTGGGAGCCTATGGGATAAGGCTGACAATCTGGGCTGCAGTGGGGTGGAGCCCTTATGTTGTTATCGTATGGGGACCAACCCTGGATGTATGGGTGATTATAAGGATGCATATCAAGCAGGTCAAAAATAAATGTTCAACAGTGGAAATAGTCTGTCCCTTAACCATAAATAACATAAATACCCAAAAGCATGGTGGTCAGCAAAAACCATTTGGACCAAGAGACAATACATAAAATGCATTTTTTCAGCAGACATAGGCCTTTATTGTGTAAAGATTTCTGCTTTTTAACGTTTTACCTGGTTTGTGATGAGCTTTATAATGAGATGGCAGTCTCCTTGAACCTTAGAAGAGCTTGTCCGTGGTTCCAGTTTAAACCATTTATCTACTCCTCCAACGGGAATCTCCTTTAAAAAAGAAAAATGCAATTTAGTTGTATACCTTCCCACACAATAAATGCTCCCAACAAAGCAATGATTCCTTTTGACTCCAACTTTTGCCCTTGACCAAAACTGATCTTTTAGAATTGTACTTATTGTACTTGTTTTGAAAATGTTTTAAACCGCAATCCAGTGTGCGTACATCAATTTCATGAGTCATGCTACTTATAACCCAAGTGGCTTTTATTCAAGCACCGGTAATGAATCCTTTCCTGTTTACGTACATTAATGGAGATGTTAAGGCATCCTAAAAAGTCATCCGCGTTGTCCTCTGCAGAGCCAGCCGTTCCATTTGCTCTTGCCGATTTCACTATCTGCTTGAAATACCTGTGGAAAGATCTCAACAGGGTAAGCTGTTCTGCTTATAATTGTATTTCAGGGTACAGAGGCTGCATATAATGAATCTGAACATTTAATAAAAGAATGAGCCAAATATTATTTTACACTCAATAATACTAAATCACAGCTTGGCATTTGCAGAAGAGCTTGTATACTTCAATGATCCCTTCAATCTGAATATATAACTACAAGGCTTTATGACAAAACTTTGATAGGCATTTTAGATATTAAAGGCAAGGTGTATAGTTTCTACAACTAAACTGCTAAATCTTAAAGAGGATCTAAAGGGCCACTGGCTGGTTTATCCATATTATGGATATTTGTCTGAGGAATACGTAAAGCATATACCTAAATAATGATCAGTAATATTTGTGGTCCAGTGGCACTTGTGGGTTTATGCAGCAGACTGCTCACAAGACAATCAGCAAATAAGGACACTCTCACCTGTTGAACCCTTTTTTCCACAAGCGGTCATGTGGGCCATGGGGATGAATACTATTGCCCAAATGTAGGCATTTTCATTTAATTTAATGGATTTAAGCTGATGGCTAATACCTGGACAGGCCTATCAGAGCAAGGACAGGACCAGGCTAGAGAAAGCAGAGGCAGGCACATTGGGCAGCCAGCAGATCCTACTGGAGGTCAGTGTAGCCGAGCTGTGGAAGGTCTAACCAGAGAGCACTGGGAGTGGACAAGACCCGAATGACACGCCTGGTCTGCTCAACATCCGTTTTGTAACATAGAGTCGAGGGAGGAAGCTGGCCCTAGGCCCCCCTTTTACCATGGACCTGGAGTTGGCTGCCTCCCCTCCTCAATGGTATATAGCCAAATGCTTCTACTAGACCCATGCATTTATTTATTTATGTTTATATTTTACATATTATGGCCATTGTATGATTGCACAAACATAAGAATATTTCCTCTGCATTGCAACCCATCTGTGCAGTGAGACAAACACCAGCACGAGTGCACACGTGCCTGGAGCGGGAAGGAGGGCGCTGCCCACATCATGGTGCCTAGGGAGCAGTTAGGTGCCTTACTTAAAGTGGACCAAAACCCAGGTTTTTGACTACCCTGGGTTTTGGTCCTTACCCCGGGGTGCCCCACTGTCTGAAACCCCCCAGATTACAGAGGGGACTTTAGGTAAGACCAATGAGGAAATCAGGAAATTGATTTGGAAAACAAACTCCAGGGTCAAGCCACAAAGAAAAAAATCTTGAATTCAATGGACAGCTAAGAACCATTTAGTGGTAACTGATAGTGGGGGCTTTACTGGGCTTCTCAGACAAAGCTTCCTAAAGCCTAGAAATAAATACAGGGTGCCAAATCAGCACAACAATTTGTACAGAGAATCATACCTCAAAGAACTGATAGAATGAGATCCTGTGGACCCTTGAGGGAAACTGCTGCCATATTATCTCTTTTCAGCACAAGCCAAGCACCGGCCTTAGGTACTTCTATCTAAGCATGGGATGGTCTTCTTTGCAATGTAATGACGTACACTGCATGGGGAGGGGTATCAACAGAGGGCATGCCCCTGGGGTATAATGAAAATGGAGGAGAAAAATATGCCAAATCATTTGGCCGATTCTCTCTTATGGACATTAGTGTGTTGCCTTTATTATTAAAAAAATAATTTGCTCACCATCTCTAGTTAGTTATATACCATGCTTAAAAATATCCCCACACGTGTGTTTTTGTTTTGTTAAAAGAAAAAGGTTTTATACTTTTATGGGGGGGGGGGGGGGGGGTGACTGCTGCTGACTGTCATGGTTCCATACCTGGAGACCTAAACCTTGATCTTATAACTTCTGTTACCCTTTTTACTACATTTTATTCTAGACAAAGTTTCTTTGTTACATAAAGTTGTGCAAAAGTTAACCTATTTTATTTAATCCATAAAGGATGTAAAACTCTGAACAAGAAAAACAGTCAGACACCTGCTTCTTCAGCCTACTATGTAATTAAGATAGTAGTTCCTGTGCCAGTGACAAGTGGGGTGGCACATATGCCATACATTATCATCTAGAAGAGCCAACAGGATAACTGTTAAATCAAATAGCATCTGTTTAAGTAAATTAACTAAACTTTAGAAGAGAAAATCTAACACTATTAATTTTTTTTCCTATGAATATTTTCTTTACTCTGCTCAGGAAGAAAAATGAACATAATGAATAACACGCTGCACACAGGTCTAAAATTTTAATGTCTAAAAACATATTTTAAAATGGCAAGGTCAAGCTTAGCCCCTGGAATGGATTTTAGTTTTAATCATGTTTATTGACATTTTCAAAGTTTTGACTATACATCATAAAAAGCCAAAAGTTACGTGGCAACAGGCGAGGAAGATGTCAGCGTGTCAAATAGTCTTTAATTGCTTTTCCACTAATTACTAGAATATCATACTGACACCTTCTGTGAAACATCTTAGATAAAAAGATGGTGGGGACATTTAGAAAAAGCTGACAAGCCTTCTAATTGGAGCATAAACCTGGTGAGTATGTATCAAAGTCACATTTGTATTAACATTGAACATTTTAGGGGAATTAACTGGTATTAGGTCACTGAACTCTGCATCTCATACCAGGGCTCTTTCTTTATTTCAGGTGGAAGGCAGGAATAGTTTCCAATCATAAAAAGGCTCAGGGTGAACAAATAGTGATGTGCTCTCCAAATAATTAAAAGAAGATTTCTGGATTAGGAAGGTGAAGTGTGTGAAATTTCATCAGCCGGGTACTTTAGGTCTAAGCCTTCCCAGCTGTAAGCCGCTCCCATCCTATAACATGGTTGTCCTGGGCATAAAAACATGCAAAATCGACCACGTAAGGCATAGCGTGCCCAGGCAATATGGTTGTCTAATTTAAACATGACTTACCTGCCCATACCTTTAAACCCGCTAACTTCATTAAGCTTCTTGCATGCCTCCGCTACAGACACATCATCATCATGATCCCTGAAGAGAAAAGGAGGATTTAAGTGTACTCACCGTAAAATTCTTGTCTTGGAAAGCACAGAAGCTACTCTTATACACTAGTTATGACTGTCCACCAGAAGGGTTGGACACTTGACAAAGCTTTATAACCCAAACTTGGTGCTTCAGTTTGTAGCAAGCAGTACTATCTTTAAGGAATCTCCAGGAAAGCCACATAAAACGAAGATCGAGAACCATACTTCCTTAAAGGTGCTGACATCACTACCGCAATTGGAAAGAGGTGGCTTACATGTGTTCAACCATGCAGCCACCCAAAATTGGCATTTCGGAGCTTTAAGTGGTGCAAAGGGATAATTTGCATGGCCCTGCCTACTGCAAAGGGAGGGATTCCATTATCCTTGGCTTTGTGCTTATAAGGGTTAAAAGCCCCAAAAAATGTGTCCACACTAGGATTATTTGCTAATCCAGGCGGATCCTGGTATAACTTTAAGAGGTGTAAAGGGCTAATGGATTCTGGGGGGAAATTCCATTATCCTTGGATTGTATGCTGCATTAAATTACTTTATGTTTTAAAAAAACACTATCTGCAGAATATATGCATGAATAGAACACTATCTGCAGAATATAAGATCATAAATAGTCTGATAAGGCAAATGTTATTTTAAAATTCTGTGCTCCTGATTGGGTTTTGAAGCTGGGAGGTACAGATGAGTTCTACGTTGTAAACTAAAAATCACAGAAAACAGGATCATGGCTGCTATACAATGCATTGCAGCAAGTGTAACTCTTGTAACGTTAGCCATAGCCTGGTTCTTACACAGCAGGGAGCAGGCTGGCCACATGGTCCACAGTCTTCTTACGGTCTCAAAAGATTATAGCGACCGGACTGTTTTTTTTTTTAAATAAAATGGGTGTTTGATACCTTCTTGTGCATATGGGTTCTTCACAGTTAGGGTGGTGAAACAGGAATATTTTCCAGAGAGCTGTGGTTCTACTTTTGAGATCGTAATAGACACATGATCATATTATATATGTATTTGTATACATATACAAGGTATGAAACAAATTGTTTTTGGGGAGGGTTTTTTTCCTTAAAAGGATTGACCAGTCAAAATGTAAAATCAGTTGCAGCATACCTGGTGCATTACAAGTCCCATGCTATCTCTTCGGTCTGATTGACCAAAGTAAGGGGAATTTCGTCTTCTTTTTTTGCTGCCTTCAGTGCCCCCCCCCCATCCTGACGCCAAATCGAAGCCTGAGGCTTGTATTAGGTTGACATCCCCTCTCTTAGTGGTAGGCTAGAATGGAGCTCTCCATGCTGTCATTTAAGCCCAGGTTAATCCAATGCAATGGAGACAGCATGCTTGCACCACTCAGCCCTGGCACTCTCTTCACAGAGCACAACAAAAGGTTAACATTTATTTTGCAATAGTCATCTGGCAATATAGTTTTGTTATAAAAGGGAAAAATGAAATCATTGCTATGTGTACCCCTATGCAATAACAATACTTTTGAGAGTGCTTTGGCAATTATTCTAAGAATGCTAATTGGACCACCACAAGCAACTAAAGCTCCACCTCTATCACCTCCCAGTTTAATTAAACTTGCTGGATTTCTTATTACAAAAAATTGTGTAAAAATACATACAAACATGTTGGCTAATGAAAAGAGAGTCACTTATGCACACAAACTGAACAAAACTTTTGCCAAGCTTCTGGTTTATTCTCTCATGGTAGGAATAAAACACAGGGGTTACAGGTTTAGCCTATCAGTTCTGTCACCCCACATGTTCTTTTTCATTCTATTAAAATAAAGAAAAACAAGACTGGCTGGATATATCTTGATGCAGGGTGTATAAGTGACCTGTCCCCCCGCCATCCAGCATATTTATATGGATTTTTATCATTGGGCAATTTTCGTGATAGTGCTCCATTAAACAAAATAAATATGTAATATATACTGTAATAAAGCAATATTATTAATTTGATAAAATAAAAACTATATGAGTCTTGCTTCAAATGTAAGCATCCACTTATGTGGAAATAGTACTAAAAGGTCTCTCTACAATGTACAAGGCCTCCTTTACATACCAGATATCCAAGTGAAGCTGGTCGCTATATATGTCATCAATCTCGCTGTAAAAAAAATAGGTTTAAATACATTAAACTAGTATGGCAATATAATATTTACCTAAAATACAAATACTACATGAGGAATGCTACAATCAGGCAAAGAGTAACAAGTGTAGCATATGGATAATACATATTCATGTTACAACTATATCAGAAACGATGGCTGTCCATTTTGGTTGGCGCAGGTAAGATGTGGCAGGTTTTGATCTGACCTTTACAGAAGTCCCAGTGTACTTTGAGGCTCTCTAGGAAAACTAGAGTGAACCCTGGAGTTAAAATTCTGAGCCTTGCAAAAGTGGAGTAACGCTCCACAGCTTTTGGATACTAATTTTACTGTTGCACTTAATGGTCTTTTAACATTCTGTGAATTAATTTCTGGAAGCTGCCCCCTATGGCTGTGGCAGCCACACCATTCATTTCCGATGATTCCCCAGCTGGGACTTCTAGGTGATCAACATCAGCAGCAGACTTTGTGTGAGAGGACCAGGCTGCAGGCCTCGTAGTGTTCCCTGATTGAGTATGGCCGTCTATGACAGCTGCGGGATTGCGCAATGTCCATACCATCATACAGGATGAGCCCAGTGCTCCAGCTTAAATGAGGCCACTACAAGTGTAGTGCTGGTGGTGGTGGAGGTGAATTCAAAAATTGAGTACATGGCACATTTTTGAGACCTGGACCTCAGGAATAAACTTTCCTTAAAATGTCCCATGAAAATTACAATTCTGTGAGTACTCACCTGTAGAATTGCTTTTACTGTGCATGGCACGGCCTGCTTCAAGAAGTCCTTACGTATGGGATATTCCGCCACAAGGTGGTGCAGTGTACTGCAGAAGAGTTGTGGCTCCTGCCGGTACCATATAAAAACAGGATCACCAATAGACCTATCCAGCGTTGACAAGCAGTTATTCAAGAAAACGGGAGATAATAAAGGTAAAAAAGGTAACAAACCCTAACTAACTTGGAACAATCACCGTAAAGAGGCAACCAAAAATAACGAGAACAAGGGTGGGGTGAAGCAGGCCGTGCCATGCATAGTAAAAGCAATTCTACAGGTGAGTACAAACAGAATTGTTTTTTTCCTATTGCATGGCACGGCCTGCTTCAAGATGTCCTTATGTATGGGATGTCCAACAGCAGTGTCCGTAAGGTAGGGTGGGATCCCCAAAGAGTAACAGGCCGTTCAAACCACTACCGCCTGAAGTACCTTGCGGTCAAAAGCAGCATCAGCTGAGGCCTTAACATCAACCTTGTAAAACTTGGAAAAAGTATGAACAGAAGATCAAGTTGTGGCCTTACAAACTTGTTCAACAGAAGCTTGGTGCTGAAAGGCCCAAGACACACCAATAGCACGAGTGGAGTGAGCAGTAACCCTAAAAGGAGGAACCTTCCCCCTGGCAGAGTAGGCCTGCTCCACCGCCTGACGGATCCACTTGCTGATAGTGGATTTAGCCGGAGGCAAACCTTTCCTAGGTCCAGCAGGAAGAACAAAAAGAGCGTCAGATTTCCTGAAAGACTCAGTAGCAACCAAATAAAACTTCAGAGCCCTGACAACATCCAAAGAATGAAGGGTCCGCTCCTTGGAATTAGCAGGGTTAGGACACAAAGAAGGCAAAACAATGTCCTGATTGAGATGAAAAGCAGACAAAAACCTTAGGCAAGAAATCCAGCTTAAGTTGAAACACCACCTTATCCTGATGCCGCTCAAAATAAGGAGGTTTGATGGAGAGCGCCGCCAGCTCAGAAACTCGCCTGACCGAAGTAATGGCCACCAAAAAGGCCACCTTAAGAGTCAGAACGGGCAAAGCAGCCCCACGGATAGGCTCAAAGGGAGGACCCTGTAGAACAGACAACACCAGATTCAGGTCCCAAACCGGTAGCATAGCCTTACGTGGCGGACACACATGAGTAACTCCCTGGAAAAAGGTCTTAACCAACTGATGATTGGCAAAAATTGCCAGAACTGACACCTGTCCCTTGAGGGTACTAAGTTGAAGGCCCGAATCCAAACCATGTTGCAAAAATTCCAGAATCCTGGGGATAGAAAACACCCGACAAGGAAGAGACTTGGACTCACACCAGGCAATGTAAGCATGCCAGATGTAGATAAAGGACGAGGACTTCTTCCTAGCCCTAATCATGGTATCAACAACAGAAGCTGGCAACCCCTTATGATGGAGGTTTCAGCAGCCAAGCCGTTAAAGCCAGCGTTTGTAAACTGGGATGGCACAGTTGTCCCTGAGTGAGCAGATCTGGATCCTTGGGCAAGACATACTGATCTACTGCCAACTGCACGGCGTCTGCGAACCACACCCTCCTTGGCCAACAGGGGGCCACCAGAATGGCTGGTACCCCTTCCTGGGCTATCTTGCGCAGCACCCTGCCCAGCAGAGGAAAAGGAGGGAACACATAAAGAAGCCGAAACTCCGTCCAAGGAGTCCTGTGACAGGGAGACAAACCTGGGAAGCTTGGGATTGTGGCGAGACGCAAACAGGTCCCCATCCGGCTGACCCCAGCGGTGACACAGGGAGTGAAATACCTTGTTGCTGAGGGACCATTCCCCCAGCCGAGACGTCCCCCTGCTCAGGGAGTCTGCCTCCTGGTTTTCCACCCCCGGAATGTAAACTGCCGAGATGCAAGGGACATTCTCTTCCGCCCAAGAAAGTATCAGGGACACTTCCTTGAGGGCTCGCTTGCTCCAAGTCCCTCCTTGATGATTGATGTAGGCAACCACCATCTGGTTGTCCGAGCGGATCTGAACAGCCCGAGCCCGAAGGTGTGTGGTCAGCTGTGAA
This sequence comes from Gastrophryne carolinensis, assembly GCA_027917425.1. Lineage (NCBI taxonomy): Eukaryota > Metazoa > Chordata > Amphibia > Anura > Microhylidae > Gastrophryne > Gastrophryne carolinensis. The sequence goes on along the minus strand of CM051240.1, from coordinate 68,844,333 downwards.
CGAACCAACCTGATCGCCCTCAGTTCCAGGACATTGATAGAAGCATGGGCCTCCTGGGGGCCCCACCGACCCTGGAATTTCAGAGACTTCCAAAAGCCCCCCAACCGGCCAGACTGGCATCTGTGGTGACAGTCTCCCAGCACGGGGGCAGAAAGGTCCTGCCCACTAGAAGATTCCCTGAGTTCAGCCACCACGAGAGGGACTGTCTGGCCAGGGAGGACAGAACAAATTCCTGATCCAGGGACACAGGGTCCCGATCCCAAACTGACAAACTGAGGTGCAACTGAAGAGGTCTCATGTGGAACTGAGCAAAAGGGACCGCCTCGAAGCAGGACACCATCAGACCCACTAACTGCATCCCTTGCCGGATGGAGGGATGAGGACACAAGAGCAGAGTCCGTGCCTGCTTCTGAAGGCCCTCCACTTTCTGCTGAGGCAGGAATACCTTGACCTGAGAAGTATCCAGAGTCATGCCCAGAAAGGACCTCACCAAAGACGGAGACAGTGAAGACTTGGGATAGTTGATCACTAGGGATGAGCGAATCGATCCGGACGAACCCGAATTCGTTCCAAATTTCAGGAAAAATTTGATTCTGAACGAATCCGAATTTCCCCGCGATTCGATCGATCGAAGTTTTCCTTTAAACTCCATTTATTTCAATTACAGCCATTGTAAAATGGTGGATGGACATGTCCGGACATGTCCCCTGGGGCAAGTTATCATGGGAAGGGCACATGCAGCCTATCAGCAGCCAGGAAGCCCGGTGACGTCACAGTGCTATATAAACGGCGGCCATCTTGCTTGTGCGCATTTCAGCCTTGCATTGCAGACAGAACGGAGGTTGCTGCAGACAGGGAGAGACTAACAGACGGGCAGGCAGAGTCAGGGAGACCCACAGAGACCCACACAGTGCCAGGGAGAGCCAGGGAAAGATAGGGAAAAATCTGGAACGATCCAGGCAGGGACAGCAGAGAAAGTGACATTGAAACTTTATTTTTTATTTTCACTTCACTTCATTTGCCAGATCAGTTTTAAATTCCTTTTTTTGTGCAGTAAATATTCCTGGCCACTGTGCATCCCATCTTGGCAGTGGCATATTTAACCCTATCTGTTACACACAAGCATTTCTTATAAATCGATTAGTTTAAATTTTTTTTGTATGCTATAAAAACCCCAGCCCACATGGGCATACTATTTCAGCACATTTGACCCTATCTGTTATACTAAATTAGCTTCTAAAGGCTCTGTTTTATTAATATATTGCATTTTGAATTGGTTTTGTGCGTCCTGTAAAAACACCAGGCCACATGGGCATCCCAAACCAGCACATTTCACCCTATCTGTTATACTAAATCAGCTTCTAAAGGCTCTGTTTTATTAATATATTGCATTTTGAATTGGTTTTGTGCATCCTGTAAAAACACCAGGCCGCATGGGCATCCCAAACCAGCACATTTCACCCTATCTGTTATACTAAATCAGCTTCTAAAGGCCCTGTTTTATTAATATATTGCATTTTGAATTGGTTTTGTGCATCCTGTAAAAACACCAGGCCGCATGGGCATCCCAAACCAGCACATTTCAACCTATCTGTTATACTAAATCAGCTTCTAAAGGCTCTGTTTTATTAATATATTGCATTTTGAATTGGTTTTGTGCGTCCTTTAAAAACACCAGGCCGCAGGGTATCCCAAACCGGCACATTTCACCCTATCTGTTATACTAAAGCAGCTTCTACAGGCTCTGTTTTATTAATATATTGCATTTTGAATTGTTTTTTGCGTCCTGTAAAAACACCAGGCCGCAGGGTATCCCAAACCGACACATTTCACCCTATCTGTTATACTAAATCAGCTTCTAAAGGCTCTGTTTTATTAATATATTGCATTTTTATTTGGTTTTGTGCGTCCTGTAAAAACACCAGGCCACATGGGCATCCCAAACCAGCACATTTCACCCTGTTATACTAAATCTAAAGGCTGTGTTTTATTAATATATTGCATTTTGAATTGGTTTTGTGCGTCCTGTAAAAACACCAGGCCGCATGGGCATCCCAAACCAGCACATTTCACCCTATCTGTTATACTAAATCAGCTTCTAAAGGCTCTGTTTTATTAATATATTGCATTTTGAATTGGTTTTGTGCGTCCTTTAAAAACACCAGGCCGCAGGGTATCCCAAACCGGCACATTTCACCCTATCTGTTATACAAAAGCAGCTTCTACAGGCTCTGTTTTATTAATATATTGCATTTTGAATCTTTTTTTGCGTCCTGTAAAAACACCAGGCTGCAGGGTATCCCAAATTGGCACATTTCACCCTGTTATACTAAAGCAGCTTCTACAGGCTCTGTTTTATTAATATATTGCATTTTGAATTGGTTTTGTGCGTCCTGTAAAAACACCAGGCCGCATGGGCATCCCAAACCAGCACATTTCACCCTATCCGTTATACTAAATCAGCTTCTAAAGGCTCTGTTTCATCAATATATTGCATTTTGAATTGGTTTTGTGCATCCTGTAAAAACACCAGGCCACATGGGTGGAAATCCTGGCTGATCCTTCCCTGATTCATTTTCACAAAGGTGAGTCTCTCCACATTTTTAGTTGACAGACGATTTCTCCAGTGTCTCTTTCAAGCTATGTTTGGGCTCCTGCTGCTGCTGCTTGCAACTCCAGGGTGTCATTCAGCCAATTTTTGGGCTCCTGCTGCCAACTCCAGTGTCTCTTTCAAGCTATGTTTGGGCTCCTGCTGCTGCTGCTTGCAACTCCAGGGTGTCATTCAGCCAATGTTTGGGCTCCTGCTGCCAATTCCAGAGTCTCTTTCAAGCTATGTTTGGGCTGCTGCTACTTGCAACTCCAGAGTGTCATTAAGCCAATTTTTGGGCTCCTGCTGCCAACTCCAGTGTCTCTTTCAAGCTATGTTTGGGCTCCTGCTGCTGCTGCTGCTTGCAACTCCAGGGTGTCATTCAGCCAATTTTTGGGCTCCTGCTGCCAACTCCAGGATGTCTTTGAGCCAATATTTGGGCTGCCAGCTCCAGTGTGTGTTTTTCAGGCAATATAGGGGCCCCTCATAGTGATGCCACCTCAACTCTCTGCAATTGTGCCGCTCTGCGATTATAATAGCGATGCCTCTGATCTGCATGTCATAATTATTTACAGTATTATTTCACTAACCCAGCACGCATCCTATGCGTGTTACAGCAAGGCAGAATGGTTTACAACCCTATTGAGGCTATAAGAAGCTCAAAAATAGCCGTTTTTAATAGCGATTCGTCGTGAATAAATTCGGACCGAAACAAATTTTGTCGGAAAATTCGGCGAATTAGCCGAATCGAATTTTTCAAAAGTTCGCTCATCTCTATTGATCACCCAGCCGAAGGACTCGAGAGTGGAGGTCACCACCAGAGTATCCTTCTCGGCCTGATGAAGAGACTGAGCTGCAATCAGAATGTCATCCAGGTAAGGGAGAATGCGAATGCCCTGATTCCGCAGCAGAGCCATCACGCCCGCCAGAACCTTGGTGAACACCCGAGGCGCCGAGGTGATACCGAACGGTAAAGCCACAAACTGGTAATGCTGATACTCTAGAGCGAACCTGAGAAATCTCTGATGACCTGGAAAGATTTGCACGTGAAGATAGACATCCTTGATGTCCATGGAGGTCATGAAGTCGCCCGGGTGCAGGGTACTGACAGCCGAGCGTAGCGTCTCCAAGGCGAAAGTGCTTGAAACTTGTTGAGACCCTTCAAGTCCAGGATGGGCCTCAGGGACCCGTCTTTTTTGGGGACCGTGAACAGATTGGAGTAGAGCCCCTGACTCCGTTCCTGGGAAGGCAGCAGGCAAATGACTCCTGACTCCAACAGATGTTGAACCGCAAGGCGCAAACCCTGAGCTGACAGAGGGTTTTGAGACATCCGGGATCTGATGAATCTTGGGGGCGGCCAGGCTGCAAACTCTATCTTGTAACCGGAGGACACCACCTCCTGAATCCACCGGTCTAAGACGCGGAGCCTCCAGACGTGAGCAAAGAGCCGAAGCCATCCCCCCACCCGGATGGGTGAGGGTGCCTCCTCATGCCTGAGGGGGCTTGGGACCCCATGAGAGACCGGGACGACCACGTGGTGTGCCACGGCCCCAAGAATCTCTGCGGGTACCCGAAAAGAGGGAGCCACGACCTCCTCTGGGAGCACAAAAGGAGGGGAGGAAAGCGGAGGGCCCCCGAAAAGAGGGAGCCACGACCTCCTCTGGGAGCACAAAAGGAGGGGAGGGAAGCGGAGGGCCCCCGAAAAGCCTCCTACGCTGAGGCAGCCTACCATCCTTGGCTAGAACATCCAAGCGCTCACCAAAGAGCTGCAGCCCCGTAAAGGGGAGCCCAGTGAGAGCCTCCTTAGCAGCAGTGTCAGCCGCCCACTGAGGCAGCCAAACAGAGTGGCGCATAGCCACCACAAGGGCAGAGGCCCTACCACTCAGCCGTACAGCATCATCCATGGCAGTAAGGACAAAGGCAACAAAATCAGAGCAAAGCAAAAGGGCCCTATAATCCTCCCCCCTGCTACCAGCCGTAGCGCCATCAAGGAGACGCTTGAGCTGTTTCTTAAGGGCAATAGCTGTAATGGCAGCGGCGCAGACCGGACGCAGCCCAGCCCCCACAAATGTAAAAGCATGGCAGGCCAGCTGATCCATGCGCCGGTCCTCGCTGTCCCGCAGTGTAGTAGTGTCAGCGGAAGGCATGACCGAGGTGTTGGACAGCCCTAGAATGGGAGCATCCACCTCAGGGGGACACGACCATCACTTGACCAGGTCAGCAGGAAAGGGATACCTCTTATCCAACCCTTTGGGCACCACGGGCAATCTATTAGGACGTTCCCACTCCTTGAGCACCATATTAGTGAAATGGCTCTGCTCAGGGAACTCCAGGCGCTGTTTATCAGGACGAAAGAGCTCACCCTGCTTCCTCTTAGCCACCTCAGGGGGGAAAATGTGCAAGATTTAAAAAATGTGAGCCAACAGGTTATTAGTGTCCTCAGGGAACCATGAGTCCTCCCCAGACGCAGACCCAGGGCCACTGTGGTAACCCTCCTGCTGGTCCCCAGAAGAGTCGGAGTCCTGGAAGAGTTCCCCCTCCTCTAGGGGGTAACGGCCACCAAAAGCATCAATTCCCTCATCCTCCTCAGGAAAGAGGGAGGGCGCGGGAGCCAGGTGCCGCTTCTTGCCAGAGGCCTTACGTGGAACAGGCCTGGCAAGCTGCCTTTCAATCAGACTGTGACTCCCCGCTAGTATCCCCCTCACTGGGGGCTAAATGCAGGCGCGGAGGGGTAGGCGACGCCGAAGGGGGCGCAGAGCTGGGAAGCAAAGCGGGTAGCCCAGCCTGGGCCGCAGCGATACCCTGGGCGCACGGCACGCACACCGCGGCACTGTTACTCAGAGGGGATACCCCGCACATTGCACACAGCCGGGATAGCCCCGAAGGACCCCCGAGCACGCTATCCACAGAAGCCTCCATATGGTGATTAAGACAGGCGCAATAGGCCAGCACAGGGTAAGGGCTAATAAAAAGCCACCCGGGATGCCCCACCAAGGGATGCCCCCAGAAGCCAGTAAAGGGAGATGAGGGAGGGTAAGGGGCAGGACCGGAAGAAACCACAACCCACAGTTGTCCCGCCTGAAAGACATAAGTAAAAACACATAAGCACCCCACAGCCCATGCCCCAAGGAAAACCAAAACCCCCAAAGAGGACTCACGGACCAAGCAGGCCGAAATCACCAAGCTGCCAGACCACAGGAGGAAGCGACACAAGCAGAGATCACCACCACAGCTCAGGGAGGGCCCTAGACATGCAGCAGAACCAAAATGGCGCCGGCAGAGGATCCTTGAGGGGCGGGGCCGCGGGAGGACGATGCGATACGCGTCATCCTTCCGCCCCCCCCCCCCCAAGAGCGCGAAAACGGCTCTCACGTGACCGCGGCGGCGTCATCACACAGCAAAAAAAAGCCTCACAGTTATAGCGCCGCCCGCCGCAGAGCGTAGTACAAAGTGGCGACGGCGGCGAAAACCGTTTAAAACAGTTTAAAAACAGCTAAAAGCACTCGCCGCTACCACCCGCCTCCCCGAACACACGTGGGGGGGAGGAGAGCGAGCAGGCAGCGCCGAGAGCCCAGGCCTGGGATGGGGGGGACCCCAAACTCCATAAAACAAGTCACATAGTCCCCAAAACACTCACCCCCTCAGAAGCTAGGACAGGAACTCCGCATCCCTAGAAGGCTCACCATAAAGCCTATGGCCGGCTACCCTTTGTGGTACAGGGCAGCGCTCCTTGAGCACCTGACACTAGTGCTCCTCTATCCTTACCCGATCCGACAGCCGAGGCTGGGAGGCACAGAGGGTGGAAATAGACATGCAGGGCCGCAGGCTTGGTTTCCCCGCTCACCTGCGCAATATAAGAGCCATCTTCTATCTTCGCAGAATCACTGCAGAGAAAACACTGGATAGGTCTATTGGTGATCCTGTTTTTATATGGTACCGGGAGGAGCCACAACTCTTCTGCAGTGCACTGCGCCACCTTGTGGCGGAATATCCCATACGTAAGGACTTCTTGAAGCAGGCCGTGCCATGCAATAGGAAAAAAGTGTCATTTCAGGCTTTATTTCAATATAATGGATGCGATAATATAAAGTGTGATTCAAAGTAAACATCACAGGAGTTTTTAAATGCTGGCTTCCTCTCCCTGTCCCTTGGACTTTAGTGATAGGCCAGTACATTCACAATGCTGAATGGGGCTGGGTGACTAACCTGTCACTCAACATCCCAGCTTCAGCTTCCATGCAGATTGTCCACCTCCCTCAGTGGATTGTTTCTTATGGTATTGCCCATATTGGGCTTAAACCAGACCAACACTTGATTTTTCTTTAACGGCTGCTGGTCCCACAGCGAATAAGAACAAGCTCGGGGGGGGCATCCAAAATGCTGTAGCTCCCCCTGAACATAACCCCCCCAGAACGGCTGATATCCTTACCTTCACTTCGAACCAGCGCCTGGAAAGGAGTCCCACGATTGGACGATGTGCGGTCACGTGGGCCATGGCCGGCGGCCAGTCGCGGGACTCCGTTCCCAAAGTTGAAGGTAAGGAGATTGGGCTTTCTGGAGGGGTTATGTTTGGGGCGGCTCCAGCATTCTGGGTGCACCCCCGAGCTCGTTTTCATTCACTGTCTGTGGGACCAACACCTGTTAAAGAGAAAACAGGTGTTGGTCCGGTTTAACACAGAGGGACGAAGGGGTGGGTGGATTGCTACAAAATACTTGGACTTTAAGTAAGGCAGAAATTGTTCCTTAAATGTCCTCACTGTTATGAAGTGAGCTTGTTCGGCACAGAGCGGTTGTTCTGGCTTCGGCTGCAGAGCCAGATATAGGTATCGTATTTCTGGAAACAGTTTTTACAAAGGTTTCTGTGGGTGAACACAGCTCAAACAGTGATGATGAAGCATGAAACAGGGGGCAGCAAGTCACACCACTTACAAATGGTAGTTTTCATTCCAAACTGGATTTAAGGTATGGCTCTTGACTTCCGTGACCTGGATGTACTTTGCCGGCAGCACTTCCCTCACGCTGGAGCGCTTCTCCATTCTGTCTTTCTTCTTCCTGAAGCTGAATTTCCTCTCTTTTTTTTCCTCGGTTTCTTTTGAGCTCTGTGCAATCATAATTCCCAGCATGCAATATGGGTCGCTAAAACCTATGCCAATTATAAAACAAAAAAAAGGATATAACACAGACTTAAAAACAAGGTTTTCTTTTAGTATAGTGATGAACAAAAGGAGACAGTGAATAATTATAATCACCTGCTGCTAAAGAAGAGAACACCACATAAATAACACAATTATTTTGGTAAAAACCATAACACCATTAAAAAACCACATATGACACACAAAGCACAAAGTTAAAAGCAAGCACCCCCTATCCCCTCATTTTAATTATCTCAAGTATAAGCGGAAATATATTGGACAAAATAAGGCCCAGAGACAAAGACCTATTATACTGAATGGCCCCAAAGATATTTTGTGCTGGTACAAAAATTTGAAGAAAATTAATCAGAAACCCCTTAAACCGCTTAGTATCAAAACAAAGTGACTAGTGCATAGAACAAATATCACTCCATAAAAATGTATCACAAAGTACACAAATTGTATATAAAAATAAATATGACCCTCGCCCAGCAGAAGCGGCATGGGAAGCCGCGCTTACCGTTTCCCTTTGTTCATCACTTTAGTCAATAGGTGAGCACATGTTGAAATTGGTTTCTTAGGGTGGTGCAGCCATTTTTGCATAGGCTTTTTGAGTATACACGTTATAATGATTTCCCTAAGCTATGGGGTAAATTGCCAAAATCACAACCTATCGGTCTGCCCAGCCTCTATTAGAAGCCTTCTTCAATAGTTCCAGGCAGGGTGTGCCCAGGTAAGCCATGCTGAATGAGATGTGCTGGAGCAGGCGAGATAATTAGTTCTGAAAACAGCTACTGTAATAAAAGAAGTTTCTGCTTCCAGCTCGGCACTGGATCAGCTGGCTCAGGGCTAAGGTAAATATGGGATATAGAGATACAGGCTTTTACTTGGTAATAGGAGGCATCCACCCAACACTTTTATCTGGTAGTGGGAGAAAACAAGTTATATTAGACAATGTGAGATACCCAGCTGGCAATTCCAGCTCGTGACCACCTGTACATGGTAATGGGAAGTAACTTGGAAACATTTCCACCTGACAGCAGAACTATGTCAAGATACAATACTATGCAACAGCTTCTGCTTGCCTTTAAATGTGATTAGTGACTTTTGCTAGATTTACTGCAGTTTACAGCTATGACAAGTTATGACACTTGTTGGATCTGTGACTAATGCTTGACTGTGGTTTCTATGCATTTTACTGTTAGCCACCATGTAAGGTGACATTCTCTTACTGCATTCATGTTCCAGTTTAGCCAGTTCCTGTTATACCTCTAGTGTCTATCTAGATTACGACTCCGCTGCACCCAGCACTCATACTCTGCAATAAAGTGAATACTTCCACCTGACAGCAGGACCATACCTACATAGAGGTACTATCTGGGCAAGGGGTAACCTTAGCATGCTTATTAGTTATCTCATATTTGTGTCAGGAACTGTGTTCCTAATCAATCTTTTGTCTGCCGCTTTCTTTTTTAAAGCCTATCCACACCATACATCATAAGACCTACACCATACATCCATTGCATATGGTGTAGGCGGATGGATGCCAGCCACTAATCTCCGCAAGGCGAAGTTTCAGTCTTGCAAGGACTTCCTGGAGCGCATGAAGAACCTGGTAATGCCAGTAAAGCTAGAAAGGCATTTTCAAAACCATCTTCTGCTGGGACTGGCTATCCATTCTGTGCCTTAAGCCTGGTAAACTAGGTATCTAAGGTATATGAGCTGTCAGCTTGAGAAACCTTCACTGAAATGCCTTTGTCTTTTTTTAATGAGTGTCTTTCAGTGTCCTCTGAACAGCGTGGTCAGGAGCTGGGAGGAAGATATTGTTGAATAATAGGAAACTTCAAGAATTGATTGATTAGGAACATAGCCCCTGACACAAACATGAGATAACAAGTAACCACACTTAATTAACCCTTTGCTTGGAATGTTCCTTTAATAACTTAACTGGCAAGTGAAAGGTAACATGTTTACACATTTCTCTGTTACTAGAACATAACCCATTATCACTTTAATCTGAATGCAGGATTGTAACCAGTAATCACCTTCACCTGACAGCATTTAACGTGGCAACGACATGTAACCTGTTAACACTTTACCTTGACCTTTTAACATGTTTACCTGGCTGCCCTTTAACTGGCAGTAGAACTGTAACCAATTAACCACTTTACCTGGCAATAAGGTTGTAACCAGTTAACACCCCAAGCCAGACACTATCCAGTGCTACCTGGCAGCAGGATTGTAACCAGTTAACACCCCTCCACCTGGAAGCCAAGCACAAACCAGTGCTACCTGGCAGCAGGATTGTAACCAGTTAACTCCCCTTCACCTGGAAGCCAGGCACAAACCAGTGCTACCTGGCAGCAGGATTGTAACCAGTTAACACCCCTTCACCTGGAAGCCAGGCACTAACCAGTTCTACCTGGCAGCAGGATTGTAACCAGTTAACACCCCTTCACCTGGAAGCCAGGCACTAACCAGTGCTACCTGGCAGCAGGATTGTAACCAGGTAACACCCCTTCACCTGGAAGCCAGGCACTAACCAGTGCTACCTGGCAGCAGGATTGTAACCAGTTAACACCCCTTCACCTGGAAGCCAGGCACAAACCAGTGCTACCTGGCAGCAGGATTGTAACCAGTTAACACCCCTTCACCTGGAAGCCAGGCACTAACCAGTGCTACCTGGCAGCAGGATTGTAACCAGGTAACACCCCTTCACCTGGAAGCCAAGCACAAACCAGTTCTACCTGGCAGCAGGATTGTAACCAGTTAACACCCCTTCACCTGGAAGCCAGGCACTAACCAGTGCTACCTGGCAGCAGGATTGTAACCAGTTAACACCCCTTCACCTGGAAGCCAGGCACTAACCAGTGCTACCTGGCAGCAGGATTGTAACCAGTTAACACCCCTTCACCTGGAAGCCAGGCACAAACCAGTGCTACCTGGCAGCAGGGTTGTAACCAGGTAACACCCCTTCACCTGGAAGCTAAGCACAAACCAGTTCTAGCTGGCAGCAGGATTGTAACCAGTTAACACCCCTTCACCTGGAAGCCAGGCACAAACCAGTGCTACCTGGCAGCAGGATTGTAACCAGTTAACACCCCTTCACCTGGAAGCCAAGCACAAACCAGTGCTACCTGGCAGCAGGATTGTAACCAGTTAACACCCCTTCACCTGGAAGCCAAGCACAAACCAGTTCTAGCTGGCAGCAGGATTGTAACCAGTTAACACCCCTTCACCTGGAAGACAGGCACAAACCAGTGCTACCTGGCAGCAGGATTGTAACCAGTTAACACCCCTCCACCTGGAAGGCAAATACTAACCAGTGCCACCTGGCAGCCAGATACTAACCAGTGCCACCTGGCAGCAAGTTGTAACCAGGTAACACCCCTTCACCTGGAAGTCAGACACTAAGCAGTGTTACCTGGCAGCAGGAATGTAACCAATTTACAGCAGGACTGTTAACACATTCATTAGACAGCAGGATTTAAACAATTTAACACCTGGAAGCATTATTGTAACCAGTTAACACCTTCACCTGACAGAGGAACCAGTGAATAATGTTACTGCCTAATGGTAGACAACACTAGATAATCACCAGGCTGGTAACTAGTAGCAGGATTATAGACAGTTAACACTTCCAATCAGCAGGACTACAAACTGTTAACACCTTTACCTGGCAGAAGGGATACAGGCAGTTACTGATTTTACCAGGCAGCAAGATTGTCATTCATTAACACTTTCACCTGGATATAATTAGGTAACTCCTTTATCTTGTAACAGGTTTGTAGACAGTAGTTCCACCCTGACAGCAGGGTTGTAACTAGTTAACGCTTTCCTCTGGAAGCCAGGATGTTATCAGTTAACACTAAGTAATAAGATTGTAAAAAGTGAAACTATATCCAATGGATATCTGGTAAACAGTTAACACTCTCCTGTCTGCAGGATTGGACCCAATAAACACTTGCACCTGGCAGGGGATTGTAACTACACTAACACATTAGACTTCCTACTTGTGTTCTTCCTTTTTTGCCTAATTACAATAGTCCTTTAGACATTACAATAGATATTTTATAAAGCATAACACCATGCACAATAATATGAGATTAAAAGGTATGCCTAGCATTGTTATATAGTTAATGCGGTTGAAAAAAGACATATGTCCATCAAGTTCAACTAATGCCCTTATTCATCAAGCGATAGCGCCAGGTAGTGTCTGACGAGCGCCAGGTAGCGGCAGCTAACGGCGACTACCGACTCAAGTACGCCCGCGGCGGTCACAATGACGCATTTATCAAGCAAAATGAGGCTAGCGCCGGCGAGAGCGACGGCTAGCGCGGCATTCATCATGAAGCCGCCTGGACCGAACAGCGCCGCTGCAAATTCCCTCACAGCGCCAGGTATGAGCTGTCGCTCCCTGGCGATGTCCAATGCATTTCAATGGAGCAATCTATAATAATTCATGATTAATTGGTATTAATTTTTTTTTAATTTTTTTTAATGTCAAAAAATCGGAGACCACTTCTGCAATGTTAGGATTTATTTTTAAGTCAAAAAAAAAAAAAAAAAAATATGTGCAGAATTGATCTAACAGGTCTGAGATTAATGTATTCATATTACAAAATGATTCTAAAAACATGCATAATGTTACATTCTAAAAATATGGTTGTTTAGGGGTTAAAAACTAGTTAATACAGATCGGCGCCAGCGCTCTGGGGTTTAAACAAGGAATGGACAGCGACAGCACATTCGGAGCGTGATTTGTTGATGAATATGAAGCTAGCCGTTCGCTCTGGCCATTCGTTGTCAGGCGCTCACATACAACGCTGGACCTGTGAAACAGCGACCCCCCAGCCAGTATTCAACATTACCGCACACCGACTGAGTCGCTGTCATCAAGCTAACGCCGGCCAAGCACAGCGAATACTGGCTGGCGCTGAAAAAATCACGCTACAGTCGCTCATCTGTCGCTACCTGGCGCTATTGATGAATCGGCCTCTAAGTGTGTTGGGGTAGGGGTAGTAAGGGGGTAGCAGTAAGGGGTAGTAAGTTATTTATTTTTTTGTGTTTTTTACTGATAACCGCTAATAGTAACTGTTAATGTTATTTTCTTCTAAATAAGCATCTAATCCTTTTTTGGAAACTGTCAGCGATTGATGCTGTAACAAGCTTCTGTGGGAGGCTATTCCATAAGATTTATAGTTCTTATGGTAAAAAATGATTGTCGCAACTAGAGACTACATTTCTTTTTTTCCAGTAGAAGGGAGTGCCCCTTTGTCTTTAGAGAGGATTTTACCTGAAATAGTGTTCCCCCATATTTTTGGTATGGGCCATTTATATATTTATACAAGTTAATCATGTCCCCCCTCAATCGCCTCCTCTCAAGACTAAACAGATTTAATTCTCATAATCTTTCCTCATAACTAAGATCCTTCATTCCCTTTATTGGTTTGGTGACTTTCCTCTGCACCCTTTCCAGAGTCAGAGCATCCTTTCTATGAATGGCTGCCCAGAACTGGACGGCATATTCCAGGTGAGGGCGCACCAGTGCCTTGTAAAGAGGCAAAATTACATCCCCTTGGTGATGTGGTTCAGGCTAGAGGAGGAGGTGAGTGGATCAGGCAATCCAGGGGTTTTACACTGCAGGGCATCCCAAGTTAGGATGCCCCATAAAGAGGTAGATCACCCCTATAAACTCAAGGGGGTTTTGCTTCTCCTCAAGGGGAATGTCAGAACATTGTGATAAAGAGGCCATTAAGCACTTTCGCTAGTTAAATATTAGCAGCTCCTGACCTGGATCACTTAAAATAAAGCTTAACTACATTGTATGGTAAAAAAAAACAGTTATGCAGCTTTGAATACAGCAAGAAACTAAAACAATGCAACAATGCAAAAGCAGTTCAGAGTCAGATGATGTATATCTAGCATTTTAGAAATACAATAATATTACAATTAAACAATATTAGTTGTTAGCAGAGCTTAAAAATATTAAATACAATAACATTGCGACTATGAGTAACCTATCATACAACTTAACACCTATATCCTACCTGTAAGCTTTCTGCCACCTCTCTGCCACAAATTCACAAAATGTAGAAATACTTATATTCTAATTAATATAATAATAATAATAATAATGAATCATCGTAAATAGCGCCCAGAGATATAAAATAATTCATGAATGTATTATGCTAAATAAACCTGTACTGTAGTCTGAAAGGCAATTTAGGCATTCTATACATCACAGTTGGGTATTAATTTGGCTTTATCACATTAAGAGGTAGAATTACTAAAATTAAATACTAAAGTTGAGAGTTATTCAGAATAGAGACTCAGAGAGAAGAAACAACATTTATTGATGCCTATCATGAGTGTATACCAGTCAACATTTTCTAGAAAAGGCTGCTTAGGCCTAAAAGTACACCTGTTATCAAGAATGGGAAATAGTTTTGGAGTTGGTTATATAGTAAAAGATACATAGAGATACATGAATAGACATAGGCCCTTATTTATGAAGGAATAACGACAGGTAGCGACTGGTGAGCGGCCGGTAATGACAGGCACCGCCACGAGAACGCCGGCTCCCCACCACAATCACACATTTATCAAGCCGATCCTGCTTAGCGACTGACAGAGCGCCAGATAGCGAATCATTCATCATTATTCCAGCCTCACCCCACAGCGCCAGGGAGCGACCTTGAACCTCTCGCTACCTGGCGCTCTCCAATGCATTTCAATGGAGCAATCTTTAAATATTCTTAATTAATTGCTATTATTATTATTATTTTTTTTTTTTAAATGTCAAAAATTCTGTGACCACTTCTGCTAGATATGTTAGATATTTTTTTTAAGGTAAAAAAAAAAAAAAATTGTGCAGCATTGATATTACAGGTCTGATATTAATGTATTCACATTACAAAATGTTTTGAAAAACTTTTTTTTTTTCCCCAAAAATATGGTTGTTTGGGGGTTAAAAAACTACTTTTAACCCATCGCCGCCAGCGCTCTGGGGTTTAAACAAGCATTTCACAGCGCAAGAATTTTTTGAGTGTGATTTTTTAATGAATATGGTGGGAGCCGTTCGCTATGGCCATTCGCTGTCATGCGCTCCCATACAGCGCGGAACCTGTCAAACAGCGACTCCTAACCCCGTATTCAACATTACCGCACACCGACTGAGTCGCTGTCAACAGCCGAACAACGGCCAAGCACAGCGAATACTAGCGTGCGATGTGAAAATACCGCTACTGTCGCTCATCTGTCGCTACCTGGCGCTATTAATGAATCGGCCTCTTATTATTCTTTCTGGGCTTCAACTCTGTTCAGGAGTCATATTGCCTCAGAAGCATCACATATTGAGGAGAGGAGAGGGAGGTTAAAATTGCAGGGGGCAGGTTATAGCTGTGCTTTACACAGACAGAGCAGAGCTGGGGTCAGGGAAAGGTCAGCAATCCCAGAATGCAGAGCGGCATAGTCAGAATAGACTTCCTGTCTGCAGGCAGCCTGTGACTCTTGGATGTTTAAAGGCTCAGAAAATTCATTAGGTGCAGGTAGGATGATTTTTAATGTGAGTAATCTGTATGTACAGGTTGTGGGAAACATACAAGTTAGGCTCTTATTCAAGGTGAAGGTCCGGCTAAATTTCAGCGACTTTTTTATTATTGTATGCTTTCTTGCATATTGAATGAAATATTGTAGCTGTATTTTATTCGTATAGTTCTATAATCCTTATATTTCTTTATCGTATTTGTGAGATAGGAGAATCTCCTGCATGCGGCTGAATTTTCAAAATGAATAGCAATTCTCTTCAATTACTCTGTTTTTGTAAATCAAGTCATATGTCAAGTGCTGTGCATCTCTATCAAGAACACAATTAATGGAGTCTTCATAAACATGAGAAGAGCTTAGGACATGAAACGCTGACACATTTCAGAGGGTAATAGCAGATTTTGGACTCTCCTTGGGGCAAAGTTATCAAAATCTGTCAGCTGCTAGGAAACAGATTTATAATTAAATGAAGAAATAAGTGCTGAAATAAAATTGGATCTGCATCCGATTTTTCCTTATTCTTCCACTCAGCGCTGTCCTACTTTCTTAAGTGGGATAGTTCGATAAACAGGCCCCGTGGATCTGCTTGGAGTTTGGCAAGCCATGTCTTTAATTATTAAACGACAGCGTAGCAAATGTGCAGTTGGTAACTGATGGCTCGCAGGGGACACGCAGCACCAGCGCCATGGCTTTCAACTGTAGCTGCTGACCTGTATACATCTCTTTATGCATAGATGGATGGAGCCTGACATGTGCCTACAGCTGTTGTTCGGGGTGCTAGCACATGGCCGCCCCGTAGCTTGCTCAGCCATTGGATAGGAAAGATGCACATCTGCTATGCAAATGCTGCTTTTGGTCTTCAGGGCTGTTTTCTTCCATAGAAAGATAAAATGAGAATACATAATTGTTCTTCAAGCACTGGAAGCATGTTATGTTGTGTCACTATGTGTTTATTGTAGGCATAAGGGTGTTTCACAACTTTGAAGTCTATGGTTCTGATTTACTAAAAGAGGAATGGCAAGTTTTCCAGCTTTAAAACTGACAGTTGGTACATGTGAAATTCTAAACTCCCTAGTACACAAGTGGTGTTGCATTGCACAGTATGGGGGGACAGAAAGGACCTATTGCTGCACATGCAACTCCTATGGGATTATTGTTTGGCATGTGGCATAGCTTTCTGACCCCTAGTCCCAAGTCCGGATTATGAGGAGCCACTCACTGCACATAAGCCACCAAGCTTGGACCAGCTGTGGATGGTGGGGCGATCTCCCACAATTGCCCCACTGTAACATGAGCCTTACAGGAGATGTGCCCAACACGAATTGCCCGAATTTCCACAAGGATTACCACAGAGACACCCCAATGATATGTAAGTAAATTAAAGAGTAAACTGGGGGAACAAAACGAGTGTGTGGTCTAAAGAAGCTATCTGTTTTTTGACCAACACAAAAAATTGAAAATACACAAGCTAATTAGAATAATCGCAGCTCCTGAAAAAGCTTTCTTGGGAGCAAAACATTTTGAGAGAAGCAAGGGATCAATGATAACAAATTGTTGTCATGAAAAGTTGGGTGAATTAAATTTCTTCCGCAACCTTGGTTGATATTTTAATAGGTATGTGCTTTGCATACTAAGAGGCCGATTAATTAATAGTGTCAGGTAGCGACAGTTGAGCGACTGTAGCGGCATTTTCAGAGCGCCCGCTAGTAGTCGCTGTGCTTGGCCGTTGTTCGATAGTTGATAGCAACTCAGTCGGTTTTGCCGTAATGTTGAATATTGGGTGAGGAGTCGCTATTTGATAGGTTCCGCGCTGTATGGGAGCGCATGATAGCGACTGGCCCTAGCGACCGGCTCCCACCATATTCATTAAAAAATCACGCTCAAACAATTTTCGCGCTGTAAAATGCATGTTTAAACCCCAGAGCGCTGGCGGCGATGGGTTAAAAGTAGTTTTTTAACCCCCCAACAACCATATTTTTGGAAACCAAAAAAAACAAGTTTTTTAAATAATTTAGTTATATGAATACATTAATATCAGACCTGTAATATCAATTCTGTACAATTTTTTTTTTTTTTTTTTAAATTATCTAAAATGGCAGAAGTGGTCACAGAATTTTTCACATTTAAAAAAAACAATAAAAAATAAAAAAAATTAATAACAATTAATTATGAATATTTAAAGATTGTTCCATTGAAATGCATTGGAGAGCGCCAGGTAGCGAGAGGTCATACCTGTCGCTGTTCAAGGTCGGACGCTGGCGCTGTGGGCTGAGGCTGGAATAATGATGAATGAGTGGCTATCTGGCGCTATCTCAGTCGCTAAGCAGGATCGGCATTACCGGCCGCTCACCAGGCGCTACCTGTCGCTATTCCTTCATAAATAAGGGCCTTAAAGTAAACCTGGGGGAAAACGCAACTATGGTTCCCTTTTTATTTTGGATATCTAACTTTTCATCTCCTACTGAACATTTGCATTGTCAACCAGCAGACCCATTCTAAACCTGAAACAATTTGCTTTTTAAATAGAAACACAGTTGCGGCCTAAAACTGGAACAACATCCATTTTCAACATAATGGATGTTGTTCCCCTGGGGGAGAAGGCATCCTGATTGCTGCAAATTGACGCAATGGTCACATGGTCACTGGCGGACAGATACCAAAGCGAGACCTGCGTACCAGTGACTGTGGCAAGACTTTGGCCCTTGTTTATCAAGGGATAGCGCCAGGTAGTGTCTCACTAGCGCCAGGTAGCGCCAGCTATCGGCGGCTACCGACTCCAGAACGCCAGGCGGCGGACACAATCACGCATTTATCACGCTAAATGAGGCTAGCGCCGGCGAGAGCGTAAGCTAGAGCGGGATTCATCATGTATGATTCAGCATCATCATTCATCATATAGCGGACTGCAACGAACAGCGCCGCTGCTAATCCCATCACAGCGCCAGGTATGACCTCTCGCTACCTGGCGCTCTCCAATGCATTTCAATGGAGCAATCTTTAAATATTCATATTTAATTGTTATTAATGTTTTTTTTTTTTTTTTTTAAATGTCAAAAATTCTGTGACCACTTCGGCAATGTTAGATATTTTTTTTAAGGTAAAAAAATTAAAA
This sequence comes from Gastrophryne carolinensis, assembly GCA_027917425.1. Classification (NCBI taxonomy): domain Eukaryota; kingdom Metazoa; phylum Chordata; class Amphibia; order Anura; family Microhylidae; genus Gastrophryne; species Gastrophryne carolinensis. The sequence continues at coordinate 68,825,954 of CM051240.1, read as the reverse complement.
AAAAAAATTGGTGCAGAATTGATATTACAGGTCTGATATTAATGTATTCATATTACAAAATGTTTAGAAAAACTTGTTTAATTTTTTATTGTTTGGGGGTTAAAAACTACTTTTAACCCATCGCCGCCAGCGCTCTGGGGTTTAAACAAGCTTTTCACAGCGCGAGAATTTTTGGAGCGTGATTTGTTAATGAATATGCTGGGAGCCGTTCGCTATGGCCGTTCGCTGTCAGGCGCTCCCATACAGCACGGAACCTGTCAAACAGCGACTCCTAACCCCGTACTCAACATTACCGCACACCGACTGAGTCGCTGTCAACAACGGCCAAGCACAGCGAATACTAGCGGGCGCTGTGGAAATCACGCTACTGGCGCTAATCTGTCGCTACCTGGCGCTATTACTGAATCGGCCTCCCCGTGTTTTATCAGGATGCCCCCCATACAATACAGCGACCAGGCAGTCAGGATGGGGGACGGAAGAAGATCCCAGCTGCCAGGTAGGTGTGGAGGCTAATTCATTACTAGCGCCAGGTAACAGCAGATGAACGTCTGTAGTGCGGCACTCAGAGCGACCGCTAGTATTCGCTGTGATCGGCTATGGTTCGCTGTTACCGAGCGCCTCAGTCACTGGCCGTCATTGATGAATTTGATGTGTGAGTCGCTATAACACCAGTACAGCGCTATATTGGAGCGAACGGCAGCGACTGGTCAGTGTGAGCGACTCAAACCATATTCATAAAAAAAAAACAGCCTCACACAGCGCCGGCGCTCAAAATTGAGTCACTGTAGCCCAGAGAAGCTGTGTGAATAAAGTCTGTTTTTAAACACATATCCACTAGTAACAAAGCAAAAAATTCTATAGTGGTGAAGCCAGTAATTCACCCTACTTAGTGGCCTGTGAGCGGGGGCCACGAAACGCGTTGGGGGGACCGTGACTCGACTGGGGCATCCCTTTGAAACACATTTGTGCTCACTCAGGTGATGTGTGTATGTTAATTGTTTTGTTGTATTCTCATGGTTTTTGATCTGTTTTCTAATCTTACCACATATTGATTCATCAATGTTATATTTGCACAGAGTTATATTTGGGCACTTTTGGGATTATTGTTATGGGTATTTTGGATTATTTTGGATGTCCTAGGGAGAGCTACGATTCTGTCTTAAATGTTTTTTAACTGTCTGTTATGTCATTTTTGTGGGTAATTCTTAATAAAATAAATTAATTATTTTATGAATTCATTATGATTATTTGAATTACTTATTAAGTGCTGTGGAGGAGGTGCGATGGTGTGTAGCTAAGTAGGGTGAATTACTGGCTTCACCACTATAGAATTTTTTGTTACATTTGTATTGGATTAGTTTTCCACCACCGCACGGCCACAGACTTTAAAATGGTTATTTAATCTAATGTTGTGGTGCGGAATTTCTACATATAGTTTAGTCTAACAAAGCAAAAACACATGGAATTACATTGTTATTACATTGTGACTAGGGATGAGCGAATCGGTTGTAACGAACCTGAATTCGCTCCGAATTTCAGGGAAAATTCGATTCAGCACGAACCCGAATTTTTAGTGGTTCGTGATGACCGAATTTTCCCTGAAATTAAAAAAAACAAAAATGCCGGCATGGTGGGAGCGGGCAGGCCTCTCAGCTGTCATCAGAGGACACGTCATCAGAGGATGCTTCATCAGAGGGCGCCTGAGAGCGGCGCCGGCCTCCACGCTCCGACCATGCAGGTAAGTGTTTGCTTTTTAAAAAAATGCCGGCATGGTGGGAGCGGGCAGGCCGGCTGCGCTGTCAGGCCTGCCCGCTCCCACCATGCCGGCATTTTGTTTTTTTTATTTCAGGGAAAATTCGATCGGCATGAACCAAAAAAAAATTTGGTTCGTGCCGAATCGAATTTTCCCTGAAATTCGGAGCGAATTCCGGTTCGTCCGAACCGGTTCGCTCATCCCTAGTAGCGACAGGTAATACCAGGCGCTGAGGTATACGCTGAGCCGCCTGTGATGATGAATCGGACGCTACATGGCGGTGTTAGAGTTGCTCACCGGAATCATTTTGATAAATGTGGTATGGCGTACAGCGCCCGGCTTTCACCGTTCGCTACCTGGTGCTGTCAGTCGCTACCTGGCGCTATGGCTTGATGAATAACCCCCTTAGTTTTTTAAGCCTTAGTTTTATCACTGTTGACAGACTGGAGAGCACAGCGGCTTCCAGGTAGAAAAAAATGACTCCACTACCCCATACACATACTGCTTCAAAGATTAGAGCAAGCTTTGCATATGCTGTGGGATTGCCAGCAAGGTAAGAATAGCGCCAGTCCAGAGGGTTTCACACAGTGGGGCTTCTCAATTTAGGGACACAGACCAGAACTCAGTATAGACGGGAATCTTGAATACACTTTAAAAGTAGGTCAGCAATGGTAGCCCATCATATATATGTTATTACAGGTTCTCCTAAAAGACATCAGCAACCAATCCATTTTTAATATTATAACATAAAAAAGGAAAAGTCCATCATAGATACACAGCACACTGTTTGTTTTCCCACCAAATGAAGGGAACACACAGTACACACACCACCCACACAGTGTGCTTCAGTGTCTGCATTCTGTTATCCCCACCGCTCTATCCAGATGCAAACAAAATATGATACGAATCCAAATATGAGAGGAAACCTTGAAAGAACTGTTGCTGCCGCCCACAGTGTATGTTGATGCTCATCATCATATTCAAGCTTTGTTGTGGTGCCACTGAACAAATGAAAAGGCTTTTCCACGTTCAAAATACAATTTTGTAATACACTTAGAGCCTCATTTACTAAGAGGCTGATTCATCATTAGCGGCAGGTAGCGACAGATGAGCGTCTGTAGCAGGCATTTTCAGAGCGCCCGCTAGTAGTCGCAGTGCTCGGCCGAGAGTCGCTAGTTTATAGCGACTCAGTCGCTGTGCAGTAATGTTGAATACATTGTGACGAGTCGCTATTTGACCAGTACAGCGCTATATGGGAGCGCATGGTAGCGACTGCTCATTGCGACCGACTCACAACATATTCAAGAAAAAAAAAGCCTCACACAACTCTGGCGCAGAAAAATGCTTGTCTGAAGCCCAGAGAGCAGGAGGCGGTGTGTTTAAAGTCTGTTTTTCAGCATCTATCCACTAGTAACAAAGCGAAAACATATGGAATTACATTGTAGCAACATTGTAACATGACACTTTAATGGCAGACCTGTAATGTCATTTCGGAAGAAATATATAAAAAATTTAAAAAATGTGAAAAAACAGCTTTTTCAGTGCCAGAAGAGGTCACAGAATTATTTGTGATTTTTGGGGGAAAAAAAAAAACCCTGTTTAAAGAGAAGAAAAGGTTCGTCCATTGAAATGTATGGGTGAGCGACAGGTAGCGAGAGGTCATACCTGGCGCTGTGCAAGGCTGAATGCCGGCGCTGTTCCCTGAGGCTGTGAAAATGATGAATCAAACTCTACATGGCGTTATCCCAGTCGCTAAACAGATTCTGCTTGATAAATGTGGAATTGCGTGCCGTGTCCGGCGTTCACAGGCGCTATCTGTCGCTACCTCTCATTAACCAGGCGCTACCTGACGCTATCCCTTCTTAAATAACCCCCTATGTGTGTCAGCACAGGGAGACAGCGCCGGCGGCTAGCCGGCCTGTGCTGAGGTAAATTTCAGGCCTAGTGTGGATTAGGTCGGCACTCATTGCACATATGACAGCTCATAATAAACACCACATAAAAACAATCACATCTAACAGTGCAATTTGTGGTTTTAAAAATGTACACACAATGCTTGAGTTGAAAACATGGGCCTTATTTATGATTTAGCATCTTTCTTGCGCCTATAGCGCCAGTTCAGAGCACAGGCATATTTGTCTTATCTGGCACTGCGCTATGGACTATATTGGCGCAACAGGTGTTGCACAGGACACGGGGAGGCCGATTCATTAATAGCGGCAGGTAGGGACAGTTGAGCGACTGTAGCGGCATTTTCAGAGCGCCGCTAGTAGTCGATGTGCTTGGCCGTTGTTCGGTAGTTGATAGCGACTCAGTCGGTGTGGCGTAATGTTGAATATTGGGTGAGGAGTCGCTATTTGACAGGTTCCGCGCTGTATGGGAGCGCATGATAGCGACTGGTCAGAGCGACCGGCTTCCACCATATTCATTAACAAATCACGCTCAAAAAAATCTCGCGCTGTAAGATGCATGTTTAAATCCCAGAGCGCTGGCGGCGATGGGTTAAAAGTAGTTTTTTAACCCCCAAACAACCATATTTTTGGAAACCAAAAAAAACAAGTATTTAAAATAGTTTTGTAATATGAATACATTAATATCAGACCTGTAATATCAATTCTGTACATTTTTTTTTTTTTTTTTTTACCTAAAAAAAATTATTTAAAATGGCAGAAGTGGTCACAGAATTTTTCACATTTAAAAAAAAATAAAATAAATAACAATTAATTATGAATATTTAAAGATTGTTCCATTGAAATGCATTGGAGAGCGCCAGGTAGCGAGAGGTCATACCTGTCGCTGTTCGAGGTCGGACGCTGGCGCTGTGGGCTGAGGCTGGAATAATGATGATTGAGTCGCTATATGGCGCTATCTCAGTCGCTAAGCAGGATCGGCTTGATAAATGTGTGATTGTGGTGGGGAGCCGGCGTTCTCGTGGCGGGGCCCGTCATTACCGGTCGCTCACCAGTCACTACCTGTCGCTATCCCTTGTTAAATAAGGGCCTAACTAATTAGCTTTGATTGTTGCACTTAGGTATTGGCTGGCCTATCTCAGCTCCTGTGTTAGGCCCGGCTGCCAATTATCCCAGCGCCAGTGAGCGCCACTTTGTACTGTTGTTTTTTTAGAGCTCCACAGCTCTTTTTCCTCCTTGAAATCTTTACCGCTGTAGTTTTCTGGTGCTGGTAGGCATGTCATCATTACAGTTACAAGAAATCACTGCTGGGGACTAATACAGTGCATTTAGGCTGCGTTTCAGTTGTCCAAATTACACATTTTTAAGCAAAAGAAGCCTTTACAATCAATTTTAATATCCCCCCCAAAAACATTTTGTGACATCTAGGTCCTGTGTTTCCATTACTGACAAGTCACAATGCAAGTTCTGTACGGATACATTTGTGTAATATTAAACAAAAACAAGAGAAAACCGCGCTGTCTTCAGGCAACCAAGCTCAACGTGCAAATACTGGAATCCTCCACCCAGAAAATTAATAAGACAATATATATAAAAAACACAGAGCTATAAAGAATGTCTATGAAAGTCCAATCAAAATCAAAAAAAGAAAAAATATAGATAAAAAATGAATGATGATTTTCTTGAACAAGTATATGTAATTCTCTTCCAAACTTCAATTACACCCAGTGATTGACATCAATTCCTGTGCAAATCCACCACCTATTGAATGGGAGGCTTACCAGATGTAAATCATGGAAAAGCTTTCTTAACACTGTAGATCCCAAGACAATGGCACATCACCTCCCAGATTGCAGAGAGATATATGGAACAGGCAAAGAAAAAATTCCAATTCACTCAAACGAGAGCCCAAGCTCATCATCCAGATGTGTATGGGGAGATAAAAGGATGACATATAGTGCAACACCGCTAATACTAAAAAGCGTTTAATTAAAACAGAATGCACTCACATGTTATCAATAAAAATGAAGCATTGAACAAAGTTTGAATGTCAGCGACTCTCACCACCGGGCTTTCAAGGTCCAATGTAAGTTAATAAAACCAGGGTTACGTCCTATATCCAGTAGCAGCTACTGGATATAGGACGCACATGTGCGGGCTGCGACCACCGTAGGCTATACCTTAAAGTGGACCAACACCCACGGGTGATCGGCCCGGGAATCTATAAGATTCCCGGGCCGATCACCTCCCTCCCCGCGGGACATCCGAGATCAGGATGTCCCGCGGGGTGAAACCCCCCCAAACACCCCAAGCTCCTTACCTTATCTTCCGCCGCCGCCTCCCTCGCGCCCCTCTAGATGTGCGCGCGCCCGCGCCGGCCGGCCGGCGCAGGCACGCGCGCGTCAAGAGGGACGCGCAGGAGGCAGCGGCAGAGGAGCCGCTTGTCCGCGGCTTGTCCGTCGGCGCGGGGAGAGGTGAGTTCGGGGGGTTCGGGGGGTTTCACACAGCGGGGCACCCCGATCGGGGGTGCCCCACCGAAGTGGACCAAGACCCAGGATAGTCAAAATCCTGGGTGTTGGTCCACTTTAAGCCAGGCACATGCATTTGTGAATAGCCAGCGAGGACATGTACCCTGTTAGAGGTTAGCAGGGATGCGACTGCAGGCATGCTCGGCTCCGTCTCGCTTTTTTTGGCTACAATCAGGCCCTAATCAATTGTTAGCCAAATTTTACGAGTGCAGCCGAGCATGCTAATTGGTCAAGAGTCTGTGGTAGAGTCTGGGGAAAGGTGAGTTTAGTTGGGCGACCTAGGGGGTGTCACACAGCGGGGCAAGGACCAAAACCAAGGATAGTCAAAAACCTGGGTTCTGGTCCACTTTAAGGCACACTAGGTTCCACACATCATTTTGTTGTGAAAAGCAAAATGAGGATATCTGTACAGTATATAGAGGAACACCACATGGGGTCTATAGTCACAAAAGTCTTTCTATATACAACATACCATATACATTCTATACACTTTAAGACATCAACACAAAGACAAGGACTAACACGAGCAAAACATCTTTGGGTTGATGGAGGCTGTTGACCAGGTTTAGGCAACCTGTGACTCTCCAGCTGTTGTTAAACTATAAGTTCCAGCAAGCCTAGTTCAACAACAGCTGGAAAGCAACAGTGGCTGCCTATCTCAGCTGTAGACCAAGGCCTGGAGGTCCAGAGAAGGGAAGGCCAAAGCAACTGACAAGGGCTGCATCCACAGGATTCCTTACTTGTCTTCAAAGCAGAAAAGAGATCAATCTTAGATACATTAACAATAACATGATAACCAATAAAACATAATACTTATTGGAAACAATGAAGGACACAGGAACATTTTACAATATATACAATATAATGGCTCCAGTCCATATAAGGAAACATCATTTTCTTTTCACCTGGTCTGTTTACAGAAAAGAAGTCACAAGCTAGATAACATTCCATATGAGTAAGGCAGAAAGGGAGGTCCTACAGTAATCTGACAACAGGAGTCAGTGTGACCTGTATGAATAGTGCCTACAGGTGAGTGGCTAGGATTCAATTCTTTCTTTGAAGCAAGCATTCTGTTTAATGGAACAGTATGCTGACCTCTTTGGTTCTTCTGGTTGGTGTCGCTTTTCATAAGACATGCCAGCTGTGACTCAGTTTTCTGTTTCTTATAGCTCTAAAGGTGGGTCCCCTGGCCAGTTCCATGTCATATAAAGATAAAGATTTCACTAACTCAGTAACTCTAGTGCATTAAGGAAAGGGGGCAGCTCTTTTTTTGGGGGGGGGGGGCTCAAAGTGGGACAGCTGAATCAAGTATGTGGGTGATGGGTGTGACGCGGTGTGGCTTATTTACAGGCTTTTGATGAACAAATAACCACAGCATTCTATGCTACTCATTTGTGTAAGTAGTTGTAGACTTGCCCCTTAGTTGCACGCTCCAGGGATCCTTGATCCATAAAAGATTTTGGTGATTGAGCCAATGCTCAGTCAGTCCATTTTTCCACTATAGCCATTCAGCAAGGCAGTTAGACTGACCAGACATTCAGCATTTTGCATTTAGTGGGACAGTCTTCCCCATGATTTCAGCATAGTGGGTCATTAAGGTCTCCTGAGTCTTTTCTGGGGACACTGGGACAAAATGCCTCAAAGCAGGACTGTACTACTGAAAGGGTCTGGTCAGGTGGTGAGCTCTTCATCTTATTGTACCCCCCCCCAGTTAATTCCTAAATTCCTAATTCCTTGCATGCAAAACATGTTAACTTGGGGTGCAGAAAATCTAGACTTGTTCACAGGCAAAAAGCTTAATGAGGACCTCTGTCTAAAACCAGGAGTCCGCTCACACTTGCAGCATGGGGACATCTTGATTTGAGATCCTCCTCTTGGGGAGCCCGAGACCAGGAAGCCCTTATACGTTTAGCTTACCTTTGCATTTATCAATATGAATCCAATGTGAATGGCGACAATAGGATGTGAATGTGGCTGCCCTATTTCTGGCTTCCCAGGTGGAAGGTGCAAGTGATGCACAGTGAGACATCATAAATCACAAATCGGGGTGGGGCGACCTCCAGTCAGTTATGACTAGAGGTCCTCTTAAAGAGACCAGCCTGGCAAAAGTCTGCTGATTGCTTGAGTCCAGCCATAGTCTGCTAATAGCATAACAATGGCCAGAATAGTGATCTAACAATCTAAGTTTTACAGTTGACATATACTACCATATCGCACTTATTCTGGACTAGGTCCAGGTCTTATCAATGATAAAGTCTGAAAGGCATGTACCTGTTTTGTTTACTTTCAAGCTTACAGATGCTTTAAATACAATCTTTGATCTTTTCCTTATCTAGCTAGATAGAGAGTCCATGTCTGAACAAGTTGAGGAGGTGCTGGCGGCTGAAGCAGCTGCCATGGCACTTACAAGTTATAGAGGAAGCAGACCAGTGGATTGTGCCAGTTCAGTACAGTAGATAAGTAAAATTGTGGGTTCTATATATTGGCTTTCATGAAGACTCAGGTTACCCTTGACCTAAACATTTATCCAATAACCAAATTAATGGCTGCCATAGTAATTGGAAGATAAGAAAGCAAACTAATTGCTTTCTTATCTGTAGCCAGACTCTCCCAGTTGACAGTGACAACAGACTTGCTGAATTAAACGTTTTAGGAAATTAGCCCTTTAATTGAAAAGGATATAGAGACAAAGCTATATATACTTAGCTAACCCTCTGGACATGTCCTTGTCTCATGTCTTCTTTTTCTTCTGGCACGCTCTTCATAGTTCAACTTCAACTTCATAGTAACTGTCTACATTCACCTGCAGGTGGCTCCAGGGCTATCTTTTGAAATTCCTTGGCCCCTTTCTGCAGAGGTCATGAGTTGGGCTGTGGTAGGATGGCAGTGGATGAGTGGAGCTTGAAGGTTGGTGAGTGAGTGGTGGAAACAGGTTGCATGCATAGCTTGATGAGTTGGGATTGCCCAGAGCAGGTCAGGGGAAGTAGCCTTGGGGCTGCTATGGGTGCCAGAGAATGGACCCCACTTCGTGGCTGTACAGCCCTGACTCACAGCAGGTATGCTAATACAATTTAATGGCAATAATATGAATGTTGTTCCCCAGTTAGAGCAAGGAATCTTGCATCAGCAAGACCCCTCCTAGATCAATGTGCTTCTAGACTACAACAGGGAGAAGAAGAGTGACTAATGCCATGCTAAAATCAATAATATATATTATTTTTTATTCAGGTTTCCCTTTCAATGTTAAAAAAAATGATACTGCAAACTTACCATTGGCATCTTTTGCTAGAAGATTTCTGGCCTGAACAACTGTTACTTTTAAAGCATAGACTGGGGCCTAGACATAAATAAAAAAAATTAGAAAGTATATACTTGAGGTTTAATGTAAAAATAGGCAACTGTTGTCTAGGAAGGCAAATGTACAAAGCAACGATAAATTATGGCAGAAACAATAACACAAGAGTCAATAGCAGATAAGGGTTATTCAGTGCAGATGGCTAAGAGAATCACAGATGCACAGTGTCTGACTGGAGTACCTTGGGCCCACTAGAGGAATTCAATCTTGAAGCCCTCTTGAGAAAATCATTTTTGGAGCTCACAAGAGAAAATAATTCTTGGGGTCCACCAGAGGAAATCATTCCTGGGACCCACCAGAGGAAATTATTATTGGAACCCAATAAAGCAATTATTTTTGGGCCCACTAGAGAAACTCATTCTTGGATCCCACTAGAGGAAATCATTCTTGTAGCCAACTATAGGAAATCATTCTTGGATCCCACTAGAGAAAATAATTATTGGTAATCAAAACAGAAAATCATTCTCAGGGCTTACTAGAAGGAACCATTCTTAGAGCCCACCATAGGAAATCAATCCTGGAGCCCGCCAGAGAAAATCATTTTTGTAGCTCACTAAAGGAAAGCATTCTTGGAGCTCACCAGAATCAAATCCATCTTGAAGCCCACTATAGAAAATAATTCTTGGGTACCAAATCAGAAAAACGTTTTTGGGGCCTCCTAGAAGGAATCATTTTTGGAGCCCACCAGAGGCAATCAATCTTGGAGCCCACCAGAGGAAATCATTCTTAAGAGCCACTAGAGGAAATCATTCTTGGACCCCAAAAGAGGAAACCATTATTGGAGCCCACTAGAAGAAACTATTTTTGGAGCCCACAAGAAGAAACCATTATTGAGGTCCACCAGAAGAAAGTCTTCCTGGGGCCCACTAGAGGAAATGATTATTGGAGCCCACTAGAGGAATTTATTCTTTATTTATTGGAGCCCACAAGGGGAAATCATTTTTGGGACCCACCAAAGGAAATTATTTTTAGGGCCTACTAGAGGAAATCATTCTTGGGTTAATGCATCAGCTCTATCTGGCCCCCATTCACAGTAGAGGCCTCTCTTGGCCCATTCTGTTGGCTGCCCTGGACACACATCACTGTTCTTATCACTAATAAACATAGGCATTCCTAACTACCATTATCAGCAACCAAGAGATATATAACCTGAACTTGAACAATATGGCTAAAGAGCACAAGTGCCTTCATAGTCTATACTTTTACTGTCCATAAATATCAGCCCCAAACCACTCAACATTTTCAAGTGTTTACAATAAATCTGGCTTGTTTTGTTTGTGAAGCATCCCTATGGCTTGACGCACATATTACCCACCTTAAAGGGTTTTATAACTCTGGGCTTGTAGCTGGAGACCTTTAAAACCTTAATAAGCTCCCTTTGACAGATAGCTTTTAATACTTAAGCCTATCATTATCTCTCACAACATACTGGAATCCAATACTAAAGGCCATCTACGTCACACAACACATATATGAGCTACCAAAGAAACCTGGCAGACTAGAATGCAAATATATTTTAACTGAAGAATTTATTTCTCTCCAACATCATATTAAAGAGTATCTGTGGTCTATGAGTTTAAAGCAGTAATACTTACCTTAGCTCCTGAACAGCAGATCCCTCTTAGTCTGCTATAGAAAGTTTTTAGTCCTCACCGAAAATTTTTTTTCTTCTGGGCAAGTGGAGGATGCAGCACTTGTACATTATTCTAAATGGGTTGATAATGTATCCGTAGGAGATTGCGAACACTTTTTATATAAAGCTGATTCAATCCTGGGTGGAATCCTGCCTCCCTCAGTAAATATAGCTAGTTCGTAATCCAGAGTGGTCGCTGTGGAATACAGTACTCGGGATGGATGGTAAGTAAGTATTAAAAAGATAATAAATAAAACAGTTTTGTCTTGTGCGTGTGTGTTTTCTTTTACATTTCATGTCCATCATCTTGGGCTATAGCATTGGAATGGCAGAACACGGGCTGAGCTTTTGGGGGGTACAAAGGTGCTATGTACAGGGGACAGGCTGGGAAGCAGGGAGCTGGGGGAAGTATGAGTAAATTGGGTGGGCAATTAAGTGTCCACCAGGAATTCTCCCTGTGCTCCCTATGGGCTCCCTGACAGTGTGTCAATTATTTAACCAGATTTTGGGCATCCTTGTTTTAAGAATTCTTTGTTTATTAGAAAGAACAGGTAAACCACTACCTATGTTGACAATATGTTTAAAAAAAGTGCTTTATGCCGTGCATTAGTATACATTATATGGTATAAAGCACTGGGCAGCAGGGCATCCCAAATCTGGGTACCCTAGGAAAACATCTCTATCACTATTATAACGAAAATCCCAGTGACAGGTCCAGTTGAGTTTTCAGCTTTCTTGCAGTAAACTGTTTGCATTATAGTCTTAGATTTTATAGTGGCCCCTAGCAGTCTTCCCTGTAAGGTCAGGGGCTCATCCCCACAGATCGATCTATCTATCTATTTCTCTCTCTCTCTATCTATCTTTTCATTCATTTGTTTTATTCATTCATTCTTTCTTTCTATCAAATGTATATATCGTTTTCTACTTTCTCATCTTAATGTTCATTTCATTCACTATTTATATTTCTCTATCTACCCATTTTTTATCTATCTATCTATCTATCTATCTATCTATCTATCTATCTATTTTTCTATTTTTTAGTTTAAATATCTGTCTACTTCTAAATTCTTTTTTTATTTACCATTCTTTCTTTTTTATTATATCTCTGTGTGTCTATTCTGCGTGTCCATTCATTTATTCTTTCTATCTGCTCCTTTTTATTTATGTTTTCATTTTTATCTATTTATCTATCTACCCTGGTCCTTTTTTTATTCTTTCTATCTTTCTTTTTTTCAGTCTATCATGTTCATTCTTTCTAGATCTATCTATCTATCTATCTATCTATCTATCTATCTATCTATCTATCTATCTATCTTATCTACCTACTGATGCGGGGAGTTGGGGTGAACAGGCCTGGGACTATATTATGGTTGTTTTTTATGTACTACACTATTTTGGCCATTTGATGTATAGGCTCGATTCAGAGACACATTTGTCTGGACTTTCGTAGCTGTCTGTGTATGTTTTTGTGTGTGTTGTCATTTTTTGGGGTTTTTACGTTCGTTTTTCCATTCGTATGTTCGTTCCCGCTAATGCGTATATGTGCTTTCGATGAAGGAAACTAAATCGGATCATTTGCGTTAGTTTGGATCATTTTCCCATCAAAATCTGATATTTTGCGTTCGTTCAGATAACTTACGTTATTGGTATGGGCTTGCAACTCATTCAGAGAGCTGATTGCCGGGGGACCATCACCCTATAAATCCGTTTCATTCGGCTACCTTGCTTTGACCATATTTTGCGGCTTTGTGGAGGAATATGAGCGCCTTCAGCTACAGGGAATTGCATGTGTCAGCAGGTCCGAGGCCAGATTGCACCGGCAACGCATGCATATCGATCGCAAGCATGATGTTGAGTTGTTCGAGCTGACCAGACTCTTAATCGCGCTTCCCTCCATAAGTTGTATAGTGAGCTGCGGCCATGGTTAGCCCACACCACAAGGAAGGGGCAAGCAATTTCAGGTATGACCAAGATGCTTGGCTGCCTGCAATTTTTGGTGAACGGCTCGTTCCAGAGGCTGGGTGCCCTCTCCGTGGGGATATCCCAGCCTACGCTGAGCCGCGTGCTATCCAAGTTTCTGGATGGCATGGCTTCCATTAGTCAGAAATATATTTCATTTCCGGACAACATGGTAGCCTGGAACGCGCTTAAGTTGGCTTTTTATAATATCGCCGACACGCCCAACGTCATGGGTGCGATTGATTGCACCCAGGTTGCATTGGTCCCTCCTGCAGCCGACGAGAACATCTATAGGTATGTTCAATTGGTCATTTTGTTATATAGTTTAGACAAACTGTATTGTAACTACCTATTAATCCCTCCTTGTAAATTGTCCCTGTGAAACATCTTACAGTGTATAGCTTAATCCCTCCTTGTAAATTGTCACTGTGAAACAGCTTACAGTGTATAGCTTAATCCCTCCTTGTAAATTGTCCCTGTGAAACAGCTTACAGTGTATAGCTTAATCCTTCCTTGTAAATTGTCACTGTGAAACAGCTTACAGTGTATAGCTTAACCATTTAACTGCCAGCCTACCTTGAGATTTTGTCAACCTTTGTTGCCAGATTATTTTGCCCTATTTTGCGCTCCCCATGTTCAACTGTGATTTTTGAAGGGATTTCCAGGGATTTCCCAGGAAAGTGATATATTGTTTTTTTCAGCGGAGCCTGGGCTTTAACATGAAATGTCTTGTTTGTCATTTTCTAAGTGTAATCTCAATATTTTTGGGTGAAAATTGTGCAAAAAAATAAAAAAAAAACTATTTTTTACAATTTGTAGTGTTTTTTTGTAATAAAAAATGTAAGTTTGTCAATAAAATCTTATTGCGTGTGAAACCCCAATTTCTCCCGGTTACAGCGGTACCACATATGTATAGGTAGACACCCTTTCCTGCCCAGGAGACTCCAAATTGAAACAACGCTTTAGGGGATTTTCAGATAAAATACAACTATGCTATGCAATATGCGCACCTTGCAGTTTTTCAAGAAAAACAACCCTTTACATTTGAAATACCCCCCACAAACTATATATTCCCTAGAAGTACACACCTCAAGCTTTCTAGGCCTACCAGGCTTGTTGACACGGGTGCAGTTTTCTGGAAGTAATCCCTCAATGTATTCTTTGGTTGCACAGGGTTTCCCTAAAAATGAATAAAAAAGCAGAATCAAAACCACATTTTCCTAAAAAAACCTATATGCGAACCAGAAAAAAACAGAAAATCTGAAAAAGCAACATCCCCTGAACAGAACGATACCCAACATGCATAGGTTCTGTCAAGGAAAGAGTTGCCAAACACACCAAAGTAAAGCATGCGCATAGCGGTAGTTTTACTTCAGATTTTCAGCTCTGCAGACAAAGTGCGCACCTTGTGGTTTTTCTACCAAAACAACCCTTTACATTTGGAATATCCCCCATAAACCATATATTCCCTGAAAGTACACATGTTAAGCTTTCTAAGCGTACCCAGCTTGTTGTAGTGGGCTCATCTTTCTGGAAGTAATATCTCGAAGAATTCTTAGGTTGCACAGGGTTTCCCTAAAAATGAATAAAAAAGCAGAATTAAAACCACATTTTCTTAAAATATCAATATGCAAATAAGAAAAAACAAGCTAAATCTGAAAGCGCAAGGTCCCCCGAGCAGAACAATACCCAACATGCATAGGTACCTGTAACCTTTTGACTGCCAGTCTACTTGAGATTTTGTCACCCTCTCCTGACAGGATATTTTTCACCATTTTGCGTGATGTTTAACTGTGATTTTTGCAGGAATTTCCAAGAAAATGGCATATTTTCTTTTTGTGGCAGAGTTTAGGCTTTAACATGAAATGTCTTGTTTGTATTTTTTCTACTTTTTTAAATATTTTTAAAAAAATTAAAAAATTAAAAAAAAATATATATATATTTTTTAAATTGTCTCCTTTATTTTAAACAAAAACATTTATTTTATTAAAGAAAACCATATTGCATGTGAAAGCCCCATTTCTCCCGATTACAATGATACCACATATGTATCGGTAGCCCCCCGTTCCTGTCCAGGTGATCCCATAAACTGAAAAGAGCACTTTATAACATTTACAAATAAAATACAACTACTATCCACATAATAAAGGGTTAAATAAAAAAAAATGGCGTGGGGTCCCCCTTCACAGGGGGGGGGGGGTCCACCATTTCTTGGGGGAATTTTAAGGTTTTTTTGGGAGGCAGGTAATTTGGGGGGCCAGGGGTTAATGGCAAGTCACCCGCTAGCGCAGGTGACTTGCCAGACCCCCGAGCCCTGTGAACTGGTATAAGGGGTCACATGGACCCCTTACCAGTTCACAAAGGGTTAAAAGTAAAAAAAACACACAGACACACTTATTTAAAAATATTTTTATTAAAAAAAAATAAATGTTTTTTAATATTTTTTTTTAATACTTACCTCCGATCCATCCATGTGTCCCACGCTGATCACTTAGGCTTCTGCTCTCCTGCTGATGCTGGAAGCCTTTTATACCTACTGAGTTACCGGTAAGAAAGGGTTAATTAAAAAAAAAATGACATAGGGTCCCCCCTCGAAGGGAGGGGGAGCCCATTTTTTTTTGGGATTTTTAAGGGTTAAAACCCTTAAAAATCCAAAAAAAAAATGGCGTGAGGTCCCCCCTACCCAGCGTAACCAGCCTGTGACCAGCTATGGGGGCTTGTAGAACAGGGCGCAGGGGCCAGCTTTAGTGGCCCCTGGCCCTGCGGCTACAAGCCGTCATAGCCTAGGGCCACGGCTCTTCTGCCCCCCCCTGGGCTTTGGGGAGGCAGGTAATTTGGGGGGCCAGGGGTTAATGGCAAGTCACCCGCTTGCGCAGGTGACTTGCCAGACCCCCGAGCCCTGTGAACTGGTATAAGGGGTCACATGGACCCCTTACCAGTTCACAAAGGGTTAAAGTAAAAAAAAAAGACACACACTTTTTTTTAAATGACTTTATTAAAAAAAAAAAAAACTTTTTTTACTTTACTCACCTCCGATCTTCATTTCCTGTGTCCCGCGGCGATCATATGTCAGTGATGGCTGGGCAGAGAAGGAGGGAGGCAGGCGATCGGAGGATCGCCTACCTCCCTCCTTCCCCGCCCAGCCGTCACCGGCATCTGAAGGCTGAACTGCCGGGTGCCCCGATGACACCCGGCGGTGACGTCATCGGCCCCGCCCCCGAAGGGGCGGGGCCAGAATCCAAGATGGCGGCCGCCATCGGAGGAGGTAAAGGGAGGAGGGCTGTTATGCCCTCCTCCAGAAGACGGAAGAGCCGGCGGGAGCGGAGGTGAGTAAATGTCATTTTTTTTTTTTTTTTTTTCAGCCGCAGGCAAATGCCGGCGGCTGCTGAAACGGGGGGGGGGGCACCCTATTCCGGGCCCTCCCCTGCAGCCGGAGGACCCCCAATCGGCGATCGGAGCCCCTCTGGCTGAAGAGGAGACCCGGATGAATCAAACAAGGGGTCAGGTAAGTGATATTTTTTTATACTTTTTATTTTATTACTGGGGAAAGTCAGGCACGTAAATTTTACGTGGCTGGCGTTTAACGGTTGGAGAGGCAGCCACATAAAATTTACGTGGCTGGCAAAAGAAGGGTTAATCCCTCCTAGTAACTTGTCCCTGTGCCCCATTTCACCGTGTATAGCCTAATCCCTCCTTGTAACTTGTCCCTGTGAAACAGCTTACAGTGTATAGCTTAATCCCTCCTTGTAAATTGTCCCTGTGAAACAGCTTACAGTGTATAGCTTAATCCCTCCTTGTAACTTGTCCCTGTGAAACAGCTTACAGTGTATAGCCTAATCCCTCCTTGTAACTTGTCCCTGTGAAACAGCTTACAGTGTATAGCTTAATCCCTCCTTGTAACTTGTCCCTGTGAAACAGCTTACAGTGTATAGCTTAATCCCTCCTTGTAACTTGTCCCTGTGAAACAGCTTACAGTGTATAGCTTAATCCCTCCTTGTAAATTGTCCATGTGAAAAAGCTTACAGTGTATAGCTTATTCCCTCCTAGTAACTTGTCCCTGTGCCCCATTTCACCGTGTATAGCTTAATCCCTCCTTCTCAAGTGTCCCTGTGCCCCATTTGACCGTGTATAGCTTAATCCCTCCTTGTAAATTGTCCCTGTGATCAATTTGACCGTGTATAGCTTCAGCAATGATTTTAATGTCGGCCTTAGCCAAACATTTTCATGTGGACCTTAATTAGTCATTTGAATGTTAATCTTTATTTGATCCAACATACATATACTTTAAAAAAAAAAAAAAAAACGACTTATGTACTTTTTTCCCAGGAACCGCAAAATGGACCACTCCCTGAATGTCCAAGCAGTGGTGGTCCCGGACATGCAGTTACTTAGTGTCCTCGCCGGGTTTCCAGGCTCATCCCATGATGCGTACATCTTGCGACGATCTGGATTATACCGTCGGTTTGAGTCTGGAGAATTCTCTGGTGGATGGCTCCATGGTAAGTTTCCGCACATTAAGTCATTCACTTTTCAATGTATTTCTATGAATATAGTTGATGACCCATGTCTGAAGCTATGGCTGTTTTGACCCCTTGATGACATGTAAAACCGGACCTTAACCATGATCTTTAGCAAAGCACAAACCCTTAAAAAATGATTTGCCACCATTTCAAAATAATATTTTTCTAGTTTCTAGTAACTTACTTATTATTCTTTCCCACACTTGGCTGCAATTCTGTTCTTGACTTTATAATAGGGTTGGCGCCATCTTTGCTCAGATGCATGACACTTACTGAGGAGAGGAGAGCGGGATAAAGTGCAGGGGGCGGGTTAGAGCTGTGCTTTGCTCAGACAAAGGAGATCTGGGGTCCTGAAAAGGTAAGACATGCCAGAATGCTGAGCAGCACAGTCCTAAGCCAATTCCTGTTTGCAGCCTGCCTGATTTGCCCTCAGCCTCCATCTTTGATGTTTAAAGGTTTATAACATGCAGTAGATGCTGTTACGCTGTTTTTTTAGGTGAGCAATCTGTCTATGTACAGGGTGTGGCTAAAATATAAGATAGCCTCTTAGTCAGGGTGAATGACCGCTTGTCCATAAATTTTTGTTTTTAATGTTTAATTTA
Source organism: Gastrophryne carolinensis (assembly GCA_027917425.1). Classification (NCBI taxonomy): domain Eukaryota; kingdom Metazoa; phylum Chordata; class Amphibia; order Anura; family Microhylidae; genus Gastrophryne; species Gastrophryne carolinensis. Next base: position 68,807,694 of record CM051240.1, on the reverse strand, counting down.
TGTAAGTATTTTATTATTCTTTCAGGGGATTCCAGCTATCCGCTTCTTCCCTGGCTGATGACGCAGAATGCGGCCCAAGACGCCTACAATCGGGCCCACCGGAAGACCTGGGCCGTTGTGGAGAGGGCCTTTGGCCTGTTAAAAACACGCTTCCAGTGTTTGGACCATACCGGGGGGGCACTCCAGTATGACCCCAACAAGGTCATTGATATCATACTGGCCTGCTGTGTCCGCCACAACTTTGCCATCATGCAGCGTGTCCCCCGGTATGTGGATCTGCCCCCTCTCCACCCAGCCAGCTGAGAACTACCCTGACACACCTAGTGCCTCTGGCCAAGCTGTTCGGACCAATTTGATAAGCACCCATTTTGCCTAATTTGGTTTTCCTCTGTTTGTTTGTTGAATGTAATTGTTTATTCTTTAATTTGCTTTTGTGAAGGCTTTTGTATTTTTTTTGTAAAAAATAGCAATGAATTAATTACTAAAATATTGACACATGATCTGAGCCTCATGCATTTTTATTTTGCATGTTTGTTTCGAAAAAACCTTCAGTAATCTCAAAAGAACCCAAACATTAATGCATCAACTTAGTCAACAACAGCTAAAGTCACATTCAATATATTTTATTGAAATATGAAAATTTGGAGTTGAAGGGCACTCGCAGACTCGCAGACATGTACATACATAGTACAACAGAAATATACATTGGTGCAGACTCATGGCAATTAGCAATTGGCCACATCCAGGAGTTTTAAAGTAATGCACTCCAGGCCGAAGTTTCAATAACCAATGAAATACATAGGAAGCAACCATTTGCATGAGAATATGTGGCCAGTAATACATAGGGCCGCATACACACCCTCTCCTGCTTGGCCACATTTGCCACAGGCACAGGTGGAAAGCAGCCATGCCTATGCCACATCCACGCCTGTAAGTCAGTGGTCCCTCCAAACAATAACCCCCAGTCCGAATGCAAGTCCAGTCCAATCTTTGCCATGGTTCAAGGTAGTAGTTTCCCAGCCCAGAATGTCCCCCAATCTTGCCAACAAACAGGATGAGCCAGACACAATTTCATTAGGCCCAAGCCTGCAGCGTGGCAGCTTGAGCGGCAGCTTCAGCGAGGCTTTAGCTCAGGCATTGGCTAGTGGGGTATCTCAGCACTCTAATGAGCTATATGGGTGACATTCAAAATCATACAAGCAAAGCCATAAAAAAGGCAATCTTGGTAGCGCTCACCAGACAGGTCAATACAGTGGGGATGTAGAGGAAAGATGTGGAGATACAGGTCAAATAGCTGTTAAAATGGATGTTGCCCATAAAACCCTGGTGGTGGGCCTTGGAGGTGTCCCATCACCTGGGCATGTGTGGCATTCATAATCTGCCACTGTTCCAACATGTGTCTATTGCTTGTTCCTTTGCTTGCTCCTTGTTAACTTCCTCGAGCATGGCAGTGAAATTATTATTTAAGGTGGCCATGTGGCTGTTGCTCGTCCTAAATTCAGTCAGCATGGTGGTGAATGTATTATTTAATGTCTCTAATTGTGCAGTAAGCTGCTCTGCGGTTCTTTGAGTCACCTACCGAAAGTAACGTCTGTCATGGCGCCACACTGACTCCAGGATCGGCACACTCTCCTCCCCTGGGAAACTGGTCGACGTTGCTGACTACGTCTACCAATTCCCCAGATTTGAGCGCCTTCAGATGCTGGACCTCTAGGGCGAGCAAGAGTCGCAGATGTGCTCGGCAAATCTTCTGCAGCAGAGCTACCACTGGGGACTGTAGGCTCAGTCTCAGCCTGCTGCCCACGATGGGCTGGCAGCATGCGTCCAGCTTTCCATCTGCTGCAGAGGATTTGGTGCAGTAGCATGTTGGGCAGTGGCAGATTAGGTTCCAGGGGGGTCAGTTCTGAAGGTCCCATCAAGCTGGCATCCTCCTCCATCTCCTGGATGTCCTCCATCAGTGTGTGGGTCTGTTGGGACATGTGCAAAAAAAGGTTCAGTTTGGGCCCTAAATATATTTGTTAGGCAAATTAGTCATATGCATTCACATGCATCAGCAGTTTCATCAAAGTCCACTTACCCTATATATCTGTTCCTGGCTCCTAGGCAGCACGGAAGTAGACAGCGTGGTCAAACTGGATGAGGCTTCCACACTTGCTGAGGCTTGATGCTGGGCTGTATTTAAAATAAAAAGGCACGTAAACACCCAAAAATCCATTGATGATCTGGATTACTACATATGCTTTAAAAAACACGTGGCCAAGCAGGAATGCAAACTTCAACAGCGGGACAAGGTGTCCTTCACTATGAATGTCAGTATATGTTATATGTATGCCTCACCCTGTACATACACATTGGTCACCTTAAATAGTCCAAACATGCATGTACTGCATGTTATGAGACTTAACACATCCCTAAAGGGCCATTAGGGGCCCACACTCAGCTTGCAAATAGCATTTGTCTTCAGAGTATGCTGGTGGGCATTCTTCCTATGTAGACCTCTCCCTGACCCCAGATCGAGTATTTTAGACCAAAGCACAGCTAAAACCCAAGTGGTATAAAGACAAAGAAGGAAGTGTTGTATATGATTGACTAGATTCACATAACAGGCAGTGCTTTGCTAAGATAAAGACATTAATAGTGACCATAAATACTGTCCAAGCTCGTGTATGGCCTGCAAACCTTTAAAATGACCATTCCGCAGACATTAAACACCCAGCTAAAACTGTAACCCCCTCAAAGCCACTCCCTAGGGGCATGTGTTCATATCTGCCTGTGAGCCTCATTTCACGTGATTAAAACCTTTCACATACAAACTAACATTACTAAACTGCAGGAATGGTAGGGATGTCCGTGTCCCATCTGCCAGAGAGGCCCTCTAATGCGACGGGGTGTATCAACGCCAGCACCATCTCCTCAGCTCGTGTATACTGTAATTTTGTTGGGAAGCCTCCACCAGTTTGTAAGCTGAAAAATTGAGGTTGGCAAATTTAGAGCATTGTGGTCAATACAACAAGCAGAAAAATGCACAACTCAAATATGTACCTGTGATTGCGCCATTTATTCTGTTTCTTCCGTGTTGCATACTTCAGGTCAGATATTTTGCGCTGTATCTGCTCCACATTTTTAAGCCCCTCCCCCGCTGCATTGACCTGTCTGGTGAGCTCCTCCAAGATTTGTGTCTTTCTCATTTTGCTTGTAGATTTTGACTTTCGCCCATATAGCTCGTCATAATGGAGTGTGAGCCCACTTCCCAATGTGAGAGTTTGGGCCTCACCAAATCTGCCACTCAACTGTCCTCGCCGCAATGTTCGGCCTATTGCTTGCTCTTCTGGCTCATCTATGTTTGTTGGCAATTCGGGGGACATTCTGGGCTGGCTCTGTGGTGTTGAAATGTGCGACATGTGGCTTGAGAACGAATGGACTGGACTTGCAATTGGACTGGGGGTCCTTGCCTGGGTGGCCACCGAACTTCCAGGCGTGGATGTGGCATATGGATCGGTGGTTGCCACCTGTGCCGGTGGCAAATGTGGCCGAGGAGAGGGTGTGCTTGGGGGTCTGGGGCTTCTGGCCCTGCGGCTCTTTGTGGCCTTGCCACTTGTGCTTCAATGCCCATGGGAGCTTTTGCCACGTGGAGCTGGAGAGGCAGTGCTGGCTGGGCTGGGGCTTCTGGCCCTGTGGCTCTTTGTGGCCTTGCCACTAGTGCTTCGATGTCCATGGGAGCTTTTGCCACGTGGAGCTGGAGAGGCAGTGATGGCATGGGTTGGGGCTTCTGCCACACTGGCTCTTACTGGCCTTGCCAGTGGAGCGTGGTTTATGAAGGGATGTGCTAGGATGGGGAGGAGGGGAGGCCTTTGTTGCCAGCGTACCAGGCTGCTTTGATGTTGTTGGCTTCTTCTTAGCTGCTCCCTCCTTGGCTTTGGTGGTTGGTTTGGGTTTTGCGGCCTTGGTGGCCAATGTCGCCTTGGGTTGGCCACTTTGGCTGCGCGTTTCCCGCACCTTGGGAGTAGGTAGTTGTGACTGAGTGGTCGGACGTGAGGAAGAAGGCTCCTCAGGCGGCTGGGGCCTTTTGCTGGTGGCCTCCTTGGCTGGTGTGGCCTTAGCGATGGCATTTTTCGGTGGCATGTTGCAAATCACAAAGAGAATGAGCTGTGTGTCCAGGACCCTTTAAATCCTAATGACTGGGTATGACGCTTACACGTTCGCGTATGCGTGCGTATGGCCATTTGTCCGGCCGTGCAAAACCCAGAAACCGCTGGGGCATTACTTATCTGCTGCGGACAAGAAGAAAGATGGCGCCCACAATCTTCACCCGCAAACAACAAGAACTGATTATGCTCGTAAGTGTATTGTAAGGACTTTGATTTGCCATCTAAATGCATGCCTAGGCCTTAAGGAAGCGCAGGAAGAAACAGTTTTGTTTAAAAGTTTGTCAAACTCCGTGCCAAACAGAAGTTAGTGCGCACATGTGCAAACCTAGTCACTTCCATCTAGAAGGATAGTTTGAGGCTAGAAATGTGTTTGGGAATGTCATTTAGTCAACTGATGAAAATTGTGACACATATTTGTATGCAGTTTTAGCTAACAACTATTTCTATTTTGTGTTTTTTAGATGATGCTTCAGCGCAGGTACGACTACCTGCCCAGCGCATTCGAGAAGAGGAATCTGGCCCTGGAGATCGTTTCCAGGATCCAGCACGAGACGGACACCACCTTCACACATGCAACTTCACATGCCCCGGATGCGGCGATATTTCAGGCTCCATTTCCCAAGTAAGTACATAGCGATTGCATGCTATATGTTACCAATACCGAAGGTAGGCCTTTATTTATAAATGCTTTTCTTTTCTAGTGCTGGAAATGGAGTACCAAATACGACGCTCCCGGCGGCGCGCAGGCCGGCCAGTGCTGCATGAATCTGCAGCAGAAAGTGAAGGTGGTGGATCTCCAGGGCGACGTTCCTACCCCTCCTTTGTAGCGGCCTCCGACCAGCCCCTGGACCTTTCTACAGAGGAGGGGCATCACGGCGTGGGCAAGGAGTCGTACCAAGCGACGGAGCCATTAGCCTCTGGTATGTGACTCTTAATGTAACCACACACACATACATGCTATTAAAAGCAAAGCTGATTCCCTAAATCTTTTTTTCTAGATGATTCTGTAGCGGGTGAATGATCTGGAGCAGGGACTGCAGCAGATCAGACCCAGGAGGCACATGGAGAAGGTGGGTGATGTCACACACACATTCAAATTGTCATTTGCTTACTGTTGACTCAGACATTAAAAGTGACCCTATTTCACATGTCTCTACAGCCTCAACTTCCCAGCAGTGGCAGGTCCCAGAACGGAGGGTGGTCCCCGAAGCAGACCTCGGCCACCAACGAAGTAAGTTGTAATGTCATTATTTTGAGTATGTGGGAATTGACATGATCACCAAGATACCTAAATCCATATTCAATGGCATTAGCATAATGACATATGCCCTCTTCCTTTGATTAATTCCTTAGCATAATGACATATGCCCTCTTCCTTTGATTAATTCCTTAGCATAATTACATATGGCCTCATGAGTTAGCTTGCAACCTAATAAACATTCCATCCACATCTGATAAACATGTATTTGCCAACAAATAATGTATTTTTCTTTTTTATACAGGGACCACACGTGCCAGAGTGGCACAAATGAGTGCCAGGGTCCTTGCGTTGGTGGCCGAGATGCAGGAGCTGCGCGACTCGTTGGGGACCACAGATGAAGAAGAATAATGTTCTGGGTCCTGCCATTGCTATGTATATAGTTTTTTGAATAAATGTTAATTTTTATTTAAAAAAAAAAGTTGTAAAATTTTTCTAACAAATATTTAAAAAAAAAAAGCCCAACGCAAGGTGGCATTTCTGGTTAAAAAACCTGTTTCTGTGTCATTTCCTTTTCTAAATACATTCATTAAGGGCTGGTTACCACAAAACGAATGGGGCAATAAATATTTAGAGATGAAGATTCGCAGGACTGCAAAGTGATTTGGGTAAGTTTTAGGGGTGGGTAATGCAGGAATATACTGACCGCGAAGTGATTTAGGTAAGTTATAGGGGTGGGAAATGCAAGAATATACTGACCGCAAAGTGATTTAGGTAAGTTTTAGGGGTGGGAAATGCAAGAAGAACTAGACCGCAAAGTGATTTAGGTAAGTTTTAGGGGTGGAAAATGCAAGAAGAATGAGACCGCGAAGTGATTTAGGTAAGTTTTAGGGGTGGGAAATGCAAGAATATACTGACCGCGAAGTGATTTAGGTAAGTTTTAGGGGTGGGAAATGCAAGAAGAATGAGACCGCGAAGTGATTTAGGTAAGTTTTAGGGGTGGGAAATGCAAGAATATACTGACCGCGAAGTGATTTAGGTAAGTTTTAGGGGTGGGAAATGCAAGAATATACTGACCGCGAAGTGATTTAGGTAAGTTTTAGGGGTGGGAAATGCAAGTAGAATGAGACCTCGAAGTGATTTAGCTAAGCATTGTAGCAAAATTTAGTGAACCAAATATGTAGGCGAGCACATTAATGAGTTAAGTTTGTAGTGTGCAGGCGTAAGGTCGTAAGGATTTCCGCCTGGACGATTATTTATTGTAAAAGGAAATCAGAATCTAATGGGAAAAATGGGAGATGATGGAAAAAGGGCAAAAACGAAAGCCTACGTTGTAACATGAGTAACATAAACGGAAATCGAAAGCTGGAAAATGACAGTCTTGTTGGCATACGAACGGACGAAGACTTTACTGAAGGCTTGCGATGCATGCTTAGAACCACTCTTACACTCATATGAGAGCGGGAAAAAAAAAACAGATCGACACAAAAACGAAAGTGTTTTTTTGTCTCTCTGAATCTACCCTCATGTACCAATATTTCTAAGTTAGATTGCCCACCTTTAACGGAGCCTAGCCCAGTTTCCCAACATTCCCACTCAGCTGCCGAGAGGGTATATTGACCCCAAGAGATGGAGCCAAAAAATAATGTGGACAAAAAAGGTTGTGCAGTCCTGCTTTAAATGCAATTCAATGAGTGTGGCTAGACTTGTCTTATCTAATTCTTTAGCCAAACATCTGTGTTACTTGTCTTGTATTAATATTATTCACAAGAGCACAAAGTTTGATGGAACGAGGTTGTACCTTTGACTCTTTGACACGTGTCAGGATGGAGTCATGGTCGCTCTGACTCATATCAAACACCTGTAGGAACAAACAATGGTTATTTTTTAGCTGGATTAGAGGAACTGGAGGAGAAGATCACATTGCTAAAAATACTACAAAGCCAGGAGATAGATGTCTGGGGTCTTATTATCCGATGCAGCTGACTGTAAGCTGCCATTTGTTTTTTTCATGTCGGAAGTCTCTCTGAAGGCGGCAGGTCAGTAAATGCAGGGTGACATTTCCTAGAGACAATTGCCTTTGTGTCCTGTCTGCATTATATCACCCTACATGCAACAGGGGCCGATGGGGGTTCTGCTTAACCCAGCTCTGCTGTTTATAAACTGGTTGACAAACAAGGAAGCTACTGTAGATCTAATATGTTTAACTTGGTTTTTAAGTAATTTTTACTATTTAAACTATGTATTAATTTAACAGGCGGAAAGGTTAGCACTTGGCACTTTATATTATGGTTATTTATGTATTTATAGGGATTACACTGTATGAAATTACCGGTATGTACTAATATTGGTTTAATATTATACTATATAGTTTAGTTATGCATTATATTTAATTTCATCACGATTAATTCTTTGGATAGCTTTTTCACACTTTATTTATTCATTTATTGTCTTTTGTTTAGAGCACAGGTGGTCTTATTTATTTATTTATTCATTTATTTAAAGGGGCCCATGTTTGGGCCTTTTTGTGCCGGCACAAATATCTGTGGGTGTGTATATATACATGAATAGATATATATAGACCCATAAAAAATAAAAAATAAACAATATTATTATCAATATACTCACTTAAATTTTCATGGTGGGTACACAGCAACGCAATTTTTATATTATGGTCACCATCAGTAATATGGTGGTTGCATTTATTGTTGATGATATGAAGGGGGATTTGCCTTGCTTTTAACATGTCTTGTGTTGTATAGTTGTCTTTATATGTTTTTATGATTAGCTATGCGTTAGTAAAATGAAATATTTTTGAGAATATATTCTTGTATACATATTTTTGGTGCTCCACATAGGGAGGGAGGTGTGTCTTTTCACGTCCACTCCAAATAGAGCTGTTAATTTAACAGGCAATTACAATATAAAGGGAGGACCTATTAGTACTTTGAATTCATCCTGGGAAATGAAACATAATTTGCCAATATACAGGTCCATCCTTTAGTTTAAATGTCACCCGTTCAAAATTTCACTCAAAAGGTTGAGGAAATATAGAGACCAGAGAGAGACAAAGGGGCCACAGAGAAGAGAAAGATATCAAGAGAATGTAGGAAAAAAGGAGAGAAAGGAAGAACATGGAAAAGAGAGGGAGAAACTGAGAGAAATAGATGAGGCAAGACATATATATTTTAAAAAAGAGAAAAAGAAAAAAAGACCGAAGTAAGAAGGAAGAAAGAGAGAGAGAAAGAGAATAAGAAATGTGAAAAGTAAGGGTAAAGAAAAGGAGAGAGGGGGAAGGAAGATGTAGTGAGGGTGAAAAGAGAGGAGGAGGGTGAGAATGTAATAAAAGAGAGAGATGGAGGGAACATGGGAAAGAATGAAAAGGAAAGACAGAGGGAACACAATGAATGGTTCAAAAAGAAGAAAAAAAAAAGAAGAAAAAGACTGAAGTAAGAAGGATGAAAAGGCAGACAAGGAAAGGTAGAAAATAGATAGAGGGGGGAAGGTGAGAAGGAAGGTCTAAAGAAGGTGAATAAGAGAACAATATGGAATTTAAAGTAGACCAAATCTGGTCAAGAGGGAGAGAGGGAATATTGAAAAGAGAATGAGAAACAGAAAGAAATAGATGGAGCAAGAAAAAGATGGAAAGTTAAAAAAGAGCAGTAATGCAGAAAATGATAAGATTGGAAGAGAGAAGAGAAGACACAAAGAAATCTGGAAAATAGAGAGAAGAGGGATATTAAAAAGAAAGAAGGTCAAAAGAAAGGAGGACAGAGGGAATGTATAATGAGAGCGAGAGAGAGATGCGGGTAATGTGAAAAAAGTGGGAAAAAAGTAAAAAGAGAAGGAGCAGATGGGAAGGTAGGCAAGAGAAGGAGCAAATATTGAAAGTGAAGGGGGGAGTGATAAAATGAAAGTGATATTGATGGAATGCATATAAGAGAAAGGGGCAGGGAACATGGAAATGACAGCTGGGGGTGTGCAAAAAATGAAGAAGATGGGATCACATAAAAAAAACAAAAAAAAACAAAAAGGCAACAAAAACAAAGGAAGAAAAGAAAATGCTGGAGATAGTGTACTTAATATAACAGGCAAGTAAAAAGGCAGCCCAAGAATGAGCTGTAACACTTACCACTTCTGAGTTCCAGCACTTTGCTCCAATGCTGTGAATAAGAGGAGCAAAAACGCTCCCTTCTATTGAAGGGCAGCAACCAAATAGGTTTATTGCGTGGCTCAGAAACCCGATTAGCAGTCAGTGGTTATGTAACTAGATAAGGGTGCATGGGGCTGCAGTTTAGCCACAGCAATAGAGAGTGGCAGTGGTAAATATTTCAGCCCATTCTTGGGTTTTCTATTACATCTCAGATTGGGATGCTACCTGAAGATTTATGGTACTGGTCTGCTTGAATTCTTCTAGAAATCCTGAAAATGGGTAAAAATACCCCCCTACTGCATCCAAGCTCTGCTGGTGACCAAGCTAAATCACCAAAACGCCAGATTAAAAAAAAAATACACATTCATCATGTAAATGCAGAAAGTGGTGAGCATGGACAAGGTTGGAATGCCTGATTATTTGAGATTTCTATGGGGATTCTTGTGGACAGCCGTGCTGATTTGGGGGGCAGGGAATGCAGAGGTTCCAGGTGTCAATTTGGGTTGTTGGGTGTTGAAAAGATCATCAAATGAGTGAAAAAAATATTTTTACACATTAGTAAATAATGTTTCACACAAAAAGCTCGCCTATTTCAAACACATAGGGCTCGATTCAACAAAGGTAGAAATAAATTCGTGTCGCTCGAAAAATCGGATCGCATGCGTAAATTTTTAACTTTTTCGAGTGATTCACAAAAGGGGTTGAATTAAATACGTGCACTCGAAAATGCAATCGTAAAATTTTCGAATCACTCGTAAAATTTACAAAATGCTCGTAAATAGGCTGTCTCATGCGAAAATTATTGGAAAATGTACTCGAATTTTTTTTCTATTGTTTAGCATTGTTTTCATACTGCTGCATGTTGTTGTAAAGTTTTTTAATGGGTAAATGTAAATGCATAATTTTGTTCAACTTTTTAAGTTGCCTGTATAGCTGTATGTACATGGCAAACATTGTGGATACATGTAATATAGAGGCAAGGTATGCTGTAGTGGAAGTACTAATTAAACAGTAGTATTTGTAAGAGGCATGTATGTTGTTTTTTTGGGGGGGGTTGGTTGAATTGCCGAGGACCTGTATTAAAAATGTTTCCTGTGTGAAACACTCTAATTTATATCGTGTGTGGCTCATCAAGTCCACCTGAATCAGTAGTAAAATTTTCGAATCGCAAAATGCAGTAGTAAATTTTTCGATCCACTAATTTATTTCGCACTTTTACAATCGCAATCGAATTTAATTCGAGCGACTCGTGTTTTACAATGAATCCAGGTTGCTGAATCACTCGTAAAAATAACTATCGCAAAATCGCAACTTTTTAAGCACAAAACACATGAAAAATCCATTTTCTACCTTTGTTGAATCGAGCCCATAGTCATGCTCAAACATGGATATGTATGGAAGAAACAGACTAGACATGACTAATGTAGGGGAAGGTAGGGTTAATATCTTTATTTTTAGTTTACTGTATTGGAGTTTGTAAGCTGGTCACTAATTGTGATGCTATTTTCTATTCACGTTGACCTTTTAATGCTAAATCATGCTTATGCAAGTTATTTATTAACCTTGCAACTTGTTTATCTACTTGTTTTGCTCATAAAATCCTTGTAACTGTTTTAATAAGTTGGTGCATATTTACGAGTTAATGGTGACCCAGATCAGGCATGGTAAGTATTAAGGGCTTTTGCATGTCAGCAATATTTATTGTTCCTGCATGATTTAGTTGTGGGGCCACGTTATCTTTTTAAGATACGAATCAGACACAAAGGTGGAACACTCACCAACATATCTTGCTGAAACCTGCCCTGGTTATCATGGAGACTTTACTGGACATGCCCCCTCCCCTTGCTTATCATATAAGCCTGGGGGTAGAATTATATTATGCTGATGTATGACTATGGTGGGGTTAGTTGAACAGCAGGGTGAAAATGTTGCTAAATTCAATGTCTTGGTGAATATATATATATATATATATATATATATATATATATATATATATAGTTAATGGCTTTGTCACCTTTGCCAGTTGCTCCCAATGTTGTGTAAACAGCAGTGGCCGCATCCCCTCCTGTGCCCAGCCATTCAGATCGGCTGAATGGTGGAAGTATGCCCCAATCTAAAGGGCACTGGGGATGCAGCTGCTCTCATTACAATTGCTGAGCTCTGTTCTAAATATTGTGTTGCCGATCAATATTATGCTTGGCATATGGCTACATTTGGACGAGAGCCAGGGAATGTAGATAAGAGTCTGATAAGGGGGAATGTGGAATAGAGAATGTGTGAGAAAAAAGGAACGTGGAGGAGAGAGCGAGAAGGAGGGAATGTGGAAAAGAGTGAGAAAGACAGATGAGGTGCTGAAAACAGAAGGAAGGCAAAGGAGAAAGCAAGAAAGCAAGACTGTAGAAAGAAGGGAAAGCTGTCCATCACAGTTGTTGTTGGAGCTCTCCATGGTTCTGATCTCCTATACAGCACTAATGGCTACATCTCCATCCAGCCAGCTTTAATAAAAGGTCAGACAGGCAATCCAATGCATACTGATGTCTGCGTCATGGGAAGGCAAAATACCATTTGCAGGTAATAGAACATCTCTTCTTCACTGGCAATGTGTTCAGCCGACATCACACCGGCCATATATACCAGCGTGTACAGGATCTCCTCATACAGCATCTCCAGCTGAGAAAAGAAAACAAAATGGAAAATACATTTTATTGTTTCCCTGAAAAAAATCACATTATGATCATGGAAAAATAAAGCATGGACCGAAACCAGCAACAGACCTGAAATATAATGCAATGGCTATACATGTGCATCAGCTGCCCCTCCTCCTGAAAGAGACATATTGTACTGGAGTGCACCAGCTATTTATTGTCCCTCTATCATCAAGAGCTTCATGCCCAACTTGCTAAGGAGCTTCAAAGGGATTGTCCAGCCCAAGAAATTAAAAAAGCCTATAGTCACATTTTGTCCCTCCCAGCACCTCTGTGTGGGTCTGGTGTGCTCACACAGCTCCTCATCAATTACCAACATCTGCATACTTACCAATGGCAGGGATCCAGCCATTCCATCTCCCAGTGCAGCCGCCTCTCTCCAGGGGCCTTGTTTCCGCCCCCACACACCTACTCCACTGCAATGGAGGGGGCGTGCGAGGGTATACCAAGGCAGGTTCAGTTCCTCCAGCGCAGGGGCATCCATCAGGCTGGCTTCTTGCCCTCTAACACAGCTACTCCATTATTTTCAATGGAGGGGGTGTGCCAAGGCAGGTTCAGCATACCCCACCTTGGCACGCCCCCTTCATTGCAATGAGTAGGTGTGCTAGTGGGCAAGAAGCCAGCCTGATGGACATGATGAAGAAAAGGAATCGCTGTTTCTCTGGTATCGCTAAATAAGAAGATGGCAGTGCTGCACAGAGGGGAGTGGATGTGGGACAAAGTATAGTAGAGAGTATAGTATAGACTTTTTTTTAAATGCCTGGACAGGAAATGTAACTGTAGAATTAGCCCCTATTGGGATTCCATGGCAGACACTGGTTATTTTTACCCCTGCAACTCCAGAAACCCCATATACTTACCCTTCCTCGTTTTATCAGTTCAGTAGCCGTTAAGTGACTAGCAGTGAAGCATTCTTGGCTGCTGCCCCCTTATCCAATACCTGCCTCCCTAGCCCCTCCCCCCCACACACAGCTCTTCTGTTCCTGGCCCCATTGTATCACGTGGATGGCATAATCCTGGCCTAATTTTTGGCCCCAGTCTTCCACTATCTGTGGGGGTGCATGGGGTTGACTTGAGATCAGGTAAGTATAGTCTATTTCTTATTTTATTAAATGGGATGGAGAAATTATTCAGTAGAGTGCAGGCACCTTCCAATATGGTAGACACATATTTTACAAATTAGAATAGGATCTCATATAGGGGTTACTTATAAGGCAATGCACTGACATGTAACAAAGCAGGGCCTAAAACAAACCTTGAAATATATGGAGATCACCAGCATTGGTGCTTTTCATTTTATTTGCATTACTTTTTTAATGATACACAATTTCAGGAAAAGAAATAATCTCCTTGTATGGCGCCAATGGCAAGCCATATTACCATAATCACTCGTATGAATAATGTGGAAGCCAAAGCAACAAGACTTGGAAACTTATATTTCACACCAATTTAACATTAGCATCTTTTTGTTACATATAAGTGCAGATGGCAGTAAACTGTTTAAAGTGGACCAAAACCCAGTGCGATTGGCCTGGGAATCTATAAGATGCCCCGCTGTGTGAAACCCCCCAGGTCGCCCTGTACACTTACCTTGCTTCCCGGTCCAAAGGTTCATGCGTGAGCCGCAGCCACATCCCTGCTATCCCTCTAGCAGGGCACATGCCTGTGCCAGCCATTTGTTAGTGGCTGGTGCGGGCACGCTCCCGGTTAGAGGGAAGCAGGGGATGCGGCCGCTAGTGCATTCGCAGCCGCTGGCCTTAGAAGAAGGCTTCGATGACGTGACATCAGCGTCTCCGAGTGCGCTGATTGGATGAGCGCCCGTGCATGCGCCATAGGACCAGGAGGTGAGTTGTGCTCAGCGATCTGAGGTGTTTCACACAGCGGGGGTAAGGACCAAAACCCAGGAAAGTCAAAATCCTGGGTTTTGGTCCACTTTAAGAGAATAGAAGAAACATAAAGGCAGGGAGGGAGGCACCCCTCACACAGTTATTGGTACTGCTCATATACTGTACTGTGCAGGCACTTTACAGGATTCAAGCAACAACCCTTTTCTAAGCAGACAGTAGCTCGACTAGAGAGAAAACTGTGGGTGTGCCTATAGAAAGAGGACGCCAGTCCAGCTCAGCAACTACACCATTCTGTTAGAGTAGACCAAAAGAAATCAACAAGTAAGGTAAAGCAGACTAATGTAAGAGAGTAGACCATAATAAATCAGCAGGTAAAGTAAAGACCGTATCCTTCTCTGACAACTTTTCTGGCAGGTAGGGTCCAGGTTCACAAGGAGCCTAAACATACCCACTCCTACTGTCTGTGAGCCCCGCATGTAGGAGATATTTACCTTTTTCCAATTGAGCTCTGTAATATGGGGAACCAGGAAAACTACGATGCCACACACTTTTTCATGGAAGAGATGTGGCTGCCGCACGTCAGTGCAGCTCTTCCTTATCTCTGGTCAGATAGAGCTCTGCTAGTAAAAGGTGAGAACCTTATCAATGCAGAGCTCATTGATGGTGTAGGGAGTAGATTGGGCGGACTAGAAGCTTTCCTGACTGCAGGGATGCAAGCGAAGGTTTAGGTCCATGTAAAGGAGGATGTAAAGGCCAAGAATTACCCTCCCCCACCACAATTGGTCAAACAAGAAAAACAAAAAAAAAACTTGGCTTACCCAGCTTTGGCCTGCCGTGACGCTGGGAGCTCTTAGTTGCAAGTCCCAGTTTCTGGTCCACTGCAGATGATGTCATTGTCTCATCATCGGCAGCAATGCTGTTTGCTGTGAATGGGTTACAAAACTCACAGTCTGCTGCTTGGCACAGCTTTGATTCCACTGAGACCAGGTCAGGTTTGTTTGTGTCAAAATCTTTAGGTTAAGTTTAGGAACGCCAACAATTTGCTGCAACTATATCTAGATGTTAGGCTTTACCTACAGATGTCTTTCCAAACGTGAAAGTAAAAGAGCAGAGTAAAGGAAGCATCACAACTTCAGCCCATCGCAATCCACCCATAACTAAAATATTTGTCATGGACAGACTGTTTCCCTGCCCACTGCTTCTAAACATCTAATTTGCTTTCTGTAGTGTAATGATTTGATTTTGTCTTAATTAAGAACTTTATCAAAGCGATAAAAACAATTACCTCCTTTCTGGAAAGCATTAGCTTCTCTGGTGCTCTGTGTTCCCCCGTATTCTCATGTGGAGGAGGAATGCTGTTATTTAAAACCCCCTGGAAATAAAAAAAAAATAACACAAGATTGTCTACAATAAGCAGTAATCACATATTTTTTTCCTTTAACCATCTGTTTTTGCAAAAAAAAAACATTAGTCACAGCTTCCAGTAAAAGAGGAAACAATAATATGAGCCGAGGAGGTTAGTCAAAGTGTGACTAGTTTTATTGTCAAACTATTTAAAGTTTATAGTTAGGTTGCTTGTTTCTAGTTATCTTCTGAAAATCGTGACCACTGGGACCCATCAACATAAACAGGAAGGCTTATACATTATAAGACTTATAAGTCGAAATGAATCACCAGGAACAAAGTGTGTCATCAGGATAAGTTTTATTCTAATGGCAGCCTATACAAACTGACATTGGATCAGGGGTCGCCAACCTGTTGCTGGGGAGCCATATGTAGCTTGTGGGTCCAATTGTGTGGCTTGGTTAAACTTTTCCACATTTCTAAAAATTACAGCCACAAATGTTAATGTTTTAATGAATGGGCCATTCCAACACACGAATATACTTTAATTTGAACCATTCCATTTTAGCTTTGGCTATATGTTTAGGTTTGTTGTCCCAAGGTGAACCAATGCCCCAGTCGCAAGTCTTTTGCAGCTTCTACCAAGTTTTCCTGCAGGATTACCTTGTATTTAGCTCCATCCATCTTCCTACCAGCTCTGACCAGCTTCCCAGTCCCTGCTAATGAAAAGCATCCCCACAGTATGATGCTGCCACCACCATGTTTCATGTTGGGGGATGATGCGTTTAGGGTGATGTGTAGTGTTAGCTTCCTCCACACATAGAATTTGGTATCTATGTTAAAACATTTAAAGCGGTCCTTCACTCTGAATAAGAGCCTATCTTATATGTTTCCCACACCCTGTACATACAGATTGCTCACATTAAAATTCATCCTACCGGCATCTACTGCATGTTATGAGCCTTTAAACATCCAAGAGGGCAGCTCATGGGGCATCAGGCAGCCTGCAAACAGGAAGTGTCTTCTGACTGTGTCACTCTGCATTCTGGGATTGCTGTCCTTTCCCTTACCCCAGCCCTGTTCTGTCTGTGCAAAGCACAGCTATAACCCCACCTCCTGTACTTTATCCCGCTCTCCTCTCCTCAGTATGTGTGATGCTTCTGAGGCAAAACGGCGGCGCCCGTATCCTAGAGTCCTGAAGAGAGCTGCACCCCGTTGGGGGAAAGAATAAGAAGTAGGTGACCAAAAACGTAAAATATATTAATTTTAGATGATGGGGAATAGTTTTTTAGGAGTTTAGGCTTTTCATTAAATCATGCTGAAGGTCCGGTTTAACTTTGTTCTCATCTGACCAAAGCAACTTCCACTAGCGTGCTGTGTCCCCTACATAGTTTGATTCAAACAGAGAATGGGCTTGCTTTCAAAATGGCTTTCTTCTCCACTTTTCCATAAGGCCAGGTTTGTGGAGTAACGACTAATAGGTATCCTTTGGACATATTCTGCCTCCTAAGCTGTGTATCTCTGTCGCTCCTTCAAAGGCACCTCTTGGCTGCTTCTCTAATTGCCTGGGCTATCAGCAGAGGTGGACGGCCAGGTCTTGGAGATGTTCAGAGCTTGGGCTTTATCTTTATATTCTAACCCCCCAACTTCACCACAACTTATCCCTGAGCCGTCTGGTGTGTTCCTTGTTTGTTCAATAATGTTCTCTAACAAACCTCTGATGCCTTCACAGAATAGCTATAGTTATACTAAAAATAATTTACATACAGATGGACTCTGTTTTATAATTAGGGGAGTTCTAAGGAAAATTGGTCACACTAAATGTCATTTAGGGGTATCAGAGTACAGAGGGCTGAATATAATTGTCTTTAGACGTCACAAATACTTGCTACTTTGTGTTGTTTTGACAATAAAATCTCAATATAATACATTTACGTTTGTGGCTGTAATAGTAAAAATGTGGAAAAGTTCAGAGGGTATGAATACTTTTTGAAGGCACTGTACATGGAGTCCAGGGCTGGGCATTATTACACATATGCATTGGGTTCAATTAGACTCCCAGTAATATTTTACTAGCTCGCTAACCCTCACAACAGGGATGTCAACACCTGGATGTCCAACACCCACCAAAACCCATGTCCCCACCCTTGAATAGGGGGCTTTTTTGTCTCCACCATGGGCGGATTGGCAACATTGGTTGCATTACCAGTGGCCTGCATTGCTTTATGGCACACTTGGGCTGGGTGTAGCCTCCAGCATGTAGCCTATACACTGCTTCTTCTAACACCCCACTCCAATCCCTGTTTCCCCTCTCCTGGAATCATTGTAACACCCCTAGCTTATGTTCTGCCCTGGCAATGCTATAGCCTCAGCATCATAACTGTGGGGCCATATCCGCTCCTGCCACAATATCTGCCCCTACAATACTAATGCTTCAGTGCCATAACTGCCATCACATATCCACCCCTGCCCATGATCTGTTCCTACAATGCTATAGCATCAGCTGAAAAACACACTCATTGATCAGCTTACAAGTTGCTTATGGGCAGGGCTATGGAGCTCATTGGCTGGTGGTAGGTTGGTGAGGGTGTGTAAATTCTTGGGCTGATTTGTGGCCCAGTCCGCCACTGGTCTCCACCATATTAGGCTTAACATGGCTCCTTCCTGATAATAAATTGTTCCTCTGTTACAGTTTTCTGTAAATGCTAGAGACTCGGGAGAAAAACTTCCATTCCCTGGTCTAGTTTTCCCCTCCTTTTCTGATGTGTGGTCTAATAATTAATCGAAGGCTGTCACCAGCATCTACATGACCTACACTGCATGTCACATTTCTATTGGATAACTGCAATAGTAAACAAGAATTGGTCTTTATAAAAAATGCTCTATAAGTTTATTTATAAGTATCAAAGCATGCCATCACTCACAGCGCTGAGACAGCTCCGTAGACTGATTGTCAGGCATCGTCTCCCTTCCCTCCATCAGTACAGCTATTTTAGGAATGGAGCAATAAGAGAACAAACAGCTGAACATACTGTACCTCAGTCCTCCAGTAGCGCTGCATGCTTTCTTGTTTCTGAAGAACACTTCTCATTCTGTCGAAAAAGTCACCCCTCTCCTCGCTGAGAAGAAAGAAAGAGGCCATGGCCATTAGTTTGTCAGTAAGGAATTGTGAAACGGAAAAGGTCATGTCATGGTTTTCTAGATTTTTTCCTTATTATTCTTTCTTTTTAATAATATCCACAACCAACCCTTTCTTTCATTGTTGCATTGCAATGCCTGGTTGGTGGAAAGATAAATTCAGCCTAGGATGTTTGTCTGCTGGAATCTCCTTAGGAAGCCTAAAAATCAGATAAAATACTTACCCTTTAATGCCTCAGTGAATGCAGCAGCCACCTCTGTGCGTTCACTGTTCTGCCAGTGACCAGAAGTGTTAACAGGTAGGAATTAACACACACACACTGTGCAGGGTGCCCTATACACCTGCAAACTCAATTGGCTGCTGTTGGTCACATGGGGCAGGTATGGTACAGGAATGAGGATTAGGACGTTACATTGTTAATACGGCTGAAAAAAAGATATATTTCCATCAACTTCAACCAAGGGTGTTGGTGTAGGGGAAGTTATTTTTTATTTTATTTTTTGTTTTTTTACTGCTAACAGCTAATAGTAACTGTTAATTTTATTTTGTTCTAAATAAGCATCTAATTCTTTTTTGAAGCTGTCAACGGTTGATGCTGTGATTTTCCCAATTTTCAGGCCTATAGTAGGATTGTGGATAGATGCCTGGGGGTGGGGTATGTTGTGGCCCCTTGAAAAACACTGAAAAACACTGTGGAAAAAGTGAATGCTGCGCTCATACTATTCAAGGGCCCCAACTAACCAGCCAAGGACCCACAGACTACCCAACGACATCTGCAACTAATCTATACAACTCCAATGTTTATATATGTCCAAAGGCACTTTATAAAACCATATGTACTGCTCATACGTTTCAAGGACCCCCTCTATGCCACCACAAAACCTATACATTCTTAATATACAAGGCTATAACCCCATTCAGGGCTGTATTAAAAGAGGTGCAAACCAGAGTAGGGCCTTCACCACTTATTAACCAGGGTTACAGGGGAGTACAAAATTAGACAATCTGCCCAGGACAATCTGCCAAAAGGCCTTGACAACTTATAATCTAGTCTTGACCCCACTCATAGCATCTGGGCCTCAATATAGCACTAAAATAGTACCATACCATGCTGCATCTCCCATACCATACATTACCCTCCCCATACATTTTAAGGATCCTCAAGCCCTCCAAGAGCCCTCCAATGACATGTATCTATCTAAAATCCATGGCCCATGTAGTACCTATAACAGAGATATATGCCTGTTCTTTCTCAATACATGGTAAGTCAATAAAATGTTGAGAGGATATCCAAATATCATAGCATCTTTTACCTTAGTTTACTAGTATTCAGTTATTAAATAAGCATGGAGAGCTCTGTTTCTTCACTGATATTTAGATATTGGAGAGTATTTCCAAATCAACACAAGTAGTAGCTACAATAGGGTCAATTCATGGTCGGTGAGCCGGTGAGTTTGCGCATGCTATTTGGAGCGTCAAGTCACGCTCAGGCTTCCGCCTGATTCATGGTCATCAAAATGGCATGCACTTTCATTTTTCAATAGCATTCGCCATTGCACCAATTTGAACCTGAAATTTTCTTCTAGCGTCCATTTTGTGCACCAAACTGTCTCCAGGGCCTGATTTATTATGGGCAGCAGGGCGTGAATAGTGAATTTCGTCCAGCAAATAGGTGCCAATCCAATCAGTAACCTGGTTTATTTCATTCCAAAAACACATGCCGGCAGCGTCATGCATGTTTTTGGACAATGAAAGTGTCAGCTGCAAGTTTTTTTTTAAGGATTGAACCTTTTTTTTTTGGTTTTGGTTCCTACAAAAAAACACAAAAATTAAGGTTCAAACAACAAAAATGTGGATATTGTGCTCCAAAGTTTAGCAAAAACAAAAACAATAAAAAAAAATAGTTAAAATATTAAGCATTAATATGCAAACCAAATTGGGAGGATTAAAGAGAACATCTGGGACATTGGGCCAAAAAACATTGGGTTAACGGGAATCAGAAGATCCCCCCAATAACACATCCCTCAAAAATGAAGAACACAGGTTCTCCAGATAATACACTCCGAAGTGGTGAATATATCTTCACAGAAAACACAGAAGCTGGAGATATCAAATCACTATGGAGAAACGGTAAAGGAAAGTGGAGAAACATGGGGGCTCATTGGGAGCAGTTAAGCGCTTAACCAGCCAAATACACATGGGGCAGTCATTTGCGCTTCAAAACAGCAGATTTTCGTTACGGAAGGGGCATATTGCTCTTCTCACGTGCGTTTGCCATTTGTTGCGATTTGCATGTGCACCCAGGGTGCGAACGCAGCCATAGCAAATGTGCCTAGGCTTATTTGGAATCATTTGCGTTTTTGCGCACCGACCATGAATCGTCTTTAATGTGTATCTTCCGCACAAGCTCTTGTATTTTTTACCCTGCCGATACCCAAATACAGAGTATAGACTTGTCATGCTTAATCACAGGGGGATCAAAGTTGGAAAGCCACGTTCAACAGTAAATTGTTGGACCCCTGCTGTATAATGAAGGTCAGGATTCCAAGTGCACTGATAAACATCCAATGGGTACAACCTATTGGCAACTTTCTCATTGGCATCCTTCCATGAGTGAACAGATCCAAGATAAATACCATTTAGTGATGTGGCCAGAGGTATTTTAGACGCACTTGAAACTCCATACATCATAACATAGCATGGGTCCCTATCTAAGCTCTAGAAAAGAAAGGGACACTAAGCGCTGAAATGGGAACCTGTCTCCTTTAAAGAGCTAAGACTTGCTCAAATTTCTGCCTGGCCTTTGAGCAGATCTAGTTGAGCCATCTGATCACTTTACAAATGTCTTTTTTGGGGGAGATTTTATTATTCTTCTGCATTAAGAAGTCTCCCAAGAAAGGAATGAATATCATAAGCAGACTTATAATGTATTAAAATTTCACAGTTATGACAACCACAGCTATTTCCAGTCACTTAAATCTGGCATGCTTTTACCAAAATACTCTTTCTGAAGTGAGCTTTATTGCAGTATTTCTATAAAGAACATAAATCAAGATAGTAATAGCATGTTTTAACACATTATATTAAGATACATTCTATTAATGTCTCAAATTGTACGTATTAAGGAATGGGTAATTTTCCTGCTTGACACAATACCAGTTGATTTCTCGATTGTCTCAGCAGGCGGCTGGTCTCGCTATAGCTTGTGGAATAAACAATTGGTTGTGCATAATTATTAAACAGCACGTCAGGCACTTTTTGTTGGATAATCAATATTGTGTTCTCCCGGAGTTCAGCTATGACGATGTCCCAGGGTGAAGCACTTAATGTTCAGGTTGTTAATTTGTTTTTAAACACTAATCTTATTGAACATTTTTGTATATCAAAAGCATAGAATGGCGCACAAGGGTCCCACGGAAATAAAGGGAAATACCTAGGTACATTTGTAATTGTTTAGTATCTAGTAAATAAATGCTTGCCCTTGTTAGTGGATAGAAAGGTGGCTCTAGTATTGGAACCTAACTTGTCCCACCTGGTATGGTTAAAAAAAGAGTTTGGCCTGGGCTAGGTTAGGTGGGTCAAACGTTGCTTCACTTTATTAGAGATTAGTTGTCCAATATTGTTTCATTGTCACACATAAAAATATACAAAAATTTACTTTTCATTGCAAGCAGGGATATAGTCTCCATACAGGGGCGGTCTGACAATAGGGAAACCTGTGAGAATTCCTGGTGGGTCGCACTGCTTTGAGGCAATTTGGGCTGCTGCCCCAATGCAATAGACTCAGCATCATGGCTGTAGGGGAGTTATTCCCACCCCTGGCACATAATCTGACCCTACAGTACTATCAATTTTCACTAACCCTGTCCATGATCTTCCCCTCCGCAATGCTATAGCCTCAGCCTTGCAAGACACTTGTTCTAGAAAGCATGTCATGAGGCTTAGTAGTTATGTTGCAGGTTGGCCAGGTGCTAGCCAGGAGGCAGTAAAATCTAGTTACCTAGTTACATTGGTGACCTGTGCAAACAGATTAGCAGTGTTTCTGTGAATAAGACCAGACCATACATTAAACTATAGTGAACTATCACATAATCTATTATCATTTATAAAGTCCTATTATTATAACCTACTTATAAGACACAGTTTAAGACATAGACATAGACATAATACAAGTTACACCCACAGAAAATTTCTTCAGACTTCTTATTAATGAGCATGTCTATATCCAGGTCTATTATCATTTACATTCAGAAAAATTAGAACAAGAACAGTTTAAAAGGCACAGGGACAAAAAAAAGGGGTGAAAGGTGAAAGGATATAGACAATGAGGGTCATGCCAAATATTTGGTAAAGCCAGTGTGACTTCCAGTGTGCATTGAGGTGTGGATTACTACCTCCATCCCGGTGAGCTTTTTTAGCGATAATACACCAAAAAGTGCAAAAAAATGTTCTTCTCCTACATTTAACGCCCCATAACCTGTACATGTACATGTGACGGCAGTTTGGAAATAACAGTACCCTATGGGCTATGCTAAATATTTCACCATGTTTTTTGCATAGCCCATAGGGTTCTGTTGTTCCCAACCTGTAAAAATGCCCCATCACAGGTAAAGGAAATTTGGGGGCGGGGGGAGGGGAAGTAGAAAAAAACACAATCCACACCGCAAGCCACACTAGCTTTACCAAGTATCAGGCATGACCGCATGTCTATCCATGAATGGTGATCCTCAATTCATTAATCAAACTCCAAATGACACTTGAGACTATAAGGGTCATGCTAAATATTTGGTGAAGCCAGTGTGACTTGCAGTGTGCTTTATGGTGTGGAACAGAAGGCCGGGGGTGTGTCAGTGTCCTTGCCCGGCTTAGGGATTGCATTTAAATAAATCAGACACACTGCTGCAGAGAACGTGCCACTGTTCATAATGCTGTTGTACTATTCAACTAAGTGCAGAGCTAGAAGGTTGAGAAACATCTTGTAATAAAAGGCTGAGAATCCATATGGCCCCAGAGTTTATTATGGTCTTGTGGCCTTTATGGCTTGTACTACCCCCTCCAAAGTAAATACTTGATTTATGAAATCTCATTGGTCTGAGGACAACTTCGGCTTAGTCCACTTCCACAAATCAAGCCTTTGCTTCAGATATATTGAGTTAGCCCAACCATATAGCATGGCATAGGAATGAAAAAAACTCTTTAGTGATAAGATCAGGATTCTGCAGAAGGTTTCCGTTAGGTAGTCGCAATTTAGATATTGAAGTATTCTTAATTCTAGAAATGAATTATCATGCTAATAATGATCCAGCTTTTGAATTTACTCCATCTAACATCTTTTTCTGCTTGAGTAGTCAACAAGTGGTTTGAAATTAAACATTTTTAACACCACTCATTTAGTCTAAGAGTTGTAAATCAGGATTTGTTTTATGCTTTTTTAGACAATTCTCGAAAATAAGCGGACTTTTTGTTTATAGCTGTCTTTGTTTCTTTATCCTAGAAGTGAGTTGAATCAATTTGCCCCGAATCGTTGCTTTATGATCTTCCCAGTTAGCCGGAGTGGTATCCTTTGCTTTATTAATGTTGAAAACATTTGTAATCTCAACAGTCAGCACACACCTCTTTCCTGCTTAATAGGAATTCATTAAGTCTCCAACGGAAACCTGGCGGTTAAGGGCATTCATTTCTGAGATCAACCAGCACAGCCGTGTGATCCAAGCATGTTATTTCATTTTACGTGAGATAATATTAGGTACTAAAGGGCAAGAATATAAGAACTATTCTTGTATACGTTAAATGAGCTTGACAGAAAAAGGTAAAATCCCATTTCTTGGGACTCATTTCATGCCATATATCTATTAAGCCATACTGGTTAGGCAACATCTCTAAAAATAAACCAGTATAGTTAAGTAGTGACCTGAGAAGGCAACAGGCATGACTTGTCAAGAGATAATTTGTGAAAATTCCTGCCTTCATTATGTGCTTGAGCCCATCATAGTTACATAATTTCATAGTTAATACAGTTGAAAAAGGACATATGTCCATCAATGTGGACATATGCCCAACAGATGCGTTGTGTGGAAGTAGGATTGGCACACAATTCCGTGTAGCATTTAGCACTATTCAACCAACCCTTGTTCTAATCCATGGTATAGCAAGATATTGCTAAATGCATTCATAAAAAAACATCAAATGCTATGACAAAAATAGCTCTCTTGAGAACAGCCCCAAGCAAGGAAGGGCAAGAGGTACATCTGCAGCAAAGGATAGATAAATTAGAGTTAACAGCCTCAGAAACCACAAAAAGCCTCAGATTAGAGCCTACACAAATACTTCTCAGAGATTAGCACCACACATTATCAACTGTTCCATGGAGACTTTGAGAATCAGGCATTTATGGTTGAAATGCCAATACTGAACAACAACGAAAAATAGCTTGTGCCAAGAAACACAAGGAACGGGCAATAAACCAGAGGAAATCTCTATGTCTGATTTTTTATCATGTTTTTGTGAGATGTAGAAAAAGGTTTGTTTCCCTCCATTCAGCATGAAGGAAGAGGTGTGGTGGTTGGTGTGGAGGTGCTTTGCTGGTGACACTGTTGGCAATTTCTTCAGGGCACTTTTAACCAGCATACCACAGCATTCTGCAGTAACATGCCACACCATCTGGTTTGAGCTTACTGGGACCATCATGTTTTGCAACAGGAAATGACCCCAAGAACACCTTCAGGTTATCTTGGGGCTATCTGACCAAGGACCATGCATCAGATAGCCTCTACAATCACCCAGCATGTGTTCCTTCATAGTTTCACATCCTCAATATAAATCTACAAAGCAAAAAAAACATGAAAAAATATGGAAAAGGTATTTGTAAGCTACATACTAAAGGTCTGATTTATCACTAGGCACAACAGGTATGTCATGATAGGGAACCTTGCTCAGGGAAGGGATGCATTTTCCATTAGGCATACCTCTGAAGGTGTCACCAATCAGGTGTCCAAACTGTATATTCTTTAGTTCAGAGGTGTCTCACAACCAAACTCACAACCATACAATGCGGGCATCAGTTCTTTAAATTCTTACCATTCCCTACATAATTCTGTGATATTTTGGATTGGACAGTGAAGTGCAAAGTGGGAGTAAATAATGAAAAGTTTTGGAAGAAAATGTAGTGAGTCAAGCTATGTTCACACTTGTCTGAATTCCTTTGGGAAGTCTTAAAAATCTGGTATCCCCATGGTTAAGAGGCCTCTGGCCAACCCACAGCCATGCATGGTCACCATCCTCAATTAGATGCTCCTCCAGGGGTTCCCGGGCACCCTTAGAAAACACAGGTCCCATGCCAAGACTGTGCCACACACCCAGTGCCCAGGAGAGGGTGCGGGTTATCTGGCAGGGTGTGTCTACAAGCCATCCACCACATGCCATTTTTGAAAATAAAGGTTAAAGCGTAAAAAAAACACACCATAGAAAAGTACTTTTAATAAATCTACATAAACTATACACACCTTTGCCCCCTACTTCCAGATCTAATACTTCTTTCAGTGTCCTCTGGGTCAAGTGGCAAGTGGCATGTGGGGGCCCAAAGCTTTGGGTAAATACGCTGATGCATATATTTACAGCGCCAGCCATGTATAGCGATGGCTCCTCGTCTCCGCAGTTGGCAGTGGGCAGAAGCAGAGAAAAAACTCAGTGGCGCAGAGGTTTCAAACAACAAATGGATGGCGGCCCTGGGCAGAGGCGTAGCCAGGCTTTCTGGCACCCAGGGCAAAGATTCAATAAGGCCCTCCAACCTGTGCTAAGGCCCCCCATTTGGCAATGAAATGTAAGCTACTGAAGTTTTTTTTTTACTTTTGACTTGCAGATCACTTTAGTTTACGCAGTCCTCTGATGGGCCAGTCTGATGCTGGCTGTTGTTTTTGATGGGATGGGCCCATAAGGAAAGCCTGATGATAATAATAATAAAAATTGGATGTTCATAAAGAATAACATCACTCTTGAGCTATTAAAGTTGTTTAGGTTTTGTGAACAGCTAATTCACTTAGATTTATCTCAAATTCAGTGAAGAATATGTAGGAGACATTTCAGTAGAGTATTTTTATGGCGCCTCATCTCACACTAGGCAGATTTCAGATATTGACCACTGGTGGACTTTTTGGCTCACTGAAAAGGGGACAAGCATGGTTTAATATTTTGGAAAATTCTGAAAGATGTAAACTAAAGACAAGTTTTAGTCTTTATAAGGGTTCACTTAAACAAAATTCTTGATACTGAATTTGCCAGTCTTGTCATGTTTGTGTCAAAGAGTGAATGTAAAACTGTGTGACACGTGTCGAAATGCTTCAAAGTCATTCCACGCTGAAAGCCATGTGATATAGAATGGATTACAGTAACTGGGTCCCAGCACTGGACAATGTGCCAACCTGCCAGAATATGACAAGAGCTATTTCATTACATTCACCAGAGGGATCAGGCTGCTATGGAGCAATATGGTAATCACAGCAGCAAGTGTACAACATATGATTTCACAGTGCAAGAGCCACACGCTGTTCATCAACAGAGAGCCCTGTATCCAGGGAGATGCAAAAGGGAGGTAGAACTGAGCTTTTAAAAGCCATGAACTACTCCATATGAAACGACACTGAATAGAAATTTAAAAAATGACATTTTATAAAGAAAAGTGCAGCGGTTTTCTGTAAGGAAGGTGTCTGTCTCATTAGCGTGTTGGTTCATGTGGTGAGGGATCAATGAGGGTATTTTGAGTCCTAAACTGGACTCTGGGCTCACTGTTTTGATAAGAGGGTAAATAAGAAGGCTAATATAGTTGTTCTTATTCTGTTATGGTGCCACGTCCCTCAGTCTCAGAGTTACCTATGGGGATTATTTAAGAAGGCATAGCGCCAGGTAGTGCCTCGGAGCGGGAGGTAGTGCCTGCTGAACGCTGGGCGCTGTAGGCAAAACCACATTTATGAAAGCGAATCTGGTGAGTGACTCTAACAGCGCCATGTAGGGTCCGATTCATCATTACAGGTGGCTCAGCATATAGCGCCAGCGCTCTAGCTTCTAGAAACTTTTTTGACATTTGATATTTTTATGCAGAATTGTCATTACAGGTCTGGCACTAAAGTGTTATTGTCCCAGTGTTAAAACAATGTAATTACATGTGTTTTCGCTTTGTTACTGGTGGATATGTGTTCAAAAGCAGACTTTAATCACACAGCTTCTGGCGCTCTATGCTATAGTGCCCAGATATAGAGAGTCGATGCTGTGTGTGTGTCCTTATTTGATGTATGTATGTGGAGTAAGTATGTGGAGAAATGTGTAAGTATGGTGTGGAGCGCTGAGAGTCGGTCGCGCTGAGCTGGTGCTACCTCTCCCTCCCTGCAGCGCTGTACTGGTGTTAGAGCGCCCAACATACATCACATTCATCAATGTCGGCCAGGTTACTACAGCGAGTGAGGTGCTCTGTTACAGCGCCCGATACCCGCTTACAGTGTCTACAAGCCGCCGCTCTAAGCCGTTAGTAATGAATCAGCCTTTTGCAGAGTGTGAGTGCTGGGTGCAGTGGAGTTGTAATCCAGATAGACAATAGTGGCATAACAGGAACAAGCTTTACTCAAACATGAATGCAGTAAGAGAATGTCAACTTACATGGTGGCTTAGGAAAAACAACAACAAGACAGGGAGAGAAGCATTTGCAGCAATAGATTACAGCTCAATCTGCAGGAAATAACAATACAGCAGAAAAAAACAGTTGCGCATTCACACCAGAGCAAAATGAGGTGGCTAAAAGAAAGAACAGAACTCTGACTGAAATGATCAGATGTATGCTGACAGATTCTGGACTACCACAAAAATACTGGGGTGAGGCAGCAATGACAGCCACATATTTTCAGAAAAGACTCTTTTCTAGAACAGTGGAGAAAACGCCATATGAAATGTGGCACAATGGGAAACCAAGTGTTAAACACCTAAGAGTATTTGGATGCAAAGCATTCATCTACATTCCAGAGGAAAAAACTCCAAAACAGAGCTTTTGAAGGAATCTTTGTTGGATACAGTGACAATGTTAAAGGTTACAGATTCCTAAATCCCAAAACAGACAAGGTTACCATTAGTAACAGCACAACTTTTGTTGAAGACAAAACTGAAGAGACAATTTGATGACAACAGGGGAAGTAAGAACAGAAGAGAAAACAGACACTAATCAACCATCATCTGTAACTTCTGAACAAACAGTTGAAGTGAGCACAGAACTTACCAGTACTGAAGAGCAGACACGAGCGAGCTCAGACACAGAACCAAGGCGCTCAACTAGAGAAAACAGGTAAACCACCTGTACGTCTTTCATACAAGGCAAGCACTGCCACCACCAATGAACCTGCAACTTGGGAAGACATATCTCAGCTTTCAGAAGGAGAAGCCAGTAAATGGATAAAGGCTGCAAAGGAAGAGATAAAATCCATGCATGACACTAAAACATGGACACTCACAGAGCTACCACCTGGAAGGAAAGCCATAGGTTGTAAATGGACTTTTAAAGTGAAGCACAATGCAGACGGCACAGTGGAGCGATACAAAGCAAGACTCGTAGCCAAGGGATATTCTCAAAAATACGGAGAGGACTATGATGAGACTTTTGCTCCAGTAGTTAAACATGCTACAATACGGACTTTGTTGACAGTAGCCACCACAAGGAAAATGCAAGTGAAACACTTTGATGTGGAACCGGCGTTTCTACATGGCGAGTTATCAGAAGAAATCTACATGGAACAACCACCAGGGTTTAAAGATGAACAAAGGCCAGGCCTAGTATGCAAACTTCAGAGGAGTATATACAGTCTAAAGCAAGCCGCAAGAGCATGGAATATGAAAATAAATAAAGTGCTTACACATGAGGACTTTCAGAGTAATAAAGCAGACCCCTGCTTATGCACAAAGAAATTGGCAAACAGATGGATATACAGTATGTGCTTATTAATGTGGATGATATCCTGATTTGTTTTGAGCAAGAAGGGGAAGAAGCAGAAATACTGCAAACCCTAAATCAGCATTTTGAGACCAAAGATATGGGAAACATAAAGAATTACCTCGGCATTCAGATTGAGAGAGAGGAAGATTGCAGCTTTCTTCTGAGCCAAAAGCACAAAATACAAGAAATAATTGAGACATTTGGAATGGAAGATGCCAAACTAGTAAAATCTCCTATGGAAACCAACTACCTGAAGGAAATAAAGCAATTCTGCAAGTACTCACCTGTAGAATTGCTTTTGTTCTTGCATGGCACGGCCCGCTTCCGTATTCATAACAGTTGGGTTATTCCGCCACAAGGTGGCGCAGTGGTACTGCAGAAAAGCTGTGGCTTGTCCCGGCTCCCTATAAAAATGGGCTTAACCATAGAGTTCCCCAGCGTACACAAGCAGTAAGACAAGAAGCCAGGAGAGAATAAGTAAAAATGTGAAAAAGGTAAAAAACCCCAATTGACTTGGAACAATCACCATAAAGATGCAACCAAGAATAACGATAACAAGGGTGGGGCAAAGCGGGCCATGCCATGCAAGAACAAAAGCAATTCTACAGGTGAGTACTCACAGAATTGCTTTTTTCTTTATTGCATGGCACGGCTCGCTTCGGTATTCATAACAGTTGGGACATCCAAAAGCAGTGTCCATAGTAGGGTGGGATCCCCAAAGAGTAACGGCCAGTAGTTCAAGTCACTACAGCCTGAAGCACCTTGCGGCCAAAAGCAGCATCCGCTGAGGCCTTAACATCAACCTTGTAAAACCTTGATAAAGTATGAACAGAAGACCAAGTAGCTTGGTGCTGAAAAGCCAAGAGGCACCAATAGCTTGAGTGGAATGAGCAGTAATCCTAAAGGGAGGTTCCTGTCCCTTAGCAGAATAGGCTTGAACCACCGCCTGACGGATCCACTTGCTGATAGTGGATTTAGCCGGAGGCAAACCCTTTCTAAGTCCAGAAGTGAGAACAAAAAGAGCATCAGACTTCCTGAAAGGCTCAGTGGCGACCAAATGAAACTTCAGAGCCCTGACCACATCTAGGGAATGCAGAGTCCGCTCCTTGGAATTAGCAGGATTAGGACACAATGAAGGCAAGACAATGTCCTGATTCAGATGAAAGGCAGACACAACCTTTGGCAGGAAGTCCGGCTTGAGCTGGAACACCACCTTATCCTGATGTCTCTCAAAATAAGGAGGTTTGATGGAAAGTGCCGCTAGCTCAGAAACTCGCCCTACAGAAGTGATAGCCATCAGGAAGGCTACCTTAAGAGTCAGAATAGGCAGCTTTACGGATAGGCTCAAAGGGAGGCCCTTGCAGAGCAGACAACACCAGATTCAAATCCCAGACTGGTAGCAAAGGCTTACGGGGTGGACGCACATGAGAAACACCCTGAAAAAAAGGTTTTAACCAACCAGTGATTGGCAAAAGATCTTTGGAAAAAAATTGCCAGAGCTGAAACATGGTCTTTTAGGGTACTAAGTTGAAGGCCCTGATCCAAACCATGTTGCAAGAATTCCAGAATCTTGGGAATAGAAAACACCCGACAGGGAAGAGACTTGGACTCACACCAGGCAATGTAAGCATGCCAGACCCTGTAATAGATAAAGGACGAGGACTTCTTCCTGGCCCGAATAATGGTATCAACAACAGAAGCAGGCAACCCCTTTTCCATCAATATGGAGGTTTCAGCAGCCAAG
Source organism: Gastrophryne carolinensis (assembly GCA_027917425.1). Lineage (NCBI taxonomy): Eukaryota > Metazoa > Chordata > Amphibia > Anura > Microhylidae > Gastrophryne > Gastrophryne carolinensis. The sequence goes on along the minus strand of CM051240.1, from coordinate 68,776,450 downwards.
CCGTTAAAGCCAGAGTTTGTAAATTGGGATGGCGTAGCTGCTCCAGGGTGAGAAGATCTGGATCCTTGGGCAGGACGTGCCGGTCTACTGCCAACCACACGACGTCTGCGAACCAAACTCTTCTTGGCCAACAAGGGGCCACCAGATGGTATCTTGCGCATGACCCTGCCCAGGAGAGGAAACGGAGGGAACACATAGAGAAGCTGAAACTCCGTCCAAGGTATTGCCAAGGCATCCGTGGCGAAGGCCAGAGGATCCTGAGACAGAGAGACAAATCTAGGAAGTTTGTGATTGTGACGGGACGCAAACAGGTCCACATCCGGCTGACCCCAGCGGTGACAGAGGGAGAGAAACACCTGGTTGTTGAGAGACCACTCCCCCAGACGAGAAGTCCCCCTGCTCAGGGAGTCCGCCACCTGGTTCTCCACCCCTGGGATGTAGACCGCTGAGATGCAGAAAACATGCTGTTCCGCCCAAGACAGAATCAGGGACACTTCCTTGAAGGCTCGCTTGCTCCGAGTCCCTCCCTGATGGTTGATGTAGGCAACCGCCGTCTGGTTGTCTGAGCAAATCTGAACAGCCCAACCCAGGAGGTGAGTGGATAGGCGAGAAAGCACCAACCTGATCGCCCTCAGTTCCAGGACGTTGATGGAAGCATGGACCTCTTGTGGGCCCCGCCGACCCTGGAACCTCAGGGGCTTCCAGAAGCCTCCCCAGCCGGTCAGACTGGCATCCGTGTTGACCGTTTCCCAGCACAGGGGCAGGAAGGACCTGCCCCCTAGAAGGTTCCTAGAGTCCAGCCACCACGAGACAGACTATCTGGCCAGGGGAGACAGAACAAATTCCTGATCCAGGGATACAGGGTCCCGATCCCAAACTGACAAGAGGTGTAACTGAAGAGGTCTCATGTGAAACTGAGCATAGGGGACTGCCTCGAAGCAGGACACCATCAGGCCCACCAACTGCATCCCCTGATGGATGGAGGGATGAGGACACGACAGCAGAGCCTGAGCCTGCAGCTGAAGACCCTCCACCTTCTGCTGAGGAAGGAACACCTTCACCTGAGAGGTATCCAGAGTCATGCCCAGGAAGGTCCTCACCAATGACGGGGACAGAGAAGACTTGGGATAGTTGATCACCCAGCCGAAAGACTCCAGAGTGGATGTCACCATTTGAGTGTCCCGCTCGGCCTGAGGAAAAGACTCGGCCACAATCAGGATGTCGTCCAGGTAAACAATGATGCGGATGCCCTGGTTTCTTAGCAGAGCCATCACTCCAGCCAGCACCTTGGTGTACACCCGAGGTGCCGAGGGTAGAGCCACAAACCGGTAATGCTGATCCTGCAGCTCGAACCTTAGAAATCTCTGATGACCTGGGAAGATGGGCACATGAAGATTAGCATCCTTAATGTCCACAGTGGTCATGAAGTCGCCCTGGCGAAGGGTACTGTCAGCAGAGCGCAGCGTCTCCATGCGAAAATGCTTGAATCTGACAAATTTGTTGAGGCCCTTCAGATCCAGAATGGGCCTCAGAGAGCCGTCCTTTTTGGGGACCATGAAAAGATTGGAATAGTACCCCTGACCTCTTTCTTGATGAGGCACCAAACAAATGAACCGCCAGAAGCAACCCCTGAGCGGATAGGGGGACATCCGGGATCTGATGAATCTTGGGGGGGGGGGGGGGGGGGAGTCAGTCTGCAAACTCTATCTTGTAACCGGAGGACACTACCTCCTGAATCCACCGGTCTGAGACATGAAGCCTCCAGACGTGAGCAAAGAGCCGAAGCCGGTGAGAGTGCCCCTTCATGCCTGAGGGGGCTTGGGAGAGGGTTTGGGCTTAGGATTTCAGGAGAGACCGGGACGACCACGGGGTCTGCCACTGCCCCAAGAATCTCTGCGACCACTGGAGAGGAGGAAGCCACGGCCCCCTCTGGGAATGCGAAAGGAAGGGAGGGAGGCAGAGGACCCCGAAAGGGCCGAGACTGCCTCCTACGCTGAGGCAGCTCCCATCCTTGGCTAGAACATCAAGCTGTTTCCCAAATAGCCGCAGCCCCACAAAGGGGAGGCTAGTGAGAGCTTTCTTCGCCACAGCGTCAGCTGCCCACTGGTGCAACCAGACAGAGTGGCGCATAGCCACCAAGAGCGCAGAGGTCCTTACACACAGCCGCACAGCATCATCCATAGCAGTAAGGATAAAGGCCACAAAATCAGTACAAAGTAAGAGAATCCTATATTCCTCCCCCACACTACCAGCTGTTGTGCCATCAAGGAGACGCTTAAGCATTTTCTTAAGGGCAATAGCAGTAATGGCGGCAGCACATACCGGGCGCAAGCCAGCCCCCAAACAGGTAAAAGCATGGCAGGCCACTTGATACATGCGCCGGTCCTCTCCGTCCCTCAGAGTAGTAGTGTCAGGGAAAGGCATGACCGAAGTATTGGACAAGCCTAGCACGGGAGTGTCCACTTCAGGGGGAAATGACCACCTCTTAACAAGATCAACGGGAAAGGTATACCTTTTATCCAAACCCTTGGGCACCACAGGCAACTCGTTAGGACGTTCCCATTCTTTAAGCACCAAGGTGGTAAAATGTTCCTGCTCAGGGAACTCTAGACGCTGTTTACCAGGGCGAAAAAGCTCCCCCTGCTTTCTTTTAGCTACCTCAGGGGCAGCAATGTGCAAAATGTCAAAAATATGTGACAGTATATTATCAGTGTCCTCAGGGTACCATGATTCCTCTCCGGACACCGACCCAGGGTCACTATCGCAACCCTCCTGCTGGTTTCCAGAGGAGTCAGAATCCTGGGAGAGCTCCAAGGGGGTGACAGTCACCAAGCTCATCAATCCCCACATACATCTCAGTAAGGGGAGCAGGCCTGGGGTCCAGGTGTCTCTTCTTGCCAGAAGCCTTCCTAGGAGCATTCCTGGCAAGCTGCTTTTCAATGCTAGCCACCCGCAGAGCCAAATCAGAATGTGACTCCCTGCCAACATTCCCCTCACTGGGGCCCAATTGCAGGAGCGGGGGAGTAGGTGAGGCCAAGTAAGGCGCAGAGCTGGGAAGCGAAGCAGGCAAACCAGCTTGAAGCGCAAGGACACTTTCAGCACACGGCACGCACACCGTGACACTGTTATTCACAGGGGATACCCCACACATGGAACACAGCCGTGCTTGCCCTGAGGGGCCCCCAAACGCGCTATCCCCATAAACATCCATATGGTGATTAAAACAGGCACAATAGACCAGCAGTGGGTACAGAAGCCACCCGGGATTACCTTCCCACGGGATGCCCCCAGAAGGTAATAAAGGGGGGATGAGGGGGAGAAAAGGAGTGGAGCCGGGAGAAACCACAACCCAATGGTATCCCGCCACAGACATAAGACAAAGACATAAGTAAAATCACACATAAGCATCCCGCAGCAAAATACCCCAATCAATTAAAAACCCAATTAAAAACTCACGGACCAAAGACACTGCGGGGACCCACAGGCACAGACCGCTGAATAAGGTGACCCGCCGGGGAAAGCAGCTCTGCAGCCAGAAATGGAGAAATCCAGATGCGCAGCTCGTCCAAAATGGCACGGCAGAGGTACCTTGAGGGGCAGGCCGCAAGGTGAATGACGCGATACGTGCCAAAGGAAAATGAGGGGACACAGTCCCCAAACTACTTACCTCCTCAGAAGCTAGGACAGAAACTCCGCATCCCTAATAGGCTCACCATAAAGCCTATGGCCGGCTACCCTTTGTGTTACAGGGTCTGCGACTTGGAGCTGCTCTCCAGGAGCACTTGACCCTAGTGCTCTTCTACCTTCACCCGATCTGTCAGCCGAGGCTGGGAGGCAGTGAGGGTCCAGAAACGGATGGAAATAGACTTGCAGGGCCGCAGGCTTGGTTGCCCCGTTCACCTGCGCAAGAGAGAGAGCCTTCTGCTAGCTTCGCAGTCCCCTGCAGAGGAAACACTGGGGAACTCTATGGTTAAGCCCGTTTTTATAGGGGGCCGGTACAAGCCACAGCTTTTCTGCAGTACCACTGCGCCACCTTGTGGTGGAATAACCCCAGCTGTTATGAATACCGAAGCGGGCCGTGCCATGCAATAAAGAAAAAACAGATAAGATATGCTACTACCAACTAACACTCAGTACAGGAAAGCAATAGAGAAATTGCTGTACACCGCTACAATGCCTGACATTGCAGCAGCTATTGGAATCCTATGCAGAAAGGTTTCAATGCCATGGACTGGAATGCTGTAAAGCGAGCCATTCGCTATCTTAAAGGGACCTTACATTACAAGCTAAAGTTACCAGCAAGTGATGAAACATCCTGACAGGATATGTGGATGGCGACTGGGCTGGAGACACCAGTGACAGAAAATCTACCAGTGGATACTTATTTCTTCTATCAGGAGGTGCTAACAGTTGGACTAGCAGAAAGCAGGTCTCTGTTACACTTTCATCTATCGAAGCAGAGTACGTTGCAGCAGCGCAGGAAAGCCAAGAAGTTATATGGCTGAGATAACTGAGATAACAGACTTGGGTCAACCAGAGTTGGAACCAACAAGAATCTTTAAACCGGACCTTCAGCGTGATTTAATGAAAAGCCCAAACTCTTAAAAAATGGTTCCCCAGCATCTAAAATTAATATATTTTACGTTTTTAGTCACTAACTTATTATTCTTTCCCTCACTGGGCTGCAACTCTATTCAGGAATTTAGGATACGGGCGCCGCCATCTTGATTCAGAAGCATCACACTTACTGAGGAGAGGAGAGTGAGATAAGGTACAGGGGGGCGGGTTATAGCTGTGCTTTGCTCAGACAGAGCAGAGCTGGGGTCAGGTAAAGGTCAGCAGTCCCAGAATGCAGAGCAGCACAGTCAAGAGGCACTTCCTGTTTGCAGGCTGCCTGATAAGATGGCGGCTTCCATAAGCCGCCATCTTGGATGTTTAAAGGCTCATAACATGCAGTAGATGCAGGTAGGATGATTTTTAATGTGGACAATCTGTATGTACAGGATGTGGGAAACATATAAGATAGACTCTTATTCAGAGTGAAGGTCCGCTTTAAGGAGAATCAAGGATGCCTTTCACTTGTGAAGATGGAAAGAGTTAGTTTGAGAACCAAGCACATTGATGTGAAGTACCACTTTCTGAGGGATCTTCAAGAACAAAGACTTCTTGAGTTACTTTATTGCCCTACTGAGGATATGACAGCGGACATCCTTACCAAGCCCTTGACAGCTGAAAGACATTCAAGGCTCACAAGGAAGATGGGTTTTATAGAATAAGCCTCAGCTGTTGAGAAGGGGTGTTGGAGAAACCATACAACAGACTTACAACTTAGTCTATGCTAGAATGACTTTTACTATGTTTTATTGCAGTTTGCAGCTATTGCAGGTTATGACATTAGATGGCGCTGTTACCAATGCACAACTGTATTTTTCTACTGTATTGTTATTTCCTGCAGATCGAGCTGCAAGTGCTTCTCTTCCTGTCTTCTTGTTGTTTTTCCTAAGCCACCATGTAAGGTGACATTCTCTTACTGCATTCATGCTTGAGTAAAGCTTGTTCCTGTTATACCACTATTGTCTAACTGGATTTTAACTCCGCTGCACCCAGCACCCAGCACTCACACTCTGCAACATAAACAGCAAGTTTGACTTTTTTTTTTTTGCTCAAATCATTGTGTGACATCTCCTGGCTGCAAACAAACCCTTTTTGAAGTTTTTATATTTTTATGCAGAATTGTCATTACAGGTCTGGCACTAAAGTGTTGATGTCACAATGTAATAACAATGTCATTCCATGTGTTTTCGCTTTGTTACTGGTGGATATGTGTTCAAAAACAGACTTTAATCACACATCGTCTGGCACTCTGTGCTATTGCGACCAGATTTAGAGCGCCAACGCTGTGTGTGTGTGTGTGTGTAGTTTTTTGATAAGTATGTTGTGGAGCACCGAGAGTCGGTTGCACTGAGCTGGCGCTACCTTTAGCTCCCTGCAGCACTGTACTGGTGTGCCCAACATACATCACATTCATCAAAGTGGGCCAGGTTACTACACTAACCTATCTATTATAGTAGTACGTCTTACTTCGCCCGCGATCTAGTGCTGTCACTGGCACACGAGTGTCAGCTGCACAGAGCTGCTCTGTGCGCATTCCCGTCCAACCATTCAAGTTAACATTCAAGGCGGACATCTTGCCATAGCCCAAATCAGCAGTTTCACCTAGTGCCTTGTGTCGACACTGCTATTGCAAGAGTTTCTGGTGCTAGTGATGGAGATCCTCTGGCTATATCAAGCGGCGGAGCCCCCTGGGCGTGAGTCCCTCAGGCCCTGCCTATAATCCGGTCCAAACAATCCAAAGAGGTCCGCACTCCTTAAAACATCCAATGCTTTATTTATCAAATCCATAAAAACATCTCCAATAAAGTAATGCAGCCTAAAAACCAGTGAATGACCCCAGCAGTTCAATCGTTGCCACGCATTCTCTAACGCGTTTCGGACGCTAAAGCGGGTCTTTATTCATAGATGTATCTATGTATCTTCATCTATGAATAAGGACTCGCTTTAGCTTACCCCAGCTCTGCTCTTTCTGTGCACAGCTATTACCCCACCCCCTGCACTTTTCCCCCCTCACCCTAGTATGTAATGCTTCTGAGGCAAGATGGCGGCACCCTTATCCTAGAGCCCTGAACAGAGTTGCAGCCCAGTGGGGGAAAGAATAAAAAGTAAATGACTAAATCATAAAATATATTAATTTTAGATGCTGGGGAATAGTTTTTGAGGGGTTTGGATTTTTCATTAAAGCAGACCAAAATCCACCAAACTTGTAAAATAATGTTGACCAAAGCCCCTGTCGATACTGTCTTCTTCGGGTGTAGAACTAGAAATGGATATTTTATATTCAAATTGCCCTGGAACATTTTTGGGCTGTCCCCCTCTGTAGGATTTCAGGTGATCAGTCATTGCATAAGTGTGGCAATGACATCTTTGCCACACACAACAGTGGCAATAAGCATGGAGGAGGCGGAGCTTTACAGTTAAAACAGGAGACATTATTTGGGATTAGAATGAAGCAAGAGCAGTAAAAATAGGCATTAGTTACTATTCATTCGGGAAACAATTCAGGGGATGCTAGTTAAAAATGTGGGTTTTGGTCCGCTTTAAATGATGCTGAAGGTCTGTTTTAAAGGAGCACTATCGCGAAATTGTGTAATATTAAAAATCCATACAAACGTGTTGGCTAATGAGAGGAGGGGTCAGTTATGGACCTGAACTAAATAAAACTCCCACCAAACTTGTGGTTTATTCTCTCAAGATAGGAATAAACTCCAGGAATGACAGGTTTAGTGTATCATTGGCCCCTGGCCCTGCAGGCTACAAGCCGTCATAGCCTAGGGCCACGGCTCTTCTGCCCCCCCGGGCTTTGGGGAGGCAGGTAATTTGGGGGGGCCAGGGGTTAATGGCAAGTCACCCGCTAGCCGCAGGTGACTTGCCAGACCCCCGAGCCTTGTGAACTGGTATAATGGGTCTCATGGACCCCTTACCAGTTCACAAAGGGTTAACAGTATAAAAAAAAAACACAGACACATTTTTGAAATATTTTTATTAAAAAAAAAAAATGTGTTTACCTTTACTCACCTCCGATCTTCATATGCAGTGTCCCGCGGCGATCATATGCAGGTGACAGCTGGGCAGAGGAGGGGGGGAGGCAGGCGATCGGATGATCGCATACCTCCCTCCTCCTCTGTCCAGCCGTCACCGGCATCTGAAAGCTGAACTGCCGGGTGCCCTGATGACACCCGGTGGTGACATCATTGGCCCCCGAGGGGGCGGGGGCTAAAATCCAAGATGGTGGCCACCATCGGAAGCTGCGGCGGGAGGAGGGCTGTTATGCCCCCCTCCAGAAGACGGAAGAGCCGGGGGGGGTGATCGGAGCCCCCCCCCCCATGAAGAGGAGAGGCGGCGGGAGCCGGTGGGCGCGGAGGTGAGGTTTTTTTTGCAGGCAATCCCGGCGGCTGCTGAAACAGGGGGGGTACCCTATTCTGGGCACTCCCCTGCAGCCGGAGGAGCCCCAATCGGTGATCGAAGCCCTCTGGCTGAAGAGAGAGGAGACCCGGCCGGATCGAAAGAGGGGTCAGGTAAGTGACTTTTTTTTAAAACTGTTAGTGGGGTAAGTCAGGCACGTAAAATTTACGTGGCTGGCACTTAAGTGACGGAGAGGCAACCACGTAAATTTTACGTGGCTGGCATTTAAAGGGTTAATAAGAAGGTGGACTGACTGAGGCTTCATATAGTGCAATTAGCAGATCCTATCTATTGCTATTGGTCCCTGTAGGAATGTATCCCAGAATTCCTCTTGCTTTCCTCACAGCCTAAACCATACTAGAAAAAATATGAAATGAGCTCCAACAAAACATTTTATTCTCTGTTTATCCACATTAACTGTCCTCAACATATCCCACCTGCTGCTGTTAGTAAGAGCACTGTCTTCCATGTTCCATCCAATTAAGGTAATTTTCAGGATGCAGAGCACAATAATTATACAATTACATGTTCTTTTCATTCAGCTACTTTTCTCTAATTAACCCCTACAAGAGGGTTCATAAATCATGGCTGGAAAGAAATAAAAATTCCACTTGGGACAGATGAAAATGCTTCAATGTAGAAATTGCTTTATGTGGATAAAGCATTAATGGATAGGCACACGTTATGCAAATAACACTTCAATGTGTAGGTGCACTTTATACAAATTATGCTTCAATGTGTAGGTGCATTTTATGCAAATGAGGCATCAATGTAAAGGTGCACTCTTATGAAAATTCCTATGTCTGGCTCTCCAAAATGTGCTTTATGCCATGCTTAATATACATGGAACAAATCACTAATTGGACAAGAGCCCAAGCATGTGCCAGGTATTACCTGTCGCTACCTGTCGCTCTCCCATACATTTCAATAGACATTCCATTACTTCTGTTTAAACAGGGTTTTGTGTTTTTTTTTATCTGAACAAAGGGGGGTGGGAGCAGCTCAATCACTATTATTTATACAAAATTATTATCATTATTCAGGGCCTGGGAACTAATTTACCGCCCAGTTTAACCCTCTCATCAACTAAATATCAAGCAACAAACATGTCTAGCTGTGTGGAAAGACAGAGATTTGGTTGCATATATCTGCAGATACATGTGGAAGCCACACTGCCCCGGCAAGGCACTCTGTGTTTAGTGTGGTCCCTACTCTTAATTCTGAGTCCCCAAGGCCCTGAATAATAATAATAATTTTGTATAAATAATAGTGATTGAGCTGCTCCCACCCCCCTTTATTCATTTGAATTGCCATGAGCACAAGCAGGGAGGAATTCAGTCAATATGGATTTCTCCCTGTGAAGTGTTCTAAAGGGAGGCTGGCTGCTTCCCAAGTGAGTAGCTCTCAGATATTTGTCTGCATTGCATGTCCCAACTTTGGGGACTCAGAATTAAGAGTAGGGACCACACGGGGAGGCCGATTCATCAATAGCGCCAGGTAGCGACAGATGAGCGACTGTAGCGTGATTTTTTCAGCGCCAGCCAGTATTCGCTGTGCTTGGCCGGCGTTAGCTTGATGACAGCGACTCAGTCGGTGTGCGGTAATGTTGAATACGGGCTGGGGGGTCGCTGTTTCACAGGTCCAGCGTTGTATGTGAGCGCCTGACAACGAATGGCCAGAGCGAACGGCTAGCTTCATATTCATTAACAAATCACGCTCCGAATGTGCTGTCGCTGTCCATTCCTTGTTTAAACCCCAGAGCGCTGGCGGCGATGTGTATTAACTAGTTTTTAACCCCTAAACAACCATATTTTTTTAATGTAACATTATACATGTTTTTAGAATCATTTTGTTATATGAATACATTAATCTCAGACCTGTTAGATCAATTCTGCACATTTTTTTTTTTTTTTTTTTTTTGACTTAAAAATAAATCCTAACATTGCAGAGGTGGTCTCCGATTTTTTGACATAAAAAAAAAAAATTAAAAAAATAATACAAATTAATTATGATTAATTATAGCTTGCTCCATTGAAATGCATTGGACATCGCCAGGGAGCGACAGCTCATACCTGGCGCTGTGAGGGAATTTGCAGCGGCGCTGTTCGGTCCAGGCGGCTTCATGATGAATGCCGCGCTAGCCGTCGCTCTCGCCGGCGCTAGCCTCATTTTGCTTGATAAATGCGTCATTGTGACCGCCGCGGGCGTACTTGAGTCGGTAGTCGCCGTTAGCTGCCGCTACCTGGCGCTCGTCAGACACTACCTGGCGCTATCGCTTGATGAATAAGGGCATAAATACAGAGTGCCTTGCCGGGGCAGTGTGGCTTCCACATGTATCTGCAGATATATGCAACCAAATCTCTGTCTTTCCACATAGCTAGACGTGTTTGTTGCTTGATATTTAGTTGATGAGAGGGTTAAACTGGGCGGTAAATTAGTTCCCAGGCCCTGAATAATAATAATAATGTTGTATAAATAATAGTGATTGAGCTGCTCCCACCCCCCTTTATTCATTTTTTTTTATCTCTCAGATAATTGTGTGACCTGGCCTAGAAAAAGTCCTTTTTGAAAACTTTTTAGATTTTTTTTTTATGCAGAATTGTCATTACAGATCTGCCACTAAAGTGTTAATGTCACAATGTTACAGCAATGTCATTCCATGTGTTTTCGCTTTGTTACTGGTGGATATGTGTTCAAAAACAGACTTTACTCACACAGCGTCTGGCGCTCTATGCTATAGCGACCAGATTTAGAGTGTCGGCGCTGTGTGTGTGTGTGTGTCCTTTTTTGATAAATATGATGTGGGTCGCTGAGAGTCGGACGCACTGAGCTGGCGCTACTTTTTGCTCGCTGCAGCGCTGTACTGGTGTTAGAGCGGCTAACATACATCTCATTCATAAATGCCGGCCAGGTTACCCAGGTTATCAGGAATAATTACTCCAATTGTTTTTTATTACTATTATATAGGAGGTTCTGAATAGTTTTAGAGATTTATACTATCCATCATCCTACCATGCAAGATCTTCCAAAGAGATTACAGCACAGGACCTCTTCTGCAGTCTGGAAAAGCTCCCTGGTAGGTAAAGCAGGGATATTGTGTTTGTCTCAGAATCCCTTTAGGGAGCTTTTGTGAACTGAAGACCATTATTATTCAGAATATTTTTAAAATATATTTTTCTAACAATGTATAGAATACATGTTCTCTATTTTGTGCCATACATGCACATTGTTGCTACGATACGTGAATTACCATAATTTACATTGACCTTTATTGGCCATAAAAAAAATAAAAGAGTAGGTTTTAGCAAAAAACGTAGTGTTGTTTTTGCTGGAAGCTCGCTGTCTGGATATTAGAATAGGCTGTAGGTAAAATCTAGAGAGAGAAAAGCTCCAAACTAAAAATAGAGTCTTTGTCCTTCACATAATACTTTGGCTATGGACTTTTTGACCAAAGAAATAATCCTTGGTGCTTGGAAACTGCCTGGCTTCCATATACGCTTTCATTTTAGGCTGTTCATTTAATGTGTGAACTTTTTTATGTGGTTTAATGTAGAAAAATCATACCTGGAATACAGAGACCGAATAATGACCTCCTCTCCCATAATTTTGAAAATGATGCAAGTACAGCTTAAATTCAGCCTTCTGAAGACAACTCAACAATAAGAGCCACCAAGGCTGGATTTACAGATTACTACACTGCGTGTATCGTGCCTGGGGCCTTGGTATTTTAGGGGGCCCCCAATGCAGGAACATGTCAAAAGCAAGCACTTCTTACACTATTCATGTCATTTTTAATTATTTATTACATCTTAAAAGTTTAAATTGAACTGCCAAAGAATAAATAGTTCTTACATTTTGTAAGGTGTACCTTAGGTGTATTGTTAGCGGACCAAACTCCACCGTTTAGGAAAAACAAATGAGAAAATCTCCCCACCAATAGTCCTCGAAAAATAAGTCACTCATTTCGCCTAATCTAACATATTGTAGACCCATTAATAGCATTCTATTCTTGAGCACCAAAATTTGCAGATCGCGGCTCTGGGGGGTCGTCATTTCAGACATAGGCCCTTATTTAAGAAGGGATAACGTCAGGTAGCGCCTGGTTAATGAGAGGTAGCGACAGATAGCGACTGGTCAACGCCGGACACGGCACGCAATTACACATTTATCAAGCAGAATCTGTTTAGCGACTGGGATAGCGCCATGTAGCGTCTGATTCATCATTTTCACAGCCTCAGCGAAAACAGCACCAGCGTTCAGCCTTGCACAGCGCCAGGTATGACCTCTCGCTACCTGTGGCTCTCCCATACATTTCAATGGACGATCCTTTTCTTCTCTTTAAACGGGTTTTTTTTTTTTTTTTCAAAAAAATCACAAATAATTTTTTGACCTCTTCTGGCATTGAAAAAGCAGTTTTTTCATAATGTTTTCATTTTTTAAATATTTCCTCAAAAATGACATTACAGGTCTGACATTAAAGTGTTCATATTACAATGTTGCTACAATGTAATTCCATATGTTTTCGCTTTGTTACTAGTTGATAGATGCTTGAAAACAGACTTTAAACACACCGCCTCCTGCGCTCTGGGCTTCAAACAACTATTTTTCAGCGCCAGAGATTTGTGAGGCTGTTTTTTTCCTGAATATGGTGTGAGTCGGTGACTATGAGCAGTCGCTAACATGAGCTCCCATACAGCGCTGTACTGGTCAAATAGCAACTCCTCACAATGTATTCACCATTACTGAACAGCGACTGAGTCGCTATAAAGTAGCGACTCACGCCAGAGCACTGCGACTACTAGCGGGCGCTCTGAAAATGCTTGCTACAGACGCTCATCTGTCGCTACCTGCCGCTAATGATGAATCAGCCTGTTAATAGGCTTGATTCATGGCCACGTGCGAATGATTTTGTGCACATTTTTTGGAGGGCCAAGTGGCGCTCGGACTTCTGCATTATTCATGGTTATCAAGATGGGATGCACATTTGTTTTTGCGCCAATTTGCGCCTGAAACTTTCCACTGATGCCATTTTGGCACACCAAACTGTCTCCGGCTCCTGATTTATGGTATGTTTAGAGGGCAGAAAAACATGCGCAAATGTGGCAATTTGAAAAGTGAATTTCCTCCAGCAAATAGGTGGAGGAAACTGCCGATTCCAATGAGTAACAGGCTTATTTAATTCCAAAAACACATGCTGGCATGTTTTAGAACAATGAAAGTATCAGCCACAAGTTCCTTTTAGGGATTACACCCTTTTTTTGGTATTTGTTCAATAAAAAAAATGATAACAAGTTCAAACATCACAAAAATTAAGGTCCAAACAACAAAAAAGTGGATATTGGGTCCTAAAGTTTAGCAAAAACAAAAACAATAAAAAAATGATAGTTACATTTTTAAAAATTAATATGCAAACCAAATAGGGGAGAACATCTGGGACAATACACTGGGCCAAAAAATGTTAAGGGTTAACTAGAAACAGAATATCCACCCAAAAAATCAACCCCCAAAAAATGGAGAACACAGGTTCTCCAGAGAATCTCTAAAAACACTCTAAAATGGCGAATAGAGTCTCACAGAAAACACAGAAGCTGTAGAAATCAAATCGCTATGGAGAAACAGTAAAGGAAAGTGGAGAAACATGGGGAACCATCGGGAGCAGTTAAGCGCTTAGCCAGCCAAATGTGCGTGGGGAAGGGCTATTTGCGCTTCAAAACAGCCAATCTTTCTTGTGTAAGACACAAATCGGCGCAAGAAGAGGCAATTTGCACTTCTCCTGTGCGCTTGTCCTTTGGTGCGATTTGCACTGCAAGATCAAATCTTAGATGCTGGGCCATGATGCAATCTATCAATCTGGGATCTATTGCTGGGCAAGAAAAGAAGACAGAATGGCAAAACCATCCAAAAGGTTCTACCTATGCGCTGAGGGATGCTGCGATATTTGTCAGACAAAATCAGTGAAAATCAAAAGATGTAAAAAATCATATTAAAAAAGGACAATTGACAGGATAAGATGTGAAGTGACTGTTATCTGTCGGAAAGGAATTCGGAGCCTTAGAGAATAGACAGACAAATTTAGGGTGCCCTAGAAGAACACCTGGCCCATAGCTTTGAGCATTGGGGCTGGAGCATAAGAGAGGGTGCATGTAATAGATTGCTGGTACCAGCTTGCAACCTATATTCCTCAACTGCAGGGATGCCGGGCATGTGGCTGCGGCCTGTTATTGCAGTGCAGGGCTGCTGGAATGGGAATGGGAAGAGCTTGTGGGCCTCTTCTGCAGGGCCCTTAGTCATCTTTTAGACTACATGGCCAGCCAAGCTGGTGATAAGTCCACTTTAAAGGGACTGACCAGGCCAGACATGATTCAGCAGCTTACCTCATCATATCTGCCCTCTCCCTTCCTGTAACCTGCAGCAGGAAAAATTGGCACTAACTTCTGGCACTCCCCCTTATTCCCCTCGCAGTAGACCACCAATCATAGGGCTCGACTGATGATCTATAACTCTGCCCCTCATGGCCGCCTGTGTATTGCAGCATTGTGATTAGATGTCAGAGTATGCCGATATAAAAACACTGCCTACTACTGTACTGGAGAGCGACCACAACAGCTAGCTGGAAACTTCAAAAATGAATGAAAACTTGAAAATAAGTTTCTCTTTGCTTTGGGGGTGTCTGTTTTGAAAAAAAAAAAAGAAACAGGAAACATTAGGCGCTTTAGGGCTATGTGATTATATGGTCTATGTAGTTGACTGGACAATCCCTTTAAATTGATGTCCATGAGAAAAGTTAGGAACATCACCTATTTATACAATGCAGAAACAAAAGTCCCAAGATTTTCGTTTCATCCATTTTGCTTAACACAGGGATTTTCATCCATTATGCTTAACACAGGGATTTTCATCCATTTTTCATAACACAGGGATTTTCATCCATTTTTCATAACACAAGGATTTTCATCCATTTTTCATAACACAGGAATTTTCATCCATTTTTCATAACACAGGGATTTTCATCCATTTTGCTTAACACGGGGATTTTCATCCATTTTGCTTAACACAGGGATTTTCATCCATTTTGCTTAACACAGGGATTTTCATCCATTTTGCTTAACACAGGGATTTCATCCATTTTTCATAACACAGGGATTTTCATCCATTTTGCTTAACACAGGGATTTCATCCATTTTGCTTAACACAGGGATTTTCATCCATTTTGCTTAACACAGGGATTTTCATCCATTTTGCTTAACACAGTTACTTAAACAAAGGTGCTTATCTGCTTTTTTTTGTACTAACATATCATCTAATCCTGCCTGCGCTGTGACATTTGCAGTATAAAATTTTAAGCTGCACTTCAACTTGGGTGTTTAAAAAGTGGATTTTTCAGCCTCGGCAAGCTTTGTATTATGTAATTAGCGTCTCTTATTTGCCGCGAATAAGCTGCCGCTCCTGACAAGCCATTTGTTCAACAGGATTCTTTGCGTTAGCTTAATTATTATAATTTGAGATTCACAGCAATGTGCAAAAAATACATTTCATCTGCGATGTCCCGCAGTGCGCGATTGTCCGAGAGTCGCGAGTTGCGCCAAATTGATGGACAAATAGAAAAGAGATTTGAAATTACCATGGAATGACAAACTGTGCACCACAGAGATTGTTCCTTGTCACGTCTTAGCCAGCATCCATATGTGACTAAAGAGCAGCATGTACATACTGTGTCCTGCTGTTACCAAGTCAGATTAAGACATTAAAATAGACACTCTGGGCTGTAAATGCTCCTTGGAGGGGGGTCCTATTACTGCATAATGAAAGAAAGGTTTCATCTGGAGATAACTGACATCTAATACCTATGTAAGGGCTGCAGATTATATGTATATTACATAAGTAATAAGGTGTCTTAAAGGGCCACTGGAAAAATGAAACTTTGTCACCCTTGGGTGGGAGAGCCTGTGTGGGCCCCTGTGCAGTCTTGTCACACCACATACCACATCACATCACTGTCACCCTTCAGCTCCGCGGCCACTGATCGCTCTCCAATCCTCACTTCATTCTCCACTGCCACCAATTTTTTTTTGGTCCTTGCAACCTTCTATGCTGCTGATTTCCTTTAGTCCTTGGCGCCTTCTCTACTGTCCATCATTGTTGCTACTCCTCCTCTGGTCCTTGGCCCCTTCTTAGCTTGCCGCCAAATGACCCTCAATTTTCTGCCTCCTACTCCATTACTACTACTCCACACCATAATCACAGAAATGGAAGCCTACTAGGATAATGCCTGGCATGCCCTCCCCTTCACACCAGTATGTGGAGCTGTGCACTCGCTCACTGCCAACAGAAGGGAGTTCCCATGCCTGATTACTGGAACTAGGCGCTACTAGTACTTTTTGACCAAAGTGATGGACCTCTTAGCCATGCTCCTTACCTCAGTCTACTGTATATATACAGATACTGTGTATTGCTATATTACCCTAAGCACGAGCCTCGACATGAACCAATATTGCACTCTAAGGAGTATTTAAGAAACGCTAAGGCCACATAGTGCCAGATGAGTGTCAGGGTGAGT
This sequence comes from Gastrophryne carolinensis, assembly GCA_027917425.1. Taxonomy (NCBI): domain Eukaryota; kingdom Metazoa; phylum Chordata; class Amphibia; order Anura; family Microhylidae; genus Gastrophryne; species Gastrophryne carolinensis. Next base: position 68,759,874 of record CM051240.1, on the reverse strand, counting down.
TTCAGGTCCCAGTGAAAATAGTGTATTTAGCAAGAGCGCCTGTGATGGTGCCAGGTAGTGTCCTATCTATCAACAGCACCGGCTATGGGATGAGTTCCCTACAGTGCCACATAGGACCAGATGCTCGGCCTACACTGTGTGGCCTTATCCCATACAATAGGCTTGAATGGTTACAATTACTTCAGCATTTTATTTTGGGGGGGGGGCTGGTACATGTGCCACGGATCCCTGGGCTGGTTGGTATTATTTTTGGATGCATTTTTAGAAATTTGTGTTGTGCAGCAAACTTGTGATTTGGGCCGTGAGAAAGCTATGTCATGTTTTTCAAGTGTCCCTGATGCAATTCCCATTTTTTATTTAAAAAATTATATTTCAGGACCCTAAAAAAGTACTAATTGGGAGTCCAACAGGTGCTGCGTGCCTGGAAGCACCTCTGGGAGCGCTATGTATTTTTGTCATAAATATTTTCAACTTGCAGTTCTCGCGGCCGGCACTAGGTGTCGCTAGTGCATAGGCATATAAAAGCCGGGCGCTGCGAACACTGCCTGGCCAGGAGTGCTCAGGTGCCACCCGCACCTTTAATAATAAATTAGCCTCCCCATGTTGGAGGCTCATCATTGAGTGCATGGTACAAAACAGCAATATCATTATGGCTAAAGTAAGTATTTGCCTGGGGGCTAGATCTGCAGAGGAAGTAGAATGGAAATTTGGAATACAACAATAGTGGATGCAAATAGTAGTGAGAAGCATCATTTATGATTGAGGGATCATTTCCATCTCAAGAAATAGGCTTATAGTTTTGGATGCCTGCATGCCCCCAAGAAATCTGGCCTCGCCAGTATTTATATAAACCACATCAGCAAGGTGAGCTATATTAATATTTTATAGCACAGGAGGGCATCCCCATTGCGGAAGCCCTCCTGTGCTCCCTGAGCGCCCTCTGGGCAATTGGTCGCCTTTCAGCGGTGGAACTCACTTTCCTGTGGGGGAAGGGTGAGAATGTGGGGGGGTATTAGGAATTGAAATGTACATTAGCAACCAACACCCATCTATAAAAAATGGTAGTTGAATCACTTTAACAGCTTGGGAAAATAATTAATTACGTATATTAAATAATGTAAGTAATATTCATCTAGAGCACAAGTCCATATTAAACAAAAGAAGAGTAGAATTAATTATCAGCAATATTAATATGAAAAGTAATGAATAGCCTGCAGGATTGGTATTCCTCATTTAGGAAAAGTAATCAGTGTTGTTATGGTGAATTTGGTAACAGAAGATACAGACATTAAGATGTCTCAAGCAATACCAGTAAGTATTTTTATCTAGCCTAAATACCTAGCCCCCCTCACCATCTAAAAAATGTGAAATTATTAACATCAAATTGTAAAATTGCAAGTAACTATAGTTTTAACATCTGATGTTATACTCAATGATATTAAATAAATGATTTGAATATGTTTTTTGCTGCCTCCCATGATGCCCTTCCATATAGTATGCCCCATATCCCCTTCCCCCATGTCCCAGCAGCCTACCCCCCCCAATGCCCATGCTGCCCTTCCATATAGTATGCCCCATATCCCCTTCCCCCATGTCCCAGCAGCCTACCCCCCCCAATGCCCATGCTGCCCTTCCATATAGTATGCCCCATATCCCCCATGTCCCAGCAGCCTGCCCCCCCCCCCAATGCCCATGCTGCCCTTTAGGTTCCATCTTCCCTACTCATATGCCCAATCCCCCTCCCCCTCAAACATATGTAGCCTCTCCCATGTCATGGTGGAAAGGGTGCCCCATACTGCCCCCCCCATGTGGCTCACCCCCCAATTTACCCCCTATTCCCAAATCCTTATGCTTCAGTCCCCTCCATGCTCCCTTGTGCATGCTGTCCTCCATTTGCCCCAGAACCCCTTCTCTCACATGCATACATTCATCCATATATCCCAGCAACCCTTACCCCAGATGTGTGCTACTGCTTAGTGTGTTCCTACCCACCTATGCTTACTGTCCCTCCTGTACACTCCCCCTCCCAACATGCACACAATAACCATGCCCCAGGTCTCCAAACTACCCAAAACCTCACCACTACATGTAAATTCCCACTGTACGTGTCACTTGCCCTTGACCCCCTACTGTATCCTATAATGTATGGCCCCTGAACTCTCACCCCGATAACTAAATGCTCTTCTTCCTCTGGCAGCCAAACAGTACTTCTCTTAAAATGGCCCTAATCCCCCCTATTGATCCACCCTCTTAATATGGCTCCAGCCCCTTCCTCCTCAACCCTTTCACCTCAAAGATATGCCCCCCTCAACGTTCTACTCAGATACCAGGGGTGGACATACCATAGGGGCAGTGCAGGCACGTCCCATGGAACAAGGGGGCCCATTGCACACTGCCTCCATTACCTCTGCAGTATGTACCTGCTCCAAATACTTACCTAGCCATACTGCCTCCTTCCCGCTGGGATCTGGACCCACTACTCGCCACTGCGCGTGGTCCCAGCTCCTCTGTCAGCATTGTGCGCAGGCCCTGTTTTTCTGCCGGTGCTACGCGGGGGGGGGGGGGCATCAGCTGATGATGGGGGTCCATGGTGGGGACCCTGCAATGGGGCCCCATCAGAGCTATGTACGCACCTTTCAAATATCCTGAGGATTGGGCCTAATGGACTTTATAGGCTTTATCCTGAGTCCCCCTCTTTCTCTTCCTTGAAGTAGCGCCCAACCTACTCTTCATTCTGACCTATGCTACACTTCCTGTGCTTGTATCTGAAGGGGAATGGCTGCCTGGGTGGATAGCACCTGGTACCTTTCTCCTTCAATTACTCCCTCCCCCCTGTACTTTGCTCTACATTTTTCCTTGCCTAGGATCTCCCACCAAGTCACGCCTGAAATGGAACAGCAGCATAGGTGGAAGGCACCAGGCACAATGACCTCTTCTTTTTTTCTATCACTATTGCTTATCTCAAGCTTCTCTCAACTCCCTGGATAAGGATCCTCACCAAGTGGCGCCTGGCAGAGAATGGCTGCCAGGGTAGGCGATACATGGTGCAGGGAGCTTTCCACTCTCACTTTCTCTATACTCCCACATCCTTCCGGCAACCTAGTGCTTTCTAACCTGCAGAATGACCAACCACATTGCTGCTCTTTGCTCTGTCCCTAATCTGCATCTGCTGAAATTGGTTAGTGCCCTATCTTTTGTAACCCTGTAGCATCTATGTCACAAGAAATTCCTAGTATGTATGTTATGTACCTAGAAAAATAAATCTGATTGTCTCATTTTAATCGTTCTACAAAATTTCCCCTATGGAAACCTGTGAAAGGCAAAATGCATTGAAAGATGTGTAGAATAAAAATGGAATACCATTTTCTAACATGATAGAATAGATAGAATATGAATAGGTGCCAGTTAGGTGCCAGTTTTATTTGCACTGGTACCTACTTGTGAAAGATTAAGGAGACTCCAGTTCAAAAGGTAGTGGGGTTGGCACACCACCATCAGCATTGCACCATTCTCTCACTAGGCACAGGGGGTGCAAAAGATGGTTTCCATTGGTAGTTCTTTTAAGTGGGATTCCCGGCTATGTAACCTAATTACTCACCCAGTCTGCCTTACATCTCTATTCAAAAACGTCACATCTAAGAAATCCAGCTGCCAAAACCCCCCTTGCCCTCTTCTCCATCGTAAGGGTTTGTTAAGTGTCAGGTATTGCGGCCTTTACCACCTGTCCGAACACGCTCTTTTCTTATACATCAGTGCCGATCATACCTGGGTGAAAGGCATAAAGATTATTATAGAATTCTGAGTCACGGCGGGGAGCAGGAAATCCTCTCCTCTCTGTATGATGCCATCCGATCTCCATGGCAACCATCCCCAGTGATTCCTTACATTTAAATGATCTGTACTTTATCTTATTGGTGCTATTAATACATTCAGAAAATGCAGGCATTGCCCCAAGGCCAATTTACAGCACTCGCTGTCACCTATTTCTTATATTTCGAAAAGCTTTACATCTGGTAAAGGGCTCATGAAACACAGCGCAGACGAGAAAATCCCAGGGCAAGATTAGAAAAGAGGAAACACCACTTTTCCATGAATAAATCCTGTGTCAGTATAATTTATTTCTTTTAAAGTAAAATAAAACTGGATCAACACTCCCCCGTTGCTCTTGCTCCCCCATATGTAAACTGACCCATTTTTCAGGGGCCTCAAAGTGTGACACGTAGCTTAAACCGGACCATCACCCTAAATAAGAATTCACCGTATTTTTCGCCATATAAGACGCACCTGCCAATAAGACGCACATAGGATTTGAAAAATAAGAAAAAAAATATTCTAAGCTAAATGTTGTGCTAAAACACCCCATTACAGGCAGTGTGGCATTCCCCCATCCCATTCCCCATGGGCAGTGTGGCATCCCCCCATCCCATTCCTAATGGGCAGTGTGGCATTCTCCCCTCCCATAGGCAGTGTGGGATGCCCCCATCCCATAGGCAGTGTGGCATACCCCTATCCCATTCCCATAGGCAGTGTGGGATGCTTTCATCCCATTGCCATAGGCAGTGTGGTATTCCCCCCTTCCTATTCTCCATATAAGCAGTGTGGCATTCCCCCCATATCATTCCCCATATAGGCAGTGTGGTACTCCCCCCTCCAATTCCCATTTAGGCAGTGTGCCCCCCCCCGCATTCCCATATAGGCAGTGTGGCATCCCACCCTCCCATTCTCACATAGGCAGTGTTGCATTCACCCACCCCATTCACATATGGGCAGTGTGGCATTCACCCCCCCCATTCACATATGGGCAGTGTGGCATTCACCCCATTCCTATATAGGTAGTGTGGCATTCATCCCCCCTCCCCATCCCATATAGGTAGTGTGGCATTCATCTCCCCACTCCCCATCCCATATAGGTAGTGTGGCATTCATCTCCCCACTCCCCATCCCATATAGGTAGTGCGGCATTTATCTCCCCCCTCCCCATCCCATACAGGTAGTGTGGCATTCATCCCCCCTCCCCATCCCATACAGGTAGTGTGGCATTCATCCCCCCTCCCCATCCCATACAGGTAGTGTGGCATTCATCCCCCCTCCCCATCCCATACAGGTAGTGTGGCATTCATCCCCCCCTCCCCATCCCATATAGGTAGTGTGGCATTCACCCCCCCTTCCCATCCCATACAGGTAGTGTGGCATTCATCCCCCCTCCCCATCCCATATAGGTAGTGTGGCATTCATCCCCCCCTCCCCATCCCATATAGGTAGTGTGGCATTTCCATCCCCCCTACCATTCCCCCATAGGCAAAAGTAAAAAGAGAAAAAAAAAGTAAACTCACCTTTTAATCCTCCCCGTCTTTACACAGACACACTGGCTTGGAATAGTGGTGGGCGTGGCCGACTCTCTCGAGCGTCGGCCACGCCCACCGCTGTTTAAGTCCGGGTGTCTCTGTCTGCTGGCACCATGGAGAGGTGGCAAGGACAGGGCAAGCGGCGGAGGCAGCTGCTCCGCCGCTTGCACTGTCCCTGCCACCTCTCCACGGTGCCAGCAGACAGAGACACCTGGACTTAAAGAGCAGTGCCCACCGCTATTCTAAACCGAGTGTTCACCCTATGCTGGCGCTGCAGAGAGGAAGCGATGGGGGCAGCTGTATCTGCCATCTCCTCCGCAGTGCGAGAAGGCAGCAGACACAGCTGCCTCCATCGCCTCCTCTTTGCGGCACCAGCTTAGAGTGAACACTCGGCTTGGTATAGTGGTGGGCGTTGGCCGACGCTCGAGCGTCGGCCACGCCCACCACTGTAACAGGCTGGGTGTCTGGCTCTGCAGAGAAGGCTGCCTCCGCCGCTTCCGGGACAGCGCGAGCGATGGAAAGGTGAGTTAAAGGAGCAGTATCGCTAAATTTGCATTAAAAAAGATAAATAATTAAATAGTCACACAATAGCTTCTAACATGTGTATAAATAATGTGGCGATAGAAAAAGGAAAAAATATCTGCCTTTCTTTTAAATTGTATAATGCCAATGGCTCAGTCCATTTGCTGAATAGGGGGATCTGCTGGGTTGTATTTAGTGAGCTGCTTCATTTAGCCCACTGGTCTCCTACCAACACTTTACCTCAGAGGCTGACACTTTAATCGGTGGTAACGGCTGTGTGTGTGTGAGGTGCTGCTTTTGTTATGAGACCAGGTGACTCAGATGTGTAAAATCTATACAAAATAAACTAAACTGACTGAATATAACTGAAAATCTTCTTTGAATAACTGTGCAGGAAAATCTAAAGGTATTAAAGTGGAACAAAACACTGAGTGGCCGACCCTGAAGTCTATAAGACCCAGCCATTGACCTTGCCCCTTGGGCATTCTAAATCAGGATGCCCACTGTGTGAAACGACCCCTGGATAACCACAGATCCCCCCCATTTTTCTGGCGCGCTCACGCAGATAGTCATTTAGACAGGCCGGGCGGCCAGGAAGGTTACTGCTCAGGCTCCTCATCTGCGTGCAAACAGCGCTGATTGGATGAGAGCCCACACATGCGCTGTGGGACAGGGAAAGGTAGTTTTCACAGGCGAACTTGGGGATTTCACATATCAGGGCATCCCAAGTCGGGATGCCCCTAGGGTCACAAAACAAACCTCCAGATAGTGAAAATCCTGGGTTGGGCTTTGCTCAAAACACACAAAGCTGAAAGAAAGATCATAGGGAAAAATAAGAATATGAAAGAGAAAATGGTAAACTGAAATATTCTGCAGCAGAGCCAACATGAAGGGAAAACTGTCAAAATAAAAAATGTTTTGAGCAAAAAAACAGGATGTAAACATAAAAATCAAATTCTGAAATAAAATAACCCCCTCCCCCCCAAAAAAAAAACTGGTGAGTCTGAGATTCGAACCAATGACTCTCAATGACTCTCTTTGGTTCAAACTGACATTGAATTTACCAATGAGCTAAATGACTTCTAGAGCTTTTCTTTCTGTTTTAGATATATGAGTTCTGGCCAGGCAATGTTGCAATATTATCTTATGCTGGACGGCTGCCAGCACTGAACAGCTGATACTTTGTTACATTGTTTCCCCCTCTCCTCAGCGTGGAACAGGCCAGAGTGTCGGGCCCCGACACTCAGCAGACATAAACATGAGCTATTAGTCTCCAGCTGCACAACACAGACATCATTTTTTTCTAAATTTGTAATTCTTACTCCAACATTTACCTACATTCAAAGTACCATTTAAATATAAGTCACCAAGAAAAATTCGCGATACTGCTCCTTTAACTTTTAGCTTTTTATTTATTTTTTTGCCCACCTTCGCCCGATTAGACGCACGGATATTTTCCCCAAACCTTTTGGGAAAAATAAGTGCGTCTTATAGGGCGAAAAATACGGTATCTTGTATGTTTCCCCCACCCTGTACAAATAGATTAAAATTCATTCTATCTGCACCTATTGCATTTTTTGAGGCTTTTAAACATCCAAGATGGCAGCCTGTGGAGTCTCAGGCAGAGAGTCTCAGTCAGAAGAAAGTGTCTTCTGACTATGCCGCTCTGCATTTTGGAATTGGTGTTTTTTTATTACCCCAACTCAGCTCTGTCTGTGCAAAGCACAGCTATAACCTACTCCCCAGCACTTTGCACCCCTCCCCTCTCCTCAGTATGTGATGCTTCTGAGGCAAGGTGGCGGCGCCCATATCCTCGAGTTCTGAACAAAGTTGCAGCCCAGTGGGGGAAAGAAAAATAAGTGGGCGACTAAAAACTGTAAACATAATAATTTTAGATGCTGGGAAATAGTTTTTTAAGGGTTTGGGCTTTTAATTAAATGATGCTGAAGGTCCGATTTAAAGTGACCTTTTCGTCAGGGACACTTCATGTGTGACAGATTAACAAATTTGCTTGTCTTGCTCGGCATCAGTGTTTGACTGGCCCACCAGAGGATCCTCCCGTGCTTCCCTCCTCACTCCGTCAGCTCTTCCTCCAGATAGGCCTTACAGAGCAGATGACATAAAATGCTGTCAGTAACTCCTTGTTAAAGCCCCCTGCAACACCCGCAGACCTTACCTAAACCTCGATCCCACAGATAAAATGTGACCCTGCGACTGGGCCATCCTGGGTCAGGAAACGGCATGAGACCCCAGCCCACACGACCGTGGGTAGCCAATTGCGTTGCCGCATTTCACCTGAAGGGATCAAGGTTCAGTTAAACCGGACCTTCATCATGATTTATTGAAAAGCCCAAACCCTTAAAAAACAATACCCCAGCATCTAAAATTTATATTTTAAGTTTTTAGTCACTTACTTATTATTCTTTCCTCCATTGGGCTGCAACTCTGTTAAGGACTATAGGATACGGGCGCCACCATCTTGTCTCAGAAGCATCACACTTACTGAGGAGAGGAGAGTGGGATAAAATACAGCGGGGCGGGTTATAGCTGTGCTTTGCTCAGACAGAACAGAGCTGGTGTTCAGCAGTCCCAGAATGCAGAGCGACACAGTCAGAAGGCACTTCCTGTTTGCAGGCTGCCTGATGTTCCATGAGCCGCCATCTTGAGCCGCCATCATCTGCCTGCGGGGCACCCCGATCGCGCATCCCTCTAGCAGGGCGCGCTCCCTGTAAAAGGGACGAGCGAGAGGCGGCGGCGGGCGCTCTCAACTTGTGATTGGTGGAGCGAGTCACGTGGGAGCGGGGTCAGGTGAGTTTTTGGGGCTTTCTGGGGGGTTTCACACAGCCGATCGGGGTGCCCCGCGGAAGTGGACGAACACCCAGGATAGTGAAAATCCTGGGTGTTGGTCCACTTTAATTCTAATAGTGAATTCTGGAGGAGAGTTTCAAAGATAAAGGTAATCAGATTACATTATTGAGATTGTTTATTCACTTATTAAATTCTCATATTAAATGGCCTGTCCAGGCAAAAAAAAATCTAAAAAACGTACATTCCCTCCTCTCACACCAGCTCCACCATTTGGTAGTCTAATACTCACTGGTTTCCAAGATCCAGTCCGATGGTCTCCATGCACCTGGGAATTTATCAGACTTTTTTGCAAGCAAATAGGTGGAAGAGGCACCGTCCCATGTCCATTACAGGAAGCTCCATTGCCAGGCACTGCCTGGGCATATTCCTGATATACCTTGATGCCGTGAGGCCCAATCTTAGGATTTTAGTTGGTAAAGCAGATGCAGGGGAGAAGAGGTAAGTATTTATTCATTTTATTCATACCCTGACAGGGTATTTAATTGTATCAGTTTTGTATATCTGATAAGATATTGATTATTAAAGTGGACCAAAACCCAGGATTTTGACTATACTGGGTCTTGACCCTCGCCCCCTGGGCACCACGATCCCAGATGCAGCGCTGTGTGAAACTTGGGGGTTTTACACAGCGGGGGATTCTGAATCTGGATGCCCTGGGAGGAGCGAGTATGTCTGCCCTGTAGTCTCATAGATTCCGGGGTGGGTTTTGGTCCACTTTAATAGCTTAGTCATTATTATACAACAATTTCAATGAAAACTGGGTTTTTCCGCTGCGGAAGCCATGCCCTGCCGTACTTTTGTGATCGCCAATGAGCTGATCTTAAAGGTGCTGCAGCGACGAGGTGCAGCCGGCTGTCCGCTGTTTGGGCGTGTATTCAGAAATGCTAGGCGCAGGAGCATGCATGGGAGCAAGGAAGCTGGGGATGCAGTCTCCGGCAGAGATCGCATTGTCAGGTGAGATTGTAAAATTACTGGTGCCTGGGGGCAGAGCCATAGCAGCCATGAGGCGAATGAGGCACTGGCCTCGGGCGCAGCTACAGCTTCATGCAAGGGGGGCGCAGCCGCGCAGTTGTGCTACATTTTTTTTTCTTTCCCGGTTCAGCTGGAGGCGCCCGCCGGCACCCCCACGGGCCACGGCCAACAGATCCCGCTCCCCTTAAATAATATCCCACCGGTAACCGCCCCTCCCAGCCTCCAGCCATTGGTTTTGTGTCCCGCCTTCCCCCCGAACCTGCCCCGACCGTACCAGCCCCACCCTGCTGTCTGGGCGGCTAGCCTCCGGCCGTTGGTTTTGCTGCAGGGCAGGTGCGGGCCCATCTGCTCACCGTCATCTACCACGTGACTAGGGGCGGCTGGGTTCATCACTCCCTCAGAGTGAAAGGTACTGTAGGGGTGGGCAGGGATTCGGGGACCTGTCACGATTGCTTTGTGTTTGTAGTATTTTTATTTTTTTTTTTAAATATGTTTTTGGAAAAAATATATCCCCATTTGGAATGCCATGGGGGGGGGGGGGGATCCCCCAGATCACCCATAGACACTCACCTCTTTTCGGTCCAACGGTGCATGTGCAGGCTATGGTGCAATGAGAGCCGCCAGCTGTAACTAGGTAATTCAGCAGGTGGCTCTCATTAAAATCAATGGAGATCCCAGCCTGCTGAATTACGTAGTGACGACATGCAGCACTCATTGGACCAGAGCCCGCACATGCACTGTTGGAGCCAGGGAAGGTAAGTGGTTACAGGACTTTCCGGGGGGTTATACACAGCGGGGTATTCCGCGTGTCCAAAAGGCTCTAGGGCCATCTGACTTTCACTCCTTGGGGCATCCCAAACTAGGATGCCCTGCTGTGTAAAACCCCCCCAGAAGCCCCGTTTTACAGAAAAATGAGGGAGATTTATCAAAATGTGTGCAAAGGAAAAGTTGCCCACTCAACAAGTTTTCCTCTGCACAGGTTTTTATTTATCTCCATCCCCCATCTCACCTGGATGATGGTGGCTGTTTAATGCCTGTTGGCGCCTGTTGGCGCTTTCTTAGGCCCCTTAGGCCCCTTGATGAACATGGGGCCTGAGGAAATGCCGACAGGCATGAAACAGCCACCATCAGGTGAGACGTCCCTGCCTTTGATGCTGTGCGTACTGCACTTTGGGGAAGCTGTACCTTCACACTGTTGTTGTTTACACTCTATGTTGAATAAACACATCGCATAGAGAACTGTCGGGGTGAGTGAGTCTCTTTCTCTTTATTAGTTGGATTGTTTGCTGAACTTGCAGCCAGACAGCGCCGCCTGTATTCTCATATACAGTTCCCCCCAGCATAGTACTTCAGCAGCCTAGTTATACAGAGCACTTCGGCTCTGCCACAGAGTTGTAATGAGGGGCTGTTTCGTGCGGTGGTCGACATGTGGTCTCTATTCAGAGAGCCGGAGCCCTGCATTAAAGAAGCCCTCTGAACCCATCCCCCCCCCCGCGATCTCTAACTTATCTCCTATCCTTAGGAGAACTAAGTCATCATATCTTTGCATCCCTATTGTCTTTGTGTGACTGGGGTTATTCTTGGTCTTGAGGTTAGACAAATTAGGTGAGTTGTAGCTACAGAGTAGTATTTTTTTTTTTCTTAATAGTCTATTGAACAAGACCCACAATGACTTATAAACGGCCAAGTGGTTCAGAATACCGTAAAAGAAGGAAAAATGCCAGAATAGAAGACAACAAAATGTCGCCATCTATTGGGAAATGGCTGGGAAAAACTAGATCAGTTGATGAGAACACTGAAATACCAACTGGGTCAGGAGACATAATTTCAAGTTTGTCTACAGAACTTGAAATTAATCTTGATACTAATCAGCAGATTGGTGAAAATACATCACAGTCACCGTCATTATTGTCTGACAATGATGATACACATTGTACCTTAAATATCTTAAATGATACTACTACTCATGCGAGTGATGAACCAGTTATTACCTTGAATACCTTAAATGACACTTATACTGACGTGAACACCTGTGATTCACAATGTAGTTCCTATCCAGGGATTGTAAATTTTAATAATCCACCCTCATGGCCTTGTATAACAGATAATATAAGGTGCCACCTGATTGAGCATGGTCCTGACCAAGGAAAAACTGCAGATTTTAGAGAGTCAGCACCTGAAGATGGTAGAAAATGTTCAAAAGATTGTTTTTTTAAAAAGCTTTCAAATGTTTAAGTTGTTGAACTTAATTGACTTATTTACTCTGAAAATAGAAAGTCCATTTTTTGTTTCCCATGTATGCTGTTTGATCAGCGAAACACTAAACCAAATATTAGCGTTCCAAAATTAGGGTTTAATGACTGGAAAAATGTCAATCGTATAGTAGAGCATGAGAATTCATCAAATCACCGCCAAAGTTTTTGTGAATGGAAATTCATGGAAAAAGAATGTTTAGCGGAGACTGTATTGATGATTCAGTACAAAAAGTGATAGAAAGTGAAAAACAGAAATGAAGGCACATTCTAAAAGTAATACTCAATGCTATAATGTTTTGTGCTCAAAACAATTTACCTCTTAGAGGATCAAGTTGCAACATAAAAGATCTGAATTCAAGAATATTTCTTAGTCTATTGGAACTTATAAGTCATTATGATGTTCAGCTAAATCAGCACATTGCAACTCATAAAAAAGGTTTACAGAGTTACTTTTCATCTACAATACAAAATGAATTCATTGGCCTACTAGGAGACCAGGTACGTAAGAGGTCAAGGGTACGATAACGGTGCAAATATGTCAGGAGTATACAAAAGGAGTAAGAGCTGTCATCTTGCAAAAAAACACATTTGCTAATTTTGTTCCTTGTTCAGCCCATTGCCTAAACTTAGTAGGAGTTCATGCAGCTTCTATAAATTCCAACATGGTGTCATTTTTTGCCACTGTGAATAATATTTACCAAAGCTTTTCCCAATCAACCAGCCGCTGGGATACATTAATGAGTTTTTTAAAATTATGACTGAAAAGTCATGCTGATACCAGATGGTCATCAAAAGCTAATGCAATACGAGCTTTAGGTTCACAAAGTGGCAAAGGCTTTGAAACAAGTTGCTTTAACCAACAATCCGGAAGCCGTGTTAACAGCTAATAGCCGTCTTAAAAAAATCAATTTAGATTTTTTGTGCACCCTGTGCATGTGGCGCAATATATCATCCAAAATTGATAGAGTTAATAGATCACTACAAGCAAAAGGCACCACTGTGTATCAGGCTTCAAAAATGATTCAGGGACTAAAAAACACTTTACAGGAAATGCGGGATAGTGACAGTGACTTTGTCACTGTTTTCATGGACTGCAAAAAAAATTCAGATGAAAAATGTTTTTGACACCATAGTTCAACAATTAACCTGGCGATATGAAGCCCTAAATGGAATTTCATCTGATTTTGAATTTCTTTCAGGCGATTCACTTCTCAAGATGGAGTTAGTCTTCAAAAAGCAACTTGAGTAAAAAATATGACCATGATATAAACATGGCAGAAATTTCTTCAGAGATTCAGAGTTTTAAACATCAGGCAATAGCATTGCTCCCAACAGTTGCAACTGCGTCTAGTTTGGATCTTCTGCATTTTATTCATGACTATAATTTAGCTGAATCTTACCCAAATATAGAAATAAGTATAAGGATATTCCTTTGTTTGCCAGTAACCGTGGCATCTTGTGAACGATGTTTTAGCAAGTTGAAACTCATTAAAAACTACCTCAGAGCATCAACAGGCCAGGATAGACTAACCAGTATGTCTATCTTATCAATTGAACAAAATATTGCAAAAGAGATCAATTTTGATGCAGTTATTGACAAATTTGCTTCATTGAAGTCACGAAAAGTTAAACTTAAAATAAATCAATAAAGTGGATTAGGTTTTAATGTATAAGTATTTATGTGCAAAGCTCGGCAAAAGGAGCTTTAGTTAGAGGACAGAGATTGTATGTCATTTTTCATACTTATCCTAAATTTTCAGTTACTGTAGTCCACTGATCAGAAAAATATGTAATTTGTAGTAGCACACCTTACTCAATGCTCTATGTTCTGAGTGATTATAGACTTATATTGGAGCTGCAGGTCAGAGATCAATGCAAGCTGGGGAGTGAAGCTTGCTACCACACACTTTTCAGTTTGTTCTTCTGATTGGTGGGGGTCACAACACTGAGACCCTGACTGATCAAAACCTTTGATGTCCTGTGTCTAAAGTTTTGGAAATGACTGGGACACGTTTCAGTTGTATTTATTATTGTATTATTGTATTTATTACTTTATATATTTATTTTAGATAAGTAAACCCCTGACTTCATAAATCTTTATGACTCATTGTTGCTTAGTTTTGGTGTGAGGGTATTTTCCCCCCATATCGAGTGTGCAGCAGATAATGTGCTGTGTGAAATCCATGAATCAGCAATGGGTTTTTGATGGGTTTAGGTGCACTGTTTATTTTATTTATAAGTTGTTATGATTCTGATACTTCTTTGTCACATGTTAGGTGCACATGTTAAGTTACATACCTTCTTGAATCTCCTGTAGCTGTTTAGCGACTGGAACAACGGAGTTTTAAGATGGCTGCCAGTTTCAGTGAGACTGAAATGCTTGAGGTGGTGGGAAGTGAGGCATCAATTTTGGCCGGGGGGGCAGGGGAGCTGCTCTTGCCGGGTAATGTGAACCAGCATGCAAGGAGCCCTGACCTGGTAGATAAATTTGTCAATATACTGCAGAGTGCACTTTCTGCCAATACCAAGACTATTACTGATCATCTTACTAAGGAAATTGAGAAAGTGACAAGGAGCTTGGGAGCCCTGGAGAAATTCGGAGATGTTATATCCACTCAGGAATCTCATGCTTCCGAAATTAATCAGCTGCGGAAAGATAATAGTGCTCTGTATGCTAAGCTTGAGGATATGGAAAACAGGGATAGAAGGTCAAATCTGCGTTTCAGGGGATTACCTGAACATATGGAGGATGTGAAATCTGTGGTCACTGCTCTATGCCAAGAACTGCTTCTGGGAATTGCTATTGAACGCCTCGAGCTGGACTGTGTCCATAGAGCACTGGGGCCCCAAAAGCCACCTGAGGAACCTCCACGGGACATTCTAGTTTCACTTTTACAATACTAAAGAACAAGTGATGAGGGCTGCTCGGGACACTGTTAACCTGTCATTTCAAGGACACAAATTCTAGGTGTTCTCTGATCTTTCACCTGCAACAATGGCAAGACGGAGGGAGATGAAGCCATTTCTAAAAATTCTACAGGACAGCAAAGTTGCCTATAAATGTGGTTTCCCATTCCTTATATCTTTTTCTTATAGGGGCGATTCCTTTACGGCGGTATCTGTCGAGGAGTTACAAAGGCATCTGGTTTCGGCGGGTCTCCTACAGGACGCAAGGCAGAACAGCTCTATGTAATCCCCTGGAACCAGAGATAACTCTCTCAAGATACAACAGACAGGGAAAAGACTGAGACGCAGACCACAATCGGTACAGTGGCGCTCATCTCATAGCTCCAGAGTAACTAGTAAATCGTGAAGTGATCCCGCGTTGAGGTTCTTGGTTCATCTCGTCACTGTTGCCTGTGGCTGAATTTAAATATATGATTGCTACTTTGTCAGTAGTTTATCTGGAAGAACCGGACTAGCTGTTGGAGAGGGAAGGGAAGGAGAAAATACAATTCTGTGAGTACTCACCTGTAGAATTGTTTTTACTATGCATGGCACGGCCTGTTTTACTGCACTGCACTGCACTGCACTGCAGAAGAGTTGTGGCTCCTCCCGGTACCATATAAAAACAGGATCACCAATAGACCTCTCCAGTGTTGACAAGCAGTTACACAAGAAGCCGGGAGGTAATAAAGGTAAAAAAAGGTAAAAAAACTCATAACTAACTTGGAACAATCACCATAAAGAGGCAACCAAGAATAACGATAACAAGGGTGGGGTGAAACAGGCCGTGCCATGCATAGTAAAAACAATTCTACAGGTGAGTACTCACAGAATTGTATTCTTCCTATTGCATGGCATGGCCTGTTATGAGAAGTCCTTACGTATGGGACATCCAACAGCAGTGTCCGTAAGGTAGGGTGGGATCCCCTAAGAGTAGCAACAGGCAGTTCAGACCACTACCGCCTGAAGTACCTTGCGGCCAAAAGCAGCATCAGCTGAGGCCTTAACATCAACCTTAGATAAAACTTAGAGAAGGTATGAACAGAAGACCAAGTAGCGGCCTTACAAACTTGTTCAACAGAAGCTTGGTGCTGAAAAGCCCAGGAGGCACCAACAGCACGAGTGGAATGAGCAGTAATCCACAAAGGAGGAACCTTCCCTTTAGCAGAATAGGCTTGTACCACCGCCTGACGTATCCACTTGCTAATAGTAGATTTAGCCGGAGGCAAACCCTTCCTACGTCCAGCAGGAAGAACAAAAAGAGCATCAGATTTCCTGAAAGACTCAGTAGCAACCAAATAAAACTTCAATGCACTGACAAAATCCAGAGAATGAAGGGTCCGTTCCTTAGAATTAGCAGAGTTAGGACACAAAGAAGGTAAGACAATGTCCTTATTGAGATGAAAAGCAGACACAACTTTAGGCAAGAAATCCAGCTTAAGCCGAAACACCACCTTATCCTGATGCTCGATGCTCGCCTGACCGAAGTAATAGCCACCAAAAAGGCCACCTTAAGAGTCAGAATGGGCAACGCAGCCCCACGGATAGGCTCAAAGGGAGGACCCTGCAGAGCAGACAATACCAGATTCAAGTCCCAAACCGGTAGTATAGGTTTACGTGGCGGACGCACATGAGTAACTCCCTGGAAACAAGTCTTAACCAGCCGGTGATTGGCAAAGGATCTTTGAAAAAAAATAGCCAGAGCTGACACCTGTCCCTTGGGGGTACTAAGTTGAAGGCCGAATCCAAACCATGTTGTAAAAATTTCAGAATCCTGGGGATAGAAAACACCCGACAAGGAAGAGACTTGGACTCACACCAGGCAATGTAAGCATGCCAGACCCTGTAGTAGATAAAGGACGAGGACTTCTTCCTAGCCCGAATTATAGTATCAACAACAGAGGCCAGAAACCCCTTATCCAGCAAGATGGAGGTTTCAGCAGCCAAGCCGTTAAAGCCAGCGTTTGTAAATTGGGATGGCGCAGCTGTTCCTGAGAGAGAAGATCTGGATCCTTTGGCAAGACTTACAGATCTGCTGCCAACTGTACAACGTCTGCGAACCACACCCTCCTTGGCCAACAGGGGGCCACCAAAATAGCTGGTACCCCCTCCTGGGCTATCTTGCGCAGCACCCTGCCCAGCAGAGGAAAGGGAGGGAACACATAGAGGAGCCGAAACTCCGTCCAAGGAATCGCTAGCGCATCCGTGGCGAAGGCCAGAGGATCCTGCGACAGGGAGACAAATCTTGGAAGCTTGTGATTGTGGCGAGACGCAAACAGGTCCACATCCGGCTGACCCCAGCGGTGACACAGGGAGTGAAACACCTTGTTGCTGAGGGACCATTCCCCCAGCCGAGACGTCCCCCTGCTCAGGGAGTCTGCCTCCAGGTTCTCCACCCCCGGAATGTAGACCGCCGAGATACAAGGGACATTCTCTTCCGCCCAAGATAGTATCAGGGACACTTCCTTGAGGGCTCGCTTGCTCCGAGTCCCTCCCTGATGATTGATGTAGGCAACCGCCATCTGGTTGTCTGAGCGGATCTGAACAGCCCGACCCCGAAGGTGTGTGGTCAGCTGAGAAAGAACCAACCTGATCGCCCTCAGTTCCAGGACATTGATGGGAGCATGGGCCTCCTGGGGGCCCCACTGACTCTGGAACTTCAGAGACTTCCAAAAGCCCCCCCAACCAGTCAGACTGGCATCTGTGGTGACAGTCTCCCAGCACGGAGGCCCATTAGAAGGTTCCTTGAGTCCAGCCACCACAAGAGGGACTGTCTGGCCAGGGGGGACAAAGCAAATTCCTTATCCAGGGACACAGGGTCCCGATCCCAAACTGACAAGAGGTGCAACTGAAGAGGTCTCATGTGAAACTGAGCAAAGGGGACCACCTCAACACCATCAGGCCCACTAACTGCATCCCTTGCCGGATGGAGGGATGGGGACACAAGAGCAGGGCCCGTGCCTGCTTCTGAAGGCCCTCCACTTTCTGCTGAGGCAGGAATACCTTGACCTGAGAGGTATCCAGAGTCATGCCCAGAAAGGACCTCACCCAGCCGAAGGACTCGAGAGTGGAGGTCACCACCTGAGTATCCTTCTCGGCCTGATGAAGAGACTGAGCCGCAATCAGAATGTCGTTCAGGTAAGGGAGGATGCGAATGCCCTGATTGCGCAGCAGAGCCATCACGCCCGCCAGCACCTTGGTGAACACCTGAGGCGCCGAGGTGATAAAGAACGGTAAAGCCACAAACTGGTAATGCTGATCCTCCAGAGCGAACCTCAGGAATCTCTGATGACCTGGAAAGATTGGCACGTGAAGATAGGCATCCTTGATGTCCACTGTGGTCATGAAGTCGCCCGGGCGAAGGGTACTGACAGCCGAGCGTAGCGTCTCCATGCGAAAGTGCTTGAACCTGACAAACTTGTTGAGACCCTTCAAGTCCAGGATGGGCCTCAAAGACCCGTCCTTTTTAGGGACCATGAAAAGATTAGAGTAGTACCCCTGACCCTGTTCTTGGGAAGGCAACAGGCAAATGACTCCTGACTCCAACAGGCGTTGAACTGCAAGGCGCAAACCCTGAGCTGACAGAGGGTTTTGAGACATCCGGGATCTGAGGAATCTTGGGGGCGGCCAGGCTGGAAACTCTATCTTGTAACCGGAGGACACCACCTCCTGAATCCACCGGTCTGAGACGCGGAGCCTCCAGACGTGAGCAAAGAGCCGAACCATCCCCCCACCCGGATGGGTGAGGGCGTCTCCTCATGCCTGAGGGGCCTTGGGAGGGGGTTTGGGCTTGGCCCCCCAAGAGAGACCGGGGCGACCACGGGACCTGCCACGTCCCCAAGACTCTCTGCGGCTACCCGAGAAGAGGGAGCCACAACCTCCTCTTAAGGCACGAAAGGAGGAGAAGGAAGTACCCCGAAACGGCCGAGGCTGCTTCCTACGCTGAGGTAGCCTACCATCCTTGGCTAGAACATCCAGACGCTCACCAAAGAGCCGCAGCCCTGCAAAAGGGAGCCCAGTGAGAGCCTTCTTAGCTGCAGTGTCAGCTGCCCACTGACGCAACCAAACAGAGCGGCGCATAGCCACCAGGAGGGCAGAGGCCCTACCACCCAGCTGGACCGCATCATCCATGGCAGTAAGGACAAAGGCAACAAAATCAGAGCAAAGCAAGAGGGCCCTATAATCCTCCCTCCTCCTACCAGCCATAGCGCCATCAGTGAGACGCTTGAGCTTTTTCTTAAGGACAATAACTGTAATAACAGCGGCACAGACCGGACGCAGCCCAGCACCCACAAATGTAAAAGCATGGCAGGCCAGCTGATCCATACGTCGGTCCGCGATGCCCCGCAGTGTAGTAGTGTCAGGGGAAGGCATGACCGAGGTGTTGGACAGCCCTAGAACGGGAGCGTCCACCTCAGGGGGGCACGACCATCGCTTGACCAGGTCAGCAAAAAAGGGATACCTCTTATCCAACCCCTTGGGCACCGCGGGCAATCTATTAGGACGTTCCCACTCCTTGAGCACCATATTAGAGAAATGGCCCTGCTCCAGGAACTCCAGACGTTGTTTATCAGGACAAAAGAGCTCACCCTGCTTCCTCTTAACCACCTCAGGGGGGGCGATGTGCAAGGTTTCAAAAATGTCATACAACAGTCTATCAGTGTCATCAGGGAGCCATGAATCCTCCCCGGACGCAGACCCAGGGTCACTGTCGTACCCCTCCTGCTGGTCCCCAGAGGAGTCAGAGTCCTGGAAAAGCTCCCCCTCCTCTAGGGAGTAACGGCCACCAAAGGCATCAATTCCCTCATCCTCCTCAGCAAAGAGGGAGGGCGTGGGAACCAGGTGCCGCTTCTTGCCAGAGGCCTTACCTGAAACAGGCCTGGCAAGCTGCCTTTCAATGCTGGCCACACGTAGTGCCAGATCAGATTGTGACCCCCTGCTAGTATCCCCCTCACTGGGAGCTAAATGCAGGCGCGGGGGGTAGGCGATGCCGGAGGGAGCGCAAAACTGGGAAGAGAAGCACTCAACCAAGCCTGGTCCGCAATGATACTTTGGGCACACGGCACGCAAACCGCGCCACCACTACTCAAAGGGGATGCCCCGCACATGACACACAGTCGGGATTGCCCCGAAGGACCCCCAAGCACGCTATCCCCAGAAGCCTCCATATGGTGATTAACACAGGCGCAATAGGCCAGCACAGGGTAAGGGCTAATAAAAAGCCACCCGGGATGCCCCCCCAAGGGGATGCCCCCAGAAGAGCCAGTAGAGGGGAGTAGAGGGGAGTTGAGGGGAGGTAAGGAGCAGAACCGGGAGAAACCACAACCCACAGTTGTCCCGTCTGAAAGACATAGGTAACATGCACATAAGCATCCCACAGCACATGCCCCAAGGAAACAAACCCCCCCCAAGGGGGACTCACGGACCAAGGAGACCAAAGGCAGAGGAACACCAAGCCGCCAGACCACGGGAGGAAGCGACATGGGAAACGATCACTGCCGCAGCCCAGGGAGGAAGAGGGGCCCCAGACGGGCTCTCGGGATTCTTACCAAAACTGATAAATAATGACCATGTGGGCTTTATACCGGGGCGACAGGCAGGGGAAAATATTAGAATGATTTACAGTTGTCCCATAAAGCAAGAGAGCGATAGATTCCAGCTATGCTATTGTCCCTAGACATTAAGAAAGCATTTGATTCGGTCTCCTGGGAGTATCTGTTTTTCCTTTTGGAGAGACGGGGGTTCGGGTCAGTATTTATTAATGTCTTAAAGACTCTCTACTCATCCCCTTTAACGTATGTAAAGTATAGCGGGTATAAGTCTGAACCTTTAAACTTTAAACTTTCTAGAGGGACAAGGCAGGGATGCCCGCTTTCCACCCTCTTGTTTGCCCTGGTTGTGGAACCTCTGGCCCAATTGATTAGAAAATCAGAGAAAATATCGGGTCTGGAAGTAGTGGGTAAGCACCACAAATTGTGTCTCTTTGCGGATGATGTCCTTTTATTCATTACAAACCCAATGCTCTCTCTCCCTAATCTACTCCAAATTGTGGGTACGTTTGAGACTGTATCTGGGCTTCAGGTAAACACGGCAAAATCCAAAGCGCTGAATATCACGATACCTAGGGAGTCATGGACTCTAATTAAGACATTATTTGATTTTAGGTGGGAGGAAAAAACATCAAATATCTTGGGATATATTTAACTGGCTCATATGACTCCCTGGCTTCAGCAAATTACACACCCCTCTTTCAGAAACTCTATAAGTTGTTAGAGCAATGGAAAGACTACAATGTGTCATGGCTGGGGAGGATTACGGCAGTTAAAATGACGTTGTTGCCTAAGTTTCTGTATGTCGCCAGAGTCCTCCCAACTAGAGTCCCCCCACAACAGCTCAAAACATTACAAAGCAAGGTCATGTCCTTTGTCTGGGGTGGTAGGAGGCCTAGGGTCCCCAAGGGGGTCATTCTTAGATCTAGGAAGGAGGACGGGCTGGGGGTGCCAAATTTACCAAGCAGCTCAGATTGCACAACTACTTGCCCTCCTTTCCACTTCAGATGTGCCAAGCTGGGTGCAGATTGAATCAGATGTATGCGCGCCAATTTCAGTGAATAACCTTTTGTGGATTACGCCTAAATTTAGACGGTTATTACGAAACCCCAGTAATTCACTCCAAGTGTGGGATGATGTTAAATACTCGGGCAGACTGGTGTCCCTGTACCTCCCTCTCCTTTCTTTGTAGAACAATCCAATGTTTCCCCCAGGAGCAGAGGACCCTGGTAGATTTAATACATGGAAGGAGGCGGGCATACGACGAGTTTCAGATTGTCTGCAACAGGTCAGTACATTCCAACAGATGAGAGATCAATTTCACCTGCCATCTAATGAGCTTTTTCAATTTCTGCAAGTTCGCCATTTTGTGAGATCCACGGTGGGGAATTGGCAGGAGTTTGAAAAACCAACTTTTTTTGAGACAAGCTGCTGTAGGGATCCCAGAGGCAGAGGAGCAATCTCAGAGATATATCATAACTTGGCCTCAAGGGGTACAGATACATGCCCATCCTATACCAAAAATTGGCACCATGAACTGGGTAGTGAAATGGATCAAGAAAAATGGTGGAGGATGTGGAACGCTTCCTTTGGTTCTGCGTCTGTGACTTTAATCGAGACTAACGTAAAACTAATGGCAAGATGGTATATGGTCCCAGAGAGAATGAAACACTTTTCCACTGAGTTCCAGGGGAACTGCTAGCGGGGGTGCCTCTCACCGGGGTCTTACCGGCATGTGTGGTGGGATTGCCCAGTAGTTGGGGGATTTTAGTCAAGAATCTTCTCAGCAAGGTATGTGGTAGATCTGTGGTCAGAGACCCTTGGGTAGCTCTCCTCAATGCCCCAATCCCCCACAGTTCTAGACTGAAAAAAGCGTTTGATATTATATCCTATCAGGGGCAAAGCTGGTGATAGCTGGGGCTTGGAGGTCTCCCACCTTGAGCTTCAACGCCTTTAAAAACAAGGTTAACTGTATTATGGCCATGGAAAAAATGTCCGCCATTCATAATGGGACTTTGAAGCTGTTCAGGGAGGTGTGGAATCCTTGGGTTCGGAATTTTCTGCCTACAGATTTTGATGTAAACCTAATGAGCATCTGATCCTTCCATGACCCCTTCCTTTACTCCCCTCCTTACCTCCTTTCCCCTGTCATAGCAGTTGTCTTTTAATTTATTTGAACTGAACTTTTTTAGTAATTCTTGAATCGATTTTCTTGTATGCAGTGAATAGGCTTCTGATTGTGACTTAAGTTGTCTGTAATCTTTACATTCTGTGTATGAACAGTATTATGCTAATAGAATAATGTTCAGAATATACACAATAAAAAGATTGATAAAGAAAGATTAAAAAAAACACTAGTAAGTATTCTGATCAAATGTTTTTTTCCTTATAAATATCTTAGCCGAAGGTCTGGGCACATTGAGCGTCCAAAAAAAGAGGGCTTTGACAGAGTTTTATATCTGTTTGAAAAAGAATACAACAAACCAATGGCATTATAACTACATTAAAATCTGTGTACCAAAATGAACAGTGTAATCATATGCATTCAAAACATACAGCAGCATTACATTGGACAAACAATGTCCTGCATATTCCTAGCGGCCTGTTCTCCTGACAGGAGACGGTACAGAAAAATATGAGCAACCAAAACTTAAATCCACAAGAACACTGACCCAGTAACTAGATGCCACTCTACACATTAATAAGTTCATCTCAGCTGCACAGATGTCATGCAGACAGACTATGAGGTTGTAATCTGCAAGATCAGAGGCCATAACTAAATATAGGAAAAGCATTAAAAAAATAATCTCAGCTGCCCCCAAATGGTATAAGCTGGATTCAACAGAGAAAGAAAAAGTAAAATAACTAGAACAAAAAAAAGTAGATTCTAATCACTTCCTGTAATCATGTAATTGGTAACGCAGAACAGGCAAACCAAAAACACTGTGTTAAGCTTAGATCTCATGTACTGCCACCATGGTGGACTTGGATCAGAGCCTGGGACCCACTGGGGGATCCTTTGATCTTCAGGTGGCCCTGTCCCATGCTGACCAAGTCTCACATGCTACCCCTGATATCACCAAAGGACTGTTTGTGTCAGGAGTCCTTTTATTCACTGAAAGCTTTGTTATTTAAAATTGGCCACCGCAATTCGAGTGCCATGGATCAGGGCCACCATCAGGGCAGGACAGCCAAGGCTTAAGTATGAAGCCCGAGGGTTCTGGACAAAATGGGTGGCCCTGATGTAAGCCCTACCCTGTAGTTGAGCCCTGTGCTGATGACGAAGGGGGAACTTGAAAAAATTAGAGAATGTTGGAAGAAGATATAGAAGAAAATCAGCATGGGGGGACAGAGAGAGCTAGATGGGACATTGCAAATAGAGCATAAAAAAGGAGGGGGAAAGCAAAGAACACTGGGTGGACCCAAATGGGTTCACACCTCATAAGTCTGTTTCGGAGCATCCCGATTGGTGATGCCTCCCTGCACATAGACATATGCAAGCCCATGTCCCAGGATTAAATCTATTGGCACCTGTTTGCAAGACCCATGTGTGGAGGTGGAGCAAGGGCGAGGGAATTTCCAGACTCAGTGGACATGGGCTTGTGGTGGTGGTGGTGGTGGGGTATTAACAAACAGTGCCAGGTTTACCAAATTTTTCCAGTATGGGTTGTGGGATTACTTTCAGATGGGACCAGGAAGGGAGAGAGTGATTAAGGGAATGTGGCAAGAGAGATATAGAAAGAATGAGGGATGCTGTAAAAAAGTGAGAGTGAGATGGGGAATAAGGTAAAAAAAGGGATGAAAAGGAAAGAGAAAGAGGTAGAGGAATCACGCACAAGAGAGAAGAAAAAAAAGTAAATAAGAAAGGAAAAGGGAAGTGTAAAGTTTGATAGGGAAGAACATGGAAAATCAAATAGAAAACAAAAAATACAGGATAAAGAGGTAACATGCAAAGGAAAGATGGAGGAAATGAGTTAAAGAGAGGTCTTCTGAGTCAGCTCTCAAAAGAGATGTCTACAGAGATACTGGGATGGTGCCCTGTGTGATCACATGTGTCTTAAAACTTAGCTGGCCATGAATGGGTAAGATCTGTAGCAGCATTTATGTTTATTGTAAGTTTAGAAAATCTTGAGGGGACTGTGGTGGTTTCTTGGGATTGGAAAGGGCCATGTTTTGAAGATGTTACACAAACCGAAAGTAACAAAATTCTGAACATGTGCCCTGAACAATGGGGGAAATAGCTAGGGTTGCAATGGATTAGAAAACTAGTGAGGAAGCTAGAATGACTCCAGTATAAAGCTTTCTCTGAAGAGTGGAGGGTGGTGCCCAGCAGAGTGTGGGCAACTCCATGTTGGTTGCAATGACTGTTTAAATGTTTTTTTAAAAAAATGTATGGATTTAGTGTTCACATGCAAACGTAGACTGGGTCACAAACTTTACAGAAATTTTACTTTCAATACATTTTTATTGAAATGTAACATATTATCAAAAGTATACAAATGCGCTAGGGTAGAACATGTAGCCATACAGGTTAGCAACAAATGGCTATTTTTTACAAACCACCATCTCTTCAGGGGGACAAAACAACTGGTCTACCTATGCTCCATATCTGTGCCAGTAATGTTTGTGGTAAACAAGTACCGACAGTAAAAAGAAGAAAAACAAAAAATAAAGAGGGAGGGGAGGATGTGGATGGAGGTTATCGATTATCCAAATTTGATGCAAAATTGTGGGCAAAATAATGAACATTCTTGAAGTTGAGAATAGATGTCAATTTCTCATAAAATAAAGTAGTGTTATATGTGTAGCTACCTAAGCCCACCTTACAATTAAGAGACGCTTCTGTTGTCAGCCTGAGGGTTGACAGCATGTCCTCTGACGGGCTCCAGGGTGTTGCTCCCTCTCTGAGTGGAGGAGCCTGACAGTTCACATTGAGATGCTTATATCTGTGATGGAACGGCTCAGCGCACAAAAGCTACCCAGAAGTGCCCTGTCTTTGGGCTTGCAGCAGAACCACTGAGATTTACCAGCTGGCTCTTCGTAGGATCAAGCTGCTTTATGAAAGGTGAATGCTTTTTATTTTTTTATGTATACATCCTTTCATTCTAGCAAAGAATTCTCCAAGTGGGATTGATTGCTTTATTTTAGATGCAGAGAGGATGTGCATAAGATTTGACATAATTTAGGCACAACTTGAATCACTTGAAAAATATGGAAATTCTCCAACCGTAGAAACCTTTTATAGAACCAGGACTGTTCCTATTGTTTCCCAGCAGAGGGCGCCAAGGTTCACTGTGCACTTGCATTTTCTCACTAGACATAGTGGGGCCAGTAAGCGTGTGATTATGCATGTGCATTTGTGTGCCATATAATTCAATGGATTTGTGCGCATGTGCGATTATGCGATTACCATGCGCAGGGGTTTTTAAATACTGGCGAGCCTTGAGCTCCATTGCCATTGGTCGTTTCTTCTGCCTGTTCCTGAGTTCAAGTCTTCCATTCCTGTGTACCGATACGGCTTGTTCTTGACTACGCTCCTGCTGTCCTGACGACCTCAGCCTGTTTACGACTTTGATTCTCTTCTGCCTGCCCACGACCTCGGCCTGTTTGCGACTTCGATCCTGTTCTGCCTGCCCACAACCTCGGCTTGTTTATGACTTCGATCCTGTTCTGCCAGCCACAACTTCAGCTTGTTTTATGCTTTCAGTCCAGCTCTGGTCTGTCTTCTACCCAGAACTTGGCAAAACCCACTCCTAGGTTGCCTGACCTGGGGCCTTCCTGCAGCCCAGCCTATCCTCACCTTTAGAGGCTCTAGTGAAAACCAGGTTGGTCCTTAGATTCCAGGCTTCCTGGTCGAGAGGTGAGACGGTTCTTAGTCTACGCAATCAGGGTTCACACCCGGTAGCATGACACCTCTAAACTGGTACATGGGATATAAGGGAAAGAGAATAGTCAGTTTGGTACCAGCCACCAACAGAGGAGTACCTTAACTTTCTGTGATTTTGCAGCAGTTTTAACTTTACTTTTCTCCTAGTAATAGTCAACTTTTCTCAAAACGAAATGAACAAAATGAAAGTCCTTTCCAATTCGTTAGCAGTTCCTGACACACACACACATTTCCTTTACATGGGTTCAACTAGTTTGATTATTTTAGCGGCTGGGTATTAAACGCTCCAAATGTCTGCATTAAAATGTTCCCGATACAAGTAAAACCTTTATCTTAATGTACCCAACAGCTGAAACATTGAGACATGAAACGTTTTAGTACTGTGCGGGGAAAAAAAAACTTGGTGCTATTCGTTTAATTTTACAGCCTTGACACATAGCATGCCTCTCTTCTTTTTAAATGCCACACTTTCAGATATCTCAGAAAAACTAAAGAACAGATGAGAGCGCAGCGATGCCTTCAACTGAAATATCTAACTTGCTGAAAAAAAAAAAACAGATACATTGGAAATGCCTGGCTGTGTAATATCATTGTTAACAAATTAGAATTGCAAAATTAGTCTGCGACATCAAAAAATGAAAGGTTGCTGTAGAAACCACATCGAACGGAGTATTTCGTATTAGGCATATTTACATTACAAAGTCTAAACTATGAAATAGATTTGATTTTGTTTCTTCAACAGCTTGTACAACCCCTGTATGTATGTAATGTATGTACTTCAGGAATACTAAAAGATTCGGATTCTAGACAGAAGAGCATCAGTGAACCTTCCTCTGTCTTTCGATTTGGCTTGATGTCAGAGACAATCGATGAATAGAAGACTGATCCTATCATGCATGGGAAGTGTAGGAAACCCTGGGATACCTTCCCCGTTTTCCCCCTTTTTCTCATTCCTCTACTTTTTCTTTTTCCTCCCCTTTCTCTTCTATCCTTTTCTTTTCTTGTACTCAGCCTATGTAACTTTTATGTCCTCTCTTTCTTTAATATCACATGGTTGCAGGGTGTTTGTTGGTATTGAAGTGAATATTATGGTGGGGCTATTACTACATAATGACATTTGCGAAAAACAATGGCTAAATATAGTCATGTATAGCAGCCATGCGGTATAAGGAGTAAAATGTTTTAATGAATATTATGCATTTATTATGCTGGGAATATCTCTAATGATTTTGTATATTGCTTTTCATGCTGCTTTAAAGTGGACCAACACCGAGAGGTGATCGGCCCGGAAATCTATAAGATTCCCGGGCCGATCACCTCCCACCCCGCGGGACATCCGAGATCGGGATGTCCCGCGGGGTGAAACCCCCCCAGACACCCCAAATCGCTTACCTGACACCCCCAGACACCCCAAATCGCGGCCGCCGCCGCCTCCCTCGCGCCCCTGTAGGCGTGCCGTCTGCGAATGGCCGGCGGGGGCGCGCGCGCGCCGAAAGTGACGCGAGGGAGGCGGCGGCGGCGGCAGCCGCTTGGACGTTCCTGATCCCCGCCTGGACGTTGGCGGGGATTGGACCGTCCAGTCACGTGGGAGCGGGGACAGGTAAGATTTTGGGGCTTTCTGGGGGGTTTCACACAGCGGGGAACCCCCCATCGGGGTGCCCCGCCGAAGTGGACCAAAACCCAGGATAGTCAAAATCCTGGGTGTTGGTCCACTTTAAAGTAGAAATCCAGTCATGGGGTAACCCCCCCCCCCCCCGTCTGAGGGGGTTACAAAGGAAAAAATCGCTTAACTTGTCCGGGGGTCCAGCGCTGTTTTTTCAGTTCTCCAGGTCCTGGGCGCCCCCATCTTGGTAAAACACACAAAATGGCCTCCCATGGCTCCGTGGACAACCGTCCGCCTATTCAAAATGTGGGGGATGCTGCTTTGTGTCTGTCTGAATGCAGGTGTTTTTTTCCTTGTAACTCCCAGTCCTGCCTCAGGGGGGTGGCAGTGTGGGGGGATTACCCCAAGACTGAACTTCGACTTATATTTAAAAAAATTTAACTCATTTAGATAATTGTGATGCCTAACTGATTGGACAGAGGAAATGTAACATTTGATTTCATGTTTAACATCTTTCACTGTTTCTTGTTCATTTTAACTTAAACTTTGAATTTTGAAGACAAATGAAGATTACTGAAAAGAAAAACACTAATATATTCAGATTCACATTTTGAATCTGCTTGATTTTGGAGTGCTAAATGAATAATGGTAAACCATGGTTTCTAAGAATATGTTTATTTACAAGGGAAGTATCAGCATCAGAGGTGCTCAAACCTTTTGAAGAGTGCGAGCCATATAAATGATTTGAAAACTAGGTTCAGATCTTTTAATCTTTCATTTTAAAAAGCATAACAAAGATCTTCTACAACAATCAGATGGCCCACTGTCTCTGCAGATGCCATCAATTTTTTTTACTTAACACCACCCCATTACCAGATTTATATGTAACAATCCACACATGCAATTGATACATATGCTGATTTCCTTACCACTCCAAATATAATGCTCCCATATTTATAGCCCATCCCCCCATCAGTCTCAAAACATAACCATGTTCCCAATACTCATCCCTTCTAAACGCCTACCAATGCTAACCATCCAATTAAAAATAGAAAAAAACTGTTATCTTGTTATGGTGCCAGAGATTTACCCCAGGGGTGGTGTTGTACTATGAATGTCACCACGTTCCTCTAAGCCACTGCTGCCACCTCTATTTGGCAATGTGCCCCTCCTGTATCACTTTCCCTGCTGGGCCTCTGATCACCTTTACATGCCAGTTCGATTTAACCCTCCCACTTTTGCCACAGCAGGTCAGAGGCCACATCAATAATGTGATCTACATAAAACTATGCTACCTAAGGGACAATGATGGGTTGTCCTCTCTTCCGAGAGGAAATAAAGGTGAGGGGAGAGAGGGAGGAAGAGAGGATGAAGGTGATGTGGGATTCTGTCTTCAAGTGCCTAAATATTTTTCTTATATCTTTTTACATGCACTCCCAGGTCATGATCCTACCCTTTTTGGAAAGTCTATTAAGATCCACCTGTCAGCAGGTCTATGTCAAATGCATGCTGGTTGCCACAAGGCAGAGGTGTATTCTCCATTGAGCTCCTGGGGAAGACCTTTATCACCCTCTTATCAGAGTGAACCCCAGCCATCCTGGGGGATATAGAGGCATAAACTTGCAGATAACATCAATAAACTGTGGCACTGTGTCTTCCACCCAGGAAGGCTTAAAAAAATGGAATCTAACAAGCAGAAATTGAGGATGATGAATACAGATAGAGCAGAGCCATGAAACACTAATATATTGCTGGAATTGCCAGTACAGTAATGGAATGTTATAACAACCAGGTACAGGTAACAGGTACGTGGTCAATGTTCAGTAGTACTGTCTAGTACATGTTTTATTTCCTCTTATTTTTTTATTTTTAGTCTGAAGGTGCGTTTAGGGGATTATATGATCAAGCTGATAAAAAACAGGCTATCACATGATCACATCTTCACCCCACAAGGTGATGAGGGAAGAGAAGATTGTGGTGGCCAACATCAGGCCTCTCTTTTAAAACATTTTTACAAGTCTACTATTCAACTAATTCAAAAGCAGGTTTAACACCAAGCATGATAGGGAGTTAGGGAGTGCCTCTTCTTTAGTCCTCCTGTTCCCTGCTTTCTTCCATCCCAACCTCCTTTAAGGTCTCCTCATTGATTAAATAGAAAAGGATAAAGTATTGTCCCATTTACACAGAGCTATTTTCGAATGGTACATTACTAAATTGATCTCAACCAAATGATAATGACTCAGTAGAAAAGGGTGGGTGAAGTGGTTTGGAGGGTGCACTCACTATGTCACCTATAATAGTATGTTCTCTGATGTGCATGTTACTGTATTTTATCACAACTGGTACTATTTTAGAATACTCTAATAAAATAAAATGAAGCAGATGTATGTCAAAGGGGAAATTGTACTGAATTATTCTAACTACTGTTGCCATACCAAATTGAGAGGCTAGCAAGTTAATGCAAAAGTTAAAGTTAATCTCAGCTGCTACATCCTTTAATTCCAGTTTGGGCACTAATAATCAAGGCCAGTAGCACAAAGAAGTTACAGGGTTCTCACTAAATAGGCTTGTCCACCTCATTCACTTCTAACGACACCCACACGACTTTATGGACATATCATATACCAAGAGTCAAGATACTGGATTGTTACAAGCTGCTATAGGATGCCCTTGGTGTTATCTACGATCTTTATGGAGGTATTTCTAGTAAGTTGGAGATGGTAGTTTTGTGCTGTTCTAGTTTCTGGTGCTTCAAGTCAAGTCAAGTCCTTCATGTACAGCATCATTATGGAGTTTTTCTTGAATTCCCACATCTTGGTGTATCCCACCTTCTCCTACCTTATTTTTATAGTTACAGAAGGTAATGAAATCTGGAAAATGAAAAGCCTCACTGCATTTTAGAAGGGTTGCTCTGATGACGATTCAATAACACATGGCTTCTCTGGAGTTGTCCCTTTTGGCTGAATATTGCTCCCTCCTTTGGGAGTCCAAAATCAGCCCCTACGTGATCGCTGACTGGCAACCAGGTTCACCAGGTGGGAATGCCCAGCGAGTGCATGTCTGCACAGCAAACTCTATTGGTCGCTGGCAGAGCAGGAAATGTGAGAGGAGCACCAGAGGGAGGACCACTTTTGGTTGCTACTGGTAAGGGCTATTTTACCAGATTTTGGCTTTGCTTTTTAACATTTAACTGGCAGGGCGATCCAGATGTGTATTCCAGGGAAGTTGCAATGAAGTGATTTAATTCTTTTTCAGCTTGGCATTATTGCATAGGAAATTCAGAGTCCTTTAACTGCTTATGGGGTTACATGCTATAGCTTCTTATTTTCATTTGCTTTTTTTAGTGATGTGCAATAGTTCTTCTATTTCATACGTCTTTGTCTTTTGTCTGCCTTTTCCCAGTGCACTGGGCTGTTTTGTTCTTATTTGTTAAAGATTCTCTATAAACAGACAATATATAAAAAAAGAAGACAGCAGGGGTGGTTCTTAGCAAACTGTGGCAGGACTAGAGAGCTGATAGGCGCATGCAGAAAGGCAGGGGACAGATCTTTTATAAAGGCTCAGTAAAGAGCTAAGTATGGAGGTATTCATTTGCCTCTATCCCTTTACACAACCAAATCAATATATATATAAACAAAATCCTTGTAAGAACAACGCATCTTGCTACTTGGCACATCTGGTGTATCTGAAAATATTCTCAGATGATTGCTTTGGCCTTCATACCTATTGTACATGTACATTTTTTAAAGGACTCTAGGGCTCATCAAGATCGATGGAGATGAATAGGGAGAAAGAAGGGAAAATGCATGACCAGAGCATAGCATTCAGACATCTGTTGAACATATTTACTGCCTATGACTGTCACTCATCGACATTGGGACAACTCGAGACTCGAGGTTCGAAATTAAGTAATTTCCTTTCCATATTGTTTGCTTGCCTAATATTGCATCTTGTCATTATGTTTTCACTAAACCTTCTTGTGCATGATTTGTTTAAAATCACAACCTCTTTGACCACTATGATTTAGTACACCTCTAAACCACACCAGACCAAAATCGTTAATTTGCCTGGGAGGTAAGAGGAGTATGACGTTTTCTTGTTTATGTCCACAGATGCCATTTAATAGTATTGCCATGCAAGTTGCATTTGTAGTCACTGCTTTAATAATTGTATTTTCAACAAAAACTACTATAGAAGTCTAAAAGCTGTAGTCAAGTCCTCCCACTGATGAGTTACTGCAGAGTAATTCATAAGATGGGGCTTGATGGCATCCTGCAGACAAACAAGGAATAGTGGAAGTGGTAGTATGGTTGGGTAGACATTTACTCAATGCTAAACTAGCAGTTTGGAGCAGACATATATTTTATGTCATTCACTAACAACGCCTCTCTGTAAAACTCTACATGAAGTGAAAGGTTACAAAAATTATAGAGAAGAACAAAAAGCCTAAATTACATACACACATTATTCTCTTTAATAAGCACTGTACAATTCTGCAACTGTTTATTTTTTATAGAGACATGGCTAAAAAAACAAATATATTTTTTAAAATTTTAAAGAGAAGATGAGTAACGGGTTTAACATATTTATTTGGCTACGCGTTGACATCAAACATGTTATTAGTCACGAATGCTGCAATTATCTACTATGCTAAATTATATGGTTTGGAAGAACAGAGGCAAAAAAGAAGCTTTTGTTCCAGGTGACAGCTCTAAATCATTCTGTGAAAGTAGTTTAAAGAGAAAAATCTTCTATGTAGACTTTTTTGGGGGGTACATGAGCAGATCTATAAATAATAAATAATACGATTTGAATTATAAAGAAATAAGGCAGCAACATATTGCAACACATCACCCATCATCTATGTGCTGATTACTCTTGATCGATGAAAGGGAGTTTATGGCATTGCGCATTATAATTGCTCTTTGCACTGCCATTGTGAATTACCCCAAGGGTGACGTGGATACCAGGATATAACACCTACACACAGAGTGCCTAAACCTCTTTGGCTCTTTTCTATTATAATATATATATATATATATATATATATATATATATATATATATATATTTATTATATTTCTTATTTACCAATGTACAGTATCAGTTTTGAATAAGACAGGTCTATGAGTCAATCCTGATCATTTATACGTCATTTCAGGGGTTCATGTTATCTGATTCTTTTTATCTGTCATAAATGTTTTTTTTTCTGTTGGTCCTAATACAATAAAAATGGAAACTAAAAAATATCTATGGATTTAAAAAGACTCATGTTCAGTGTTTTTTTCTGCATAGAGAGAACCTATAGGTTTGGTCCAGCCCTCAGATCCACTGGAGGGTAAAGGCACCTGGATGTCAATGGTGACTATTACAAGGGAGCTTATAGCCTTCCTGTTTTTGTGGGACTGTCCTCAGATTGGTAGCTGGCCTTTCCAGGGCTCTGTATTTCTTTATAGGAATGTGAATTAGGCCTGCTAGGCAGCCAGCTGGTTCTCATTGTGTGTGTTGCTAAGCTAGTGGGCATTGGCTAATGCTGCAGTTAGCACTAGCTTGCTGAAAGCCATTCTTATTTATGAGGTTCTACCTAATGCTTTGTCTTTGTCTATGGGCAAGGGCAGCCTGTTGAGGTTATCTTCTACTTTCTGCTGGTTTGTTCCCACCCTTACATACATATTTCTCTGGGCCATCCCAAATATATTTGATTGGTCAGCAGTGTGACCAATCAGATGCACTGAGGAGGAGGACAGAGACAGCTATGTGGAGATACAGAAAACATTAGGGGGTATGTACTGGTGAGGTTCATCATATTTCCTATAATGTAAGGATGTTCTTTTAAGTTTGGCATCCTATGGGATATGCAGAAAAAAATTGTGAATTCTTTAGCATAGCACATAGGGTGCTCTTATTTCCAAACTAGGTTCATTTTAGGTTCCTACAGGCCAAGACCTCTGAGTGAGGAAGACCTGCATTGGATTGCACTGTGGGTCAGACTTTTAGTATTCACTACCACATCCAGATCCTTGTCAGTCTCCCTTCACTACTGCTGATTGCCCTCTGGTACTTGCTGCCCGCATCTGGTACGCCAGTATTTGTCCCTTCTGACTCCGCTGCTGCCGCTAATGGGTCTTTGCTGCTGTCGAGCCTTCTGCTATGTTAGGTCAGAGGTGCGGGTCAGCAGCCTTAGGTGAGTGATAGAGGACAGCAGCAGGGGATGGAGGGGCTAGGTGATCAGTAGAGAACAGTGGCAGGGGGTGGAGGGTCTAGGTGAGTAGTAGAGACCATTGACAGGGGGTGGAGAGGTTAGGTGAGCAGTAGAGAACAGTGGCAGGAGGTGGAGGGGATAGGTGGATGGTTACACCGCACAGCATATGGCATTGACTGGACAGAAGTCAGTTTGTGTGCTGCCAGAAAGGTGAGTTTTTACGGCAATTGGGCCTTGAACAGGTATGTGAATAGGCAGCCTACCCCTGCATTAGGGGCTTTGTATTATCCCTGTATTTTGGTCCATATTTAACCAGATGGTGCAGTTGTAAATACATGTATAGAGTCTTTCCTTTCTTTAGTATTACATTTACAGTGTTTTTCTGCTGCAGATTGTAATCTCCATAGTGTGAACTTGAAACTATACATTGTATCAAATCTGAATTAGTGAGTATTTGTATCAAAACTAATCTGCTGGTAGCTTTCCAAGTGGATCTGGTAAATATGATATATCTTTATTTTTGTTATATACGTCTTGTTACACATGCCAGACACTGCTGCCTGTATAAGGCACTTTGGCAAGTGTTACAATTTATCATAGTGATAACCTCTGTATTGTGTATCTGAATGTCTCAAGCCTATTTCTTCTTCTTAAAGCCTAAGTTCACATTTTACATATACTCAGGTATATGGTGTGCATGTGATCCTTTTTTGTTTTATATATGTACTGATGATTTCCTTTTGCAGAAAGTTTATTAAAATATTGTTCCAGGGGTGCAAACACTTCACTGCCTTTCTGAGTGGGTCCCGACCCAGGGACCCACCCTGAGGTTTGCCCCTGAATACTAGATTACGGGCATTTCTATTGGACATTTGTTAATGCACGACCTAAATCAGGACACCCACTTACATTGTCTTATCCAGCTGTATTTATCTTCCTCAATTTATTGTGTACAAATTTGAATTTATGATTAACCATATCAAGCTACTTTCCTTCTCTACAACCATATTTTGTCGCCCGTTTCTTCTGTGCCCCTGTCTGTAATTTGCCAGTAACAAAAGCTACATTTTCCTAATTAAGGCACAGGAAATGTAATCACACTATTTACATGAGCTTTGCCATGTCTGCGCATGAAAAACCTACGCCTATAATTGTGGCATTCAGCACAAGATGGAAGCACGGCTCCAAGCGACCTCTGAACTTCAAGCAATTAATTGCACAATACAGGAGCGGTTAGGGAGCGTTTTCTGAGCGCTCTTTAATAGGCTGCTTATGACAGCAAGGTGCAATTTAATGAGATCGGCTGGGTAGTTTTGTGGATCTTTACTGAGAGATAACATTATAATAGTTTGCAATGCTTTACAAAAATAATACAGGCAACACACAGTGTAACTTTCTAGTAAAAATGAATTAATAGGAACCTGTACTGAAATGGGTAATTCATATGAGCATTCAAATCAGTAGGGTAGGAGGTACCAACAGGAGAGAAAGATGTATGGTGGATTAAATTATTATCTGCTGCCAAATTTCAAGGGACCCCACGCTTGATGGGAGAATAAGTCTACATTCCTAAATTACATTTAGTTGTGTTCATATCCACATGGAATGTGCTGTATTATTATGTTACGGTATATAGAACTACCCAGTCTCCAGAGGAGAAGAAGTCTGTTTTAAAAAAAAAAAGAGATGACCTACTGGAGGTTACTCATTAAAATTCAAAAAATTCAAACTTACACCGGACCAACACCATTTTATTTCTTTGAAGGGTGTTAATTCCTCAGACAGAGAATAAGAACGAGCCCGGAGGGGGGGGGGGGGGGATATCCAGAATGCTGGAGCCCCCCAAGAATGCCCGATATCCTTACCTTTACTTCTGGAAAGTAGTCCCACGATGGACCACTGGCATGTGCCACTCAGCGGCCAATCATGGGACTTCTTTCCCCACGCTGTCTTGAGGTGAAAGTAAGGATATCAGGCATTCTGAGGGGGTTATGTTTGGGGGGGGCTCCAGCATTCTGGTTCCCCCCAAGCTTTTTCTTATTCACTGTCTCTGGGACCAACACCTGTTTTTTCATGATAAGATGTTTTTCTTTTTCATTGAATACCTTACAGGGCATTGCTATCAACCTTACAGTTGACTTCTGTACCACACATGGAGAATTTCTGTGAAGGTTTTTTTTATCCAGCTAGACTTTGCTTTTCTGTTCTGCAGTGATCCAACTGTGTTCCTCAATCAAAAATTACCTGGAATACTGTATGCACTGCGTTTTTATTGAAGACGTTTTGCTAGTCAACAGTGTTTTTAAATTCACAATGCCAAGGAGAACCTGCTGAACTGGACTTTCATAAGGACCTAGAAAAATTGGAGAACTTTCCTTGCTGTTTTACTGAAAACTTTTCACTAGTGACCCACCTAGTCTTCCACCTGTTTTTTTTTTAATTCTGAATGACCAGACGAAGATGTAGAACTGAACTTGCTGTGTTTTTCTTAAAGTGGACCAACACCCAGGATTTTGACTATCCTGGGTCTTGGTCCACTTCGATGGGGCACCCCCGATCGGGGTGCCCCGCTGTGTGAAACCCCCCCCAACCCCCCGAAAAACTCACCTCTCTGCGCTCCCAGCGCCAACGTACAAGCTCTATTCCAGGACGTCTAAGCGGCTGCCGCCGCCGCCGCCTCCCGCGCGTCCCTTTTGACGCGCGCGCGCCCGCGCCGGCCATTCGCAGACGGCCGGCGCGGGCGCGCGCACGCCTGCAGGGGCGCGAGGGAGGCGGCGGCGGCCGGCCGCCGCCGAAGATCAGGTAAGGTTTTTCGGGGGTTTTGGGGGGGTTACACCCCGCGGGACATCCCGATCTCGGATGTCCCGCGGGGTGGGGGGTGATCGGCCCGGGAATCTTATAGATTCCCGGGCCGATCACCCGTGGGTGTTGGTCCACTTTAAAGACGCTTCACTAATTTACAAAATGCATTTCACAATTGGCCTAGAGAACTAGAAGTTGCTATTTACAGAAGACTTTTTGATAGTCATCCAAATGTGCTTCCCAATTTAGAATGACCTTAAAACCCCTGAAAACCGGAATTGCTGTGGTTTCACATTCATTTCACTAGTCATTCAACTGTGTTTTTGAATTCAGAATGACCAGAAGAACCTTTAGAGCTGGAGTTATGTTTCTTTTGAAGTCTAGGGATGAGCAAACCTGATCTGTAACGTTCAGATGTTCATCTCGTAAAGACACTAGTTATCCATTTGCATGTTTCAATTCAGGATGACCAGAACTGGATTTGTTGCATATCTTTTGAGGACATTTCACAAGTGATCCAACTGTGTTTTTTAATTCAGAATGACCAGGAGAACCTGTAGAACTGGAGTTATGTTTCTTTTGAAGTCTAGGGATGAGCAAACCTGATCTGTAATGTTCAGGATTTGTACTGAACAACTGGTTTCCATGCCCCCATACATCGATACGGACTTCTCCGGGAAGTCTGTGTTCATGTTTGGAGTTTGGATGTTGAATAGCAGCTGTCAGCTTGCCCAGGTTTCTCCACTCTCCTCCAGGTTCCAGCTTTCAGCAGAGCTCTGATTGCACTGTTTGGTATCCAGAGAGTGGGGGAACCTGGCCGTCAGCTGCCCTGCCAGCACATGCTCTTTTATGCTCAGAGGTTGGGTCTCTGAGTATGTGCATCACTTGAAGGCAGGGCATGGAGGTGTTTCACTGTGAAACCCCTCCATTCTATGTCCTCCAATGATGCTCATACTCAAAGGCTCTGTTTCTTCAGTATATAGAAGTTGCAGTTGGCAACCCCAGTAGTGGTGGGGCAGCCACATAACACAACTTTTGTCCCCTGTTGCCTCAAATGCCCGCAGAAGCAGTCAGAAGGTTTACAGGGGAGGGATGGTCAACATGCTATGTTCCAGCATCAGCAAGTGGAATTCCTGATAAGTTGACCTGAATCTAGATTTGGCCCCAATCGCCACTTTTTACCCCAAAACCCAGTGTGTGCAAGATTTCAAAAATATGTTTATTTGTGTGTTGAGATAAAGAGCTCTATAGCCTTTACTAAATACCAGCCACATAAGACATATCCTTCATTCGGTAGAGCTCTGCACCATGTGGGGACATTTACAAAAACCTTTTTTCGAAACAGGTAAATACTGAATGAACCTGTCAGCTCTTAATAATCTGTACATAGCCCAAGTTACTTAGCCCCTAATACTCCTCTTCCAGTAGAAGGCATTGACTGCTGTTATGCATACTTTGCATTGGAGAAATAGGTTGTTGTATAAGCAACGTTGGGGCCCTAATTTAATGCCTACACCGAGGCTTGTTGTATTTAGTTGCATCTCTGGGGATCAATGCAGATTAGGCCCTTTTGTTTTTTCTGTCTCGTGAGCTTTTACACAACACATCATCTTTGTATTTTAAGAAATATCTGTATTATCTTTTCAGGGCTTTCAGTTGGATTTAGGTTAATAAATCAGTTTGGGTATTCCAAAGATCTCACCATAGAAATATAACACTATATATTTATCAAGTGCAAATTCCCTTGAGTATCACTGGGACTTTGTTGCTCTCGGCCTTCTCGACACATGCTGACAACTTTTAGACATGAGAGTGTATACTCTCTTCAGACCACACAATGAAAAGCTTATATTTACGTGGATTATAAAACACATGCTGACCCAGCTCCTGCCCGAAAGGAACTTTAATGTGTTTACCTGCCAGCAGTTGTCACCTTAGTGGTCTCTTGCGCCGCCATGCTGGCTTCTGTCTCTGCTCTCCGACGGAAGGACTGGCGATTCTGAACTTGTCTCAGAACGCTGCTTTTTATCTCCAATAGTGTTGACATTTTCTGCTCTGAGGAAAAAGGAGAAGCTTATTAGTGTAATGCCATTGGTTGTTTAA
Source organism: Gastrophryne carolinensis (assembly GCA_027917425.1). Classification (NCBI taxonomy): domain Eukaryota; kingdom Metazoa; phylum Chordata; class Amphibia; order Anura; family Microhylidae; genus Gastrophryne; species Gastrophryne carolinensis. Next base: position 68,720,821 of record CM051240.1, on the reverse strand, counting down.
AAGAAAAGTGGAGAAGATCTAACTACACTCTCATAAATGGGTTAAAATAATGTTTCCGTAACTGTGTTTGACCTCTAGAACAAACTGTCACAGCTGTTCAATGTTAATATTATGTTGGAATTGTGACGAACTAAGGCAATACATTTATGAGGCTGACTGAGTATATTTGAAGGTAAACATTCGTCCACGTCATAGCATATCAATAGTAATAAATTAAGACAACTGGACTTTTTTTCTTGAAAACCTTTTGTTAGTCATTCGACTGGCATTTGCCCTGATGTATTACTATAGATGTCAAGAATATTTAGCTTTCTTAGTGTGACACGTGAAAAGCAGTGAACATCGAAAAATATAATTAAAAGGATTAGCTGGAGCAAGTTAGTTACAATTTGGCAGGGCATAAACCCCAAATTTGTGAGACACATAGAGAGCCACATTACATCTGTTCCCTTTCAATGGGGGTTATTTGTGTCATTACCAGACAGGGCACCATTGTTCAGAAAGGGTGATTATTAGGACAAAATAGAATCAATGAATTTAGTGTATTTCCATAAATGCCTCTCGCTCTTTTTTCTCTTGCTCTCTTTTTTCTATCATCTGCAGTTCTGCCATGCCCTTGGTTGGGCTACTGGTGGAGGAATATCCTGTTGAGCCTTGGTTGTCTGTGCTTAGACCTCCAAAAGCCCAACTACTGTCAAAGACCCCCCTCCACCCCTGAACAATTTTCTGGAGAAAAGACCGCTATGGATCCTTGAATGGGATTAAGGTGGCCTCCTCAATCACATATTTGCCCCAGACATAGTCTAAGCCAGGGGTCACTTTATCATATGATCTGTAAGTGCCCAGTGTTCTTTAGTTTTGTGTCACAAAGAATTAGGTTATATCTCTGGTAAGCTGGATTACCAGTCCAAAAATGAGCTGCGCCTTGGTTGCTCTGAGTTGTGGAGCCACAAAGTGATAATCCACAAGGGACCCTGGTGCATCTGCTTATGTCTTATGCCAGAAATTGGCACTTAATAGGAAATACCCTAACTGGCCATCCTTAAAGTGAAACAAAAGCCACCAGAGGCAGGCCTGGAATCTAAAAGATTCCAGGGCTGGCCGCTGGCTCCGCACCCCCCCCAGGGCATATGTACACACTCACCTTTCCCCTGTCCAATGGTGCATACGGAGTATCTTGTCCAATTAGAGCTGCCCACTGAACTGATGTAATTCAGCAGACAGCTCTCATTGTTGTCAATAGGGGGCACGTTCTGCCACATCCCCTATGTCGTGCACAAGCTCCCGTCCAGGCCATTCACATAGGGATGTTAGCGTTAAGAGTCGTTTGCCAAAAGATGTAAATATAACAACTGGCTCTCATTGGCTGATCACCCGCACATGTGCCGTTGGACCGCAGAGGTGAGTTTAACTGGGTTAACTGAGGAGTTTTACACAGCGGGGCATCTACAATCAGGATGCCACCGGGCTAACGGAACAAAACCAGAGGAAGTCAAAATCCTGGGTTTTGTTCTGCTTAGAAATTTTTGGTTAATGGGAAGATTTGTGCTTTATAAAATGACATACTGTATCTGGCTAGAGGCTCCTTAATGCCTAGCTCCAGACTCTTCAGCTCTGCTATAGGTAGCATATAGGCAACTGAGCATCTGTTTACATCATCTGGGTTTAACCCTCTGAATGTGAATGTCTTGTTGTGTGTTTTTTTTTTTGTTCCATGCTTGAATGTTAGTAACTTTGGAAAATCACAAATACAATAAACCCTTCTCCATCAGAATTGTGACTCTCAAATCTCCAATTGTGATTGAAAACTTTAGGCTCTGACATGCTCTATTTTAATGCATTGTAAGATGTGTTAATGTTTACTGGTTATGTGTATTAGCCTTTATCTTGCCTGTTCTGCTTTCTCTAACCTCATCAGAATGAATTAGTGTGAACAAACAAGCATTTAACAAATCTGCTTGATCTCACCACCTTAGACATCTTTACTGGGACCTCTTGCAGACAAGGCGGTGATACATGCGGCTAAAAGCATGGTTCTGGTTTCAAAGTGATACTTTAAACAGTTTTGGAAAAATTTGAGATCCCGGGAATTTATTGTGAGGCTAAAATGTTGTGCCGACCCAACAACTGAAGCAGAAGAAACGTCAGTTTTCAAAATTGCCCTGTGACTGTCTGTGCTTAAAGTGGACCAAAACCTAGGATTTTGACTGTCCCGGGTTGGGGTCCTGTATGATTAAGTTCTGTATGAAACCAGCTTCTGTCCAATTAGTTCTATATGATGTGCATATAAATGCATGGCATCCGGGTCTATTTAGAAATAAAGCACGGCATAAGGGGGCATCCAAGGTTTCCCTGTGGTGTGCGGAGCGCTCCCGCTTCAGCCTCTAAAGGCCTGACGCAGGAGTGCGACACAGAGAAGCAGGGAGGCCAAGGTTTCATCCTGGGCCTGGGAGCCCGTCCTGGGAACCACTGAAACTTGAATGCTTTTACTGGTAATCAGGTGTTTCACAAAGCCAGGCACTCCAATTCAGATACCCCAGGTTGGCTTGAACGGCCGACCATAATGTCGACTCTAGGGTCAATTTTTTTAAAGTGGTTGGCCCAAGTGAGTATGGCAAGAATATACTGGTGTTGATTCAAAGCCTGGTGAGAAAACTCACATATTTTTAGGAGAGAAAATTGCCATTCACTTCCATTATGTACCTTGAGGCTGATTCAGAGCCCGGTGAATGTTTACACCCCGTGGACAATGAAAGTGAATGGCAGTTTTGCCATTGGTGAGTTTGCTCACCAGGCTCTGAATCGACGCCATTGTGTTGGATATGCTGGAATCTTGTATTATGACTAAGGACTGGCTGGTCCAAAATAAATAAGATTTGAGAAACTTTTCCTACATGGATGATGTACTGTAAGCTTTATTTTGTTAACATTGCTTAAAGAGGAACTTCAGAGGCTAAAAGACTCCTGGGCCATCCCACTTCCTGTCCTTGGGGCTCTATGAATTGGGATGCACCACAGTGTGAAACAACCCAGATGCCTAGATCCACTCACCTTCTCCCAAGCCCTTGTTGTGTCTCTGTGCTGCGGTCGCATCCCCGCACACCTCTAGCCATGCACTGCCTTTCTGAATAAGTGGCGCGGGCACACCTCGGCTGCAAGGTGAGTGGGGGATGTGGCTGGTGGTGCACTCGGCTCCCTTCGGCACTGCTCGGGTGCATAGCTGCTTAGCCATTAGCGCCGCCGAAGGGAGCTGAGTGACAGCGAGCCCGCTGATTGGCTGAGCGCGGCGCTGAGCCAGTCAGTGCGTTTGCTTTTCAACTTGAGCTACTTTAAGGTGAGTTGATCGGGTGACCTGGGGAATACATACAGCAGGGTATCCTAATTCACGATGCCTCCGCACGGAGGAACAACACAGAAAAGTGAAATTCCTGTTTGCTGTTCCTTTTTAAATAAATGGTACATTTTATAGATTTTTCCTAATTTAAAACCATCAATGTAAAATTGTATTTTTTTATTGAGCTAATTTACATTCTTTGACACAGCAAAGTGTTATCCATTACCCTAACCTGTACCAACTTACTGTATAACATCTCCATAAGCATCCCATTCAAGCCTTCCGCTCCATCACCTCTATCTAACAATCTCTTTATAACCTTACATTAACATCTCTTTTCCACAAGCATATTCGCAGTTTTCTGACAAGCTGTACCTCATACATTAACGTCAGATGGTGATCTTCTATCATCCACTTATATTACAAGAAAACCACCAAAGAAAATGGAGCCCATGACAGCATCATTTGCTCCAGTGAGTACTTAGCAAAGGGAAGAAGAGCGAGAACAGGCTTGGCACGCAGTTATGTAACGCAATCCCCTCTGTGCGAGCAGTATATTTGTTTCCCACATGATGCCAACAGAAAAAAATGACAATATAAATGACTGTTATAGGAAGCAAGCCCCATTAGTTCTCGCAGATACTTTTGGACTTGAAGGTTTTGGCACCCAAAGCAATTTCTAAAGCCTTTTAAAACACTTATCCTACCATTGAAGAGGAACAACACTTAAAATGACAGTGTGGGGGGGGGGCATACAGTTCATCGATGCTCTACAATGCATACCATCCTGGGAAGTCCAGCTTATTTGCCCCTATACTCCCCTCCTGATGACCAACTTGAAACCAAGTGACCACTGGTAGTGTGCAAGCCTATACCCTATTACCTCTGGCTGCCCCCAGTCACATGGGGCAGTGATGGAAGAAGGTGGGGCATGGATCCGTCATCCGCAATGTATATGTGATACTGGTTATCCAGCAATCAAATCCACACTGTCAATTTAACTGACAGTTTTAAATAATGTTCCATTACTAAACCTTACATATAATACTTACATTTACCATTAATTTGACACTGAAATGTAACATTCCTTTTAACCCCAAATCTTAAAGTCAACCAAAACTCGCTGAACTTGTAAAATACATTTGGCCAAAGCCCCAGCTGATGCTCCCTTTTTAGGGTGTAGAATTAGAAATGGATATTTTTGCTTTTCAAATCGCCCTGGAACACTATTTTTTTTTGGTGTCTCTCTCTGTAAGATGGAAGGGGATCAGTCATGGCATAGGTGTGGCAATGACATCATTGCCACACACAACAGGCAGAGCTTTACAGCTAGGACAGGTGTCATTATCTGGGATTAGAGTGAAGCAGGAGCATTGAAAATTAAAAATGTGGGTTTTGGTCTGCTTGTAATGTAATCTATAATTCTAAACCTTACATCTAAATGTAGACAGAGCACTTACTTGGACCTCTGCTTTGAAGGCCCTGTCTAGGCACATGCTAACTTCCTCCAACATTATCCCCCCTGGAAACATTTCAACGTCTCTGATTATATGTAAATGTGTTCCAAGCAAAGCTATTTTATTTGTCACAATTTCTGGGTCATGGCTGGGCTGGCGTCAAGATGCAGCTTTACAAGTCATGAGTATGCCCTTTTGCGAGGTTCTGGATGAATGAAGTTGAAAGGACGACAAACTTTGAAGTCCTGCCACTGCTTCTACTCTCAGGAAATGGAGGAGGGACGTGGTACGGGTATCAGGTGAGTTGCTTCATGCCTTATTATTGCCTTTGGGTTTACAGTTCCTTTAAGTATGAAACCTATAGGAAGGGGTTTTCCCAGCACTTGGAAAGATTTTTCACCTCAACACTTGACCGGATGCATGTGTGTAAAAGGATCTCCTCTGCTTAAATGGACTGTCCAGGCAAAAACCTGATTCAGCAGCTTACCTTGTCAAATCTGCCCACTGCCTTCCTGTAACCTCACAGCAGCACCTAGAAGCAGACTATCATTTACTTCTGGCACTCCCTCTGACTCCCCAAGCAGTACACCAACAATAACAGTGTTTGACTGGTGGTCTATAGCTCTACCCCGGTGGCTGTCTGCGTATTGCAGCACTGTGATGGGGTATGCTGATATAAACACACTGCCTGCTATTGTCCTGGAAAACAGCCACCCCCACTGGCTGGGAATTACAAAAAATAAATGAAAACTTGAAATGGGGAACATTAGGAGCTTTAGGACTATGTGATAACATGGCCTATGTAGTTACCTGGATAATCCCTTTAACATTAGGCGCTGAAGTGGTTCACTAGGTGGTGGCGAAACTCTTCAAATGAGAAGAGCAAATTCTTTCTTCTCCTAAAAAACCCTAACAATGACTATCCTGATTTTGAGCCAGGGCATTCTCAGGATGCCCGACTGCGTGAAACTCCCTGGGCCACCAGAAAACTCACCTATTTCTGCGGCTCTCAAGGTGATGTTTTCATCAGGGGCTTCCCTGTAGCTTTGGTGCACTCTCACACCCAGCCACTCACATAGGCTGGGGATGGGAGTCCTCCCCAGAATAAAGGGAAACTGGGGATGTGGCCAGTGGGATGGGCCACGTCAGCCGGCCTCTTTGATTGGCATTCGCCAATTGGTGATCTCAAAAATATCAGGTGGGCGGGGCCTTGGCGGTGGAACAACCCTCTATTGCCAGGGTGCTTAGGTGGTAAGGTGGGATACACGAGGGACCCAAAAAGGGTTTTTGTGTTGCTTTAAATTATGGGTGAGGATTTTAAATACTGTACTGCAGAAACTCTGACAGCCCTGCACTCAGTTGCTTCTGGGGTACTGTGGCAAGACCTGTCCCTTGATTGGCGATGTGGTTGTTAAGGAAGGATTATTTAATTTGGTTTTAAAGCTTGACAATTCTGTAGTCTGCAGATCTATAGTCTGCAGAGGATCACATGTACTTGTTGTTGTAAAAATAGCTACCCTTGCTTTAGAAAGATTGTATAAGCACTCCCATGAACAGTTGTTACCATCTATCAGATGAGCCTGCACTGTGAGCTCATGCGTACTATTTTGCTTGTTTGTGATTGGCTGGAAACATATGTTTGCCCAAATATGTTCTTAAGACGCCCATTTGTTTTACTGCATTAAAAGCCAGCAAAGGTCATTTTGAGCAGAAGACCTTCCAAGGTGTGCGGAAACTACGCTGTGTCCGTGTGTCTTTGGGTGACAAATGTTTTCTCGGAATTCGGACTCCATTAAGCACAGCTGTACCTTGACGGAGTTTGCGTCTACCTAAAATTCCCAAACATATCGCTTAGTCTCCCTGCCAACGTCATGGCTCCCTGGCACTTAGCACTGCAATATGAAGTACTGCAAGAGTGGGAAGTGGCGCTGAAAGGTACACACAAACTTTGTTTCTCTTTGCCCCATCTTCTGCAGCTCAGCGCCATCTATCCATGTCCCATCTGTTCCTGTCCCCTGCAGCTCAGCGCCATCTATCCATGTCCCATCTATTCCTGTCCCCCCAGCTTTGCCCCATGCATCCCTTGCCCATCCATCCCTTCTCCCAGCTCACTTTCCATCCCTCCATGCTTTTTCCCAGTGCCCAATAGGATTTTTGGGTGGAGGGCAAGCAGCCTTTTTTAGTTTTGCCTGGTAGCCCTCCCCCACCAGTGTGCTGATTTCTAACTATCCACCCCCCCCCCACCCCCCCATGACAGCCCTCCAGCTGGACCTTCACCTCTCACTGGATGCCTTCAAATGGACCTCCAAGTGGTTGAGTACCCCTGTGCTAAACCTTACAATAGTCAGAGACATTGCGAGGTTCAGCAATACAGTGAACTACTAATACTGAGCTCTCATATTTTAGTATTAAGTGCCAATAGCCCTGAGCCAAAATGTATCTAAATAAACAGAATAGTAATAAATAGACTGAAATGCACCGTTTCCAGTTCTGTCCACCTTCCAAACATCAGTAAAATGGCCCTAGAAGGACAAGGAGTTACTTCCCAGATATCAGACCTAATGTTCTGTGTTTCTTTGTTTCTCTAATTAAAAGATATAAAAAACAAAAGTGCCATATGGTACAGTATCGTCCCACATTTTCAGCATACTTCCATATCCAGAATGCTGCGATAAACAAACACTGCCAAACACAACAGGATTTGAAATATATCTTAACATAGAAGCTGGTCTATGGCAATTGGGCGGCTTATCATTATTTCTTTTCACAAGCTCTATTGTACATTGGAATAATATGATATAAATGTTTCCACCTGAGTAGCTTATTTGTTTTTTATACCATTAGATAATAAAGAATAAGATAATAAAAACCCAGGTGCAGGACATGTGCTTTTAGAGACATCAGCTTATATAAATACATATTAGAGCTCAATCTATGCTCCCCCCCCCCGTCCGAGCAGGGCTGAGGGCTGAGTGTTGGACACGGGAGCATGCATGGCCAAAGGGAACCAGGGAGATGGAGGGTTTCATACATTGGGGCATCCGTATAGGATGCCCCAGAGCCAGGCAAGCAGCAGGGCCCGGCCGCAAGGGTTCTGACCAACTTTAAGGGCAGGTCGCCGAAGACAACTCACCTTTTCCCAGTCCTACGGCACATGCATGGCTAATCGTCCAATCAGCGCGCTCTGAGTCGCTGACGTCCCGTCGTCTAAGCCTTTGTCTAAGGCCAGCGGCTCTGAGCGAGCTGACGGCCGCATGCCCACACTAGAGGGATAGCAGGGATCTGGCCACAGCTCGCACATGTGCCATTGGACCGAGAAACAAGGTAAGTGAATAGGGCGACCTGGGGGGTTCCACACAGTGGGGCATCCCAATTTCGGATGACCCAGGGAGAGGGAATGGATCGCCGTGGGTTTTGGTCCACTTTGAGCTTAAAGGGTATTTCCACTTTCAATGGCATTTTTAAAGATTTCCATTATTATGTGCCTCTGTGTTATAAAAGAAAGCAGCAATATGTTTACTAACTAGGGTGTTTGGTATACATAGCAAAGGATTCCTGACTCGTGCTTATTAATCATCTGGGCTTAGGTAGAGCAGATGTTCCTAAGCTCAAAGGTTTAACCCTTTAACTGCCAGCCTACCTAGAGTTTTTGTCGCCCTCTGTTGCCAGACCATTTTTCACTATTTCGCGCTACACAAGTTCAACTGTGAATTTTGAAGGGATTTCCAGTGATGAGTCTGGGCTTTGACATGAAATGTCTTGTTTGTCATTTGTTTAGTGTATTCTCAATATTTGGTGGTGAAATATGTGCAAAAAACAATAAAAATCAGTTTTTCACAAATTGTAGTGCTTTTTTGTAATAGAAAATGTAAGTTTTTTTAATAAAATCTTATTGCATGTAAAAGCCCCATTTCTCCAGGTTACAGCAGTGCCACATATGTATTGGTAGACACCCTTTCCTGGCCAGGAGACTCCCCCAGACTAAAACAGTACTTTAGGAAATTTTCTGATAAAATACAACTGCTATGAGCACCTTTTTTTATTTTTTTTTATTTATTTTTTTTATTAAAAACAACCCTTTACATTTAAAATACCCCCAACAAACGATATATTCTCTGGACGTACACACCTCAAGATTTCTAGGTGTACCAGGCTTGTTGATGTGGGCACAGTTTTCTGGACTTAATTCCTCAATAAATTCTTTGGTTGCACAGCGTTTCCCTAAATAAAGAATGAAAAAGTAGAATCAAGGCAACATTTGTCTTAAAAAAACAATATGCAAACAAGAAAAAGCAAGGTCCCCTAAACAGAACAATACCCAACATGCATAGGTACTGTCAAGGGAAGAGTTGCCAAACACGCCAAAGTAAAGCATGCGCGTAACTGTAATTTTACTTGAAAATCTCAGCTCTGAAGACAAAGTGCACACCTTGCGTTTTTTAAACCAAAACAACCCTTTACTCCCCACAAACCATATATTCCCTGAAAGTACACATGTTAAACTTTCTAGGTGTACCCAGCTTATTGTAGTGAGCTCATCTTTCTAGAAGAAATCCCTCGAAGAATTCTTTGGTTGCACAGGGTTTAGCTAAAAAAAAAAAATAATAAAAAAGCATACTAAAAACATATTTTTCCTAAAATATCAATATGCAGACAAGAACAAACAAGCTAAATCTGAAAGCACAAGGTCCCCCGAGCAGAACAATACCTAACATGCATAGTTACCTTTAACCCTTTTAGCTGCCAGCCTACTTGGGATTTTGTCACCCTCTGTTGACAGGTCATTTTTCACCATTTTGCGCAATGTTTAACTGTTATTTTTGCAGGAATTTATTTTATTTAAGAAAACCATATTGCATGTGAAAGCCCAATTTCTCCCGATTACAATAGTACCATATATGTATCGGTAGCTCCCTGTTGCTGCCCAGGAGACCCCCCAAAAAAGAAAAGAGCACTTTATAACATTTACAAATAAAATACAACTACTATCCATACTATAAATGGGGGGGGGGGGGCATTTTGGGAACTTTAGGGGTTGAAAACCCTTAAAAATAAACAAAATGGTGTGAGGTCTCCCCTACCTAGTATAACAAGCCCGGGGACGATCTATGGGGGCTTGTAGAACAGAGCGCAGGAGCCAGCCTTGTGGCCCCCCCACCCTGCAAGCTACAGTCTAAATGGCCCCTGGGCCCTTCTGCCCCCCCCCAGCTTTGGGGAGGCAGGTAATGGGGGGCTGGGGGTTAATAGCAAGTCACCTGAGGCCAGCCTCCTAAGCTTTGTGAACTGGTATAGGGGTCTCATAGATCCCTTATCAGTTCACAAAGAGTTAAATGTAAAAAAAAAAAAACACAGAGAAATATTTTATTTGATTTTTTTTTTTGTTTAATTACCTCCCATCCATCCCAGAACACTGTTTCCCACAATGATCACTTTGGCTCCTGCTCTTAATTTAGTGATATAGGGTCCCCCTCCCGGGGGGGGGGGGGGATTTTAAGGATTAAATGGCCTGTGTCTTTATATGGTCCAGCACTTAAAGGAAAACTGCATTTTTGGCAGGTTTTTGGTGTTGGTGTTCTGCCTTATTGTTTTCCCTGTTTCGGAATGTAAAATACATTTTACACTTCTGCATTTTACGTATGAGTGACTTCTACGATTTACCAGTTAAAGATTAGGGACTATTTGTACTGGCTTTAGGTAATAAATTCTTGAATTATTCAGTAGTGAAATATCGGGAAGAAACTGTTTTTATATTGCACAGATCTTGTGAGTGGTACCCTAACGGAAGAATCCGGAAGAAAGAATGATCGGGAAGTGATGAATTTCTGAGGATATTCGAGGCATGTTTACTGGTATGGAGCGGGTGGAGTGAAGGTATGGAGAGGGTGGAGTGAAGGTATGGAGCGGGTGGAGTGAAGGTATGGAGAGGGTGGAGTGAAGGTATGGAGAGAGTGGAGTGAAGGTATGGAGAGGGTGGAGTGAAGGTATGGAGAGGGTGGAGTGAAGGTATGGAGAGGGTGGAGTGAAGGTATGGAGAGGGGGGAGTGAAGGTATGGAGAGGGTGGAGTGAAGGTATGGAGAGGGTGGAGTGAAGGTATGGAGAGAGTGGAGTGAAGGTATGGAGAGGGTGGAGTGAAGGTATGGAGAGGGTGGAGTGAAGGTATGGAGAGGGTGGAGTGAAGGTATGGAGCGGGTGGAGTGAAGGTATGGAGCGGGTGGAGTGAAGGTATGGAGAGGGTGGAGTGAAGGTATGGAGAGAGTGGAGTGAAGGTATGGAGAGGGTGGAGTGAAGGTATGGAGAGGGTGGAGTGAAGGTATGGAGAGGGTGGAGTGAAGGTATGGAGAGGGTGGAGTGAAGGTATGGAGAGGGTGGAGTGAAGGTATGGAGAGGGTGGAGTGAAGGTATGGAGAGGTAGTGGCAGGCCAATTATTTTTTCTGCTTGTTTGATGATTCTCTGTAAGCGAAGGTTTATGCTGTCTTGAAGTTCCACTGAACCATACTACAGTTGAGGAGCATTAAATCGATCCAATGAAGGAATTATAAAATTGTCACAGGACTTCTCCTGGTAGCCTCGCCTTCTACAGCTGCCTTGGAAAAAAACATTTGCTGTTGTGCCTTAGTTTGAGAGACATTTTTATCCCACTTGAAGTTCTTGGACATAATCACAGCTAGGAAGGTTGTTTCCTCAACCTTCACAACTTCTTCTCCATATATTAATATGGGTGAGGGGTCGTGTGAAAGCTAAAAGGATGGGGACCCATGCTCCCTTGCATCCCATTTATGTGCACTGTACAGGTGCAAGATGAGGGGACGCGCGCAGTGCCTGATGCAATATTGCGCTGCTTGTCGGGAGGTCGCCCGGAATGCGGGGGACCCAGAAATTGGATGCCCTGGCGAGGTGAGTAAAATTGCCCAAATGTAAATCCGGGGGGGGGGGGGGGGCAGCACTCTCTTTAAAGAGGAACTCTGGAGGCCCTGGAGTCTGGCCTTTCTGAATGAGTGGTGCGCTGCAAGATGAGCACAGGATGTGGCTGGTGACGCACTTGGCTCCCTTCGGCTTGAGTACTCAGCCGTCCAGGTGGCTTAGCCATCAGTGCCACCAAATCAGGGAGCCAAGTGACATTAAGGCCCTAATTTATGAAAGGATAGCGTCAGGTAGCGCCTGGTTAATGTGAGGTAGCGACAGATAGCGACTGGAAAACGCCGGACACGGCACGCAATTCCACATTTATCAAGCAGAATCTGTTTAGCGACTGGGATAGCGCCATGTAGCGTCTGATTCATCATTTTCACAGCCTCAGCGAACAGCGCCAGCGTTCAGCCTTGCACAGCGCCAGATATGACCTCTCGCTACCTGTAGCTCTCCAATACATTTCAATGGACGATCCTTTTCTTCTCTTTAAACGGGTTTTTTTTTTTTGCAAAAAAATCACAAATATTTCTGTGACCTCTTCTGACATAGAAAAATATGTTTTTTCAAATTTTTATGAGTTTTTTAAAAAATCTTCAGAAATGACATTACAGGTCTGCCATTAAAATGTTCATGTTACAATGTGGTTACAATGTAATTCCATATGTTTTCGCTTTATTACTAGTGGAAAGATGCTTGAAAACAGACTTTAAACACACCGCCTCCAGCTTCAAACAAGCATTTTTCAGTGCCAGGGATTTGTGAGGCTGTTTTTTTGCTGAATATGGTGTGAGTCGGTCGCTATGAGCAGTCGCTAACATGCGCTCCCATACAGCGCTGTACTGGTCAAATAGCGACTCCTCACAATGTTTTCAACATTACTGAACAGCGACCGAGTCGCTATAAACTAGCGACTCACAGCCGAGCACTGCGACTACTAGCGGGCGCTCTGAAAATGCCTGCTACAGACGCTCATCTGTCGCTACCTGCCGCTAATGATGAATCAGCCTGTAAGTGTACTGATTGGCTGAGTGTGTCAATTAGTGCCTTCATTCTCGCCCGAGTCTTCGCCATGGGAGCAGAAGGAAGGTGAGTGTATGGGGCGATACACACAGCGGGGCATCCCAATTCGGGATACTGCTGCACGGAGGGGCAACACACATGTAAGTGAAATTCCTGTGTGTTGTTCCTCTTTAACTGTAAGAGACTAACAAATAACAGCAACAGTTTTGCGCCCTTCAGGTGGGTTGACTTGGGTCCATTTTCTAGATTTTAGTGGTGTTGTCAGTGTACATCATGTCATAGTAACACAAACGGATTATCTTTCCCCAGAAAGTCTTTCACTGACAGCTCACACACAGATATCACATTCACACTATAGAGACAGTGCGCGCTTCTCTAACATGATGAAAATACTTCATCCCTCTCTATAACCTCATTTAAGGAATGGCTTCACATTACCAGTATAACAGTAATTATCTGTCTAATAATGCTAATTTAATGTAGCAGTTATTCATTAGTGTAAAATACAGGGGGGCAAGCAGTTACTTCGTGTTTACTCCTAAAATAAAAAACAAAACAGCTTGTTTTTAATGGAGAATCAGACACAAAAAAAAATAATTTTGATCCAGTTTTGTTCCTTGCTCCCTGGCCATCCCGATTTGTGATGCCCCACTATGTGAAACCCCCCAGATAGCCCTGTAAAACTCACCTTTTCTCTGCGCTTGGGCAGATTCGGCAAAGTGATTCGGCAAAGTGCTCGGCCTATGTCCTCAGCTTTGGGTTGTGCGTGTGCGCCTGTCCTAGCCATTCAGATAGACTGGGCGGGAGCGTGTGTGCTGCTATGGATGTGGCCGCTTGTGCTCCTGATTGCAGAAGGGGAGCCGTTTGCCGAATGACGTAAGCATGGCAAATGGCTCTGATTGGATGAGAGCCTGTAAATGCATCGTAGGACTGGGAAGAGGTGAGTACAACAGGGGGTTCAGACAGCAGGGCATACAAACTTGAAATGCCCCAGGAGAAGGCCAACAGCCAGCACTGGGTTTTGTTCTGCTTTAATGCAGCTACTGCTGAGTGGAAATAAAATTCTGCTCTCAGATCAACAATTCCAGATAAATGTTTAAGAAACAATTTAGTCTGAAAATTGATGCCTCATGCCCCAAGGCATCATAAAGTTAGCAAAAAAAAAAAAAGGTAAGACCTGTCGCTACCTGTCGCTCTCCCATACATTTCAATGGAAGTTCCTTTTCTTCTGTTTAAACAGGGTTTTAATGTCACAATGTTACAACCATGTCAATCCATGTGTTTTTGCTTTGTTACAGGTGGATATGTGTTCAAAAACAGACTGGCCCTTATTTATGAAGGAATAACGACAGGTAGCGACTGGTGAGCGACTGGTAATGACGGGCACCGCCATGAGAACGCCGGCTCCCCACCACAATCACACATTTATCAAGCCAATCCTGCTTAGCGACTGAGATAGCGCCATATAGCCACTCATTCATCATTATTCCAGCCTCAGCCCACAGCGCCAGCGTCCGACCTTGAACAGCGACAGGTATGACCTCTCGCTACCTGGCGCTCTCCAATGCATTTCAATGGAACAATCTTTAAATATTCATAATTAATTGTTATTAATGTTTTTTTTTTTTTCAATGTGAAAAATTCTGTGACCACTTCTGCCATGTTAGATAATTTTTTTAAGGTAAAAAAAAAAAAAAAAATTTGTACAGAATTGATATTACAGGTCTGATATTAATGTATTCATATTACTAAATTCTTAAAAAAATTTTTTTTTTTTTGTTTCCAAAAATATGGTGGTTTGGGGGTTAAAAAACTACTTTTAACACATCGCCGCCAGCGCTCTGGGGTTTAAACATGCATCTTACAGCGCGAGAATTTTTTGAGTGTGATTTTTTGATGAATATGGTGGGAGCCGGTCACTCTGACCAGTCGCTATCATGCGCACCCATACATCGCGGAACCTGTCAAATAGCGACTCGTCACCCCGTATTCAACATTACTGCACACCGACTCGCTATCAACAACCGAATAATGGCCAAGCACAGCGACTACTAGCAGGCGCTGTGAAAATACTGCTACAGTCGCTCAACTGTCGCTACCTGCCGCTATTAATGAATCGGCCTCCCCAATCACACAGCTTCTGCCGCTCTATGCTATAACGCACAGCTTTAGAGAGCCGACGCTCTGTGCGTGTGTGAGAGTCGCTGAGAGTCGGTCGCAATGAGCTACCTTTCACTCCCTGCAATGCTGTACTGGTGTAAGAGCGCCCAACATACATCTCATTCATCAATACTGGCCAGGTTACTACAAAGACTGAGGCACTCTGTTACAGCGCCCGATAGCCGATCACAGCGTATACTAGCAGTCGCTCTTAGCGCCTCATCTGCCGATAGCTGGCGCTAGTAATGAATCAGCCTGTGTGTTTTTATGGGTTTTCTTCAACCATTTCTACCTTGTTTCTGATATAACTTACAATCCCCGGCATCTCTGCAGACTTGGATGCCAGGACTACGGACACTGTCCTCAGCATAGTATTGGGCAGTTAGTCAGGACCAGGTGAGTGAAATCTTTTGGTCAGTTTTTTTCCCAAACTATCCTTATTAAAATAGATTAGAAAAAAATAATTTATCAAATACTGAAACATCAATGTCTATTAAATGCAAAGCCAGTTTGGACTAACATATATGTCACTAAACAGCATTAAATAAAAATGTGTGTCAACATGCAGCATGCAATGCACTTTCCTCATTGGTCCAGTTTGCTACACCAGATGATGTTTAACATGAGAGCCATGGGACTGTTTATGCTCGATATTCAATCGCTTGTCTGTCAATGGAGATTAGCTAAGGCTCAATAAACCATTGACAATCACAATGTTTTGTGTGATTTGGGCGTAATTTGTCTAATCAGGCTTATCACGACAATTAGAGGGGTTTTTCTTTTTCTTTTTTGAAACCATGTGGCCCAATGATCCTGAGCCCAATGATCCCTGTGAAATGTCACATTTAGGGCAAACAATGAACAACTGAGCTTTCAGTTTAATAAGGATATAAATGGTGGCATCCCCCTTTCCTCCCTGTGCAAGGGCCAGCCTTAGGTGCAATGTGCAGGAGTTCAGGGTGATGGTAACTCAGAAAAGGGACAGAGAAAAGAAAGGCAGAAAAAACTAATCTAGAAGAGAGAGAGATGGGGAAACATGATAAGGAGGGAGAGAAGAAAAGATGGGAAAAAACAGAGAAAGACGGGGAGGCCGATTCATTAATAGCGCCAGGTAGCGACAGATGAGCGCCAGTAGCGTTATTTTCACAGCGCACGCTAGTATTCGCTGTGCTTGGCCGTTGTTCGGCTGTTGACAGCGACTCAGTCGGTGTGCGGTAATGTTGAATACGGGGTTAGGAGTCGCTGATTGACAGGTTCCGCGCTGTATGGGAGCGCATGACAGCGAATGGCCATAGCGAACGGCTCCCAGCATATTCATTAACAAATCACGCTCCAAAAATTCTTGCGCTGTGAAATGCTTGTTTAAACCCCAGAGCGCTGGCGGCGATGGGTTAAAAGTAGTTTTTTAACCCCCAAACAACCATATTTTTGGTAAAAAAAAAAACATGTTTTTACAAACATTTTGTAATATGAATACATTAATATCAGACCTGTAATATCAATTCTGCACAAATTTTTTTTTTTTTTTTTTTTTACCTTAAAAAAAATATCTAACATTGCAGAAGTGGTCACAGAATTTTTGACATTTAAAAAAAAACAAAAAAAAAAACATTAATAGCAATTAATTAAGAATATTTAAAGATTGCTCCATTGAAATGCATTGGAGAGCGCCAGGTAGCGAGAGGTCATACCTGTTGCTGTTCAAGGTCGCTCGCTGGCGCTGTGGGGTGAGGCTGGAATAATGATGAATGATTCGCTATCTGGCGCTCTGTCATTCGCTAAGCAGGATCGGCTTGATAAATGTGTGATTGCGGAGGGGAGCCAGCGTTCTCGTGGCGGTGACCGTCATTACCGTTCGCTCTTCATTCGCTACCTGGCGCTATCCCTTGTTAAATAAGGGCCTTAGAGAAGTTGAAAAAATTGTGGGACAGAGAGATAAAGGGAAAGCTAAAAAAGGAAAGGAGTGAATTTGGAAGAGTGAGAGAGGGAATGAGGAAAAATAAAGAAATAGAAGGTAAAAGAAGAAAGTGAGGTGAAGGGGAGGTGAACATATAAAGATATGGAAAGAATGTGAAAGAGACAGGTGGAGGGAAAAGGTGTAAAAGAAGAAGAAGAGTGAATATGTAAAAGGAAGAAAAGACGGGAATGCCGAAAAAAGAGAAGGCAAGGTAAAACATAAAGGAAATGGAAGGAAAATGGCAAAAGATAGAGATGAAGAATGTGGAGAGGTGGAAATGTAAAAGAAGAAGGGGGGTTGAAAAAGAAAAGAAGGAATAAACATAGAAAGGAGAATGAGGAGAAAGGAGATAATAAGAAAAGTGAAAGTGAGATGAGATGATAAAAGAGGGTAAAAGGACAAATAGGAAGATAGAGAATCACAGATAAGAAAGACTGAGACAGCAGAAGGTAAGAGAAAAACAGAAGAGAAAAAAGTTTCATGGTGGTCATGGTGTCTCCTTTGCAGAAAGATCAGGACAGCGCCCTGTGCGGCCACACCACCCCCACACTCCAAAGGCCAGCCATGTACCTCTGAGGGTTCCAAGTTTCATAAGATCCTATGGTAGAAAATAAGGTTGGACCAAGACATTAAAAATATGATGGTGAGGGGATAGGAATCGAAATCAAACCTCAGAAACCTAGTGCCAGCTTTTTTGAGCATTCCAATATTTCATATCAACTTTTACATGCTAAAAGCTAGACACAAAGCAGTATCAGGAAATTCCAATCTGTTTCATTCCATTTATGGCTATATTACCACATTCAGATTTTAAATAGGAACAACATATTTTATATATATATATATATATCGTATTTGCCGGCGTATAAGGCGACTTTTTCCCCCTGTAAAACACATGCCTCCAAGTGGGGGGGGCGTCTTATACGCCGGGTGCACCTGGGTTCAGGGCCGTATCTCCCGCAAGGCAGACCTAGGGCGCTTGCGTGGCAGGGAGGCGGCCATCCGTGTCTGCTGTAGCAAAAAAAAAAAATTCTGTACGGCCGCGGGGCTCCCGTGCGTATGCCCGCCAGCAGCGGGTTTTGCGCAGCTCGTTCGGAGGCTCCGGCGCCCGAACATCCCGCCCCGCCTCCCCCTGTGTCAACGCCTCCGTCAGTGTTCCTCCTTGACTGGCGGACCCGCCCCGGCCATTGGATAAGGAGAAGTGCCGCGGGACATGAGAGCGGGCCGCCGGGCTCCGCCCACCTGCTGAGTCACAGATGCGTGACTAGGTGCTGCTGCATAGACCTGAGAGGATAAGGTAAGATTTTTTTTATACTAAAATAATATTAAAAATAGATGATTATTTTGGCATCATCTACTCCCAGCGCAGGATAAAATGCATGCATGGGTGCTCCCAGAGACAAGTGAAATGTAATGGGTGAGTGGGCAGGGTAGTGTACAGTCGGAGACTGGGGTGGGGGGCAGCACCACACTTTCTTTTAAAGTTATGTGATGAACAGTCCATGCCCATGCTGCACTGTGAAAGTAGGTGACCCGGGCACAAGCAGTTCTGTTATATCAGTCCCAGATGTGTAGATCCTCGGCCTGCCCCTAACATCCATCTCTCCATCTGCACCTATCCCCAGCCTGTCCCTGACACCCATTCCTATATCAGCACCTATCCCCAGCCTGTTCCTGACACCCATTCCTATATCAGCACCTATCCCCAGCCTGTCCCTGACACCCATTCCTATATCAGCACCTATCCCCAACCTGTCCCTGACACCCATTCCTATATCAGCACCTATCCCCAGCCTGTCCCTGACACCCATTCCTATATCAGCACCTATCCCCAACCTGTCCCTGACACCCATTCCTATATCAGCACCTATCCCCAGCCTGTTCTTGACACCCATTCCTATATCAGCACCTATCCCCAGCCTGTCCCTGACACCCATTCCTATATCAGCACCTATCCCCAACCTGTCCCTGACACCCATTCCTATATCAGTACCTATCCCCAACCTGTCCCTGACACCCATTCCTATATCAGCACCTATCCCCAGCCTGTCCCTGGCACCAATTCCTATATCAGCACCTATCCCCAGCCTGTTCCTGACACCCATTCCTATATCAGCACCTATCCCCAGCCTGTCCCTGACACCCATTCCTATATCAGCACCTATCCCCAGCCTGTCCCTGACACCCATTCCTATATCAGCACCTATCCCCAACCTGTCCCTGACACCCATTCCTATATCAGCACCTATCCCCAGCCTGTCCCTCACACCCATTCCTATATCAGCACCTATCCCCAGCCTGTCCCTGACACCCATTCCTATATCAGCACCTATCCCCAGCCTGTCCCTGACACCCATTCCTATATCAGCACCTATCCCCAGCCTGTCCCTGACACCCATTCCTATATCAGCACCTATCCCCAGCCTGTCCCTGACACCCATTCCTATATCAGCACCTATCCCCCAGCCTGTCCCTGACACCCATTTCACCATCAACACGTATCCCCCACCTGCCCTGGTCACCCATTCCTATATCAGCACCTATCCCCCACCTGCCCTGGTCACCCACCCATCTCTCTATTTGCACCTATCCTCTTGAAGCACCTGACATCCATCCCTCGGGAGTAGGGATATAGAGGGAAATAGAGGGAGTAGTCTTATACGGCGAGTATATAACAAACTCTATATTTTGAGTGGAAATGTTGGGGGGTCGTCTTATACGCCGGCAAATACGGTATATATATCTCGTTCACATTTGTTGCTCGGTGATTTGACATTTTATACTAATAAAAATGATGGTGTCCTTCAAAAAATGTGGCTTGTCTTTGCAGGTATTTGTAATGTATTGAGTCTCAAACAATCTGTTCAACACCTAACACTCCTTTCTTGACAAGGTAGGGGCATATTTAAATAAATATTTTTCGGATGCTGTTCTTACCAAGAGAATTCACCAGATGCACTCAAGAGCAGAAAGGAAATCCACCTCTGCGGATAAAATTATACTTGCAGGATACCCCATTATTTCCCACGGGCCAACACAATCATTCACCTAGCCCTGTGCTTTAAATCCTTTCTGTGGTCCCATTGTGTGCAGCAGAAACGAATGCTAACCCTTGAAACACAAGGCAAGGTGAGGGCATCTCCTTTGCCTGAGCCTGTCCCCAATGTCTATTACTATGAGAAATAACCACAATGTGCCTTGGTTGAGGGTAAGGAGTAAAAGCATACATGGAGATGAAAGCAAAAGCTATTTTAACCTGATGAATATACTTCATCCCTCTTTATAAACTAATCTGTGGAATAACTTCACAATATTAGTATAAAAATATTAGTATCTGTCTGTGTAATGCTGATTTAATTTCTCTGTTTTTCATTAGATAAGATAAACATCTTCTGCACCAACAATTCTTGCGAAACATTAAAGCAAACCTAAACCATACCTTGTACTGAGTGGTCGTAGGGACCCTAACCCACTCGCCCCCACAGCTGCCTGTTTGCTTTAGGGCTTCTCCATCAGACGAATCACTTAAAGGAGCACTACTGCGAAAAATGGCCCAATTATAAAAATCTATATATAGTGGATGGTGGGAGGAGAGGTCACTTATACACTTGGCATCAAGAGATATTCAGCCAGGCTTGTTTCTTTTATTTTAATGGAAGGAAGAGAAAACCAGGTGATAGACTTAATCTGTCCCCTCTGGATTTTATTCCTACCAGGATAGAATAAATCACAAGCTTGGCAGGAGTTTTATTCAGCTCGTGTGCATAAGTGACCCTTCCTCTCATTAGCCGACGTGTTTATATGAATTTTTAATGTTGCACAATTTCGTGATAGTGCTTCTTTAAATTCCTTAAAGGAACTCTGGTCAAAATGCATAAACTATCATTCAGCAGCTAACCTCCTAATGGCTGCCCTCTCCCTTCCTCATAGGACGCAGCTGCTCCTGGAAGTAGAAACAGGGCAAAGAGTTGTGGCACACCCCTGAATTCCTTTGTCGTAGACCAATCATAGGGTTCTCTTGGTGGTCTATTGCTCCATTCCCATTTGTCAGCAAGCCTGAGCACGGCATTGTGCCTTTCAACCTTAACAACTAATTAGCATATGAATAGCTATTTATGTGAATTAGTATTTCAACAACTATCACATCTAATTAGCACTTGAATCACCTGTGTGCTTGTGACTAGCACCGCTTTGGAACAAGACAATAGAGCCTGAACCATTGATCATCAGAGTGTGGATTAGAAATGACTGCTGGTGTGTAACAACTGATTTTAACCAATGTATAACTGGTAATAGTTTATGAATGCATATCATAAAATATTATAGAAATATTTTTGCCTATTATTCGCTTTATGTAAAATAAAAATGTGCTTATAGAGTATATATTCCTTTCAATGACATATAAATGTATGTATATGTGTGGGAGTGTGCGTATGGTGATGAGAATACCTGTATATAAAGCACTATATCTTGGGGTAAGGTGAACCTGTAAACCTTGATATCTTGGCCATTTCTTCTTCAATTTAAAAATGGAAAACAGTTTAGGACAGTGCCAGACGTATCTTGGGATAACAATTGCCTTTGCCTGCTGTGACCCTTTAAGAGAATATATCTTTAATGCAGTGCATATAAACCAGATGACCACACATATAAAACTTTAGGAAGATGTGTATAGAGGACCAGGTAGTAGCTTTGTACACCTATTCCAAATAGCCTGGCTAGAAAAGGCACAAGAGGACCCAATTCCCTATGTGGAATACACCATAATCGGAAAAGCCATAATACCATTGCTTGTTTAATATTACCAGATAAAAACAGCATTGCCCTTGTGTGGGAGCAGATAAGACAACATGACCAACAGAATTTGCCAACTCCAAAACCTTGTACAAGGACAGCCTGGCCATAGGGAGTGCCTGGAGAATTCCTGGTGAGCTACATTGCTTTCGGGCTGTCTGGCAGCTACCTTTCACACCACCACCAATCCCTGGCTACAAGACCACCCCACCCCTTTATACCCAGCTTTACTACATGCCCCAGCCAAGAGACCCCAGCATATGTCTGGCCCCAATGCTATACACTCAGCATAATAGCTCTGGGGAGAATACTAGGAGAAAAAAAGAAGCCTTGCCAGATGCTCAAAGGACCACAAAAGAAAAAAAAAACTTTTCTGCAAGGTTAATTTTTTCAAAATGAGTCTTTAATAGAAAATAGGGAGCTTTAAAACTTTGGATTCAAACTGAATGCAGCCCAGACTACAAAGATATAAGATTGACAGAACATGGTTACTTTTGTTTTCTAATGTGTGACTAGTGCAGTACAGTGAAGTGGTTGATGGTCTAGTTGCTAGGAGCCAATGCATTCATGTTACCTAAAGGCCTTTGATTATAATAATCATCCAAAAGCTTTTCTGAAGAACAAAAGTTTCATGGATGGAAAATATAATGTCCAACAAGTGAAAGGTTCCTCTTACTCAGCGTAAGAATTAAAGTTAAACTCCATTTTCATCACAAAGCCTAGATTAGACTTCAAGGGGTTGTTCCCTGCAACTAAAGGTCAGAGAACTGGGCTGCCTTATCATAGTCTGGTGTCTGTGTTGAGGTTCCACAAGAGCTGATGACTCCAGACCCCTAAAAGCCTACAACAATAGTTAAAGATATCCTCTCCATTTTTGGGAACTTGGTCTACCTCTTGCAGGTCTGGTCCTGAACTCTGCATGAAGGGTCTGGCCACTATCCTCAACAACAGCCTGTGTGGAGAGACAAGTTGCTAGTTAAACTGCTTCTGTCCATTAAAAGGATAGTTAAAGGAGCACTATCGCAAAAAAATGGCCCAATGATAAAAACCCATATAAATATGCTGAATGGAGGGAGGAGGGGTCACTTATAAACCCGGTATTGAGAAATATCCAGCCAGGCTTGTTTTTTTTTCTTTTAATGGAAGGAAGAGGACATCTCGGGTGACAGAATCTGTCACGCCTCATAGACTAAGCCTGTACCTCCAGGATTTTATTCTTACCAGGGGAAGAAAACCACAAGCTTGGCGGTAGTTTTATTCAGTTCGGGTGTATAAGTGACCCCTCCCCTTATTAGCTAAAGTGTTTATATGGATTTTTAATATTACACAATTTCGTGAAAGTGTTCCTTTAATCATTCTCAATACTGCTCCATGGCTTGAGTTACAGCGTGGATCTAACCATCACCACCAGCAAGGTGACATATGCTATAAATAGGACAAATCCAAATACATCCAAGGAGGAATGTATGGATCTCAATCATTTTCAACTTTATCAACACTAGAGGACTTCCAGGTTGGCTCATTACTGCCCAGCCCATCACACCCAAAACTGTAGAGAAAGTCAGAGGTAAGGCGGTCTCAGGTGTCTCCATTGCACTATGCAGATCAACTTATGTTGGACCCTTATGAAAGTAGAATCCTCTTTAAAGAACCTTTAAAGTGTCCTACCTCCCAGACACATGAATTCTGCCAGGTGTCTTTTCTTGTATTTTCTCTAGCCTAGTGTGTGATTCACAGACAGAAAATATCATGCAGTCTGTGTAGGGATGTCATGCCCCCCATCTGTTTATTTTAGTCTCTTGCTCTGAATGCAGCCAGCACAATTTAAATGAATGCAACATATATATATATATATATATATATATATATATATATATATATATATATATTGCTGGCAGTGATCTGTGCACTGAAGTAAAGGGAACAGATATGCAGGAGGATCTCCCGTCATGTGCTTGCATGAATTGTATGTCTGATGGTGGAGAGCTTTCCACCTCTAGGCTTAGCAACAGGTGGTCATGCTTGAAAACATTGTTGCAGAGTGTGAGTGTTGGGTGCTGTGGAGTCAAATCCAGATAGACATTTGTGGTGTAAAAGGAACTGGCTTTACTGGAACAGAAGTGCAGTAAGATCCACATGGTGGATAAAATATACAGGAAAAAGAAGTCATAGAGATCACCTCAATGTAACAGGAACTGGCTTTACTGGAACATGAGTGCAGTAAGTGCCACATGGTGGATAAAACAGACAGGAAAAAGAAGTCACAGAGATCACCTCAATGTACAGGAAACACAACATGCAGTAGAGAATGTACAACAGAGACTACATGTGGATATATCTAACAGTGCCAACTGCATTAACCTAGCAATATATATGCAGATCACATACAGAGGCTAGCTGTAAGTTGTTGAACAGTATCTTCAACAAAATTAGGGGACTGCTTATAAATAAAGGGCCAGAAACAACAGCAGTATGCAGCTGCACAGCAGATAGATCAGCCTCAGGGGTGATAAGGAAGGACTTGTTCCCAATCAGGTCATTTGCTGGGCTATTGTGAAATGCAACCTAGGAAGCTCCATGTAGGCATGTAGGAAGGTTCATATAGGCAGGAGCAATTGCACTGTGTTTGCTAAAAGCGCTGCATGTAGTGTTATTGGGGAGTCTAAGCACAATCACTCTCCTATCAAATTAACAAACGCATTTATTTGTAAATCGCAGTGGAATCGCACTCCCTCTACTAAGCGGATGATCAGGTCTGCCAGGTGTTCAGAACAAGGGTGTCACTGCAGAGTGAGGTGAAGCACATGATCCTGGAAATAAGTATGTTGCAGGGTCCATGAGGGCTTAGGGTACCCCCTAGGACTTATCTAAGCTGGATAAAAGTCTAGATAGAAAGATAAATAGATAGATAGATAATAATAATAATAGTTATTATTGTTTATTTATATAGTGCCATCATCTTCCGTAGCGCTTTACAAAGTAGTAATTACAGACAGGGTAGAAACATACGGTACATATACTATTTCAAATGCAGTTTTACAGATTTGACAGTGGATATTCTGAGTACAAGATACAATAGGGGAGAGAGCCCTGCCCTTGCGAGCTTACAGTCTAAAGGAAGAGGGGTGAAGACAAGGGGGAAGGATCACAAACAGTCAGTATTGAGCTTTATGGCATATGCCCTTTAGAAGATTGGTTAGGCCAGATTATATGCTTGTCTGAATAAGAGAGTTTTAAGGGCGCCTTTGAAGGTTTTGAGGGTTGTGGAGTGACGGATTGGGTGGGAAAGGTCATTCCAGAAGATTGAAGTTGCACGTGAGAAGTCCTGGAGGCAGGCGTGAGAGGAGGTGACCAGGGTGGAGGACAGGAGAAGGTCAGCAGCAGAGCGGAGTGTCACGGATGGAGCGGACTCGGGTGTGGATCCGCTTTAACTGTGCAACCGATGGCGGGTACCGTGTCAGGGAAGCGGAGTCTAAGGGGCCACCGGTATTCACCAGAGCCCAGGCAGGTTGGTCTTGTGCGGCGAGTGACTCCCAGGTCTCTACCCCCCAACAGCGGCCCAGTCCCACAGTCAGCCGAGGTTCAGCGAGGTACACAAGTGGCAGGCAAAAGGCGTAGTAAGTACAGGCAGAGGTCAGGGCTGGCAGCACAGGTTCACAGAAAAGGTGAGTAGCCGAGGTCAGGGCAGGCAGCAAAGGTTCAGAGTCGGGGACAGGCAGAGGTCGGTACACAGGTGAGCAATCCAAGTATGTCTGACTTTCAATAAGCATGGAGAGACCAAGATCCGGCACTGAAGGAAGGAAGTGCCTGTTTAAATAGGGGAAGATGATGCAGGATTGGATGACATAAACACCAATCAGTGCTGTACAGGCCCTTTAAATCTCAGGGATCCTGTGCGCTCGCCCTCTAGTGGACGGAGACGTGTGCGCACCTGACCATGCAAGGAGGAAGCATTGGGGGAAGGGCGGCAGCTGGAAGCAGCCCTGAGGGAAAATGGATGACGGCTGCATGCAGCCATGGAGGTAGGTGAAATGCTGTGAGACGGGCGTGCAGCGCTCGCCCTAACAGTACCCCCCCCCCTTGGGTCTCCCCTTCTTCTTGGGACCAAGAAAATCTGAGATGAGACTACGGTCTAGAATATTCTCTTCGGGCTCCCAAGATCTTTCTTCAGGTCCACAGCCTTCCCAGTCGACCAAGAAATATCTTTTTCCTCTGGAGAGCTTCGAAGCCAGAATCTCCTTCACTGAAACCTCGGTGCCCGAGATTGGGGCAGGCACCAAAGTTTTAGGAGAGAATCGATTGACAATAACTGGCTTCAACAGAGAGACATGAAAAGAATTGGGAATTCGCAGTGAAGTCGGTAGGTGAAGCTTATAGCAAACTGGATTGATCTGTTGTTTGATCTTGTATGGCCCCAAGTAACGGGGGCCCAATTTGTAGCTAGGAATTTTGAAGCGGATGTATTTTGCCGACAGCCACACCTTATCTCCTGGAGAATAAACAGGCGGAGCTCTTCTCCTTTTATCAGCGCTAACCTTCATGCGGGCGGAAGCTTGACAAAGGGAACGCTGTGTTTCTTGCCAGATGGTGGAGAAATCCTGTGTGAGATTGTCCACGGCGGGCACTCCGGAGGACGTGGATAAAGGCAAAGGCGGAAGGAGTTGAC
The DNA here is from genome assembly GCA_027917425.1 of Gastrophryne carolinensis. Lineage (NCBI taxonomy): Eukaryota > Metazoa > Chordata > Amphibia > Anura > Microhylidae > Gastrophryne > Gastrophryne carolinensis. The sequence continues at coordinate 68,694,522 of CM051240.1, read as the reverse complement.
GGCCGTACACCACCAAAAACGGGGACTTCCTTGTGGACTCAGAATCCTTAAAATTATACGAGAATTCCACCCAAGGCAACAGATCGACCCAATCGTCTTGACGCGCTGAAACAAAATGGCGAAGATAATGCCCGAGAATCTGGCTGACTCTCTCTGGGGATGATAAGCGGAGGAAAAGTCCAGTTTAATTTTCATTTGTTTACAAAGAGCTCTCCAGAACTTGGACACAAACTGCACACCTCTGTCAGACACAATATGTGTAGGTAGACCATGAAGTCGAAAGATGTGCTTCAGGAAGTATTTTGCCAACAGAGGAGCTGACGGGAGGCCGGGCAAAGGAACAAAATGCACCATCTTAGAAAACCTATCCACTACCACCCAAATTACAGTATTGCTATGCGAAGAAGGGAGGTCGGTAATAAAGTCCATAGCAATGTGTGTCCATGGGGTATCCGGGATAGGAAGTGGGTGGAGTAGGCCAGCAGGTCTTTGGCGAGGGGTTTTGTCGCGAGCGCAGGTGGTACAGGCCTGAACGAATTCGGTCACATCCTTTTCAAAAGAAGGCCACCAATAATATAGAGAAATGATAGAACAAGACATCCTGATACCGGCATGGCCGGCTACATGGGAAGAATGCCCCCATTCTAATATTTTGCGACGTTGGCGGGCTGGCACAAAGGTCTTTCCCGGCGGTGCTTGTACAAGAGTAGCGGGGGCAGAGTGGACAAGGCGTTCAGGCGGGATGATATGTTGTGGAGTGGATTCAACACCAGAGATGTCAGAGGAGCGAGAAAGGGCGTCTGCCCTGATGTTCTTAGCGGCTGGCCGGAAGTAGATTTGAAAATCAAATCGAGCGAAAAACAACGACCAACGAGCTTGTCGTGGATTCAATCGCTGGGCAGTTTCTAAATTAGATAGATTTTTGTGATCAGTATAGATGGAACTTGATGGGCAGAACCTTCTAAGAGGTGTCTCCACTCCTCCAACGCCAACTTGATGGCGAGTAACTCCCGATCTCCGATGGAGTAATTCCTCTCCGCTGGCGAAAAGGTCTTCGAAAAGAACCCGCAGGTGAGAATTCTGCCAGTAGACGATTTTTGAGTGAGCACCGCTCCGGCTCCAATGGAGGAGGCATCTACTTCTAGGGCGAATGGCCGAGATGGATCTGGCCTAGACAACACTGGTGCAGAGGAGAAGGCCTTTTTTAGAGCAATGAAGGCCTCTTCCGCCTGAGGAGGCCAAGACTTCGAATTGGCGCTCTTCTTTGTGAGGGCCACAATAGGCCACAATAGGCCACTACAGTGGAAAAGTGAGGAATAAACTGCCGATAGTAATTGGCGAAGCCAAGAAAACGTTGAATAGCTCGCAGGCCAATAGGACGGGGCCAATCCAGAACTGTTTTCAACTTGCTGGGGTCCATCTGAAGGCCACGGGCTGAGACAATATATCCAAGAAAGGGTAAGGCGGTTTGATCAAATAGACACTTCTCCAGCTTGGCGTAAAGATGGTGTTGACGGAGACGAGTCAGGACTTGCCGGACATGACGGTGATGTTCTTCTAGATTAGATGAATAGATAAGTATATCATCCAAATATACAACAACACAGGAGTAAAGCAAGTCCCGAATAATGTCATTTACGTATTCCTGGAATACAGCGGGTGCATTGCAGAGACCAAAGGGCATCACTAGATATTCAAAGTGTCCATCGCGGGTATTGAAGGCGGTCTTCCATTCATTGCCCTGGCGTATACGTATCAAATTATAGGCTCCCCTCAGGTCAAGCTTGGAGAAGACTCTGGCCCCAGGCAGTCGGTCAAATAATTCGGCAATCAAGGGCAAAGGGTAGCGATTTTTAACGGTAATCTTATTGAGGCCGCGGTAATCAATACAAGGGCGAAGAGAAGAACCCCGCGCCTGCTGGAGAGGAAGACTTCCGTATGAACCCTTTCTGAAGATTTTCTCGAATATACTCCGACATGGCTTGAGTCTCAGGAGCCGAGAGAGGGTAAATTCGGCCACGTGGAGGAGTGGTACCCGGAAGGAGGTCTATAGGGCAATCGTAGGGGCGGTGAGGCGGAAGTACCTCCGCTTGTTTCTTGCAGAATACATCAGCATAGGTCAGGTAGATCTCAGGCAAGCCAGGTAATGGTGCTGAAGCAGGAATGGGTCGAACAGGGACAGACTTCAGGCACCTCTTAAAGCATGCTGCACCCCAAGTCCTTATATCGCCAGTGGTCCGGTCAAGCGTGGGATCATGACGTTGGAGCCAAGGAAGGCCTAGAAGAATCTGAGAGGTGCAATTAGGGAGGACGTAGAACTCAACATTCTCTTGATGGAAGAGTCCAATTCTTAATAGGAGGGGAACGGTGCGATAGCACACAGTACAGTCCAGCGTATCACCATTGACTGAGGAGATAAATAAGGGTCTTGCAAGGCGATTCACCGGGATATTATGTTTATTGACCAAGGCAGCCTCTATAAAGTTCCCTGCGGAGCCAGAGTCCAAAAAGGCGGTTAAATTCAAGGAGGTGGTAGGTGAGATGGAAAGTTGAACAGGAACAGTGAGCCATGGAGAGGAAGCACATACACCCAGGGATGCCTCTCCCACCGCCACTAGGTGCGCCCGTTTTCCCTGACGTGGAGGGCGAATAGGACAGACCTTCAAAAAATGCTCAGAACCACCGCAGTACAGACAAAGTTTCTCATTCCTTCTGCGAGTTCTCTCCAATTGGGTCAAGTGTAATCGATCGACCTGCATGGCCTCCTCACTGGGAGGTACATGTATGGACAAAGGGTTTTGAAATACTGGAGCCAAACGGGATGCCCTCCTAGGGCGCTGAGAGTCTCTTTCTTGGCGGAATTCCTCACGCCTCTCAGTAAAGCGCACATGAATGCGTGTGGCCAGATGGATGAGATCGTTGAGAGATGAAGGCAAGTCACGAGCAGCAAGAGCATTCTTAATTTTACTAGAAAGTCCTTTCTTGAAGCAGGCACACAAGGCCTCATTATTCCAAGACAATTCGGAGGCAAGAGTGCAGAACCGAATGGCGTATTCACCAACGGACAACTCGCCCTGGACCAAGTTCAAAAGGGACGATTCAGCAGATGAAGCCCGGGCAGGTTCCTCAAAGACCTGGCGAAACTCAGAGACAAAGGTGTGAATACTGGAGGAGACAGGGTCATTGCGATCCCACAAGGGAGTGGCCCAGGCCAAAGCCTTTCCAGAAAGCAAACTGATAACAAAGGCCACCTTAGCTCGTTCAGTGGGGAATAGATCCGCCAACAACTCCAAGTGCAGGGAACATTGGGCAAGGAACCCTCGGCATAACTTGGCGTCCCCATCATATTTAGCCGGCAAGGAGAGACGGACTCTGGCAGAAGATGCTACCGGGGGCTGTGGCGGCAATGCTGGAGCCGGTGATGGAACTTGCTGTTGCTGAATCGTTAATAATTGCTGCATCATGGCAGAGAGTTGATTAATCTGGCGGGACTGCATAGCCACTATAGCAGGCAATTCAGTGGCATCCGGCAGCGGCACCTCAGCGGGATCCATGGCCGGATCTTACTGTCACGGACCGGATGGAGCGGACTCGGGTGTGGATCCGCTTTAACTGTGGAACCGATGGCGGGTACCGCGTCAGGGGAGCGGAGTCTAAGGGGCCACCGGTATTCACCAGAGCCCACCGCAAGGCAGGTTGGTCTTGTGCGGCGAGTGACTCCCAGGTCGCTACCCCCCAACAGCGGCCCAGTCCCACAGTCAGCCGAGGTTCAGCGAGGTACACAAGTGGCAGGCAAAAGGCGTAGTAAGTACAGGCAGAGGTCGGGGCTGGCAGCACAGGTTCACAGAAAAGGTGAGTAGCCGAGGTCAGGGCAGGCAGCAAAGGTTCAGAGTCGGGGACAGGCAGAGGTCGGTACACAGGTGAGCAATCCAAGTATGTCTGACTTTCAATAAGCATGGAGAGACCAAGATCCGGAACTGAAGGAAGGAAGTGCCTGTTTAAATAGGGGAAGATGATGCAGGATTGGATGACATAAACACCAATCAGTGCTGTACAGGCCCTTTAAATCTCAGGGATCCTGTGCGCTCGCCCTCTAGTGGACGGAGACGCGTGCGCACCTGACCATGCACGGAGGAAGCATTGGGGGAAGGGCGGCAGCTGGAAGCAGCCCTGAGGGAAGATGGATGACGGCTGCATGCAGCCATGGAGGTAGGTGAAATGCTGTGAGACGGGCGTGCAGCGCTCGCCCTAACACGGAGGCTGTGTCTAGGTTGATATTGTTGGATTAGAGATGAGATGTAGGGAGGGGCCTGGTTGGAGAGAGCTTTGTATGCGAGAGTTAGAGTTTTGAACAGGATTCGCTGTGGGACTGGCAGCCAGTGTAGGGATTGGCAGAGAGGCGCAGAACTGGAGGAGCGAGAGGAGAGATGGATGAGGCGAGCAGCAGAGTTCAGGATAGATTGGAGGGGTGCCAGTCTGTTAGTTGGTAAGCCACATAGAAGGATGTTGCAGTAATCCAGACGGGATATGACCAGGGCATGCACTAGCATTTTAGTGGTGTCAGGTGAGAGGAAAGGACGGATGCGGAAGTTGGAGGCGACAGGAGGTGGCCAGGGAGTGAATATGTGATTTGAAAGAGAGGGCAGAGTCCAGAGTGACTCCCAGGCACTGAGCTTGGGGAGTTGCTGTTATTGTGTAATTGTTGACAGAAATAGACGTGTTAGAGAGGGGAGGGGAGTTAGAGGGTGGGAAATAGATAATTGTCCTTTTAAAGAACTATGTAACTAAAAGCCAAAGCAAAACATGGAAGCCTCCTTTAGAAACTGGGGAACTATTGGCCAAATATCAAACTCTGTAAATGGCAGCGAGCCCCTTCATAAACATGCAAAACTAATGAATTTCCAACAGAAAAAAAAAAGGTTTCAATGCCAACTTTACTTTTCATGTAGCCTGGCCACAAAATATGTGAAAATCCCTCCAAGAAACCGTGCTGCCTTCAGTTCATCTAAACAATGATTTTCCATCTGCGGCCCTGGGCTTGCAATGCTTTTGTGTTGCAGGTGCACATCAATTACCATTCCAAATGACAAAACCAAATCACACCAGAGCACCCGAGTCCACTAATTAGTTATAAATATTCCTTATCTCTTCTGGGTTTCCTAATTAAAACAAGGTAGTGATTGACCTTTTCTAAAGGTGACATGTACCTGATGCCATCATCCCAGATAATCACTGGCTCTTGCCTCCCAGTCTCGATTAGTGCTGTGGCTGGAGTGCAGGCTTTCAGATCATACACAATGCATGCAATTTTCACTCGACTTGAAATAAATGCAGCCAGATCCTTGTTCCCGGCATGTAAATGTCACTGTCCTCTATCGACTCCGCCGTTACGCCAGGAATGCTTTGAAAACAATGAGCAAAAAGACAACGTGGCGCCCAGGTGGATTGCACGCAGCTAAACTGTCAGCCAAAAGCTCAGCAGGGTTGTGTCAGCATTTCGAAATCGACTGGACCTGATGGCCATCTCTAATAAGTTGCAGATTTCAGGAGCTGTGACACCATCTAGGATTTCTTTATGGAACATAATTGCTTTTTTAACAACTGCTATTGATACTTGCTGTGCCTTCCCCCAATGAAGTTCTATTGCTGCCTGAACCATCTTTAGGGTTACCTCCCCTCTCATGGCCCACCTTTGGGAGTGCAAACTGTGCAGTGTTCAAGGCCTGCTCCAGGTTTATGTGGGACCTTGGGCCAGAGGAGTAGCTAGGCTTTCTGGCACATGGGCAAAGATTTGAAACGCAGATCCCCACCTGTGCTCAGGCCCTCCTTTGGGCTTTCAGACTCTTTGTTAGACCTTGGAGATCTAACAAGTCCCCTTTCGGGAAGTGAACTAAGGAATTGGGTTTTCCCACTAACCAGGATTCCCAGAAGAACTTCTGAAAATACAGCACCCAGAAATACATTTTTGGAGCCAGATTGAGAAAATTCTTTGCTGCCTGGGAAAGAGATTCAGGACAAGTGGGTCCTTATCACAATTCGAGAAGGCCACAAATGGTCCTTTTTAGACCAGGCACCTTCACTTTTGTTAATAGAGACTTCAGTTCTAAACAGTGCAGATAAGGCACAAATCCTACATCAATATGTGAGTACACTGTTTCCGCAAGAAGCGATAATCCCAAACCCATATGACACGAAGGGTCAAAGGTCGCTATTCAAGGATTTTCCTCATACCAAAGAAACTATGAGCAATTATAGATTTGAGACGTCTAATCAAATATATAAAGGTTCCATATGGAGGCTCTCCCGACTGTATAACAAGTAATATAGAAACAGGATCTCGGTAGATCTTTGAGATGTGTATCTTCATATACTAATCCAATCCACAGTATTTAGGATTTGTAATGGCCAGGAATCACTACCAATCTCAGTTTCTTCCCTTCGGGTTAAGCACTTCACTGAGAACCCTTTCAAAGTGGTCACGATATCACTCCTCAGGAGCATATCAGACCCAAGGGTCTTCGTGTATACCATTATTAAGATGATCTTCTCCTGATTGCCAACAGCCAACAGGGTCTGATACACCAGAAGGATCTGGTATTGCAGACATTGCAGAGATTCGGGTGGCTTATCAATTGGGGAAAGGACCAGCTGTGGATGCAGAGAGAGAATCTGCAGAACTGCATTTCAATCATTCCACCAGATTGGATAGAAGGACCCTCGGATGCCAGCGCTGGGGGTGATATGCGAAGGGTTATCAATGACCAGTGGACCTTTCATGCAAACCATGCGGTGTCCAATATTTTGGAGAAAAGGGCGGCGAGATTGGCCCTTCAAAGCTGGAAAATCAAGCAGCAGCATACATACATAGAAAAAGTCTGGGACGAAGTTGGACGACTAATCAAACATATTTGTTGGCATGGAGAACTTTCATATCCTTGTTGGGAGGAATCCGCCTTGGATAAAGAATCAAAGAAAGCAAATAACATCTTGGAATTTCTCCAATTAGGCCTAGAAAAAAGCTTGAATCTTAGGACACTTAAAGGTCAGGTCCCATTTCAGCCAGTGGTGGGAGTGGGCTACTGATCCTCAAGTTGTTTAGTTTATGAAGGCAGTACATAAAATACTCCTACCTAGGGGAACAACTATCGCTCAATGGGATCTTGCACTAGTCTTGGACTATCTCTCACATGTACCATAATTTCCTACACAGGAATGCTCTTTATGGAACTTAAAGCGAACCTTCAACATGATTTAATGAAATGCCCAAACCCTTAAAAAACTATTCCCCAGCATCTAAAATTAATATATTTAATGGTTTTAATCACTTACTTATTATTCTTTCCCCCACTGGGCTGCAACTCTGTTCAGGACTAGGACATCACATACTGAGGAGAGAAGAGGGGTCAAAAGTGCCAGAGCCGGGTTATGGCTGTGCTTTGCACAAGCAGAGCAGAGCTGGGGTCAGGAAAAGGTCAGCAATCCCAGAATGCAGAGCTGCAAAGTCAGAAGACACCTTCTTTTTGGAGGCAGCCTGCACCTCCATGGGCCGCCATCTTGGATGTTTAAAATCTCAGAAAATGTAACAGATGCAGGTAGGATGATTTTTAATGTGAGCAATCTGTATGTATAGCTTGGAGGAAACATATAAGATAGGCTCTTATTTAGGGTGAAGGTCCCAATCTCCTGGCATCCTCCCCCATGTGACCAGTCCCTGACATCCTCCACCATGTGTCCAGCCCCTGACATCCTCCACCATGTGTCCAGCCCCTGACATCCTCCACCATGTGTCCAGCCCCTGACATCCTCCACCATGTGTCCAGCCCCTGACATCCTCCACCATGTGTCCAGCCCCTGACATCCTCCACCACGTGTCCAGCCCCTGACATCCTCCACCACGTGTCCAGCCCCTGACATCCTCCACCACGTGTCCAGCCCCTGACATCCTCCACCACGTGTCCAGCCCATGACATCCTCCACCACGTGTCCAGCCCCTGACATCCTCCACCACGTGTCCAGCCCCTGACATCCTCAACCACGTGTCCAGCCCCTGACATCCTCCACCACGTGTCCAGCCCCTGACATCCTCCACCACGTGTCCAGCCCCTGACATCCTCCACCACGTGTCCAGCCCCTGACATCCTCCACCACGTGTCCAGTCCCTGACATCCTCCACCACGTGTCCAGCCCCTGACATCCTCCACCATGTGTCCAGCCCCTGACATCCTCCACCACGTGTCCAGCTCCTGACATCCTCCACCACGTGTCCAGCTCCTGACATCCTCCACCATGTGTCCAGCCCCTGACATCCTTCACCATGTGTCCAGCCCCTGACATCCTCCACCATGTGTCCAGCCCCTGACATCCTCCACCATGTGTCCAGCCCCTGACATCCTCCACCATGTGTCCAGCCCCTGACATCCTCCACCATGTGTCCAGCCCCTGACATCCTCCACCATGTGTCCAGCCCCTGACATGCTCCACCATGTGTACAGCCCCTGACATCCACCACCATGTGTCCAGCCCCTGACATCCTCCACCATGCGTCCAGCCCCTGACATCCTCCATCCTGTGCCTAGTCTCTGACATCCTCCATCGTGTGCCTAGTCTCTGACATCCTCCACCAGGTGTTCAGTCCCTGACATCTTTTACTTTATGTCTAGTCCTGACATCAACCACCCTGTGCCCAGTCCCTGACATCAGCCAACCTGTTCCCAGTCCCTGGCACACCTATATTATATTAATTCCTGGACATCCTCCACTGTGTGTCCAGACCCTGACATCCTCCACTGTATCCAGTTCCTGACATCTCCTACTTTGTGCCCAGTCCCTGACATCCAGACTTTATGAGGTTCCCGATATCTAACATCCTCCTCAAGCAATCTGGGCTTTTCTTAGCAGAAGAGCGGTTGTGCAATCGGAAAGAGAAAGGGGAAAAGAAAACGCAAAGGCGGCTGGGTGTGAAGAGGGATGGTGCAGAAGAAACAGGCTGTGAGGACAGAAAGGATGACCATGGATGCCCTTAAAATTGGCCACTGCAATCGCTATAGTGCTGAAGGCAGGGACCCCTTTGGTGAAGGAAACCTTGGTCAACCTTGGCCCTGGGCACAAAAAAATGAGGCTACAATGTAGCTTAAAATGAAACCAGAAATCTACTAGTTACACAAAAGCTGACGTTCTATCCAATCACTTATCTCCTGCCCCCTCCCAGAGCTTTTTCAGCATGCCCTACATTTTCAATATAATGAGGATGAAATTCCTTATATATAGATTTAATGCTGATCTTACTTTAATTAAAAGGAAAGCTTCACAATAGGACATTTCAGATGTGACACTGATTTTACAAATGTCTGCTAGAATCTCAGTAACACATAAAATAATTGAGCACCATGCTACAGGTCTACGTGAAGATTTTATTTATAATCTGCAGACAAGGTAATAGGAGTTCACTTAAATGCTATTTTAGGTATTTGTAATTGTTTAGACTGGACTGAGATTGCCTCCTCATTAAAATTCACCATATAAAGGTGATGATAGCTCTATTTGAAAGGTTAATTGGGAATTAGAGGATTATCAAGCTGAAGAAATGCCATCAATACAATGTAGCAGATGGTTTTTCTACATGCTTCTATTTGGTAAAAAACACAGGGACACATAATATACGTCTGATCAATTCCTGATGGTGGAGAAGCTAAAAATATTGCACAGCCCTGTCCTCTCTGCGTATGGATCATATCTTAGTATGGACTTGGTCAATTTTGTATGGATTTTACGATGTCCATAAGAACGGTTACTAGTCAGTACATGTATTTCCCCTTTCTTTCTTTACATAAGGGCATTGATAAAGCCTGAATATAAGGCGAAACATGTCTGCCCACCAGAAAGGTACCCCACAAATGCATTGGTCTTAAGAAAAGGGATAATGCAATGAAATGGCAATGTCCAGTTGATTTGTATAATGTACATGTATTTTAATGAAGTATATACAGACATGAAATGAATAATTCTTTTAAATGTAGATGATTTAAATGAACGTGTAAAAATCTCAGAGCCTATAAATTAGACCGGGAGTAGCCTAACCCCAGAACCAGCAAAGATTTGAAACAGCTCGATTATGTACCAACCTCTAGAATAACAAAGTACAGGTGTATAAGGGTCACACAAGTGGGGAAGCCAGTATCAGGCAACCCTGAAATATATATAGTCAGTAGGGATACTTAAAGGGACATTCAAGGCAAATGGATAATTTAGCCAGCTTGCTACACTTCCCATGCTGGCTGTGATGGGCTACATTGTTCATCTAGTATTGTGCTACATTTTCACTGTCTTGGGTTTTGTTCCTCAGCAATAGACCATCTTGATTTGGGATGTTCCGCTGGGTGAAACCCCTTGGTTCGCCTGTAATTTTTGTTTGAGCAAACCCAGGGTGTTTCACCCAGCAGAACATCCCAAATCAGGATGCTCCATTGCTGAGGAACAAAGCTCAGGATAGTGAAAATCCTTCAAGATGGCCAGCCTGAGACAGGCAACCCTAAAGTATATCCCAAAGTAATGTCTGTGATGCTTCCAGGCTCCTGCAGTACAAATGGCCACATATAGGCCAGTCATGTATGTAAAGAGGACCTAAAGTGAAATTAGAGGCTCCTCCACTCCCCTCCTGGAAATGTCATAGGCACTAATGTATATATATATACCACTAGGATAAAGCTAGACCTTCAGCATCATTTAATGAAAAGCCCAAACCCTCAAACAACGATTCCTGGGCATGTAAAATTAATAGATTTTAAGTCTTTAGTCACTAACTGATTATTCTTTCCCCGCAGGGCTGCAACTCTGTTCATGACTTCAAGATAGGGCCACCACCATCTTGCCTCAAAAGCATCACATGCTGGAAAGGGGGAAAAGTGCAGGGGCGGGGTTATAGCTGTGCTCTGCACAAACAGAGCAGCACTGGGGTCAGGGAAGGGACAGCAATCCCAGAATGCAGAGCGGCACAGTCAGAAGACTCTTCCTGTCTGCGGGCAGCCTGAGACTCCATGGGCCGCCATCTTATATGTTTAAAAGCTCAGAGCATTAGGTGCAGGTAGGATGATTTTTAATGTGAGCAATCTGTATGAACAAGATGGGGGGAAACATATAAGATAGACACTTTATCAAGGTGAAGTTCCAGTTTAGGTAGCAAGAACTTGGTTGCACTTTCCTAAAGAAGTAATCAATGTACAGCAATATTAGCAATTATATTTTACTGTCCTGAAGCAGCAATCACAGTGTATTGTGGCAAAAAGCAAGCAATCAATATGTACGGACCCTAAATGCTTGCAATCACCATATAACTGTCTAGAAATAGCAGTTAAAGAGTACTTCCCAAAATGCAAGTAATCACAGTGTACTGCCCTGAACCAGCAATCACTGTGTGTGCCACGTCCTGCGCTGGCAGCCCCATAATGCATCTCTTGCACCTTTTCCCCCTACTGTCAGTCGCAGAGGGCTGGCACCCCCCTCCATTCCCTGCCTTGGAAATGGGCGCGTGGAAACCTTTCCATTGCAGTGAATGGAGGGGGATGTGCCAGTTCACTGTGACTGATGGCGGGAGGCGTCTCCGCGTCGGAGAAGACAGAAGAGATGAGTGATTGGGCTGCCAGTGCGGGACGTGGATCCAGGTAAGATCTCCGGGCATCGGATTATCAGTGACAGTCTGCGTGGGACACATTGTGAGTATAGCGTTTTTTTGTTTTCAGGCTGAAAATATTCTTTAAAGTCATTCTGCAATCAGTGCAAAAAAAAAAGGCTTTACTCACCTTTAATCCCCCGCAGGCAATCGCTGCTGGCCCAGCACTGATACACTTTACAAAATGCCTGATCCAGTCCTGCGCTGTCTGAGCAGCCGTCACCACCATCTTCAGCTGCTTGTGTCCAACTGATGGACCGATGGACACCATCAATGTGTGGAGATTCAGGAGTGTCCAACTACATAAATACTGCACAGGCGTAGTCAGGCGAACATGCCACTTTTTTTTGGTAAGTGTGGCAAACTTGCGGAACCTTGAGAAAACCCGGCACATGTACAGTGTACCATATTTGCTGGCGTATAAGACGACTTTCTGCCCCTGAAAAACATGCTTCCAAGTGGGGGGGTCGTCTTATACGCCGGGTGCACGGGTGACATACCTTCAGACAGGGGCGGACTGGCCATCGGGCGCACCGGGAGAATGCCCCACACTGGCCTGGCCCAAGCTCAGGTCGGTGAGCGGCAGAAACAGGGTGGTTGCGGGTGAGTGGCTGATGTGCAGGAGGGCGGCAGAGGTAGCAGCCAACATGCGGGAGGGAGGGAAGCGGAGATACTGGCCGACGTGCTGAAAGGCGGGAGCGGGGAGGGAGGCTGATGCGAGGGCGCAGGGTTGTAGCTGCCATCATGCGTGAGGGCGGCGAATGAGCATCCGATGTGCAGGAGGGCGGGTGGTGGCACTGGCCAATCGGAGTTCCTTCAGTTCTGATAGCATGTTTGGAAAGGGCTGATCTCTCACCTCTGCTCTCTGCCCTGCCCCACCCCTAGTGTGAGGTCGGGAGCAGAGGCCAGTGGCCCGGCTAGCGTTGCATCTCCAGTGTAAGATGCCTGGTGCATGGAGCTGGCCAGAGATGGGGGGGGCAGTGTAAGGCTGGCCAGAGATGGAGGTGCAGCATAGAGCAGGGTAGAGATGGGGGTGCAGTATGGAGCAGGGCAGAGATGGGGGTGCAGCATAGAGCAGGGTAGAGATGGGGGTGCAGTATGGAGCAGGGCAGAGATGGGGGGGCAGCATGGAGCAGGCCAGAGATGGGGGTGCAGCATGGAGCAGGACAGAGATGGGGGTGCAGCATGGAGCAGGGCAAAAATGGAGGTGCAGCATGGAGCAGGGACAGAGATGGGGCGCAGCATGGAGCAGGGCAGAGATGAGGGTGCAGCATGGAGCAGGGCAAAGGTGGGGGTGCAGCATGGAGCCGGTCAGAGATGGGGGTGCAGCATGGAGCTGGCCAGAAATGGGGGTGCAGCATGGAGCAGGTTAGAGATGGGGTGCAGCATGGAGCAGGGCAAAAATGGAGGTGCAGCATGTAGCCGGTCAGAGATGGGGTGCAGCATGGAGCTGGGCAGAGATGGGGGTGCAGCATGTAGCCGGTCAGAGATGGGGTGCAGCATGGAGCTGGGCAGAGATGGGGTGCAGCATGGAGCTGGGCAGAGATGGGGTGCAGCATGGAGCTGGGCAGAGATGGGGTGCAGCGTGGAGCTGGACATAGATGGGGGTGCAGCATGGAGCAGGGCAAAAATGGAGGTGCAGCATGTAGCTGGTCAGAGATGGGGGTGCAGCATGGAGCTGGCCAGAGATGGGGGTGCAGCATGGAGCAGGTTAGAGATGGGGTGCAGCGTTGAGCTGGGCAGAGATTGGGTGCAGCGTGGGGCTGGGCAGAGATGGGGTGCAGCGTGGGGCTGGGCAGAGATGGGGTGCAGCGTTGAGCTGGGCAGAGATTGGGTGCAGCGTGGGGCTGGGCAGAGATTGGGTGCAGCGTGGGGCTGGGCAGAGATGGGGTGCAGCGTGGGGCTGGGCAGAGATGGGGTGCAGCGTGGGGCTGGGCAGAGAAGGGGTGCAGCGTGGGGCTGGGCAGAGATGGGGTGCAGCGTGGGGCTGGGCAGAGATGGGGTGCAGCGTGGGGCTGGGCAGAGAAGGGGTGCAGCGTGGGGCTGGGCAGAGATGGGGTGCAGCGTGGGGCTGGGCAGAGATGGGGTGCAGCGTGGGGCTGGGCAGAGATGGGGTGCAGCGTGGGGCTGGGCAGAGAAGGGGTGCAGCGTGGGGCTGGGCAGAGATGGGGTGCAGCGTGGGGCTGGGCAGAGATGGAGGCAGTGTGGAGCCTGGCAGAGAAGGGGTGCAGCGTTGAGCTTGGCAGAGATGGGGGGCAGCGTTGAGCTGGGCAGAGATGGGGGGGGCAGTGTAAGGCTGGCCAGAGATGGAGGTGCAGCATAGAGCAGGGTAGAGATGGGGGTGCAGTATGGAGCAGGGCAGAGATGGGGTGCAGCGTTGAGCTGGGCAGAGATGGGGTGCAGCGTGGGGCTGGGCAGAGATGGGGTGCAGCGTTGAGCTGGACAGAGATGGAGGCAGTGTGGAGCCTGGCAGAGAAGGGGTGCAGCGTTGAGCTTGGCAGAGATGGGGTGCAGCGTGGGGCTGGGCAGAGATGGGGTGCAGAGTTGAGCTGGGCAGAGATGGGGTGCAGCGTGGGGCTGGGCAGAGATGGGGGGCAGCGTGGAGCTGGACAGAGATGGGGTGCAGCGTTGAGCTGGGCAGAGATGGGGGGCAGCGTGGGGCTGGACAGAGATGGGGGCCGTGTGGAGCTTGGCAGAGATGGGGTGCAGCGTTGAGCTTGGCAGAGAAGGGGTGCAGCGTTGAGCGAGGCAGAGAAGGGGTGCAGCGTGGAGCTTGGCAGAGATGGGGGGCAGCGTTGAGCTGGGCAGAGATGGGGGGCAGCGTTGAGCTGGGCAGAGATGGGGGCCGTGTGGAGCTTGGCAGAGAAGGGGTGCAGCGTTGAGCTTGGCAGAGATGGGGGGCAGCGTTGAGCTGGGTAGAGATGGGGTGCAGTGTGGTGCTGGGCAGAGATGGGGTGCAGCGTGTACGGAAGAGGGAGTAGTCTTATACGGCGAGTATATAACAAACTCTATATTTTGAGTGGAAACGTTGGGGGGTCGTCTTATACGCCGGCAAATACGGTATATATATATATATATATATATATATATATATATATATATATAAAACTGAAAAAAATATATTAATTTCAGATACTGGGGAATAGTATTTCAAGGGTTTGGGCAGTTCATGAAATGATGCTGAAGGTCCAGTTTTACTGCCAACCCCCCCCCCCCCCCCCCCATACTGGAATAACAGCTTATTGTACTTTCATTTTTTCTGATGCATTCAGATGCTATTACCTATCATGCAATACTTTAAGCCAGGGGCTAAAAATCAGTCTGGGAATCTACAGGCCTTGAACAGTCCATTGCCATCCTATAAGCTCCTTAGCCAGGCCCCCAAGGTGCTTCCCAGCCAAGCAATGAGCTGATCAGCTGATGCTATAGCATTGCAGGTGTAGCACATTTTGGCTGGGGGTACAAAAAGGTTTGGGGTGAGGGGTCGGGGATAGCTTGGGAGGGGTGTTAGAAGAAGCAGTGTTTAGGCTCTAGGTTGGGAGGGGGCTGCATGCTGGAGGCTCTACGCAGCCGGGGAGGCCGAATCATTAATAGCGCCAGGTAGCGACAGATGAGCGCCAGTAGCGTGATTTTCACAGCGCCAGCTAGTATTCGCTGTGCTTGGCCGGGGTTTGCTTGTTGACAGCGACTCAGTCGGTGTGCGGTAATGTTGAATACGGGCTTAGGGGTCGCTGTTTCACAGGTTCCGCTTGTATCGGTGCGCCTGACAGCGAATGGCCAGAGCGAACGGCTTGCTGCAGATTCATTAAAAAATCACGCTCAAAAATTTCTTGCGCTGTGAATTCCTTGTTTAAACCCCAGAGCGCTGGCGGCGATGTGTGTAAAGTAGTTTTTAACCCCCAAACAACCTTTTTTTTTTTTTTTATATGTAAAAATTATACAAGTTTTTCTAAACATTTTGTAATATGAATACATTAATATCAGACCTGTAATATCAATTCTGCACATTTTTTTTTTTTTACTTTAAAAAAAATCCTAACATTGCAGAAGTGGTCACAGAATTTTTGACATTAAAAAAAAAAAAAAAACAGTAATAGCAATTAATTATGATTATTTAAAGATTGCTCCATTGAAATGCATTGGACCACGCCAGGGACGCCAGGTCATACCTGTCGCTGTGATGGGATTAGCAGCGGCGCTGTTCGTTGCAGTCGGCTACATGATGAATCCGGCGCTAGCTGACGCTGTCGCCGGCGCTAGCCTCATTTAGAGTGATAAATGCGTCATTGTGACCGCCGCCGGGCGTACTTGATTCGGTAGCCACCGATAGCTGGCGGTACCTGGCGCTCGTCAGACACTACCTGGCGCTAGCCCTTGATAAATAAGGGCCTAAGTGGCCCTAAAATAGTGCGGACAAACGGTAATTCTCCTGTGCTTCTAATGCCCTGCTTTGGGCAGATATTTAAAGTGGTTATTATGGCTCAGGAGGCCTTGCAATGGAGATTACTCCTGTAATGGATTGATATGTTCAAAGACCTGTCACCCCTGAAATGTATTTATACCTGGAGCAGCATCAATCCTCCCGGCTTGGTGGGATTTCTTTTCAGTTGGGGAGTAAGAATAATTCCTCCTCTCATTATCCAGCAAGTTTACATAGATTGTGACATTTAGGCCCTTATTTAAGAAGGGATAGCGTCAGGTAGCGCCTGGTTAATGAGAGGTAGCGACAGGTAGCGACTGGTGAATGCCGGACACGGCACGCAATTACACATTTATCATGCAGAATATGTTTAGCGACTGGGATAGCGCCATGTAGCGTCTGATTCATCATTTTCACAGCCTCAGCGAACAGCGCCAGCGTTCAGCCTTGCACAGCGCCAGGTATGACCTCTCGCTACCTGGCGCTCTCCCATACATTTCAATGGATGAACCTTTTCTTTTCTTTAAATGGGGTATTTTATTTATTTTTTTTTTTTCAAAAAAATCACAAATAATTCTGTGACCTCTTCTGGCATTGAAATAGCAGTTTTTTCAGAATGTTTTCATTTTTTATATATTTCCTCAGAAATGACATTAAAGTGTTCATGTTACAATGTTGTTACAATGTAATGCCATATGTTTTCGCTTTGTTACTAGTTGATAGATGCTTGAAAACACACTTTAAACACACCGCCTCCTGCGCTCTGGGCTTCAAACAACTATTTTTCAGTGCCAGAGATTTGTGAGGCTGTTTTTTTGCTGAATATGGTGTGAGTCGGTGGCTATGAGCAGTCGCTAACATGCGCTCCCATACAGCGCTGTACTGGTCAAATAGTGACTCCTCATAATGTATTCACCATTACTGAACAGCGACTGAGTTGCTATAAAGTAGCGACCCACGGCCGAGCACTGCGACTACTAGCGGGCGCTCTGAAAATGCCTGCTACAGACGCTCATCTGTCGCTACCTGCCGCTAATGATGAATCAGCCTGCCAGACGATTTTGCGATAGAGTGCACAGAGCCGGGGATGCCACTTTCTGTGCGGTCACCGGAGAGCTGCGCTGGCCTGCGGCTGAGGTAAAGGGTTTTTTCTTTGTAACACCGCCAGCAGACGGTAGCAGGGTGGGGTGGGTCGGCTGATTTTTACTGGACTGCCACTTTAATCATTTAGCATTTTTCATTTTAATCTTTGAACATCAGGCCAAATTTTTATCTCTCCTTTATTTATCACCTATTATACAGTGGAAGCACAACAGTCCACACATGACTATCCAAGCTATCATCAATGGGGTTTCTTCATCAAGGGATAGCGCCAGGTAGCTCCACGTAGCGACAGGTAGCATCTGGTGAACGCCGGGAGCTGTAGGCAAAACCACATTTATGGAGGCGATTCTGGTGAGCGACTCTAACAGCGCCATTTAGCGTACGATTCATCATTACAGGTGTCTCAGCATATAGCGCGGCACTCTAGCTTCCAGAGTGCCAGGTATTACCTGTCGCTACTAGTCGCTCTCCCATATATTTCAATGGGCGTTCCTTTTCTTCTGTTAAAACAGGGTTTTTTGTTTTTAATTTTTTCTTTATCTCAAATAATTGTGTGACCTCTCCTGGCCTAGAAAGAGTCATTTTTGATTTTTTATATTTTTATGCAGAATTGTCATTACAGGTCTGGCATTAAAGTGTTACAGTGTCACAATGTTACAACAATGTAATTCCATGTGTTTTCGCTTTGTTACTGGTGGATATGTGTTCAAAAACAGACTTTAATCACACAGCGTGCTATAGCGACAAGATCCAGAACACAGACGCTCTGTATGTGTTTTTTTGTTGAATATGGTGTGAGTCGCTGAGAGTCGGTCGCACTGAGATGGCGCTACCTTTCACTCCCTGCAACGCTATACTGGTGTTAGAATGCCCAACATACATCTCATTCATCAATGCCGGCCAGGTTACTACAGCGACTAAGACGCTCTGTTACAGCGCCCGATAGCCGACCACAGCGTATATTAGCGGTCGCTCTAAGCGCTGCTATACAGACGCTCATCTGCCGATACCTGGCGCTAGTAATTAATCAGCCTCTTTGTTTACCTAGGACGCCACCTCTTATTTTCTGTCATGAAATTTGTTCTGCAAATTTCTCAAAACGATGTGATAATAAAAAAAAAAACGATAAAGCAGCATAAGGTAAATGCAATGGGAAGGCGCTGAATGATTTAAGGCGCGTATTGAACATAAACAACATACCGCTCCACTCTTCTCTGTAAACTGTTTTACAAGTGGCGACATGGCAGGAAAAACACATTGCAGATGTACCACTGACAGCCGACACGCGTTGCGTTTATGGAGGCGCGGTTAAGGATGGCGCGGCGTTCGGCATAATTAAAAGCATTAACTTAGCAAGACTGTAATAGTGGAATAAACAACTTCACACTGATGGGTGACACAACATCACAAAGCATAGGAATATGGAGAGTGGTGATCATCCTCTAAGGGGCTGACAGGCAGCAGAAACAGGACCGGACACAGAGCTTCTATGGGGAGGCCGATTCATTAATAGCGCCAGGTAGCGACAGATAAGCGGCTGTAGCGTGATTTTTTCAGCGCCAGCCAGTATTCGCTGTGCTTGGCCGGCGTTAGCTTGATGACAGCGACTCAGTTGGTGTGCGGTAATGTTGAATACGGGCTTAGGGGTCGCTGTTTCACAGGTCCAGCGTTGTATGTGAGCGCCTGACAACGAATGGCCAGAGTGAACGGCTTGCTTCATATTCATCAACAAATCACGCTCCGAATGTGCTGTCGCTGTCCATTCCTTGTTTAAACCCCAGAACGCTGGCAGCGATGGGTATTAACTAGTTTTTAACCCCTAAACAACCATATTTTTTGAATGTAACATTATACATGTTTTTAGAATCATTTTGTAATATGAATACATTAATCTCAGACCTGTTAGATCAATTCTGCACATATTTTTTTTAATTTTTTTTTTTACTTAAAAATAAATCCTAACATTGCAGAAGTGGTCTCCGATTTTTTGACATTAAAAAAATAAAAAAACAAATTAATACCAATTAATTAGGAATAATTATAGATTGCTCCATTGAAATGCATTGGACATCGCCAGGGAGCGACAGCTCATACCTGGCGCTGTGAGGGAATTTGCAGCGGCGCTGTTCGGTCCAGGCGGCTTCATGATGAATCCCGCGCTAGCCGTCGCTAGCCTCATTTTGCTTGATAAATGCGTCATTGTGACCGCCGCCGGGCGTACTTGAGTCGGTAGTCGCCGTTAGCTGCCGCTACCTGGCGCTCGTCAGACACTACCTGGCGCTATCGCTTGATGAATAAGGGCATTAGTCCATCTCTCCATCCCCTTTTCCACATGTCTCTATCATCCTCTGTTTCCACATTCCCCTCATTTTTCTCTTTTTTACACATCTCTTCCTTATTTTTCTCTCCTACTTTTTCTGCATTCCCTCTATACCTTTCTCTTAAACATTCCTTCCTTTCTTTCTTTTACACAGTTCATTCTCTTTCCCTTTTACACATTTCCTGTCTTGAGTTTTCTACATGCCTTCCATCTGGCTGTGTTTTCACATCTCTCCTTTTTGTATTTCTTCTATGTTTCCTCTGTATCCCTATTTTTTCCTTTGTTCTTGAACTTTCCTTTTTTTGCATTCCATTTGCTTTCCTCTCTTCTCTTCTTTCTATCTTTTCCACATTTTCTCCTCTTTTTCACATTACTTTTGTTGTCTTCTTCCACGTTGCCTCAATCCCTTTTTCCACATTCCCCCATTTTTCTTTATTTTCTCTTTTTTCCACATTCTCTCCTTTTTCTCTTTTCCACATGTCCATGTTTTTTTTTCCATATTGTCTCCATTCCTTCTCCCACATTCCCCTATCTTCCTTTCTTTTCACATACCTCTGTATTTTTTCTCTTTTCCATATTCCCTCCTTATTTTTCTCTTTTCTATGTGAACTATGCCTGTCTTTTTTCTGAATTTCCTCCATTGTTCTATTTCCACATTTCCCTTATTATTCTCCTGTTTCCACATTCCTTCCTTCTATTCCCCTTCTTTTTTTCTGCATTCCCTCTGTCCTTTTCTTTTTGCAGGGCAGGACGGAGAGTCTAGAGCAGCAAAGCCGCCATCAGCACCGCTACAATGATGGGTGCAGAGCTGTCACTGCACATAAGCCACCAAGTACAGCCGCTGGCAGCTCAATGCAGGGAACTGTTTTCTGCTGGACCAGCCGGGGGACTACACTAATGGCAAAGCAGGAGTTCCCGAGCAGCTCGATCTGACGTTCCAGTAAGTAGGCGGGTGCCAGACAACCACCAATCAGTTACTTGGCTGGATTATTATTTTAAATGAAAAAAAAATACTGTATCTGGGGCCTCCACCAGATTTGATAAAGGCTCTTATCCCCTCCTAAAATTACAGATACTGGATTGTAGTAAGGCGGGTTTGGACAGGAGATGGGTGGGCAGCCTGGAAGCTCCAGAAGTCCCTCTCCTGGATAGGGCCGGCTGGCTAGCGGGCAACCATCGCCCTTTAGTCATTCAAGTTTTATTGCGTCTTTCTGATATGGACATGTTTTGTTTTGTTGTACATTCCAGCTCGATTGTAAGAAAAGGATACTGTCTGTATTGTTCTTCCTGTTGTCTTAAAAGCAATAAAAATTGAGTATGGAAAAAAAAAAAATAAATAAAGATAAAAATGTGCCACAGGTGTTGAGATGGGATTCTGAGCAGGGCTGCTGAGATCTGTCTTTTAAATCAATCCAATACCTATTCTTTAATCAATAGGAGCGGTGGCTAATGTTCTAGGTGCATTTGATCTGATTGTTTCCTGTGAACAGATACTGTGTTTATCTGTTTGGCAATTGCCACTTTCATTTTATCCCTCCTTTGAATTCTACTTAAAAAGGACCTGTAATCCCGATCTGGACGCCCCACTGCGCACCATCGCGGTGGGACACTTGACAGTAGTATAGCATCCAAAACCTGTGCTTGACATTGCACAACCAATTCTATATTGTTTCCAGCATAACGCAATAAAAGTGAATGCGCGGAGGAAGCAGCCTACAGATAATCCAAATAAACTGCAGCCAGATTAGTCAGATGAGCATCCAAGAGTGGATTACCTATTTTCACTGGCTCTGAGGTCCCTTTGGGCATAGAGAGGATTAAAGGAAGACACAGAAAAAGACTTACGGCCTTATTTATCAAGGGCTAGCGCCAGGTAGTGTCTGACGAGCGCCAGGTACCGCCAGCTATCGGCGGCTACCGAATCAAGTACGCCCGGCGGCGGTCACAATGACGCATTTATCACGCTAAATGAGGCTAGCGCCGGCAAGAGCGTCAGCTAGCGCGGGATTTATCATGTAGCCGACTGCAACGAACAGCGCCGCTGCTAATCCCATCACAGCGACAGGTATGACCTGGCGCTCCCTGGCGTTGTCCAATGCATTTCAATGGAGCAATCTTTAAATAATCATAATTAATTGCTATTACAGTTTTGTTTTTTTTTGTTTTTTTTAATGTCACAAATTCTGTGACCACTTCTGCAATGTTAGGATTTTTTTTAAAGTAAAAAAAAAAAAAAATGTGCAGAATTGATATTACAGGTCTGATATTCATGTATTCATATTACAAAATGTTTAGAAAAACTTGTATAATTTTTACATATAAAAAAAAAAAGGTTGTTTGGGGGTTAAAAACTACTTTACACACATCGCCGCCAGCGCTCTGGGGTTTAAACAAGGAATTCACAGCGCGAGAAATTTTTGAGCGTGATTTTTTAATGAATCTGCAGCAAGCCGTTCGCTCTGGCCATTCGCTGTCAGGCGCACCCATACAACGCGGAACCTGTGAAACAGCGACCCCTAACCCCGTATTCAACATTACCGCACACCGACTGAGTCGCTGACAACAAGCGAACAACGGCCAAGCACAGCGAATACTAGCTGGCGCTGTGAAAATCACGCTACTGGCGCTCATCTGTCGCTACCTGGCGCTATTAATGAATCGGCCTCTTAGGCCCTTATTTATGAAGGAATAGCGACAGGTAGCGACTGGTGAATGGCCGGTAATGACAGGCACCGCCACAAGAACGCCGGCTCCCCACCACAATCACACATTTATCAAGCCAATCCTGCTTAGCGACTGAGATAGCGCCATATAGCGACGCATTCATCATTATTCCAGCCTCAGCCCACATCGCCAGCGTCTGACCTTGAACAGCGACAGGTATGACCTCTCGCTACCTGGCGCTCTCCAATGCATTTCAATGGAACAATCTTTAAATATTCATAATTAATTGTTATTCATTTTTTTTTTTTAAATGTGAAAAATTCTGTGACCACTTCTGCCATTTTAAATAAGTTAAAAAACATTTTAAAAAAAGAATGTACAGAATTGATATTACAGGTCTGATATTAATGTATTCATATTACAAAATTATTTAAAAAACTTGTTTTTTTGGTTTCCAAAAATATGGTTGTTTGGGGGTTAAAAAACTACTTTTAACCCATCGCCGCCAGCGCTCTGGGGTTTAAACATGCATTTCACAGCGCGAGAATTTTTTGAGCGTGATTTTTTAATGAATATGGTGGGAGCCGGTTGCTAGGGCCAGTCGCTATCATGCGCTCTCATACAGCGCGGAACCTGTCAAATAGCGACTCCTCACCCAATATTCAACATTACGGCAAACCGACTGAGTCGCTATCAACTACCGAACAACGGCCAAGCACAGCGACTACTAGCGGGCGCTCTGAAAATGTCGCTACAGTCGCTCAACTGTCGCTACCTGCCGCTATTAATGAATCGGCCTCCCACTTTACTGTAAAATCATCATAGACAACCATGGGCGGACTTATCATTTCTGGGGCCCCGTACAAAGTTGTGTCAGGGGGCCCTAATCAAAGATAGCGAAATCGAATATTAATGTACCTTGTCGGGGGATGTATTACACACACACACACCAACACACACACACACACACCAACATACACACACACACACCAACATACACACACACACACACCAACACACACACTCACACACACACACACCAACATACACACACCAACATACACACACACACACACACACCAACACACACACTCACACCAACACACACACACACCAACATACACACACCAACATACACACACACACACTCTCACACCAACACACACCAACACACACACACCAACATAAACACACACACACACACACACACACACCGCCACACACACACACATCAACACAAACACATCAACACACACCACCACACACACACATCAACACACACACATCAACACACACACCTACACACTCACCCACACACACCAACACACACACCCACACACACCCACACACACCAACATACACACACCACCACACACACACGCCTACACACACCCTCACACCAACACCCACACCCACACACACACTCACACCAACACACACACCTATACACACCAACACACACACCCACACACACACTCACACCAACACACACACCTATACACACCAACACACACACCCACACACACCAACACACACACCTACACACACCAACACACACACACACACACACACACACACACTCACACCAACACACACACCTATACACACCAACACACACACCTACACACCTACACACACCAACACACACACCAACACACACACACACACACACACACACTCTCCCACACACACACTCTCCCACACCCACACACTGTCATAAACAACTTTTTGTGGTTGGTGGGGACTTACAAGGAGCATTAAAGCGCCTCAACTGGACTTTTTTTTTGTAGGTGGCTGTCCTAGGGTTACCTCATGCAAAATATAGCTCTTCAATGTAAGTCCAGACCTTCTGCTGATGACCACTTGGCGGGTAAGTGTGATACCAGCCGCCATCAGCTTGTCTTGATGACCAAAAAATAAACAAGAAAGAAGAGGTGAGTACAGTAGTACTGCCCCCATTTCAAGTTGCCATGACCGTATGCACAGAGGCACATCCCAAATCATGAAGCCCCCTGAGTGGCTGCTTTTACGGTGGGGGGCACACAGATTTGGGTCTAGGGTTTATAAGCAAGATTAAAGTGGACCAAAACTAACAGCGATTGGCTTGGGAATCTATAAGATTCCCGGGCCGATCGATTCCTTCCCCTTATGGGACCCAAAATTGTGATGCCCCACTGTGTGAAACCCCCCAGGTAGCCCATACACTTAGCCTCTTTCCGTTCCAATGCACAGGCCACGGCCGCATCCCCGCTGTTCCTCTAGGAGGGTGCGTGCCCGCATCAGGCATTTGCAAATGGCCGGCGTGGGCACGCTCCCTGTTAGAGGGAAGCGGGGATGCGTCTATCAATGCGATCAGAGCCACTCGCCTTAGACGAAGGCTTAGATGGCGTGACGTCAGCGAATCCGAGTGCACTGATTGGACGAGCAGCAGAGCATAGGACCGGGAAGAGGTGAGGCAGTTTCGGCGACCCGGGGGTTTTCGCATGGCGCCGGCATCCCCGACCCGGGGCAAGGACCAAAACCCAGGATATTCAAAATCCTGGGTTTTAGTGCACTTTAATGTATTTTTCACTTGCACTCGATCAATAAACCTGATTGGTTGGCCTTGGATTAATAACTAATCTAATCCTGCTCTACTTCTCCCTCCCTTGCCCTCCGGCCCTGTTTATGTTTATCACAGGTGGGTTAGAATTATGTTCCAAATAAGAGAAAACCAGCTGCTGTGGGTATTAATGTGGGGTCTAGTCACCCACCTCCCTGCAGATCAGGGACTCGTTCCTGGAATTCCTGGAGAATCGCTGCTCCTGTGCCTACAATCGAGTTGACAGAAAACATTTAGACTTGTCAGAAACCCCAGAGAGAAGATTGAGAGAAACAAAAGAATACAACGGCGGCATCGGGCACGACACCGAGGCGGAACTGAAACCTTCAGCAGGGCAATATTGTCGCCTAATTGTTCTTTATGAGATGTTTTGCATATAAAAGGCGATGATCTCCTGCCGTCACCAGCCTACGCAGCGACAATAATGCTATAAAGAGACAACGCTTAGAGGCAGGGGGCAATTATACGCGGCTGAATAAAATAAATAGAATAGGCTTGGTACAAATGCATTATACAGAAAGGAAAGCGTAATGAAGGTTTGCGCAAATGTAACCAATGCAGAGGCTTCTGTGCAGGGCTGGAATTGTGGGGGCAAATTGGGCAACTGCCCAGAGCCCTATCCCTATAGGTGCTCCCTGCTGTTCCCTGTGTACAGCCCTAGCGCTCTTGGCTGGTGGGGGATAGGGGAGAGGGATAATATGATTAAAAAAGGAAGTTCAAGCATGATGTGACACTCAAATCACCCCTCTCCTTGTTCCCAATTTGGGATCTTGAGTGACAGGTTAGTTA
This sequence comes from Gastrophryne carolinensis, assembly GCA_027917425.1. Lineage (NCBI taxonomy): Eukaryota > Metazoa > Chordata > Amphibia > Anura > Microhylidae > Gastrophryne > Gastrophryne carolinensis. Next base: position 68,668,958 of record CM051240.1, on the reverse strand, counting down.
CCAATTCCCGTGCAGAAGCGTGACTGTACTGGTCTGTCACCTAAGTCTATGTCTGCCATGCAGAGATGAATACCCCATCGGGATGCCCCGCTGTGTGAAACCCCCCAGGTCGCCCCATAAACTTACCTTGTTTCCTGGTCAAATGCTTGGTAGGAAAAGTTTATCTGTTTGCTGATGATACAAAGGTTAGTAATAGGGTGGATATTCCTGGAGGTGTCTGCAACATGGAAAATGATTTAGCTTTACTGGATAGATGGTCAAAACTGTGGAAACTAGAGTTTAATGTCTCTAAATGTAAAATCATGCACTTGGGTAGAAGGAATCCCTGCTCTGAGTACCGTATGGGCAGCACTGTGTTAGCCAGGACCTCGGAGGAGAGAGCTTTAGGGATACTGATTACTGATAGCTGCAAGATGAGTGGACAGTGTAGCCAGGCAGTGGGAAAAGCAAGCAGGATGCTCGGCTGCATAGCTCGAGGCATCACCAGTAGGAAGAGGGAGGTTGTGATGCCGCTGTATAGAGCCCTGGTGAGGCCACAGCTAGAATACTGTGTGCAGTTCTGGAGACCTTACCTGCAAAAAGACATTATTCAAATAGAACGAGTCCAAAGGCGGGCAACGAAAATGGTGGAAGGACTTAAACTTAAAACTTATCAGGAGAGACTTAAAGAACTTAATTTGTACAGTCTGGAGGAAAGAAGGGAGAGGGGGGACATGATGGAGACCTTTAAATATGTGAAAGGATTAAATAAGGTTCAGGAGGGAAGTGTTTTTAAGAAGAAGCTTAATGATAGAACAAGGGGGCACAACCTGAAGCTAGTCGGGGGGAAGATCAGGGGCAATGTTAGAAAATATTATTTTACTGAAAGAGTAGTAGATGCTTGGAACAAACTTCCAGCAGAGGCAGTTGAAAAATCAACAGTCACTGAATTTAAACATGCCTGGGATAAGCACACATCTATCCTAAGATAAAGAGTACATACAGTATACACATAAGGGCAGACTAGATGGACCGTATGGTCTCCTTCTGCCGTCAACCTTCTATGTTTCTATAAATGGTGCATGCACGAGCCACGGCCGCACCCCCGCTATCCCTCTAGCAGGGCACGTGCCCGGCAGGAATTTGCGAATGGCCAGCTCGAGCACGCTTCCTTTTAGAGAGAAGTGGGGGATGCGACCACCAACGCGCTCGAAGCTGCTGGCCTTAGACGAAGGATTAGACGACGTGACGTCAGTGGATCCGAGCACGCTGATTGAAAGAGCCACGCATGCACCGTAGGACCAGGAAGAGGTGAGTTAGCATTGGCGATCTGGGGGGTTTCACACAGCGGGGCACCCACTGGGTTTTGGTCCACTTTAATGTTGCTGGATGGGGAATTCATTGGACTTCACATGCCCTCCCCAGCCCATGAGATCCTTAGCCACGCCCCTAAGGAACTTATCAATAAATGCATACATTGATCAGCTGATGCTATCGTTTTGCAGGAACAGATCATGGACAAAGGGAAATATTTCATGTGATGGTAGTGAAGCTTTAGTATTATAGACGAAGATACTGTGGCAGAGGTGGGAATCACCCCCACATCCATAATGCTGAGCTATAGCATTGCTGGGGCAGAACACTGGCTGATGTATTTAGGCTGGAGTGTCTTACTCCCAGCCTAGTTGGCCCAAAAGCAGTGCAGCCCTCCTGAAATTTTCCCTGTGCTCCCAATGGCCATGGTGACCCCGCCCCCCCCCCCCCCCCCCCTATTGAGAGACCTCTGCATTGGGTCATAAGATATCATTTTGAGAGGGAGGTGGGGAGCTCATACATCTTCCATATCTAATGAGTTGTGTTGTCCCTGCCATTCCCCCATAGTCACATCCACCATCCTTTCTGTCTCTGGCAGCAATTTCTTTCTTGTACTCAGCACATGTCTTTTCACGCAGTGGATTTACGTGATGAGGTTTATGTGTCCAAAAGATTAGCTGCTTGGAAAACAAATGTTGCCTGGATCCTTATCCACATCCTTTCAGTGGAGTTGAGCTGATGAATATATGTGGTGTCAGTACACAATTACAGCACAAACACACGGGTAAGCAGTTCCCATGATGACACACTTGCAGCCAGCCTTAGAAGACCCAGAAGAGTTGTCTTATATTGTTTGTCTACTGTCGCCAACACAGGATCAGTAACCAATGCATGGGTGCACAGCCTTGTGTTTCCACTAACAAACTTGCACGTTTGTGCACACAAGACAAAAATTGTTTCAGGCGTGAAGGTGTCGTTGGTTGACCTACAGCTGATACCAGCATGCTGGAATTAATGGGCTGTGACCAAAATGCTTCAACCTGGCTTGACCTCAATTTTGCGATGGGTTTTTCAGTTTTTATCTTCTGCTTGACTCAGTTTGTACATGATTTTTTGTATGACTGCTTCCAGGTATTTTGTTGACTTAGACCTCAATTCTCCACTAGGTGTCTGTGACCTTTGGCTTGACTCTGACACTGTTCCTTCACTGCCTGCCCAGGATCTTTGGCTTGATTTAGACCTTCATCCTCGATTATGTGCCATGACCTTTGACTCAACTTTAACCCTGTTCTTCCACTGTTTGCCCAAAATCTTTGGATTTACATAGACCCCAATCATCCACTGCTTGCACCTTTTCTTGACTTTGATCCTAATCTAATAATGCTTGCCCAAGACCTCTGGCTTGACTTTGGATGGATCTTCTACTACGTGCCCATGACCTTAAGCTTAGCATTGGCTCTGATCCTCCACTGAGAGCCCAAGATTTTAACTCAGGTCCAGAACCCTTAGATTGACATTAGGGATGGGCGAACCCGCTGAAGTTCGGGTTTGATAGGTTTGGCCGAACTTGCTGCAAAAGTTTGTTTCGGGATCCTGAACCCCAAACCCGAATCAGAATCCCATTAAACTCCATGGGGACCCGAACTTGGGGGCACAAAATGTGGTAGGTAAAGTACTTAGAATAATAACAGAAAACAAAAAAAATTAAGAAATACATAAATATAAAAAAATAAAAATATTACTTTTTTACGGCTGTCAGAGGCCAAATTCGGATGGGGGGGGGGGGGGGGGTAACACCAGGGAGATTGCCCTGCACAAAATGGGGTAGGGAAAGTACTTCAAATAATAAAAGAAAACAAAAAAAAATTAAATAGATAAATAAGTACAAAATAATAAAAAAATGTTTTTTCAGTTATATACAAACTGTATCAAACAAAGAATAGCCTGACTTTATTAGTAATTTTTCAGTTTCAAGTGTTTTACTAAATGCCTCTTGTAAAAGGTATTCAATTAAACTTTAAAACTGTCTGTGGGTTTATTCTTTAAATATTTTTTGGCATTTTTGGTTAGATAAATGGCCTGACTTTTTACTTTCTAATTGTATTTTTTCAGTTTTAAAGCAGACCAACAGTCAAAAATGACTTAAACCAGACCAAAAGAAACAGTGCTCATATGCCTCCCTCCCCAAGGTAATTTAGATTGCTGCACGTAAAAATTAATTTACCTTTTTCTAACTCCTGCTGTAATGAATTTTAGAATCAAAATGGTGGAGGGGGCCACGAAGAGCCCCAACAAAGGAAGATGATCCATCGGGGGTGCCCTGCTGTGTGAAACCCCCAGGTTGCCCGAAAACTCACCTTTGTTCCTGGTCCAACGGTGCATGCGCGAGCAGCGTCCGCATCCCCGCTATCCTTTCAGCACGACACGTGCCCATGCCAGGCTATTGTGAATAGCTGGTGTGGGCACGCTGTCTGTTAAAGGGTAGCGGGGGATGCGACCACCAGTGCGTTCGACAAGCTCCTGGGCGAAGGGGCTCAAGCAGATCTGAGCAAGAGGGCTGCGCATGCACCATAGGTCGGGGGAAGGGTAAGTGAGATTGGGCAACCTGGGGTGCCTGGGGGGCAAAGACCAAAACCCACAATAGTCAAACACCTGGGTTTTGGTCCATTTTAAAGCCCATTTGCTTTTGACTTGTCACTAAGGATATAATGTAAATGATTTAGGAACCAACGTCAAATTCCTTGAATGCGTTTATTTCAGGTCTGTCTACTATCTGATGAATTCTCAGGATGTAATCACTTTATAAGTTATAGCTGATATAAAAAGTTACCAGGCTATCTGAATAAAATTTGCTGCCAAATGCTGCTTGCATTTTTTTGATGACGCATAACCTGGTCACCCTCAGGGGCAGATCTGGTATCATTGTGGTGCAAGCACCGGGCACATCGTGCACATTTGTTCCAAAAGAAATGAATGTTCTGAGGGTCATGTAACATTAATCAAAAATACAGCAGGCAGAAAAATTACCGACTATGTATTCTTGTGGCTCCCAAACATCACCATGGCAATGCTTGTGTCAACATTGCTGTTCTCATTAGTCCTGCCAGTGGTGCGCACACTGACATCTTTACAGCCCATCCAGTAGGTTACATAAGGAACATTAGCATGGAAGTGGCAAAGGATGAAAGAGCATGGCGGGGCGGCCACACACCACTGAGAAGATTATTAGAAGAATATAAATGTCACCGCTGATTTACAACTAACACATGGGAGAAGATTCAAGAAGAAGATTCAAATTCCTTTCTAACCAGAAACTAATATTTGATTTTTATTTGGGCAACAATAGGCTGCTTGTATGTTTTGCCTGTCAGCTGTGTAATGTTAAAGAGGAACAACACACAGGAATTTCACTTTCCCATGTGTTGTTCCAAGCATCCCGAAATGGGATGCCCCACTGTGTGCATCCCCCCATGTAACCCCTTACACGTACCTTCCTTTCGGAAGCCAGTGCGCAGATTGGATAAGTGACGCCACTGATGGCAAAGCGGCGCCGAACTGCACCGCCAGCTGCAACCCCCGCACACCTTCTAGCTGCGGCTTGCCCATGCCGCCTATTCTGTAAGGTTGGGCGCAGTCATGTGCTCGGCTAGCCGTGAGTGGGGATGCGGCTGCAGCGCAGAGATGCAGCAAGGGCTCTGGGAGAAGGTGAGTGTACTGGGGTTCCAATTCGGGTTGCCCCAAGAGGTGGAACTCACATGGCCTTTAGACTCCAGGGCCCCTGTCAGTGCTTTAGACTCTAGGGCCCCTGTCAGTCCTTTAGACTCTAGAGCCCCTGTCAGTCCTTTAGACTCTAGAGCCCCTGTCAGTCCTTTAGACTCTAGAGCCCCTGTCAGTCCTTTAGACTCTAGAGCCCCTGTCAGTCCATTAGACTCTAGAGCCCCTGTCAGTCCTTTAGACTCTAGAGCCCCTGTCAGTCCTTTAGACTCTAGAGCCCCTGTCAGTGCTTTAGACTCTAGAGCCCCTGTCAGTCCTTTAGACTCTAGAGCCCCTGTCAGTCCATTAGACTCTAGAGCCCCTGTCAGTCCATTAGACTCTAGAGCCCCTGTCAGTCCTTTAGACTCTAGAGCCCCTGTCAGTCCTTTAGACTCTAGGGCCCCTGTCAGTGCTTTAGACTCTAGGGCCCCTGTCAGTCCATTAGACTCTAGAGCCCCTGTCAGTCCATTAGACTCTAGAGCCCCTGTCAGTCCATTAGACTCTAGAGCCCCTGTCAGTCCTTTAGACTCTAGAGCCCCTGTCAGTCCTTTAGACTCTAGGGCCCCTGTCAGTGCTTTAGACTCTAGGGCCCCTGTCAGTCCTTTAGACTCTAGAGCCCCTGTCAGTCCTTTAGACTCTAGAGCCCCTGTCAGTCCTTTAGACTCTAGAGCCCCTGTCAGTCCTTTAGACTCTAGAGCCCCTGTCAGTCCATTAGACTCTAGAGCCCCCGTCAGTCCATTAGACTCTAGAGCCCCTGTCAGTCCTTTAGACTCTAGAGCCCCTGTCAGTCCTTTAGACTCTAGAGCCCCTGTCAGTGCTTTAGACTCTAGGGCCCCTTTCAGTGCTTTAGACTCTAGAGCCCCTGTCAGTCCTTTAGACTCTAGAGCCCCTGTCAGTCCTTTAGACTCTAGAGCCCCTGTCAGTCCATTAGACTTTAGAGCCCCTGTCAGTCCTTTAGACTCTAGAGCCCCTGTCAGTCCATTAGACTCTAGAGCCCCTGTCAGTGCTTTAGACTCTAGAGCCCCTGTCAGTGCTTTAGACTCTAGGGCCCCTGTCAGTGCTTTAGACTCTAGGGTCCCTATCAGTCCTTTAGACTCTAGAGCCCCTGTCAGTCCATTAGACTCTAGAGCCCCTGTCAGTCCTTTAGACTCTAGAGCCCCTGTCAGTGCTTTAGACTCTAGGGCCCCTGTCAGTCCATTAGACTCTAGAGCCCCTGTCAGTCCATTAGACTCTAGGGCCCCTGTCAGTCCTTTAGACTCTAGGGCCCCTGTCAGTCCTTTAGACTCTAGGGCCCCTGTCAGTCCTTTAGACTCTAGGGCCCCTATCAGTCCTTTAGACTCTAGAGCCCCTGTCAGTCCTTTAGACTCTAGGGCCCCTGTCAGTCCTTTAGACTCTAGGGCCCCTGTCAGTCCTTTAGACTCTAGGGCCCCTGTCAGTCCTTTAGACTCTAGGGCCCCTATCAGTCCTTTAGACTCTAGGGCCCCTGTCAGTCCTTAAAACTATAGGGCCCCTATCAGTCCTTTAGACTCTAGAGCCCCTATTCGTCCTTTAGACTCTAGGGCCCATGTCAGTCCTTTAGACTCTAGGGCCCATGTCAGTCCTTTAGACTCTAGGGCCCCTGTCAATCCTTTAGACTCTAGGGCCCATGTCAGTCCTTTAGACTCTAGGGCCCCTATTAGTCCTTTAGACTCTAGAGCCCCTGTCAGTCATTTAGACTTTAGGGCCCATGTCAGTCCTTTAGACTCTAGGGCCCATGTCAGTCCTTTAGACTCTAGGGCCCATGTCAGTCCTTTAGACTCTAGGGCCCCTGTCAGTCCTTTAGACTCTAGGGCCCCTATTAGTCCTTTAGACTCTAGGGCCCCTGTCAGTCCTTTAGACTCTAGAGCCCTTGTCAGTGCTTTAGACTCTAGGGCCCCTGTCAGTCCTTTAGACTTTAGGGCCCCTGTCAGTCCTTTAGACTCTAGAGCCCTTGTCAGTGCTTTAGACTCTAGGGCCCCTGTCAGTGCTTTAGACTCTAGGGCCCCTGTCAGTCCTTTAGACTCTAGAGCCCTTGTCAGTGCTTTAGACTCTAGGGCCCCTGTCAGTCCTTTAGACTTTAGGGCCCCTGTCAGTCCTTTAGACTCTAGAGCCCTTGTCAGTGCTTTAGACTCTAGAGCCCCTGTCAGTCCTTTAGACTTTAGGGCCCCTGAAGTTCCTCTTTAAAGGGCAATTCCACTTTCTATGGCCTTTTTTAAGTTTCCATTATTGTGTGGCAAAATTATGTCTCAATGTGCTAAGCTTATCTGTAGGGAGGTGTCTTTAAGAAGAAACGGGGAGGCTGATTTATTAATAGCGACATGTAGCGACAGTTGAGCGACTGTAGCGGTATTTTCACAGCGCCCGCTAGTAGTCGCTGTGCTTGGCCGTTGTTCGGTTGTTGATAGCGACTCAGTCGGTGTGCAGTAATGTTGAATACAAGGTGACGAGTCGCTATTTGACAGGTTCCGCGCTGTATGGGAGCGCATGATAGCGACTGGTCAAAGCGACCGGCTCCCAACATATTCATCAAAAAATCAGGCTCAAAAAATTCTCGCGCTGTGAAATGCATGTTTAAACCCCAGAGCGCTGGCGGCGATGGGTTAAAAGTAGTTTTTTAACCCCCAAACCACCATATTTTTGGAAACCAAAAAAAAAAAAGTTTTTAAAATAATTTAGTAATATGAATACATTAATATCAGACCTGTAATATCAATTCTGCACAATTTTTTTTTTCTCTTAAAAAATTATCTAAAATGGCAGAAGTGGTCACAGAATTTTTCACATTTAAAAAAAAAACAAAAAACATTAATAACAATTAATTATTAATATTTAAAGATTGTTCCATTGAAATGCATTGGAGAGCGCCAGGTAGCGAGAGGTCATACCTGTCGCTGTTCAAGGTCGGACGCTGGCGCTGTGGGCTGAGGCTGGAATAATGATGAATGAGTCGCTATATGGCGCTATCTCAGTCGCTAAGCAGGATTGGCTTGATAAATGTGTGATTGTGGTGGGAAGCCGGCGTTCTCGTGGCGGGGCCCGTCATTACCGGCTGCTCACCAGTCGCTACCTGTCGCTATTCCTTCATAAATAAGGGCCCTAGTAAACAACGATATCTCTCCTTAGTGATTTTGTCCTGGGGGAGGTCCCGTTTGGATGAGGATAGGTGAGCGCAGCATGCCAACATTTATTTGCAATTAAGCCACGCCCATGCCACACCCCTAATTCAAAGATGACCTGAAAACGGCTGCACACGCTATGCCATTTCATAATCCCCTTGTAGACAGAGCATCAAAAATGAAAATTTAATTATCTACACAATGCAAAAAAAAAAAGAGAAAGAGACCGCACCAACAAATATATGATGGTGTGCTACACAGTGCAGGGTGAACAGAACAACTGTTACTACATACACCCAGAGAACGGGGGGCCCCACGCACCCACCCAACCCTGACACAGAAGCACCACTAAACAATAATAGCTATGCAAAATTGACCAAATGTATTATTACATATAACTACATTGTACACTCAATACTATATGACAATGTTAAAAACATTATTAAAAAACATATAAAACAACTGACACCGAGGAGGGCACAGCAGAAGGGGGAGGGGGGAGGGCCAATTTGGCCCAGTGGCAATGCTGCTATAACTACCTATCCAATAACAAAGCATAAGCCTAAACTATACTAATGAAACAATGTGCATAATAAACAAAACTTCATAGAAATGTGCCATAGGTGCTTTACCTTAATTAATGTACTGAGTGATATCCTAATATATGTATAATCCTATAAATAACTTAGAACAACAAAAACACTATAAACACACTACCTCACTAAAACTGATATGAGGACTCACCAGGTGGACATGTGCCAAATACAGAGAAAATATAAAGAAACCACAATGAATGAAGCAGACTCACATGAACAAGCCCCCCTCCTTACCTGCCCTCACTCCTCACCACCAACGCGTTTCGTGACGTCACAGCGTCACTTTTTCAAGGTGTGTGTCAACTACACAATGTCAGGATCACAAAGGGAAGGGGGGCAAGGTGCATTTTCGATTGCACTGGTTCTCTTTTTAAATTGTGATGGCCCTTTGTGTGCTCCAGATTGCCTAATATACTCACCTCACCAAGGCTTGCATGGGGCACATCTCTGGCTTCCCTCTGGCTGATGCACACACCGGCGCCAGGCATTTCTGATTGGTTGGCATGGCGATGCACAGCCAAAGGAGAGCAGCCAGCGGCTCATTCTCTATTAAGCCTTACTAAACCTCTCTGATGTCAGCTCTGATGTCATAGTGGCTTAGTATAGCTGATTGGAGGAGAGCATGTGCATGCACCATGGAGTCACCAGCAAGGTAAGAATTACTGGCATTCCAAGGGGGTTTCACATCAAATCAGGATATCCTGCTGGAGAGGAACAATCACAAAGAAGTGAGAATCCTGGTGAGTGTTCCTCTTTACCCCCCACCCACTGTTATGCACACTGGGCTAGGTGTATTTACAGTTACACAATGCACTGCATTATGGGTCAGCCTCTTACTACTCACCACCACTTCCTGTTCCTTGTCAGTCTCCCTTCTCTGCAGCTGATTGCCCTCTAGTACTTGCTGTCCCTATCTGGTCCTCCAGTTTTTGCCCTCTCCAACTGCCGCTGATTGGAGAGGGATTAGGTGACTGATAGGACTGAGGACAGCAGCAGGGGGTGGAGGGACTAGGTGAGCAGTAGAGGACAGTGGCAGGGGGTGGAGGGGTTCAGTGAGTGGTGGTGGACAGTGGCAAGGGTGGAGGGATTAGGTAAGTTGTAGAGGACAGTGGCAGGGGTGGAGGGATTAGGTAAGTTGTAGAGGACAGTGGCAGGGGTGGAGGGATTAGGTAAGTTGTAGAGGACAGTGGCAGGGGTGGAGGGATTAGGTGAGCAGTAGAGGACAGTGGCAGGGGTGGAGGGATTAGGTAAGTTATAGAGGACAGTGGCAAGGGTGGAGGGATTAGGTAAGTTGTAGAGGACAGTGGCAAGGGTGGAGGGATTAGGTAAGTTGTAGAGGACAGTTGCAGGGGTGGAGGGATTAGGTAAATTGTAGAGGACAGTTGCAGGGGTGGAGGGATTAGGTAAGTTGTAGAGGACAGTGGCAGGGGTGGAGGGATTAGGTAAGTTGTAGAGGACAGTGGCAGGGGTGGAGGGGATAGTGAGTAATAGTGGACAATGAAAGGGTGGAGGGGCTAGGTGAGTGGTGGAGTACATCAGCAGGGGGTGGAGAGGTTAGGTGGGTGGAGGAGGTCAGCGGCATGGGGTGGAGAGGTTAGGTGAGTGATAGAGGACAGAGGCAAGGGGTGGAGAGGTTAGGGGAGCAGTAGAGAACAATGGCGGGAGGTGGAAGGATTAAGTGAGTGGTAGAGGACATCGGCAGGGGTGGAGGGGATAGGTGAGTGATAGAGGACAACAGCGGGGGATGGAGAGGTTAGGCCAGTGGTGGTGGACAGTAGCAGGGGGTGGAGCTATAAGGTGAGCAGTAGAGGACAGTGGCAGGGGTGGAGAGGCTAGGTGAGCAGAAAAGGACATTGGTAGAGGGTGAAGGGGTTAGGTGAGTGGTAGAGGACAATGGCCGGGAGTGGAGCAGTAGAGGACAGTAGCAGGCAGTGGATGGGTTAGGTGAGTGGTAGAGGGCAATGACAGGGATGGAGAGGTTGGGTGAGTGGTGCAGGAAAGCAGCAGGGGTTGGAGAGGTTTGGTAAATGGTAAAGGACAGCAGCAGGGGGTTGAGAAGTTAGGTGAGTAGTAGAAGACAGTGGCAGAGGGTGGAGGGATTAGGTAAGTGATAGAGAACAGCGGCAGGAGGAGGAGGGGATAGGTGAGTGGTTACATGGCACAGCATACAGCAATGATTGGACAGGAGCCTGTGCGTGTGCTGGTGGACTGCCAGAAAAGAGAATTTTTACGGCGACTGGGTTTTATTGAACGGGTAGATCTAAGCCCATGTATCTAATTATCATCCCCTAATCGGGCTATCCCTACGTATTATCCCTGTATATTTCCCCTTATTTAACCCTGATGGGTCAGATGGTGCAGCTGTAAATAAATGTAAATGTCTTTTCTATTTTTGGTATTACAATTACAAGCATCATTTCTGCTGTGGATTGTAATATCCAGAGTGTGAACTTGGAGCTATGCATTGTATTAGTTCTGAATCAGGGAGTCACTTGTATCAAACTAAGCTGATTGTATACATATGATCTTCATTTTTGTTACATACGTTTTGTTACACATGCCAGACACTGCTGTGTGTATAAGATACTTTGGAAAGTGTTACAATTTTGTCACAGTGATCACCGGGGAGGCCGATTCATTAACAGCGGCAGGAGCGACAGTTGAGCGACTGTAGTGGCATTTTCAGAGCGCCCGCTAGTAGTCGCTGTGCTTGGCCGTTGTTCAGTAGTTGATAGCGACTCAGTCGGTTTGCCGTAATGTTGAATAATGGGTGAGGAGTCGCTATTTGACAGGTTCCGCGCTGTATGGGAGCGCATGATAGCGACTGGTCAGAGTGACCGGCTCCCACCATATTCATTAACAAATCACGCTCAAAAAATTCTCGCGCTGTAAAATGCATGTTTAAACCCCAGAGCGTTGGCGGCGATGTGTTAAAAGTAGTTTTTTAACCCCCAAACAACCATATTTTTGGAAACCAAAAAAAACAAGTTTTTTAAATAATTTTGTAATATGAATACATATATATACAATATCAATTCTGTACTTTTTTTTTATTATTTTTTTTACCTTAAAAAAATTATTAAAAATGGCAGAAGTGGTCACAGAATTTTTCACATTTAAAAAAAAAAAAAAAAAAAAAAAAAAAAATTATGGATATTTAAAATTGTTCCATTGAAATGCATTGGAGAGCGCCAGGTAGAGAGAGGTCATACCTGTCGCTGTTCAAGGTCGGACGCTGGCGCTGTGGGCTGAGGCTGGAATAATGATGAATGAGTCGCTATCTGGCGCTATCTCAGTCTCTAAGCAGGATTGCCTTGATAAATGTGTGATTGTGGTGGGGAGCCGGCATTCTCGTGGCGGGGCCCGTCATTACCGGCCGCTCACCAGTCGCTACCTGTCGCTATTCCTTGTTAAATAAGGGCCTAAGTATTATGTATCTGAATATCTTGAGCCTATTTCTTCTTCTTAAAGCCTGGATACGATCCACGTTTTTTCAGGTATATGGTGTGTATCTGTGATCCCATTTTGCTGTATATATGTAATGATGGTTTCCTTTCTGCAGAAAGTTTATTAAAATATTGTACTAGGGGTGTCCATGACACAAATTATATTAAAAACATTTGAAAAAAACACTTAACGGCCCTTCAGGGGAGAGGCCTGGACCTGGGAACCACCCTAAGGACGGCCCCATCTCTGCTATCAACAAGCAGCAATGTGAAATAAACATTTGGAGTGATGTTGCCCTTTAAGAACATTTAATACAGGGATGTAATTGCCGTGCATCATGTTAGCCAACTTTGAAGTGAGCACACAGCACCGCTGCTGTTCTCTGTGCCTGAGCATGATTGATTGTCTTTATTTCCAGCTCATTTGCAGCTGCAGAGGTTAATTGGCAGAGAATTCAGGCCAAAAAAGCCTGTGATTGCTTTGTGTGCATATAATAAATGACAATTGTTCCATCGGTGAACTGGGATTTGTGCAGGACCAGAGAAGATTAAATACCATGCAAATGGCACCCCGAGCCCTGATAGTTATTATTCAGTATCTCCTTGCAGCTTCTCTGCTATTAGAGCCAGAGGTAAGGCTGTATGTCCCTTAACATATGACAATATAACAAAAATATAAGGTGCACCTGTTGCTGCACCATTTTTCACATCATCAAATATGCAACAATTAATAAGATCCCAGGGAAAGAGGTTGTTCTCTTCAGATCCCTAGCTGGGGGCACGCCACAAATTATCAAGAATCACAGTAGAACACGTCCTTCAAGCAAGCTAGAGGATGCTGGGATCAAGCCCCCCAGAGAAGAGATTAAACAGACACTAGCAGAAGACATTGGACAGATGTTGAACCTTTCTACTTTACTAAGGGACCCCGAGGACTCCTATGCCAGTTCAGAGAGTAAGGGGCATGGTGACCGTGCAGCTTTCTGATGCCTGGTGCCCATCTGTATCTATCAGGTGCACTTTTAGGATGTAACCCAACAGACCTATGCGAAGGGGCATAGGGAATTGGTATGGAAGAAGGCCATGGAGCCCCTTTGGTGCAATGGGTTAAATGGATCAGCCAGGAATTTAATCTGGAAAGAGGGGGGCGGATGGTAGCATAGCTTCTGCATTTCCAGCTGTCAAAGTGGTGAACATGAGTATATGACTGCTACAAAAAGTGGACCAAGACCTGAGATTTTGACTATTCCAGGTTTTGCTCTTTGCCCCCTGGAGCACCCCAATTCAGGATACCCCGCTGTGTGAAACCCCCGCAGGTCGTCCAGTAAAATTCACCTTTCCCTGGTCCTAGATTGCATGCTGTGTGCACTTGTCTGCTCTCGGCTAAGGGATGAGTTTAGCCAAAAGCATTCGAGGGGAGCTGAGCATGCCCGCGACCACATCCCCACTAGCCTCTAATAGGGTGTGTGCCTGCATTTCCCATTCACAAATGCCTGTCAGGGGCCCAGCTAAAGGTATAGGTTATGGCTCCTGCGTCTTGTGCTGTTGGATCGGTAGAAGGTAGGTTTTACAGGGGACTACTGCACAGTTACTCATAGCCACTACATATGCTCTAATGAAAACAGAGTGCTCCACCCGGTCCTGGGAGGGGGGGGGGTCCAGACCACCCCTTTGGTGCTCTCCTGGCTAGGTTTATAGTCAGCCTTATAGATAAATGTGACGGAGCCCCGGTGTGAACATTAAATAGGGCCTTTTCAGTGGTCATACAGTGAACCTTTTTTTAACTCAAATGGATGAAGCTAGACCACTAAAGAAGGAAACAGCTGAGTTGAATAGTCTTTTATTTCTCTAAATGATGCTAAGAGAGCCCTCTTGACCTCCTGAGCCCCAGTGCAGTCGCACCCCCTCCCGCCAATATCGTTACGCCACTGTTTATTGTCCTAAAAGAGGCCCATGTCATTCTTAAAAAATAGAAAGAAAGCCGCAGCACAAAACAATCAAAGCAAGGCACGCTGCATAATTGTACGGCGATGCAGTTACACACCACAAAAGTGTGAAACTGTCCATTGAAAATAATGAGAAGCCATTTGTTTGCGTTGTGACTGCATTGAAGGTGTGATTCAATTACTTTTTGACATCTGTTTTTACGCTTCACTTGCACTTATTATTTACGCTTGCCCTAAGCATTTTAAGCTTTGTTCAAGAGTTTAATACTAATATTCTGTTTATGGCCCCAAGTCATAGAATTCACACTTGCGTACAAGTGTTCTGGACTTACGGCCCTTCATTTGTATATGAATATATGCAGTCTTTTATATGCGTGTTTCTAAAACAGAAAGCATTTACATGGCACATGACGATTAAGAATAACAGGGTTATACCTATTATTCTTAGTGGGTAAGCTGAGCCATAAAATCATCTCTTTTCATCTCTACACTGTCCCAGCTGAGTAAGTATGTGTGCAGTCACAGACCGGATTTTTACATTACCTTTGTCAAGAGGTGAGACTGTGTCTGTCTGACAAAGGGGTTTAGCGCCACATTGTGCCAGATGAGTGTCAGGTGAATATCAGGTCCCAGTGCTAAAGGTGTATTTATCAAGTCAAAAAACCAGAGCGCCTGTGATAGTTCCAGGTAGTGTCCCATCTATCATCAGCGCTGGCGATGGGATGAGTGCTGGCGCACTGTTCCCTACAGTGCCAGATAAGACCAGGCACTCACCTATGGTTATAATTTTTCTTTGGGGCTGGTGTATGTAAAACAGGATCCCTTGACTGTTGGGTTGTGCTGCAAACTGTGATTTGGGCCATGTAAAACCTCTGCCATGTCTTTCAAGTGGACCAACACCCAGGATTTTGACTATCCTGGGTCTTGGTCCACTTCGGTGGGGCACCCCCGATCGGGGTGCCCCGCTGTGTGAAACCCCCCCGAATCCCCCGAACTCACCTTTCCCCGCGCCGACGGACAAGCCGCGGACAAGCGGCTCCTCCGCCGCCGCCTCCCGCGCGTCCCCGCGCCGGCCATTCACAGACGGTGAAACTAAGGTAAGGAGTTTGGGGTGTTTGGGGGGGTTTCACCCCGCGGGACATCCCGATCTCGGATGTCCCGCGGGGAGGGAGGTGATCGGCCCGGGAATCTTATAGATTCCCGGGCCGATCACCGGTGGGTGTTGGTCCACTTTCAAGTCTCCCCAATGCTATTCCTGCCCCTTCAAAAAAGGGGATTGCAACAGGCGCTGAGTGACTAGAATCCCCTTTTTCACAGCGCCCGTACGGGCATTGTGAATTTTTATTAGTGAATTAGGCTATTTTCTACTGTTCCCAGCTGGCGCTAGTGGTTGCTAGCACATTGCCAGTTAACAGTCTGCGCTAGCACCCGGTGGCATGTTGGGAGCAAGCGAACACAGAGTGTCTCCAGGCGGCTATGCAGTGCGGGTGTAGAGGGCACCTCACAAAAGACACTCATCTAGCACCCACACAAACAAATAATGAATTAGGCACGCCGGCTCTTGCTCACTATACTTGCATAACATCAGGATTTATTCTTTTTCTGGTAGTTAGTGTTGCAGTAACAATATCTTAAAAAAAAAAACTGAAAATCAGAGAAAGAAGCAACAAGAAATGGACTGAACGCCATCCCTTTCTGCACCATTAGGAGACATTCAGGGCATAGTAGATACGGAATTAATCTTGTGATCAGAGGGTTGCTGGTGACATGAATGAAGAGCTTTTGAGCAAATCACCTAAACGCTCAGCTGCTGCCCAGGCGCCGTGGTTAGGGGAGCCCACCCTTACGGGCATGTGGGCAATCACTACTTGTGTTAGTTTCACACAAGAGGGGTTACAGGTTCAATTCCCGGCCATAGGACATGGCTTAAAGTGGACCAACACCCAGGATTTTAACTATCCTGGGTCTTGGTCCACTTCGGTGGGGCACCCCAGATCAGGCCCCGCTGTGTGAAACCCCCCCGAAAAACTCACCTCTCCCCGCTCCCAGCGCCGACGGACAAGCCGCGGACAAGCGGCTCCTCCGCCTCCCGCGCGTCCCTCTTGACGCGCGCGCGCTGGCCGGCGCGGGCGCGCGCACGCCTAGAGGGAAGATAAGGTAAGGTGTTTGGGGTGTTTCACCCCGCGGGACATCCCGATCTCGGATGTCCCGCGGGGAGGGAGGTGATCGGCCGGGAATCTTATAGATTCCCGGGCCGATCACCCGTGGGTGTTGGTCCGCTTTCAGTGCTCTTGAGCAAGGCACCTTACCCCCAACTGCTTCCCGGGTGCCATAATTAGGGCAGCCCATCGCTCTGGGCATGTGTACACTGCACCGATGGGTTAAATGAGTTAAATGTAATGTCTCATTTCATATGTAATGGCATTTTCAATTACAACAAATGATCCCTTCTTTATTATCACTTACTTTGTTAAATGCAGTCTAGTCATTTCCATCGGAATCATTCAAGAACCTATTTAAAGAATAATGGATTGCAGTAAACATGAGACAAAATGTATGAGCCATTATACCCACATTAGAGCTTGATCGCACCTTTACTTGCCCAGCAGGGTACCACAATGCCCAGCAATCACTATGCTTAGCTGGAAGGCACTTACTGGCCTTAGCCTAGCATTACGTCTTGTACGCACTTATTAGCAATAGAACATTAGTGGTGCTGGTGGTGGTGGGGGGAGGACTTTGCAATAAGCTGCAAGTTGTTCCCTATTTGCAATTTAATGAAGCTGGAATATAAATAGTAAGATGTTAATTTGGAATTGCATTATGATTTTAGTATTTTTTAGTTAAAGTAGTTCCATTTATTAGCAATGAATTAGTCGTTGGCCAACCAGCAACATTTAGTTACATCCCTTTACTCCCCCAATGTAATCAGCCCAAACCCCTCGCAGCAATAAGCCCCCAATATAATCAGCCCAAACCCCTTGCAGCAATAAATCCCCAATATAATCAGCCCAAACCCCTTGCAGCAATAAATCCCCAATATAATCAGCCCAAACCCCTTGCAGCAATAAACCCCCAATGTAATCAGCCCAAACCCCTTGCAGCAATAAATCCCCAATATAATCAGCCCAAACCCCTTGCAGCAATAAACCCCCAATATAATCAGCCCAAAGCCCTGGTAGCAATAAGCCCCCAACATAATCAGCCCAAAGCCCTGGCAGCAATAACACCACCCAACAGCAATCACCCAAATTCCCCCCTTAGAAATGAGCCTCGCCCATAGAAATCAGCCTGGTATGCACATCAATTAATACCCCAAAAGCAAACAGCTTTACCACCCTGCAGTAATTAGCCATACCTTCCCCATACCAATTAACCAGCCACGAACCCCAACACCGATTAAAGACTCTTGGGTTGTTTTTTCTGAGACATTCCGATTTCAGATGCCCTGATGTGTGAAATGTGTGAAATCGCTGGGGCCCCTATTAACTCCTATTTCCGTCAATTCCACAGTACATACAAGGGCCACGGCGGCATTCCCTTTGGCTGATGCATATGGTCCCCACCTATCAGAATGGCTGGCACAGGCACACAGGATCGGAGAGAAGCGATATCTGGTTATTCATAGAGTGGGGCATCCCAATTAAGATGCCCCCTGGAAGAGGAACTAAACACAGGAACATGGAATTTCCAGCTATAGTTGTTTTTTAACTTGCCAAAGTAATCTGCCCAACCCACCCTTACCAATCAGCCATACCCCACCATAAGCAATCAGCCACACCTCCCCACTGCTATTAACCTTCCATAGCAGTTAGCCTTATCTTCTGCATAAATTACCCCCCCCCCCTCCATAGCAATCAGCCATACCCCACCATGAGCAATGAGCCACAACTATGCTATTAACCTTCCATAGCAGTTAGACTTATCTCCCGTATAAATTCACCCCCCCCCCTCCATAGTAGTCAGACATACCCCACCATGAGCAATGAGCCACAACTCTCCACTGCTATTAACCTTCCACAGCAGTTAGCCTTAACCCCCACATAGAAAGAAAGGTAGCGGTTATTTTGACGCTTTCTCTCCCAGCATCTCAGCCATGCTGCTGCCTGGATTCAACTGACAATGCACAGTAACAGGAAGCCCAGCAGAACTTCCTGTTTGCAGGTGACCTGCACATCCATGAACCAACATTCCCTTTAGGAGAAAAAAAGAATGAGAATTTCACAGTTGCTGAATCATCAGCTAAGAAGACAATACAAGTCAATGACCCTATTTACTACAGTTTAAAAATGTGTAAAATGTCAACTACTTTTCTTAGGAGCTAAAGTGGACCAAAACCCAGGATTTTGACTATCCTGGGTTTTGGTTCTTGGCCTGGAGCACCCGGTTTGGGGGGTGCCCTGCTGTGTGAAACCCCCCAGGTCACCTGAACAAAGTCACCTCTGCCCAGTCCTACAACGCATGAGCGTCCACTCGTCCAATCAGTGCGCTCGGGTCCGCTTGAGCCCCTTCGTCCAGGAGCTATTTTAATATGAGAGGATCCCACACTACTCTCTAACAGGGAGCGTGCCTGCACCAGCCATTTACAAATTCCTGGCGCGGGGATGCAGCCGCAGCTTGCGCATACGCCGTTGGACCAGGAAGGAGAGTTTCCGGACGACCAGGGGGGTTTCACACAGCGGGGCATCCAGATTCTGGAGGGAGGGAATTCAGCGGCCCTGGGATCTTATAGATTTCAGGGCCGATGGGGCGTGGGTTTTGGTCCTCTTTAAAAGTGCCATTGACTTTCATTGACTTCCTAGCTGGTAATTCGGCAACAGTGTCATTCTCAGGCTTCTTTTACCTAAAGTGAATATTTTAGTACCAAGATAATTTTTTCCAACACTTACTGAATCAACCCATTGGTGCTGGAACTGGGGGGGGGGCAGACTTTTTGCCCTCTTACTGTGTTCCCTAGGGTGCTTCCCCTTTCAGTGTAAATTGGTATGAAAGCCCTGGACTCCCCTGATTGCATAGGGCTCCAACAATGATAAGCCCTGCCTGGAAATAGTAGTAGTACTGGGTCCGGTTTTGGACCACTTAAAAGGGACAGTCTAGGGTGGGTTAAAGGAAAAAGATACTAACGTCTTCACCCCTAGCTGCTCCTGTGATTTCTGCCTCCTTAAGGTGGTTATTTAAGAAAGGCCAAGGCCACGTAGTGCCAGGTAGTGCCAGATGAATGTCAGGTCCCAGTCAAAAAAGTGTATGGCCCTTATTCATGAAGGGACAGCGTCAGGTAGTGCCTTGTAAGTGAGAGGTAGCGGCAGGTAGTGACAGGTGAACGCTGGACACGGCACGCAATTACACATTTATCAAGCAGATTCTGTGGAGCGACTGGGATAACGCCATGTAGCGTCCGATTCATCATTATCCCAGCCTCAGTGAACAGCACCGGCGTTCAGCCTTGCAGAACGCCTGTCGCTCTCCCATACATTTCAATGGACATTTTCTTCTCTTTAAACAGGGTTTTTGTTTTTTTAAAATCTCAAATAATGTTGTGACCTCTTCTGGCATAGAAAAAGCAATTTTTTTCAAAAATGTTTCATGTTTTATATATTTCTGCAGAAATGACATTACAGGTCTGGCATTAAAGTGTTCATGTTACAATGTTATTACAATGTAATTCCATATGTTTTGCTCTGTTACTGGTGGATACATGCTGAAAAACAGACTTTAAAGACATAGCCTCCGGCGCTCTGGGCTTCAGAGAAGCATTCTTCAGCTCCGGAGTTTTGTGAGGATGTTTTTTTAATTAATATGTTGTGAGTCGGTCACACTGACCAGTCGCTAACATGCGCTCCCATACAGCGCTGTACTGGTCAAATAGCGACTCCTCACAATGTATTCAACATTACTGAACAGCGACTGAGTCACTATGAAGTAGCGACCCACGGCTGAGCACAGCGACTACTAGCGGGTGCTCTGAAATGCCTGCTACAGAAGGCTCATCTGTCGCTACCTGGCGTTAGTGATGAATCAGCCTGTATGTATCACGTCAAAAACCCGAGATCCTGTGATAGTGCCAAGGTAGTGTCCCATCTATCATCAGCACTGGTGATGGGATGAGTTCCGTACAGTGCCAGATAGGACCAGGTGCTCAGCACTACGCGGCCTTATCCCATACATTTCAATGGACTGGGATGGTTACAATTATTTGAGCATTTTAGTAGATTTTTTTTTTTTTTAAATGTTGGGCTGGTGCATGTGTCACGGGATCCCTGGGCTGGTTGGGATTATTTTTATATGCATTTTTAACACTTTTTTTGTGCTGCAAACTTGTGATTTTGGGGCGTGATAAAGATATGTCATGTTAGTCTAATGTCTCTAATGCAATTTCCATTTTTACTTTAATAAAAAAAAAGCCTAAAAAACAGAGAATCCAACAGGTGATGTGTACCTGAATTTCCTTTTTTGAGCGCCTCTTTGAGAAACCTGTTTTTTTTAATACATTTTGTCAGCTTGTGGCGCTCTCGGCTGGTGCTAGGTGTCGCTAGCACATATGCTTATATAAACGGGAACGCTACGGCTGACAGCGCCGGCGTCCTAAAGCTGACGCTGTGGTGCGGGCGCTGCTGAGCGTCTTGGACGAGGCGCTCAAGTGGTGCCCACACAAATAATAGTAAATTAGCCTCTAATTCTCAGGTCCTCTAGCATGGATGCACCCCAAGATTCCGCTCCCTCTATGCCACAGCATGCACTGCAATGGGGGAGATGTGCCAGTGCTGTACCTAGTAAGCCGCCTCCATTGCTGTTGGTGTAGACGGGGACCAACCTTGTTATTGGGTGAACTTTACAGAGGTGGAGAAGCGGTAAGTATCTTTTTCTTTTATGCCAGCCACGACAAATGAAATACCAGATATTACGGGCAGGCTGATTCATTACTAACGCCAAGTAACGGCAGATGAGCGTCTGTACAGCAGCGCTAAGAGCGACCACTAGGCATTGATGAATTTGATGTGTGAGTCGCTATAACACCAGTACTACGCTGTATGGGAGCGAACGGTAGCGCCAGCTTAGTGCGACTGACTCACACCACATTCATCAAAAAAAAACAGCCTCACACTTCGCCGGCGCTCAAAATTGTGTCGCTGTAGCCCAGAGCGTGTGATTAAAGTCTGTAACAAAGCAAAAACATGGATTTACATTGTTATTACATTGTGACAATAACACTTTAATACCTGTAATGACAATTCTGCATAAAAATATAAAAAATCAAGTTTTAAATATAAAAAAATCAAGTTTTCAAAAATGACATTTAATAGGTCAGGAGATGTCACACAATGATTTGATTAAAACAAAACAAAAAGAAAACCCTGTATAAAGAGAAGAAAAGTAACGTCCATTGAAATGTATGGGAGAGCGACAGGTAATACCAGGCGCTCTGGAAGGCAGAGAGCTGGCGGTATACGCTTAGCCGTCTGTAATGATGCAGAGTCGCTCACCGGAATGGCTTTGATAAATGTGGTATTGCATACAGCGCCCGGCGTTCACTGCCGCTAGGAGCCACTACCTGCCGCAATCTCTTGATGAATAAACCCCTAAGCCGGAAGGTAAAAATAATACTTGCTGGCGATCTAATTCCACAACCGCGAGCTGAACAAGCTTAGAACATATGAATCTGACACCTAGGCAATAAAAACAGATTAAAGGTGACTCTCAGGTGTATACAGCTGTAATGAACAAATACATTCCCGTAAAAAAGAAGATTACAAACCATCAACCCAGCAGGATGCAGATAAACGTCACATGGCTTTAGCGCGGTTCCCCGAGTGCTGGGAGGTTAAATAGCTGGGCGCCTGCAGAATAAGCCCTGCTTGTTTGCCATTCATTCATGCTGAAGCAGAAGGCATTACAAGCAGGTGACTAGCATCTGTTTACTACACCCACGTGAGAGCAATGACATGCTCCAGCGACACTGTGTATATCCAATATACACACCAATGCGCCAGGCCATCACTACATGCCTGATTGCCCCATCACCCTGGAGCGAGTGTGTACCAGCACCAATGTGCTCGCTGCCTGTCAGAAACTGATTGAAGAAAACATATATGACAGCACGCCACAGCTGGGTAAAGTGATACTGCAGGAATATTGCGTCGGGCTACATTTGGCACCGTCCTAAACTGTTTTCCGTTTTAAAATGGCCGAGATATCAGGGTTTAGGTTTTATTTCGCTTCTGAAAAAAGTAGGTGTGGCCCTTGGTTGCAGGGCCGAATTATGAGGGGTGCAAGAGGCACGCGCCCCGGGGCCTCCACCACCTGCCCTGCAAAGGGGGTCTCCACCAGACCTTTGGTCTGACGGGGTGTGGGGCTGGCAACAAAGCTATCAGCGGCAGTGACCTGGGCAAGCCTTTGTTTTTTCAAACCTGCAGCCAAAGCCACCACAGGGCAGGATGGAGAGTCTAGAGGACCAAACCCGCCATCAGCAACGCTAAGTGTTGGGTGTGCACAGAGCTGTCAGTCGGTGGCTGCTCACTGCACATAAGCCACTGGCAGATCAATGCAGGGAACTAGTTTCTGCTGAACCAGCCGGACGACATTACCCCCCGCCCAGAATGGCAAAGCAGGAGTTCCCGAGCAGCATGTACCCACACAATAGTGGCACAAGGGACTCGATCTGACGTTCCAGTAAGTAGGCGGGTGTCAGACAACCATCAATCAGTTACTTGGCCTCTACTATTATTTTAAAGGAAAAAAAATACTTTATCTGGGGCCTCCACCAGTTTTTGTGCTCAGGGGCCTCCACCACACTTAATCCAGGCCTCCTTGGATCTGTGATGCTGCATAATAATTAGCATAATGGGCGGGGTCTGTAAGATTCCCAGAACTTGCATAAGACACCCTTGCTGTGCAATGTGAATCTGGTGAGGAAGGCGGAGGGAGGGACCAGAAATCCTATCCAGCTTTGCTGAGCTGATTGGGGGACGGGATGAAAAAGAGAATGTCATTGGCTGAAGCAGGGCCGGCTCCAAGTTTGGATGGGCCCTTGGGTGACAGTGTCATGGTGGGCCGCCTTGCTTTGAGTCACGTACTGTGTGTCAATGTGACATCTATGATCTGCTGTCACCAGTAGCTCTTTCTTCTATGCTCAGAAACTTTCTAGGCCCAATCTCCATTAGATTCCAGGGCTGGCCGCTGGATTCCCCCCAGGTATCCCAAATTGCAGTGTAAAAACTCCCAGAGAGCCAGAAAAAAACGTACCTTTCCCAGGTGCAGCAACGCATGCACGAGCTGTCATCCAATCAGAGCCACTTGCCGCTCAGCAAACAGCCATCCAACATCCACGGCACTGATGCACAGCGCAAACAGCCTGAATCAAACAAACCACCCCTGGGCCCTCGGCATGTGACCGTCCTTGCCGGGTGCTGACGCCGGCCCCGGGCTGAACCTGTAAACCTCGATATTTCGGACACTTCTGCTTCAATTTAAAAACGCAAAACAGTTTAGGACAGTGCCAAATGTAGCCCGACACAGTGGTGTAACAGCTACCTTTGCCTGCAGTGTCACTTTAAGTAGAGCAGCAATCAAGCAGCAGAGAGACGCACACAATTTAAAGAAAGTGCCATCGCAATGGATAGAAAAGCGCAATAATGAGCATTACCACAATTAGAGATGAGCGAACTTTTGAAAAATTCGATTCGACTGATTCGCCGAATTTTCCGACAAAAATCGGTTCGACCCGAATTTATTAAATTAAATTAAAAACGGCTATTTCTGAGCCTCCTAGAGCCTCAATAGGGTTGTAAACCATTCTGCATTGCTGTAACACGCATAGGATGCGTGCTGGGTTAGTTAAATAATACTTTGAATAAATATCACATGCAGATCAGAGGCATCGCTAATAGAATCGCAGAGCGGCACAATTGCAGAGAGTTGAAGTGGTATCACTATGAGGGGCAGGAGCCCAAACATTGCTTTAAAGAGACACTGGAGTTGGCAGCAGCAGGAGCCCAAAAATTGGATGAATCACACCCTGGAGTTGGCAGCAGCAGCAGCAGCCCAAACATTACTTTAAAGAGACACTGGGGTTGGCTTCAGGAGCCCAAAAATTGGATGATTCACACCCTGGAGTTGGCAGCAGCAGCAGCAGGAGCCCAAACATTACTTTAAAGAGACACTGGGGTTGGCTTCAGGAGCCCAAAAATTGGATGAATCACACCCTGGAGTTGGCAGCAGCAGCAGCAGGAGCCCAAATATTACTTTAAAGAGACCCTGGGGTTGGCTTCAGGAGCCCAAAAATTGGATGATTCACACAATGGAGTTGGCAGCAGGAGCCCAAATATTACTTTAAAGAGACCCTGGGGTTGGCTTCAGGAGCCCAAAAATTGGATGAATCACACCCTGGAGTTGGCAGCAGCAGCAGCAGGAGCCCAAATATTACTTTAAAGAGACCCTGGGGTTGGCTTCAGGAGCCCAAAAATTGGATGAATCACACCCTGGAGTTGGCAGCAGCAGCAGCAGGAGCCCAAATATTACTTTAAAGAGATCCTGGGGTTGGCTTCAGGAGCCCAAAAATTGGATGAATCACACCCTGGAGTTGGCAGCAGCAGGAGCAGCAGGAGCCCAAACATTACTTTAAAGAGACACTGGGGTTGGCTTCAGGAGCCCAAAAATTGGATGAATCACACCCTGGAGTTGGCAGCAGCAGCAGCAGGAGCCCAAATATTACTTTAAAGAGACCCTGGGGTTGGCTTTGAGCCCAAAAATTGGATGATTCACACCCTGGAGTTGGCAGCAGCAGCAGCAGGAGCCCAAATATTACTTTAAAGAGACCCTGGGGTTGGCTTCAGGAGCCCAAAAATTGGATGAATCACACCCTGGAGTTGGCAGCAGCAGCAGCAGGAGCCCAAATATTACTTTAAAGAGACCCTGGGGTTGGCTTCAGGAGCCCAAAAATTGGATGAATCACACCCTGGAGTTGGCAGCAGCAGGAGCAGCAGGAGCCCAAACATTACTTTAAAGAGACACTGGGGTTGGCTTCAGGAGCCCAATAATTGGATGAATCACACCCTGGAGTTGGCAGCAGCAGCAGCAGCAGGAGCCCAAACATTACTTTAAAGAGACACTGGGGTTGGCAGCAGGAGCCCAAAGATTGGATGAATCACACCCTGGAGTTGGCAGCAGCAGCAGCAGCAGCAGGAGCCCAAACATTACTTTAAAGAGACACTGGGGTTGGCTTCAGGAGCCCAAAAATTGGATGATTCACACCCTGGAGTTGGCAGGAGTTGGCAGCAGCAGCAGCAGCAACAGGAGCCCAAACATTACTTTAAAGAGACACTGGGGTTGGCTTCAGGAGCCCAAAAATTGGATGAATCACACCCTGGAGTTGGCAGCAGCAGCAGCCCAAACATTACTTTAAAGAGACACTGGGGTTGGCTTCAGGAGCCCAAAAATTGGATGATTCACACCCTGGAGTTGGCAGCAGCAGCAGCAGCAGGAGCCCAAATATTACTTTAAAAAGACCCTGGGGTTGGCTTCAGGAGCCCAAAAATTGGATGAATCACACCCTGGAGTTGGCAGGAGTTGGCAGGAGTTGGCAGCAGCAGCAGCAACAGGAGCCCAAACATTACTTTAAAGAGACACTGGGGTTGGCTTCAGGAGCCCAAAAATTGGATGAATCACACCCTGGAGTTGGCAGCAGCAGCAGCAGGAGCCCAAATATTACTTTAAAGAGACCCTGGGGTTGGCTTCAGGAGCCCAAAAATTGGATGAATCACACCCTGGAGTTGGCAGCAGCAGCAGCCCAAACATTACTTTAAAGAGACACTGGAGTTGGCGTCAGTAGCCCAAAAATTGGATGAATCACACCCTGGAGTTGGCAGCAGCAGGAGCCCAAATATTACTTTAAAGAGACCCTGGGGTTGGCTCCAGGAGCCCAAAAATTGGATGAATCACACCCTGGAGTTGGCAGCAGCAGCAGCAGCAGCAGGAGCCAAAACATTACTTTAAAGAGACCCTGGGGTTGGCTTCAGGAGCCCAAAAATTGGATGAATCACACCCTGGAGTTGGCAGCAGCAGCAGCAGCCCAAACATTACTTTAAAGAGACCCTGGGGTTGGCTTCAGTAGCCCAAGAATTGGATGAATCACACCCTGGAGTTGGCAGCAGCAGCAGCAGGAGCCCAAATATTACTTTAAAGAGACCCTGGGGTTGGCTTCAGGAGCCCAAAAATTGGATGAATCACACCCTGGAGTTGGCAGCAGCAGCAGGAGCCCAAACATTACTTTAAAGAGACCCTGGGGATGGCTTCAGTAGCCCAAAAATTGGATGAATCACACCCTGGAGTTGGCAGCAGCAGGAGCCCAAATATTACTTTAAAGAGACCCTGGGGTTGGCTTCAGGAGCCCAAAAATTGGATGAATCACACCCTGGAGTTGGCAGGAGTTGGCAGCAGCAGCAGCAGCAACAGGAGCCCAAACATTACTTTAAAGAGGCACTGGGGTTGGCTTCAGGAGCCCAAAAATTGGATGAATCACACCCTGGAGTTGGCAGCAGCAGCAGCAGGAGCCCAAATATTACTTTAAAGAGACCCTGGGGTTGGCTTCAGGAGCCCAAAAATTGGATGAATCACACCCTGGAGTTGGCAGCAGCAGCAGCCCAAACATTACTTTAAAGAGACACTGGGGTTGGCTTCAGTAGCCCAAAAATTGGATGAATCACACCCTGGAGTTGGCAGCAGCAGCAGCAGGAGCCCAAATATTACTTTAAAGAGACACTGGGGTTGGCTTCAGGAGCCCAAAAATTGGATGAATCACACCCTGGAGTTGGCAGCAGCAGCAGCCCAAACATTACTTTAAAGAGACCCTGGGGTTGGCTTCAGGAGCCCAAAAATTGGATGATTCACACCCTGGAGTTGGCAGCAGCAGCAGCAGCAGGAGCCCAAATATTACTTTAAAGAGACCCTGGGGTTGGCTTCAGGAGCCCAAAAATTGGATGAATCACACCCTGGAGTTGGCAGGAGTTGGCAGCAGCAGCAGCAACAGGAGCCCAAACATTACTTTAAAGAGACACTGGGGTTGGCTTCAGGAGCCCAAAAATTGGATGAATCACACCCTGGAGTTGGCAGCAGCAGCAGGAGCCCAAATATTACTTTAAAGAGACCCTGGGGTTGGCTTCAGGAGCCCAAAATTGGATGAATCACACCCTGGAGTTGGCAGCAGCAGCAGCCCAAACATTACTTTAAAGAGACACTAGGGTTGGCGTCAGTAGCCCAAAAATTGGATGAATCACACCCTGGAGTTGGCAGCAGCAGCAGCAGGAGCCCAAATATTACTTTAAAGAGACCCTGGGGTTGGCTCCAGGAGCCCAAAAATTGGATGAATCACACCCTGGAGTTGGCAGCAGCAGCAGGAGCCAAAACATTACTTTAAAGAGACCCTGGGGTTGGCTTCAGGAGCCCAAAAATTGGATGAATCACACCCTGGAGTTGGCAGCAGCAGCAGCAGCCCAAACATTACTTTAACGAGACCCTGGGGTTGGCTTCAGTAGCCCTAGAATTGGATGAATCACACCCTGGAGTTGGCAGCAGCAGCAGGAGCCCAAATATTACTTTAAAGAGACCCTGGGGTTGGCTTCAGGAGCCCAAAAATTGGATGAATCACACCCTGGAGTTGGCAGCAGCAGCAGGAGCCCAAACATTACTTTAAAGAGACCCTGGGGATGGCTTCAGTAGCCCAAAAATTGGATGAATCACACCCTGGAGTTGGCAGGAGTTGGCAGCAGCAGCAGCAACAGGAGCCCAAACATTACTTTAAAGAGGCCCTGGGGTTGGCTTCAGGAGCCCAAAAATTGGATGAATCACACCCTGGAGTTGGCAGCAGCAGCAGCAGGAGCCCAAATATTACTTTAAAGAGACCCTGGGGTTGGCTTCAGGAGCCCAAAAATTGGATGAATCACACCCTGGAGTTGGCAGCAGCAGCAGCCCAAACATTACTTTAAAGAGACACTGGGGTTGGCTTCAGTAGCCCAAAAATTGGATGAATCACACCCTGGAGTTGGCAGCAGCAGCAGCAGGAGCCCAAATATTACTTTAAAGAGACACTGGGGTTGGCTTCAGGAGCCCAAAAATTGGATGAATCACACCCTGGAGTTGGCAGCAGCAGCAGGAGCTCAAACATTACTTTAAAGAGACCCTGGGGTTGGCTTCAGGAGCCCAAAAATTGGATGAATCACACCCTGGAGTTGGCAGCAGCAGCAGCCCAAACATTACTTTAAAGAGACCCTGGGGTTGGCTTCAGTAGCCCAAAAATTGGATGAATCACACCCTGGAGTTGGCAGCAGCAGCAGCAGCAAGAGCCCAAATATTACTTTAAAGAGACCCTGGGGTTGGCTTCAGGAGCCCAAAAATTGGATGAATCACACCCTGGAGTTGGCAGCAGGAGCCCAAACATTACTTTAAAGAGACACTGGGGTTGGCTTCAGTAGCCCAAAAATTGGATGAATCACACCCTGGAGTTGGCAGCAGCAGCAACAGGAGCCCAAATATTACTTTAAAGAGACCCTGGGGTTGGCTTCAGGAGCCCAAAAATTGGATGAATCACACCCTGGAGTTGGCAGGAGTTGGCAGCAGCAGCAGCAGCAACAGGAGCCCAAACATTACTTTAAAGAGACACTGGGGTTGGCTTCAGGAGCCCAAAAATTGGATGAATCACACCCTGGAGTTGGCAGCAGCAGCAGCCCAAACATTACTTTAAAGAGACACTGGGGTTGGCTTCAGTAGCCCAAAAATTGGATGAATCACACCCTGGAGTTGGCAGCAGCAGAAGCAGGAGCCCAAATATTACTTTAAAGAGACACTGGGGTTGGCTTCAGGAGCCCAAAAATTGGATGAATCACACCCTGGAGTTGGCAGCAGCAGCAGGAGCCCAAACATTACTTTAAAGAGACACTGGGGTTGGCATCAAGAGCCCAAAAATTGGATGAATCACACCCTGGAGTTGGCAGCAGCAGCAGGAGCCCTAACATTACTTTAAAGAGACACTGGGGTTGGCAGCAGGAGCCCAAAGATTGGATGAATCACACCCTGGAGTTGGCAGCAGCAGCAGCAGGAGCCCAAACATAACTTTAAAGAGACACTGGGGTTGGCTTCAGGAGCCCAAAAATTGGATGATTCACACCCTGGAGTTGGCAGCAGCAGGAGCAGCAGGAGCCCAAACATTACTTTAAAGAGACACTGGGGTTGGCTTCAGGAGCCCAAAAATTGGATGAATCACACCCTGGAGTTGGCAGCAGCAGCAGCAGGAGCCAAAACATTACTTTAAAGAGACACTGGAGTTGGCTTCAGGAGCCCAAAAATTGGATGAATCACACCCTGGAGTTGGCAGCAGCAGCAGCAGGAGCCCAAATATTACTTTAAAGAGACACTGGAGTTGGCTTCAGGAGCCCAAAAATTGGATGATTCACACCCTGGAGTTGGCATCAGCAGGAGCCCAAAAATTGGCCTAAAGACATAAATATGTTTTGCACCATTTGGAAAGTGTAAAACGTGGCACCATGCTGAATCTAGTCGCATGCATCAGGCATTGGTGGGTGGAAATCCTGGCTGATCCATCCCTGATTCATTTTGACAAAGGTGAGTCTCTCCACATTTTTAGTTGACAGACGAGTTCTCCTCGCCGTAACTATGGCCCCCGCCGCACAAAACACCCGCTCAGATGGCACGCTACTTGCCGGGCAGGACAGCTTTTCCAGGGCAAACTCTGCTAGTTGCGGCCACAAATCAAGTTTGGCTGCCCAGAAGTCCAGCGGATCCTCAAGGTGTGTTGGCATGGTCATGTCAAAGTATGACATGACCTGCTGGTTCAGGTCCTGCTCCAGGTCTTCCTGCTGCTCATGAGTAGCCTCACTATGCGGGTGTAGAAAGCTACTCATTAGCGACTGAAGACTGAGGCTGCTGCTGATGGAGCTGCTGCTGCTGCTCCTGCCAACCCCCCCAGCGGCCATGGCAGTGGAAGGTGAGCGCAGAGGTCCCCTCGAGTCAGACCTGCGAGAGTATGGACCATGGCGCAGATAGGCATCGGCCAACTGCCTATGTAGAATGTCTTTGTAGTAGTTCAGTTTGTCCTCCCTCTCGGTGGGTTTAAAAAATGCCCCCATTTTGTGCCGGAAGCGAGGGTCCAATAAGGTGGACAGCCAGAAGTCATCCCGCCGACAGATGGAAACAATTCTGGGGTCACTACGCAAGCACGTGAGCATGCTTCCTGCCATTTGCGCAAGTGACTCGGATGGACTACCTGTCTCCATCTCCACTGCATACTGCCACGGTGTGCCCGGGTCCTCTGTCTCGCCTTCCTCAAAAACCTCTAGCTCCTCTGGCTGCTCCTGCTCCTCCTCTCCTGTCCGCTGACTAGATAAACCAGCCATTTCGCCAAGCCTAAACTGTGTTTCGCTGGGCAACTCCTCCTCCTCCTCCTCCTCCAGTTCAGCTCCAACGGGGTTCATGTGGCCGTAAGATGTAAACGCCATGTCTCCAGTGCCCTGACCAGCCATGGTTTCCAACATGTGCTGTAGTACATGAAGCAGAGGAATCACGTCGTTCATCCCGTAATCCTGCCGACTGACAAATAAAGTGGCTTCCTCAAAGGGCCTGAGCAAACGGCAGGTGTCACGTATGAGCTGCCACTGGTTGACATTGAAGTTACACAGGGGAGTCCCCCTATCTGCTTGGATCATCAGGAAATCCGTGATGGCTTTTCTCTGTTCATATAATCGGTCCAACGTGTGAAGGGTGGAATTCCAACGGGTGGAAACATCGCAAATCAGACTATGTTGGGGGATACCATTCTGACGCTATAGCTCAAGAAGGATGTGTTTGGCGGTGTATGAGTGGCTGAAGTGCATGCAAAGTTTCCTTGAAGTTGTTAGGATGTCTTGCAGATGGGGGGAACACTTCAGAAACCGCTTGACAACCAGATTGAAGACGTGAGCCATGCAGGGGGCATGGGTCAGGCTTCCTTGGCGCAGCGCAGACAAAATGTTCTTCCCATTGTCGGTAACCATGATTCCCATTTTAAGTTTTCTTGGAGTAAGCCATGTTTGGATTTCCTGATGAATACATTTAAGCAGTTCCTCCCCTGTGTGACTCCGTTCGCCAAGACAAACCATGTGAAGCACTGCGTGACACCTCCGTGCCCTGCACACATGGTAGACTGGAGGGGCACTGAGACTTGAGCCTACAGTGGAGGGTGAGGAGATGGCGGAGGATGAGGAGGCCGAGTCGCACGGTGTCACAGGCCCAACGGGCAGGGAGCGCGGAGGCCGAAGCGGTGTGACCTGTCCAAGTTGCTGCTGCTGCTGCAATGGGACCACATTCACCCAGTGGGCCGTAAACGACATGTACTGCCCCTGACCGTAGTTACAGCTCCAGATGTCGGCGCTGCCATGCACTTTGCTACACACCGACAGGCTCAAGGACTGGCCCACCTTCTGTTCAACAAAAGTGTGCAGCGCTGGTACTGCCTTCTTGGCAAAGAAATGACGGCTTGGGACTCTCCACCTCGGCTCGGCACAAGCCATCAGTTCTCTGAAAGGTGCAGATTCCACCACCTGAAAAGGGAGCGACTGCAGCACCAGCAACTTGGACAGGAGCACATTCAGCTTCTGCGCCGTAGGATGAGTGGGCACATACTGCTGTCTCTTGGACATGGCTTCGCTGATGGATTGCTGGTGGGATGCATGACTTGGAGGAGGAGGAGGAGCAGGAGCGACAGAGGATGGGTATGACGCACAGCTGCCTTCGGCTGAGGTGCTGGAGCCTTGGCTGGCAGAAATTGGGAGCGGCGTGCCACTTGGTGAGGAAGCAGACTGGACCACCCCTTGGGAGCCTCGGTTCTCCCAGGTCGCTTTATGGTGACGCATCATATGTTGACGCAGGGCCGTGGTGCCAACATTTGGACCCTGGCCACGCTTCACCTTTTGCCTACATATCTTGCATGTGGCCATGTTACCCTCCTGCGGATGCTTCAGGAAAAACTGCCACACTGCCGAGTAGCTACTTTTCCCACCCCCTGGCCTCACTGATTCACTGCTGCTGTTGCCAACTCCAGGAACCCCTGCTCCACTACCTCCTGATAAGGTAGACTGCCGCACAGCAGGTGCTCTACCCCGTCCCCGGCCGGCTCCAGCCTTTGGAATTGTGCCCCCATGCTGACTGCTACCACCTTACTGCCTCAGCTGCTGACTCCGGGGCAACCTGCGCCCCTCTTCTCCTGATGATGACGATGAAGCCCCTTCATCACCCGGCTCCCAAGTGCGATCGGCTTCATCGTCATCATCATTATCACCGAGTTGTGGCTGTACGTCACTGATGTTCGTGGATTCGTCAACAGTGTCTGGCGCAGGAGCTGGAACGCTCGCAGCACCCACGACACTGTCCACATCACTATTTGTCTGCCTAGCTAAAGAAGCCACCTCCATTTCTTGGCTGGGCAGTAGCTGCTGACTGTCCTCTATCTGATCGTCCTCCTCACTAAAGAGTGGAGCTGAACCCAAAGCATAGGATACGTCGCTGGGGGAGGGAACGGCGTAGGACAGAGGCAATGGGAGGACAGGGACTGCTCTCGGGGCATGCCAACTCAGGGTTGTGTCAGAGGAACCTACCGACCCTAGACTGGGGGTCTCAGACGTAAGTTGTGATGATGTTGTTGATGAGCGCGTCAACCAATCTACCACGGCAGATGCGTTACTGGTGGAGACCCGACCGCTAGCAGATACTGGCAGATTAGGTCTCTCAGCGTGACTCCTGCTGCTACTGGCCCCCAGTCTGCTGCGAGCTCTGCCTGCGGAATCTTGGCCTCTGCCACTCCTCTTTTCACTTCCAGGCACTTGTCTGCCCGACATAGTCTAACTGGCGTGGTAGTAGCAAAAAGGAAGGTAGGATGTGCTCATCCAGTCAATATATAGCAGTCAAGAGGTGCTAGAGGGGTGTGACCACACACACTAAGCAAAAAAGAAAGTTAACCCTCTGCACACTCATTCTAAAAACTGAAAAACCTAGCTAACACTTGTTAAGAACATGGACTGTTAGTTAACATAGATTGCAATGAATGTAAAAGCGAGGTAGCCACGTCAAGGCCGTCCAATTAGTACCCCGTCCCTAACATTACTAAGTTTAAAAGTTTGTGCAGACATTGCTACTTCTTTACTTGTGTGTGCACTAGCAATGCAAAACATGAATCAGCCTGTCTAAAGACAGTGCAATAACTTAACTTGCTTGCACACACACACAATGAAAAATACTTTACTTGCCTGCACAGTGTTACAGTTCAAAAAGAGGGTTTAGGTAGAGGCCAATTGGACTCCCTGTTACATTGGGAGAGCTACAATCCAGCAGATCTGGCCACTGACCTGCAAATGCAACAGCAAAAAGGAAGGTAGGATGTGCTCATCCAGTCAATATATAGCAGTCAAGAGGTGCTAGAGGGGTGTGACCACACACACTAAGCAAAAAAGAAAGTTAACCCTCTGCACACTCATACTAAAAACTGAAAAACCTAGCTAACACTTGTTAAGAACATGGACTGTTAGTTAACATAGATTGCAATGAATGTAAAAGCGAGGTAGCCACGTCAAGGCCGTCCAATTAGTACCCCGTCCCTAACATTACTAAGTTTAAAAGTTTGTGCAGACATTGCTACTTCTTTACTTGTGTGTGCACTAGCAATGCAAAACATGAATCAGCCTGTCTAAAGACAGTGCAATAACTTAACTTGCTTGCACACACACACAATGAAAAATACTTTACTTGCCTGCACAGTGTTACAGTTCAAAAAGAGGGTTTAGGTAGAGGCCAATTGGACTCCCTGTTACATTGGGAGAGCTACAATCCAGCAGATCTGGCCACTGACCTGCAAATGCAACAGCAAAAAGGAAGGTAGGATGTATGTATGAGTGTGCAGAGGGTTAACTTTCTTTTTTGCTTAGTGTGTGTGGTCACACCCCTCTAGCACCTCTTGACTGCTATATATTGACTGGATGAGCACATCCTACCTTCCTTTTTGCTGTTGCATTTGCAGGTCAGTGGCCAGATCTGCTGGATTGTAGCTCTCCCAATGTAACAGGGAGTCCAATTGGCCTCTACCTAAACCCTCTTTTTGAACTGTAACACTGTGCAGGCAAGTAAAGTATTTTTCATTGTGTGTGTGTGCAAGCAAGTTAAGTTATTGCACTGTCTTTAGACAGGCTGATTCATGTTTTGCATTGCTAGTGCACACACAAGTAAAGAAGTAGCAATGTCTGCACAAACTTTTAAACTTAGTAATGTTAGGGACGGGGTACTAATTGGACGGCCTTGACGTGGCTACCTCGCTTTTACATTCATTGCAATCTATGTTAACTAACAGTCCATGTTCTTAACAAGTGTTAGCTAGGTTTTTCAGTTTTTAGTATGAGTGTGCAGAGGGTTAACTTTCTTTTTTGGCGTGGTAGTAGGTGATATTTTAAGAACCCCCAGGCAGCGGTGGGTCTATATGAAACAGAATATAATGCACACCAAAAGTGAGCAGTAACACTCAGCCTAAATAAGAGAGCTGCTTAGTGTAAATAAAGAGGGGTATGCTATGTTACAGAATGGGATGCCCCAAAAACCAGAGAGCACCTGGCAGCAGTAATACTATGCACAGCAAAGGTGTCTTTATCAGGCCTAATTTCTATTAGAATAAGTGCAAATGGTTATGGTATTAAATAGAGGCTGGTGTAGTCACAGAATGGGATGCCCCAAAAACCAGAGAGCACCTGGCAGCAGTACTACTATGCACAGCAAGTGTGTTTATAAGGCCTAATTTCTATTAGAATAAGTGCAAATGGTTATGGTATTAAATAGAGGCTGGTGTAGTCACAGAATGGGATGCCCCAAAAAACAGAGAGCACCTGGCAGCAGTACTACTATGCACAGCAAGTGTGTTTATCAGGCCAAATTTCTATTAGAATAAGTGCAAATGGTTATGGTATTAAATAGAGGCTGGTGTAGTCACAGAATGGGATGCCCCAAAAACCAGAGAGCACCTGGCAGCAGTACTACTATGCACAGCAAGTGTGTTTATCAGGCCTAATTTCTATTAGAATAAGTGCAAATGGTTATGGTATTAAATAGAGGCTGGTGTAGTCACAGAATGGGATGCCCCAAAAACCAGAGAGCACCTGGCAGCAGTACTACTATGCACAGCAAAAGTGTCTTTATCAGGCCAAATTTCTATTAGAATAAGTGCAAATGGTTATGGTATTAAATAGAGGCTGGTGTAGTCACATAATGGGATGCCCCAAAAACCAGAGAGCACCTGGCAGCAGTACTACTATGCACAGCAAGTGTGTTTATCAGGCCTAATTTCTATTAGAATAAGTGCAAATGGTTATGGTACTAAAAAGAGGCTGGTGTAGTCACAGAATGGGATGCCCCAAAAACCAGAGAGCACCTGGCAGCAGTAATACTATGCACAGAAAAAGTGTCTTTATCAGGTCTAATTTCTATTAGAATAAGTGCAAATGGTTATGGTATTAAATAGAGGCTGGTGTAGTCACAGAATGGGATGCCCCAAAAACCAGAGAGCACCTGGCAGCAGTAATACTATGCACAGCAAAAGTGTCTTTATCAGGCCTAATTTCTATTAGAATAAGTGCAAATGGTTATGGTATTAAATAGAGGCTGGTGTAGTCACAGAATGGGATGCCCCAAAAACCAGAGAGCACCTGGCAGCAGTAATACTATGCACAGCAAAAGTGTCTTTATCAGGCCTAATTTCTATTAGAATAAGTGCAAATGGTTATGGTATTAAATAGAGGCTGGTGTAGTCACAGAATGGGATGCCCCAAAAACCAGAGAGCACCTGGCAGCAGTAATACTATGCACAGCAAAAGTGTCTTTATCAGGCCTAATTTCTATTAGAATAAGTGCAAATGGTTATGGTATTAAATAGAGGCTGGTGTAGTCACAGAATGGGATGCCCCAAAAACCAGAGAGCACCTGGCAGCAGTAATACTATGCACAGCAAGTGTGTTTATCAGGCCAAATTTCTATTAGAATAAGTGCAAATGGTTATGGTATTAAAGTGGACCAACACCCAGGATTTTGACTATCCCGGGTGTTGGTCCACTTAGGTGGGGCGCCCCGCTGTGTGAAACCCCCCCGATCGCCGCAAAAACTCACCTCTCCCCGCTCCCACGTGACCTCGTCCGGCCAATGACAGCGCTCAGAGCCGCTCTGGTATGCGCGTCCAAAGCCGCTTGGACGCGCATACCAGAGCGCTGTCATTGGCTGCGTCTCTCGCTTCCCTCTAACAGGGAGCGCGCCTGCGCCGGCCATTCACAAAACGGCCGGCGCGGGAGCGCGCCCTGCTAGAGGGAAGCGAGAGACGCGGCCGCGTCTCGCGCATGCGCCGTTGGATCGCCAGTAAGGTAAGGATTGTGGGCCTCCTGGGGGGTTCTGATCGGTCCGGGAATCTTATAGATTCCCGGGCCGATCCCCCCTGTGTGTTGGTCCACTTTAAATAGAGGCTGGTGTAGTCACAGAATGGGATGCCTCACAGCAGACTTGAGATCAGTTCAGTATATATGCACAGTTAGTGTATAAGCAGCCTGAAAACGCTAACAAAGCCAGTCAGCCAGCCAGTAACACTCAGGCTGGATGAAAAAAAAAAAATCTCCCTGTGACTGCCTCCGATTTTTCCTAACTTTCCCTGCTTTTCGCTGACTTTCTGTCTGTCTCCTGCCTGTCTCCAGCCTGTCCCTGTCTGTCCCTGTCTGTCTAACTGTCTCTCCCTGCCTACAGCAGCGTCCTGTCTCTCACGAATGCAATAGAGAAATGAGGAAAAGCAAGATGTCCGCCGACTTAAATAGCGCTGTGACGTCACAGGGCTTGCTGGCTGCTGATAGGCTGCATGTGACTGTCCCAGCTTGCACTGGCGCGGGGTTGATGTCTGGACATGTCCCGTCCGCCATCTTAGAATGCCTGTAATGTAAATGAATGGATGTTAAAGGAAAACTTCGAGCGATCGAATCGCGGGGAAATTCGGATTCGATCCGAATCGAATTTTTCATGAAATTCGGATCGAATCCGGGTTCGTCCGGATCGATTCGCTCATCCCTAACCACAATACATAGCAGCAAGGTCTAGTGCAATAGATGGTATCACACTATGGCAAGCAAGAAATCAGCTAGTGTCATTACAGGAAGTATTTATTTAGTTCTGGTTGCTGGCAGCCATGCCAGCCTGGCCACTTATGCCCAAGTACATTAGAAATAATGTGTTGTACCGTGTTAACCATAGAGACCATATAAGGCAATACCTTTTAAAGGAACTGTACACCCAACAGCAATAAAAAGGCAGCACGCGGTCCCATGTGCCTCTCCTCTATTTCCTGCAGCACAGGGTAGAAGCTGTAGCAGAGCTCCAACGTTTGTTCTCATTTCAATTTCATTCCTACAGGACCAAGTGAAGAATTGGTCTAATTGCCACCCCGTAAATTAGTCAGGGGTCAAGGCACAAAACCCGGTATGATCAAAATCCTTGGTTATGTTTCGGCCACTCCCTTCTTTCAAATGGGGCCGTGGTCAAGTGTCTTGTTCTCGTACTTCCACTTTGCCAGTTACCTGCTGAGAATGGGAAACATGGCTGCCGCCGGGAAATCACGCCCAATCGAGACATCAGGGCTCCAGACTCTCACTGCTGCGCTGCTTACTTGTTGGATGTGTGTGCCTGGCGACTGCCTTCCTCCTCCCCGCCTCTTCCTCCTCCCCGCCTCTTCCTCCTCCCCGCCTCTTCCTCCTCCCCGCCTCTTCTTCCTTCCCGCCTCCTCCTCTTCCCCGCCTCCTCCTCTTCCCCGCCTCCTTCTCCTCCCCGCCTCTTCCTCCTCCCCGCCTCTTCCTCCTCCCCGCCTCTTCCTCCTCCCCGCCTCTTCCTCCTCCCCGCCTCTTCCTCCTCCCCGCCTCTTCCTCCTCCCCGCCTCTTCCTCCTCCCCGCCTCCTTCTCCTCCCCGCCTCCTCCTCCTCCCCGCCTTTTCCTCCCCTTATCCGTCCCTCTCCACCTACTGGCTCTGTGTGAGGAGAGCTGGATGACGTGACTCCCTTCACTGCTCACCAAACTGGCTGTGGCAGTGACTGAAAGCAGTGGGATCCGCTGGTAGAGAAAAGGGTGACAAGGTAAGCAGCACAGTAAGTTTGGGGAGCGAAAGATGTGGCCACCAACACTCGCGTTAGATGAGCTCTTGGACAAAGGGCCGAGAGGCCGCGCATGTGCTGTAGGAGTGAGGAGGGGTGATTGAGATCAGGCAACCTCGGGGGTTTCACACAGTGGGGCATCCCCAATTGGGGAGCCCCGGGGGCTAGAAACAAAACCCAGGATAGTCAAAATCCTCGGTTATGGTTCACTTTAAAATTTATATTAACATGCTAATAGTGCTTTTTATATCACATGTTCTCTAAAGCTGGACCTTTGATAATGTTGACCTCCTTTGTACAT
Source organism: Gastrophryne carolinensis (assembly GCA_027917425.1). NCBI lineage: Eukaryota > Metazoa > Chordata > Amphibia > Anura > Microhylidae > Gastrophryne > Gastrophryne carolinensis. Next base: position 68,630,304 of record CM051240.1, on the reverse strand, counting down.
GTTTCGCCACAAAAAAATTGCATCCATCTGGGGCAAGCCAGAGTAAAAAAAGAAAAAGCAGAAACCCGTAAAGACGAAGCCTTTAAATGTATTATTGTTTTACTTTATAATGTGTTTATCTGTATTTTTTAATGTTTAGGTTTCCTCTGCTTTAGCCTTGGTCCCTTTCACCCAGTCTCATCGACAATGAGAGTAAGCATTGAAAAAGAACAATCTGAGAGCCACATATGAACAAGTCCTATTATTTGTCTCTTTTGTTACTACTGATTATTGAAGACAAACACTGAGAACACAATCATATCAACCCCTAACCACTTAAAGCCAGTGCTGTAATAATAAAGGACAAAAGTTCAGCTGCCATATGGGCCCTGCGTGTCTCAGTAGCAGAGGCCATACAACACAGACATGTGGTTACTATGGGGAAGCCATTTAACTTACTTTAATAGCTATATCCATAGACTAACACAAAAGTGTGAGCGCAATGACCCGCCTAACAAGCTGTTCAAAGAGGCGCCCCAGTCACAACACAAGAACAACAGCGCACCTATATAATATTAGACTCAGGCCAGGGAAGGTCAACCTGCTAGATAAACAATAGGGGGCCTTAAAGGTGACACAACATCACTAAAACTATGGATATTAAAGGTTCACTGGGTATATTCGCATTACAAAATGTATGTGGGAGGAAGGTTCTAGGCTGACATTGGGAACCTAGTCCCGCAGGTTACATATATAATATTAGACTTAGGCCAGTGAGGGTCAACCTGCTAGATAAACAATAGGGGACCTTAAAGGTGACACAACATCACTAAAACTATGGATATTAAAGGTTCACTGGGTATATTCGTATTACAAAATGTATATGGGAGGAAGGTTTTAGGCTGATATTGGGAACCTAGTGCCACAGGTTACATATATAATATTAGGCTTAGGCCAATGAAGGTCAACCTGATAGATAAAGAATAGGCCTTAGAGCGGACCAAAAGCCAGGATTTTGATTATCCTGGGTTTTGGTCTTTGCCACCGGGCCACCCTGATCAGGGGTGCCTCGCTGTGTGAAACTCCCCAGGTCACCTGACAAACTCACCTCTTCCCGGTTCTATGAAGGATGCGTGTTCGCTCATCCAATCAGTGTGCTCGGATTCTCTCAAGCTGCTTCGTCCAGAAGCTTGTCTAATGCGAACGGATCCGAGCGCACTGGTGGACGCATCACCTGCTACCCTCTAACAGGGATTATGCCCGTGCCAGCCATTCAAAATGCCTGGCATGGGCACGTGGCCTGCTAAAGGGATAGCTGGGATGCGGCCGCATCTCACACATGTGTCATTGGACCGGGAAAGAAGCTGAGTTTCCGGCCGACCTGGGGGTTTCACACACCGATTTTGTATGCCCCAGGAGGAGGGAATCCAGCGCCCCAGGACTCTTCTAGATGGGGTTTGGGTTTTGGTTCTCTGTAAGGAGGAACAACACACACAATTTTAACTTTTCTCCCGTATTGGGATGCCCCGCTGTGTGTATGGCCCTAGGTTACTCACCTTCCTGTTGCTCCCATGATGCAGACTCGAGTGAGAATGAGCGCGCTGATTGTCTGAGCAGCTCGTTCAACCAATCAGCGCGATCGCTTTCACTCAGCTTCCTTTGTTTCCTCTGATGGCTAGGCCACAACATCTAAATGGCAGCCCAAATGTACTGTAAAGTCTGTTCCTAACCATGAGATCCTAATCATAATGTCATGATGAAATGCTGACCAGCACCAGAAAAATACAGCGCCAATATATTAAGAGTGGAAAAAATGTACAAATACGCTGTGTATTTGGCAGTACCAAGTGGCGCTCACTGGCGCTGGGATAATCAGCAGTCGAGTCCAACAGACACTGACACAGGAAAGCCAATACCTAATGAAACATAAAAGCAAAATCGGGCGCTGAAACCTCTAGCGCCAGTATAGTCAAGAGCGCAGCCAGAAAAGACAAAGATGACGGTGCTCTAATACTGGCGCTATAGCCACCAGAAAGATGCCAAACAGCGCCCATTGTAAATAAGGCCCATCCAATAAATGAATATCAATAGATAAGTCGGGGAGGCTGATTCATTACTAGCGCCAGGTATCGGCAGATGAGCGTCTGTATAGCAGCGCTTAGAGTGACCGCTAGTATACGCTGTGATCTGCTATCGGGCGCTGTAACAGAGCGCCTCAGTCGTGGTAACCTGGCCGGTATTGATGAATGAGATGTATGTTGGGCGTTCTAACACCAGTACAGTTTTGCAGCAAGCGAAAGGTAGCGCCAGCTCAGTGCAACCAACAGCATATTCAACAAAAAAACAGACACACACAGACACACACACAGCGTTGGCGTTCTGGATCTGGTCACGATAGCATAGGGAGCCAGTGTGATTAAAGTTGGTTTTTGAACACCAGGAATGATGTTTTTACATTGTGATATTAATACTTTAATGCCAGACCTGTAATGACAATTCTGCATAAAAATATAAAAAATCTAAAACGTTTTTAAAAATTACCCTTTCTAGGCCAGGAGAGGTCACACAATGATTTTAGAGAAAAAAAAATTAAAAACAAAAAACACTGTTTAAACAGAATAAAAGGAACATCCATGAAATGTATGGGAGAGCCACAGGTAGTGACAGGTAAAACCTGGTGCTCTGGAAGCTAGAGCACCGGCGCTATACGCTGAGCCACCGGTAATGATGATTCGTACGCTGTTAGAGTCGCTCACCAGAATCGCCTTCATAAATGTGGTTTTGCGTACAGTGCCCGGCGTTCACCATACGCTACCTGCCGCTACGAGGCGCTACCTGCCGCTATCCCTTCTTAAATAACCCCCTAAGTCACTACTGGAAAAAGAAAACAAGTTGAGCAGCTAAGGTAAATCAAATCAATGTAATGTTTTTTTGATTTACCATTTTAATCAGGAGTTTTGTCACTAAATGGTGCTAATAGATAAAACAATGGCCCCTTTCTGGTGTGCAGTTTGCTATGTGATGTACTATGAGCATCTTCTGAATGAGCAGTGAAATGTCCTAAATGCTTGTGAATGGCACTTAAAGTTTACTGAAAGCATAAAACCATTTTGGAGGGAGTCTGTTGAATGCCACAAGTACTGTATGACTTAAAGGTTGTTATTAGTTCCCCCTTTACTCCCTGCTGTGCCTAGCTCTCTAAAGAAGACTTCTATATTTAGTATTTAGTCCATAGGGCTAGACTAACCATTCCGAGACGCTGTTAGGATTTTTGGGGGAAAAGCAACATTATTCCTATTGAGATAAGGAACCGATCTTGTACCCGGGGGGTTGTCTTGATTCCCATGTGGGACATGACTGAATTGCTCTTGAGCAAGGCACCTAGCCACTAGGGGTGTGAATTGGCAAGAATCTGGCGATACGTATCACGATACATGCATGATGATACGATATATCCCGATACATTATTTTTCAAATACAATATATTGCGTTTTTTTTAAATTACATTTTATTTTTAATTAAAAAAAATGACATAGGGGTCCTCTTCCCATTAGAAATAGAGGGGAAGAAAATAATCCATTTGTCCTTTTCAATCAGATGCCATAGTTCAGCCTGGATTGCTGTCTTTTTATATTAGCTCAGTGCTGGATTGCTTGGCCCCAGGGTAAGCGTTATGGCTTAGTCATAAAGGAGTCATAAAGAGCAGTGCTTATATGTGAACTGCATTATCTTAATGCAATCAATAGGAGGATTTAGGGGGTAATTTACAAAACGATTTGCCGCCATCAGTTGGGCATCTGCCAGGCTTCCGCTAGTTTCAGCATTTACCAAGCGAAATGTTCCATGTTTGGCCGGCGATATCCACGTTTTCCGGATATACGACTGGGAGGCCGATTCATTAACAGCGGCAGGTAGCGACAGTGTTAGAATTGTGCACCCAGACCTGTCACTTATTTATTGGCACGCTGTTTCCATGATCTCATATTCCTGGGACTTTGAGGCCGATTCATTAATAGCGACAGGTAGCGTCAGTTGAGCGACTGTAGCGGCATTTTCAGAGCGCCCGCTAGTAGTCGCTGTGCTTGGCCGTTGTTCGGTAGTTGACAGCGACTCAGTCGGTTTGCCGTAATGTTGAATATTGGGTGAGGAGTCGCTATTTCACAGGTTCCGCGCTGTATGGGAGCGCATGATAGCGTCTGGCCCTAGCGACCGGTTTCCACCATATTCATTAACAAATCACGCTCAAAAAATTCTTGCGCTGTAAAATGCATGTTTAAACCCCAGAGCGCTGGCGGCGATGGGTTAAAAGTAGTTTTTTAACCCCCAAACAACCATATTTTTGGAAACCAAAAAAAACAAGTTTTTAAAATAATTTTGTAATATGAATACATTAATATCAGACCTGTAATATCAATTCTGTACTTTTTATTTTTTTATTTTTTTTTACCTTAAAAAAATTATTTAAAATGGCAGAAGTGGTCACAGAATTTTAAACATTTAAAAAAAAAAAAAAAAACATTAATAACAATTAATTATGAATATTTAAAGATTGTTCCATTGAAATGCATTGGAGAGCGCCAGGTAGCGAGAGGTCATACCTGTCGCTGTTCAAGGTCGGACGCTGGCGCTGTGGGCTGAGGCTGGAATAATGATGAATGAGTCGCTATACAGCGCTATCTCAGTCGCTAAGCAGGATTGGCTTGATAAATGTGCGATTGTGGTGGGGAGCCGGCGATCTCGTGGTGGGGCCCGTCATTACCGGTCGCTCACCAGTCGCTACCTGTTGCTATCCCTTGTTAAATAAGGGCCTATATCAGTTTTGCTTTGCAAATGCTGGCAAACACTTTTTCTGTTCGCCAGCTTTTAGTGGCGAATCCCATAGGAATCAATGTTATATTCAGCAAAATTGAGGCTCTTTTCAATTAGTTAACTAGTATTAGTTAACTAGTATCAGAAAAACAACTATTTAAACACATTGTCTTTCACATTTTTATAAAACTCAGTGTATAAGACATGGTAAATACCCAGGACACTCCTGAAACACCGCACATATATTCTGAGACCCACACCATCAGAGCCGGATTATGAGGAGGGCGCAAGGGGCATGCACCCCCCGGGGCCTCCACTACTTGCCCTGCAAAGGGGGCCTCCACCAACCTTTGGGTTATGGTCTGGTCTAGGAGTCTTTTCAGTCTTTGGACTGATGGGCCGCGGGGCCAGCAACAAAGCTATCGGTGGCAGTGGGGGCCCCTCGCGTCTGGGGAAGCTTTTTTTGATTTTGCAAACCTGCAGCTAAAGCCACCACAGGGCAGGACGGGGAGTCTAGAGCAGCAAAGCCGCCATCAGCAACGCTACAGTGATGGGTGGGTGCAGAGCTGTCAATTGGGGCCCACTCACCGCACATAAGCCACCAAGCACAGCCGCTGGCAGCTCAATGCAGGGAAGTGTTTTCTGCTGGACCAGCCGGGTGACTCCACCCCTCACCAAGAATGACAAATCAGGAGTTCCCGAGCAGCACACACCCACACAAAGGTGGCACAAGGCCCTCTATCTGTTGTGCCAGTAAGTAGGCGGTTAGATTTTGTGCCCAAGGGCCTCCACCACACTCAATCCGGCCCTGCACACCATGCTGAAATCATTTTTGAAAGTGTGTTTTAGGCGAGCTTACTGTAATTTTAATAACCATTTCGCCCACGGCAGTTCACCGCCATTTTGCGATGTAAATTCCACTCTTTCAGTACGGCGAATGGCAGCTAAAACCCATCAGACAACCAATAATTTTTTTCGTTCGCTGCACAAATTAGAGAGCAGTACGCCGCAAAACCCATTTGTGGGACACACCGCGAAACACAGAAAGGTGAAAGTCGCACCTTTCATAAACTACCCCCTTGATATATTTTAACTAGTACTATGAATGGTACCCGGGGGTCTGGGGGGGGGGGGGGGGGGGGAGGACCAAAACCCAGGAAAGTCAAAATCCTGGGTGTTGGTCCACTTTAAGAAGGGATAGCGCCAGGTAGTGCCTCACAGCGGCAGGCAGCGTCTGGTGAACACTGGACGCTGTACGCAAAACCACATTTATGAAAGTGAATCTGGTGAGCGACTCTAACAGCGCCATGTAGCGTCACATGTATTAATACAGGCGGCTCAATGTATAGCGTCGGCGCTCTACCTTTCAGAGCACCAGGTATTACCTTTCGCTCACGGTCTCTCTCCCATACATTTCAATGGCCTTTCATTTGCTTGTGTTTAAACAGCGTTTGACATTTTATATATTTTTTTGCTCCAATTATTGTGTGACCTCTCCTGGCTGCAAACAAACACTTTTAGAAACTTTTTGGACTTTTTATATTTTTGTGCAGAATTGTCATTACGGGTCTGGCACTAAAGTGTTATTGTCCCAGTGTTAAAACAATGTCATTCCATGTGTTGCCGCTTTGTTACTGGTGTATATGTGTTCAAAAACAGACTTTAATCACACAGCGTCTGTGCTATAGCGCCCAGCTTTAGAGCGCAGACGCTCTGTTTTGTTAAATATGGTGTGGGTCGTTGAGAGTGGGTCACACTGAGCTAGCGCTACCTTTCGCTCGCTGTACTGGTGTTAGAGCGCCCAACATACATCACATTCATCAATGAGGGCCAGGTTACTACAGCGACTGAGGCGCTCTGTTACAGCTCCCGATACTCGCTTACAGCGTCTACTAGCGGTCGCTCTAAGCGCCGCTATACAGACGCTCATCTGGCAATACCTAGCGTTAGTAGTGAATCAGCCTCCGCGTGTTGGCTAATTTACCTTGCCTAATGCCAACTACCTTCCTCATGTGCCTTCCTTATCACCCCACCAAGTTGAATAATTATTTGACATCCAGATGTTTCCATCCATCAATATTAGAAATCTTTAGCATCCTCGAGGCACTTCCAGACATTACCTGGATGAATTGCCACAGCCTGCAGAAACAATAAGCCTTAAATGAATCTATTACAATGCCGCTACCTGCACGGATGATGGTGATTTATACCTGTAAAGCAGCAGCCAGGGAGGCAAACATTCATATCTAAAGTTATTTTTGATCTGTCGCTTTATTACATTACAGTCAGCATTCTACACTCTAACACTCTCGTAGTCTTTTATCATTTATCATTTTTTGGCCAAAAGATTAAAAATGTCAAGAAATCCTTATGCATGATTTTCTAAAATGATTCCTGCTCCCCGTGCCAACATGTCATTCTGTAGAATCTTATTGATTTCTTTGACAATGTCACTAAAGTGTTAGATGAAGGTGGTGCTGTGGATATCGCCTATCTGGATTTTAGCAAAGCCTTTGACACTGTACCACATAAGGAGCTCATAGATAAGTTATTGAAGGTAGGACTCAATCCCTGGATAGTTCAGTGGATTTCCAGTTGGCTGAGGGATCGGTATCAGAGCATTGTTGTAAATGGCGTGCAATCTGAACAAAGGCGAGTTATAAGTGGTGTGCCGCAAGGCTCTGTCCTGGGCCCCATTCTTTTTAATATATTTGTAAGTGACATAGGAGAAGGCTTGGTAGGAAAAGTTTGTATGTTTGCTGATGATACAAAGGTTAGTAATAGGATGGATATTCCTGGAGGTGTCTGCAACATGGAAAATGATTTAGCTTTACTGGACAGATGGTCAAAACTGTGGAAACCAGAGTTTAATGTCTCTAAATGTAAAATCATGCCCTTGGGTAGAAGGAATCCCTGCTCTGAGTACCGTATGGGCAGCACTGTGTTATCCAGGACCTCGGAGGAGAGAGATTTAGGGATACTGATTACTGATAGCTGCAAGATGAGTGGACAGTGTAGCCAGGCAGTGGGAAAAGCAAGCAGGATGCTCGGCTGCATAGCTCGAGGCATCACCAGTAGGAAGAGGGAGGTTGTGATGCCGCTGTATAGAGCCCTGGTGAGGCCACAGCTAGAATACTGTGTGCAGTTCTGGAGACCTTACCTGCAAAAAGACATTATTCAAATAGAACGTGTCCAAAGGCGGGCAACGGAAATGGTGGAAGGACTTAAACTTAAAACTTATCAGGAGAGACTTAAAGAACTTAATTTGTACAGTCTGGAGGAAAGAAGGGAGAGGGGGGACATGATTGAGACCTTTAAATATGTGAAAGGATTGAATAAGGCTCAGGAGGGAAGTGTTTTTAAGAAGAAGCTTAATGATAGAACAAGGGGGCACAACCTGAAGCTAGTTGGGGAGCAATGTTAGAAAATATTATTTTACAGAAAGAGTAGTAGATGCTTGGAACAAACTTCCAGCAGAGGTAGTTGAAAAATCAACAGTCACTGAATTTAAACATGCCTGGGATAAGCACACATCTATCCTAAGATAAAGAGTACATACAGTATACACATAAGGGCAGACTAGATGGACCGTATGGTCTCCTTCTGCCGTCAACCTTCTATGTTTCTATGTTTCTATAACAATGGAGGACCCATTTTTTTAAGAGAGAACAAGTCTAGGAGTTGCTTGATCTTTGCAGTAGGTACTTTGCATCTGAGATGCCCAATGTGGCCCAGTGAGGGGGGTATGCAGCCCCATTGAGCCACATAGAGTCCCTTCACCCACCATAACATTTGTATTAGAAGTTGGTTTAAGTTTGAAAGTGGTGATAGGCTTCTCTTTACTATACATGGCAGATGGAAGCACCATTCAATGTGATGTCCAGCCATTCAACCATTAAAATTTAGCTTTTAATATATCCAGTAAAAAAATGAATCCATCCAAAATAAAGGCAATGTGGAGCACACATCCCAGAGCAACCCAAAAAGAACAGAAAATTAACAGGCACGTGTGACGCGTTTCGAGCATAACCGGCTCTTAGTCATACACCATGATGGAAGATTGGAAGCACCACCCCTGAGGCACCCCATTTGGGCATCTATAAGTATGCTTATATGAAATAGTGCTTTATTTTCTTTATTTACCTAACCCCCCCAACAACTCGTCTTAAAAGCAGACCTCCAATCAAAAAGCTTAGTAAATTGCTCCCCTAAAGCCTGTCTCTGCCAATCAGTGGCATAAGCTTATTAAGAGGAATTAACATCCCATGCAGATGTTTGTAATAGCAAGCCAATTCTGCACTCTTAAACGTGCATGTCAGTGGTCATCTTGCCACACATGAGAGACCTGCTTCTAAAAAACCGAGTGCCTCAGTCAAAATTGCCTCATAACTCTGTGCAATCATCTCTTATTTCTAGCCAGAGTAGTAAGCCTTCAGCTGTAATGACTCATCATTGCTTTGCTAACAGCTGAAACCTTCTAAATACATTGTATCCCCTGACTAAATGCTTTCGCGCCCATCGCCATAGAGATACACACATATTTCCTTTGCTGCATTAGCTGCTTATTCAGTGTTTGCGTGTGTGAAGAATGGCGGGCAAGCTACATCTTGTTTCTGAGGCATATATCTCTCACAATTTGGTGTGAATTGCTGCTAGAACAGAACCCCCCTAATTCTCATGTTCAAGCAGCACTATCAGGTGCGTGGCAAGATGGCTGCCCCCATGTAATTCAAGAGTGAATATGCCCTTCCACGTGCCATTCCACATCTGCACGGGGTTAAACCCTCTGCAACTGCTTATGCCACTGATCATAAGAGGGGAAGCAATTCACTAAACTTGTCATGTTGGCAGCAGGAATATTGCAACCCAACAAAATCACAAAAGAGAATTGTGCCCATTTAAATCAATGGGCTCCTTCACATCTAGCCATTATTTTAATAGGCCTTTTGCATCAGAGATGCCCAGTGTAGCCGGGGGGGGGGGGGCACTTTGAGACCACACATAACATTTGTAATAGAAGTTTAGGTGTTTGGAAATGCCTATGATCAACCCTTTACAGAACATGACAGATGCAGGCTCCACCCCCTAAGGAATCCCATTTGAAGATTACCTTTAAAAAATAGGCAGACATACTCGCTTCCCCCGGGGCACGCAAGGGGGACAAAACCCACACCCCATCGGCCCTGAAATCTATAAGATTCCAGGGCCGCTGGATTCCCTCCCCCCGGGGCATCCAGAATCGGGATGCCCCGCTGTGAGAAACCCCCAGGTTGTCTGGAAACTCACCTTCTTTCTCGGTCCAACGGCGCATGCGTGAGCTGCGGATGCATCCTTATTATCTCTTAAAGTGGACCAACACCCAGGATTTTCACTATCCTGGGTTTGGTCCACTTCGGTGGATCGGGGGTGCCCCGCTGTGTAAAACCCCCCAGAACGCCCGGAAACACTCACCTCCCCACGCTCCTATGCAGGCGCTCGTCCAATCAGAGCGCTCAGAGCCGCTGTGGTATGCACGTACAAGCGGCATCCAACCACAGCGGCTCTGAGAACTGGAGGCCGCGTCTCGCGCGTCCCTCTTACAGGGAGCGCCCCCGCGCCGGCCATTCACAAACGGCCGGTGCGGGTGCGCGCCATGCTAGAGGGAAGCACGAGACGCGGCCCACGCATGCGCCGTTGGAACAGGGTTAAGGTAAGGTTTCTAGGCCTCCTGGGGGGTTTCACCCGAAAATGGGATGTCCCGCGGGGAGGGATCTGCGGGCCGATCCCCCCTGGGTGTTGGTCCACTTTAAGCAGGCCGCATGCCAGCGCCAGGCCTTTGTGAATGGCCCACATGGGCACGCTCCCTGTTAGAGGGTAGCGGGGGATGCGGCCACCAGAGCGCTCAGATCCACTCACATTAGGCAAGCTGGATGAGGGGGCTCGAGCAGAACCGAGCCGCGCATGCGTCTTAGGACCGTGAAGAGGTGAGTTTGTTTGGGCGACCTGGGGGGGGAGGGGGGTTTCACACAGTGAGGCACCCCCAATTGGAGGGACAAGGACCAGAACCCAAGAAAGTCAAAATCCTGGGTTTTGGTTCACTATAACACCTTCTCAATAGTGCCCATTTAAATGAATGACACCAATGGGTTGTGTAATGCAGAAGTCTATGGGCAATTGTACTATCTAAGGAGAGCATAGAGAGGGCGCATAATAATCTACTCTGAAAGGTGGTGAGAGTACAACGCGCACCTAGGATTGAAAGAGCATATGGTCCTCAGAGCAATGCTTTGTACAAGTCGAGTACCTGTCTATACATAATAAAGGGAACATTTATTTTATTACACTGTTGCACATTCCTTTTTCTTTCCATCCTTTGCTCATATACATTGAACCTAATACAGCATTGAAGAAAGAAAATGTGTGAAGTGCTATTTTGATTATTTCTATCAAACCTGATTTATTCTACATATATCTCGAATATAAGAAAGAAAGGAGATGATAATAACTGAAGCGCTATATTGATTTTCTGTTGGTAAAAGTATATGAGTGGTGCTGGTCCTTGATGCTTTGCAATCAATTACTCATCATCACCACTTGTCCATCAGCGCTGGTCTTAGCTGCTGTTGCCGGTTATCGCTGCCTGCTTCTGATCTTTGGTTCCTCGCCTTAGACCTCTTCCCATTTCCAGCATAGAGCTGTCCATCTCTGACCTGCCCAAATACCTGTTGTTCCTTTCTTTCTCTGCCCCGTAGAGAGGGAAGGTGAAGAAAACAGGCCCGGGCACTGGCAGCAACAGTGGTGGTTTCCAGGGAGGGAGTGGTGCCTAGCTGATCACATCACCATGAGTTGCCCAACGCTTCCACACTTGGACTTACCAGCATGAAAACAAACACAAAAAAGTTGAGCCTATAGTGGCTGCAGTCGAAAAAGGTTACGTTTCTGGGGTGGCCATTGCTATTTTCTAACCGGATATCTTTGAGACGATGTGCAGCTCAACCCAAGAAGTCCCAAGACCTCAACATCACTGATGACAGAGCCAAATCAGAACTGGCACAATGGAATGACTGTTCCAGGCCCTCAGACCCATTATCATCCCTGGTACATGAAGTGAATAGATACAGCCACCCTAAATGAGCAGTTAAAAATTCAATACTTTATTTCAATGGTTAAAAACGGCGCTGTGCCATACAGGTAATCTGATAAACAAAGGTGATCTTTAAAAAAAACGTCCACGTGTTTCGGATCGCCGGTCCTTACTCATGGCATGCACATATATGTTCGCATGGGATATACACGCTATATGTTCGCAGTGGACCCGTGAATCAAGTTTGTGGATGCCCCCTAGAATGTGGACTTGGGGAGATACACACACAGTATAAAGGGCTAAAGCTCATTGTTCTGCTATATTGTGATGAGTTATACAGTAGCTCAACACTTGTGCCAATAAAAATAAAAGGAATATATTTAAACTGATCACTCAAGTAGTCCCCAGCTCACTAATTATGCAAATATTAATAATATTAATATTTATGAGCACTAGTTCAACGTCTATGGCGTCTGGAGCCATGACCAGAGTGGGAGTAGCAGTGAATGAAGTTAATTGCCCTGTTGACTCCCCGAGAAAGGGATTAGCTGTCATTATATTTCGAATTTCTCCCCAACTCCCCTGTGAATAGAATAAGCCGTGATGCCGCCATTGGAGTAGCGTTAGCAGATTTTCTCATTTGAGGCACTAAATCGCTGATGCTATTTGTGCACGAATCTAATAAATAAGGTAAAGAAGCAACAACGGTGGTGACCCCTGACCTGGAGGGCCCTCTGCAGCTGAGGGCTCTTATAGTGATTCACAGTCTGAGGCTTCCTAATTTGGGGGGGGGTAAAATAAAAGCTCTTATTAGAGTTGAATATTCTCTGTTGTGAGACCATTGGGTGGTAATAAATCTAGGCCATTCAGCAGCAGAGAGCTATTAAAGTGTACCACCCATTTTAGACAGAACAGCTTTTGGGCACAGCACGGGCATATGGGGGCATCCTATACGATACAGAGACGTTTGCCGAAAGGCAACTGGCTCTAACTGGACGGGACCCCTGCGCATGCACCGTTAGCCTGGGGGAAGGTATTTTTGTATGGACACCCTGAGGTGGCTCACACCGAAGGGATCTTGATTTGGGATGCCCCAGAGGAAAGCCAGATGGTGGGTTGTGTTCCGTTTTAAAGTGGCAAACTCAGTTCTCCTGTTTTTCACCTTGATCCCACGGTGCAAGTGTGAACCTCCTTTATTGATCATTCAGTGGTGTGCACACATGAGGCCACACGTTACAGCTGCACGCACCTGCTGCCAGTCATTAAAGTACGCCTGGCATGGGGTGCGCGAAGGTAGCGTCCGGCACTCGGCGCTCCACACCATATTTAAGAAAACACTAGAAACACAGCGTCGGTGCTCTAAAGCTGGGCGCTGTAGCATAGAGCACCAGACGCTGTCTGAGCTGATTTTGAACACATGGAATGACATTGTGTTAACACTGTGACAATAATACTTTAGTGCTAGATCTGTAAATACAATTCTGCATAAAAATATTTAAAAAAATGTATAAAAGTGTTGGCCAGGAGAGGTCACACTATGATTTGAGAAAAAAAACAAATATACACAGCTAATGAAAGCCCATTGAAATGTATGGGAGAACGCTACAGACAGGTACTACATGGCGCTCTGGAACCTATATGCTGAGCCGCCTGTAATAATACATGTGACGCTACATGGCGCTGTTAGAGGCGCTCACCAGATTTTCTTTCTTAAATGTGGTTTTGCGTACAGCGCCCGGCGTTCACCAGACGCTGCCTGCTACTACAAAGCACTACCTGGCGCTATCCGTTCCTAAATAACCCCCATAATTATAGGTACCTTCCGTTTGTACATTTCAGTAAGTTCTTATCAAATCCTATTTTATACCATCCACTACGGTCTAAGACCGTCACCTTTCTCCATCCTCTCCTCTAGGGACTTACATAAACACCTTTCCTCTAGGGACATTCCTTTTAATAAAAAAGAAAAGCTAGCTTTGATGACTGTTATATTCCTCAACGTCGCCAAAAAAAACCCCACCCATCACTCTGTAAATCGGCAATAAAAATGGAGGGGTGAGAAACAAAAGAAAAAAGAAAAACAAAAAATTGGGAAGTAAAACCGATTCATTTAAAGTGGACCAACACCCAGGGGGGATCGGCCCGGGAATCTATAAGATTCCCGGGCCGATCAGATCCCTCCCCGCAGGGCATCTGAAATCGGGATGTCTCGCGGGGTGAAACCCCCCAGGAAGCCCACAAGCCTTACCTTCTCCCCATTCCAGCGCGGGCCGCCGCCGCCTCCTGCGCGTCCCTCTAGCAGGGCGCGCACCCGCGCCGGCCCGGGCGCGCTCCCTGTAAGGGTGACGGAGCGGTCACGTGGGAGCGGGGTCAGGTGAGTTTTTGGGGCTTTCTGGGGGGTTTCACACAGCGGGGCACCCCCAATCGGGGTGCCCCACCAAAGTGGACCAAAACCCAGGATAGTCAAAATCCTGGGTGTTGGTCCACTTTAAGGCCCCCCTGACTGACCCGTCTAAAATAATTGTAGCATCATCATTTTTTCAGCCCATCTTGACCACATTTCTTTATATCTATCTTTATTTTCATACATGGTGGCTATTAGCTCCTCCATCTCTCATTTCAAAAACTCAGTTTTGGTGAGCAGGTAAAAAGATGCCCACAGCGGGGAATCCCAAATCAGAATGCCCCATGGGCACTTAGTTGGCCAGCTGTGTTGGTGAGAGCTCTACTTTAGGCCCCCACTTTCACCCCAGTCATACTTTACCCCCCCCATACTATCACATCCCCCCTCCGCCACCACAATGAAGAAAAGTCACCTTTATTACAGGCTCAGCCATGAATTATGCACCAGCGATTGGACAGTGATGTCATATGGTGCAGCCAACAATGGCAGGTACTACTTTTCTGGAGACAAACGGTGTGCCCCTGGTATCCGATATTTGTTGGACTAAAGTGATTCCTAAGTCATGTTCCTTACCTTTTAATAATTCTACTAGTTGTATACGTCTAATAAAAATGATTGAATACAATAATTCCATTATGAATAGGACATCCAGCCTCTAGGTTAGTAGAGTAGAGCAATATGATCTCTGGTATTATGGGGGTGATGAGGTCAGTGTGGATTACAACCTGCATCTCGGTGAGCTTTTTACACGTTTGGCTACAATAAAGTGCAAAAAAAAGTATTTTTTTACCCCTTTTCCCAAAAATCACATGTACCCATTTTTCCTGTGAGGTGAGTATATTTTATTTAACATTTGGAAATAACAGCACCCTATGGGCTATGCTAAGGAATTTGCAACATTTTTTTGCATAGCCCATAGTGTTCTGTTTCCAAACATTTGCACATCCAATTCATTGGAAAAATGATGGACCTCACCTGTGAAAATGATGGACCTCACCTGTGAAAATGATGGACCTCACCTGTGAAAATGCCCCATTGCAGATACAGGTCCTTTTTGGGTAGAAAAAAAATGTTTTTGCACTTTTTTTGTGTCTATAGGCTAAAAAGCTCACCGGGATGCAGGTTGCAATGCACGCCAGAAGTCACACTGGCTTCACCAAATAATTATCATGACCCCCATGTCTTTGGGCAGTTTCTGTAATAAAGAGGCAAGGGCTGATCAGTATATTCTACAGAATCGGAGCACAATAGCAATATTCAGCAGCAAGATGGGGGGAGGGTGCATGAGCTCAGGGAATAGCAGGCGCGCGTTTCGCCGAGCTGACATTCAGCAGGATCAGGATGGAGATTGAAGAGGCAAGAAAGCGCTCCATTAAAAAGAGATCTCGCACAAGAACAGCCATCGCAATCGCTCTCCGCTTTTTTCAAATGCCGCCAAGGACACGTGCCGCGGTGCGCCGGCTGTCAGGAAGCGATCAAAGCAGCATCATACATTTACATGTTATTAACTCCTGCACTGCTGGAACCGCTGTCAATTTAATTATCGAAAGATATTAAATCCATCTCAGCCAGAAGAAGCTGGAGAGGAAGATTCATTATCCGGCTGTATTCTGCCAGGCCGGCTGAGACTGCAGACCTTTGATTTTAATGTATTACATATTGGACAATAAACAGATGCACAGCCCCGCACTGAACTGTGATGGGATTATTAGATAAGAGCAGGCAAAGAACAATTATATGCTATGGCCAATCACAATCAATCAGCGCTGAGCATTAACGCTGTCAGATCAATTCAAGCTGAGTTCTAATTGGTTGCTGTGTATTCACAACCTACCCAACAGCCCAAACAGGCAAGTATATATTAAGGCCCTTATTTAAGAAGGGATAGCGTCAGGTAGCGCCTGGTTAATGAGAGGTAGCGACAGATAGCGACTGGTCAACGCCGGACACGGCATGCAATTACACATTTATCAAGCAGAATCTGTTTAGCGACTGGAATAGCGCCATGTTGCGTCTGATTCATCATTTTCACAGCCTCAGAGAACAGCGCCGGCGTTCAGCCTTGCACAGCGCCAGGTATGACCTCTCGCTACCTGTGGCTCTCCCATACATTTCAATGGACGATCCTTTTCTTCTCTTTAAATGGGTTTTGTTTTTTTTCAAAAAAATCACAAATAATTCTTTGACCTCTTCTGGCATTGAAATAGCAGTTTTTTCATAATTTTTTCATTTTTTAAATATTTCCTCAAAAATGACATTACAGGTCTGGCATTAAAGTGTTCATGTTACAATGTGGTTACAATGTAATTCCATATGTTTTCGCTTTGTTACTAGTTGATAGATGCTTGAAAACAAACTTTAAACACACCGCCTCCTGCGCTCTGGGCTTCAAACAAGTATTTTTCAGCGCCAGAGATTTGTGAATATGGTGTAAGTCGGTCACTATGAGCAGTCGCTACCATGCGCTCCCATACAGCGCTGTACTGGTCAAATAGCGACTCCTCACAATGTATTCAACATAACTTAACAGCGACTGAGTCGCTATAAAGTAGCGACCCACGGCCGAGCACAGTGACTACTAGCGGGCGCTCTGAAAATGCCTGCTACAGACGCTCATCTGTCGCTACCTGGCGTTAGTGATGAATCAGCCTCTAAATCACATCCATACTACACGCCACAACACATCATGTAAAGCCCAACTCCAGACTAATGTTCCCTTTCAGAAAAAGGGTTACAGACAGTATAAAGTGGTGCTCCAGCCACAATATCCTGAAGTGGTCCACAGGGCCATTGTAATCGCCCACCCACCACATCCCATTTTAGGAATATCTATTCTTGAAATCCCATTGGAAACCTGAATATCTGGCCAGGGGTAACATTTTCCAAGGTTTGGCTCTGCTTTATAGGGGAATCCTGAATTGGAAGCGTCACTTCTCTAACTTCGTTCCACGCCTGTGCCCTCATCTAGTCAGAATAGATTGCTGTGCATATTACCCATGGGATCACAGCTTCTCTTACCTTGTGTCTATCGTCCAATCACACGCAATCTCTTTCGAATGAACTTTTTGTAGGGCGCCTCCCGATCAGCTATGCTGCATGAACCAGCCACCAGCCATTTAGATATGCCGGCAGGGGTGAGCACATCAAATAGAGTAGTGCTGGGGCACGTGCATTCACCGTGAGATTGGTTCCTGAGGCGGGCTGCACACATTTAGGCATCTCAAATCGGGATGCCTTAGGGGTGAGCATTCATCCAGCTCTGGAGTCCTTTAGACTATAGGCAGAAGTAGGTTTTGCTGCACTTTAACCCTTTAAGTGCCAGCCTACCTGGAGTTTTTGTCACAGACCATTGCCAGACCATTTTGCACTATTTTAAAAACCCTTAAAAATCAAAAAAAAAATTGACGTGGGGTCCCCCTTACCCAAAGTAACCAGCCCGGGACCAGCTATGGGGGCTTGTAGGCACAGAGTGGGGGGGCCAGCTTTTGTGGCCCCCCCACCCTGCAGCCTACGAGCCCACATAGCCTATGTGGGCCCGGGCTCTTCTGCCCCCCCCCCCCTGGCCTTTGGGGAGGCAGGTAATGGGGGTGCCAGGGGTTAATGGCAAGCCACCCGCTAGCGCAGGTGGCTTGCCATCCCCCCAGCCTTGTGAACTGGTATAGGGGTCATGGACCCCTTACCAGTTCACAAGGGGTTAAAAGGAAATAATGACACAGACACACACTGAGAAAAAAATATTTTATTAATTTTTATTTTTTTTTTACACTGTACTCACCTCCCATCCATCCTGGAGCACTCTGTCCCTCGGCGATCACTGGCTTCTGCTCACTTGCTTTTGTGGCCCCCCCACCCCTAGCTTATGTGGGCCCGGGCTCTTCTGCCCCCCCCTGGCCTTTGGGGAGGCAGGTAATGGGGGTGCCAGGGGTTAATGGCAAGCCACCCGCTTGCGCAGGTGACTTGCCAGACCCCTGAGCCCTGTGAACTGGTATAAGGGGTCACATGGACCCCTTACCAGTTCACAAAGGGTTAACAGTATAAAAAATAAACACACACACAGGTTTTTGTAATAGTTTATTAAAAAAAAAAAAAAAATGTAACTTTACTCACCTCCGATGTTCAGATGCAGTGTCCCGCGGCGATCTGATGCAGGTGACAGCTGGGCAGAGAAGGGGGGAGGCAGGCGATCGGAGGATCGCCTACCTCCCTCCTTCTCCGCTCAGCCGTCACCGGCATCTGAGAGGAGAACTGCCGGGTGCCCCGATGACACCCGGCGGTGACGTCATTAGCCCCGCCCCCGAAGGGGCGGGGCTAAAATCCAAGATGGCGGCCGCCATCGGAAGATGCGACGGAGGGAGGGCTGTTATGCCCCCCTCCAGAAGACAGAAGACCCGGGGGGGTAATCGGAGCCCCCCCCCATGAAGAGGAGAGGCGGCGGGAGTCGGCGGGAGCGGAGGTGAGTAACTGTCATTTTTTTTTTTTTTTTTTTTTTCACAGGCAATCCCGGCGGCTGCTGAAAGGGGGGGGGGGCACCCTATTCCGGGCCCTCCCCTGCAGCCGGAGAAGCCCCGATCGGCGATCGGAGCCCCGCTGGCTGAAGAGGAGACCCGGCCGGACCAAACAAGGGGTCAGGTAAGTGACTTTTTTTAAAACTTTTTTTTGTGGGATTGGGGAATGCCAGGCACGTAAAATTTACGTGGTTAAAGTGATCCCCTAGTCTAAATTCGTGCAGTAGCCCTCTGTATCCCATCCACCGTGGATCTGAAACTGAGATGCCCACTTGCTGGAAGGCTGGAAACAATGTGATCGGCAGGGCCGGACTAAATGTGGTGGAGGCCCCTGGGCACAAAATCTGGTGGAGGCCCCACATACAGCATTTTTTCCTTTAAAATAATAATCCAGCTAAGTAACTGATTGGTTGTCTGGCACCCGCCTACTAACCGGAACGTCAGATCGAGTCCTTTGTGCCACCCTTGTGCAGGTGCGTGCTGCTCGGGAACTCCTGCTTTGCCATTCTGGGTGAGGGTAAGGTAGTCCACAGCTGGTCCAGCAGAAAACAGTTCCCAGCATTGAGCTGCCAGCGGCCGTGCTTGGTGGCTTATGTGCAGTGACAGCTCTGCACCCATCACTGTAGCGTTGCTGGCGGTGGCTTTGCTGCTCTAGACTCTCCATCCTGCCCTGTGGTGGCTTTGGTTGTGGGGTGCGCCACCAATAGCTTTGTTGCTGGCCCTGCGTCCCATCAGTCCAGAGACTGAGAATCCTCCTGAACCAGACCAAAACCCAAAGGTTGGTGAAGGCTCCCTTTGCAGGAAAAGTGGTGGAAGCCCCGGGGCTCGCACCCTTTGGGGCCCTCCTCATAATCCGGCCCTGGTCATCGGGATGCCCAAGATTTTTTTGTCCGCCCAACTGGGGCATCCTGATTTGGGATGCCTTGCTGTGTGACACTCTGCCCGTCGGCCTCTATACATACCTTGCTGGCGTTTCTATGGAGCAGACGCAGCTTTTTTGCCCATGCATATTAACCCCCCAACTGTACTAATGAAATAGAAAAAAACTCAAAAGTCTCCATTAACAGGGGCGTTTCCAGAGTTTGGGGTCCTGGCACACAAGGTGAGGGGGCACTAGGGGTCAGCAGCCTGCTCAACCAAACCTAAAACTCCTTTTATCAAAACAGGGGATTAATGTGCAGCAACAGAAAGTGAATAGGAGCTTAGCCACATTCCCAATCGGCCCCCCCCTGCATCCCTCTATGGCTGTGCATGGCCTCTCCAGCCACTCAGTTTGGGGACCGCATGCTCGCATAGCCTGAGAAAAATGCCCTAGGGGCAGGTTTTGATCCACTTTTAAGAGGGACTTATATAATAAGTTCTGCACCCTGATCTGTCCTGCTGTGTGAAACCCCCCCAGAGCCCAAATCTCTTCCCGGTCCTACGGCGCATGCGTGGCCGCCAAAAATATGGTTGTTTGGGGGTTAAAAAACTACTTTTAACCCATCGCCGCCAGCGCTCTGGGGTTTAAACGTGCATTTTACAGCGCGAGAATTTTTTGAGCATGATTTGTTAATGAATATGGTGGAAGCCAGTCGCTATCATGCGCTCCCATACAGCGCGGAACCTGTCAAATAGCGACTCCTCACCCAATATTCAACATTACGGCAAACCGACTGAGTCGCTATCAACTACCGAACAACGGCCAAGCACAGCGACTACTAGCGGGCTCTCTGAAAATGCCGCTACAGTCGCTCAACTGTCGCTACCTGCCGCTATTAATGAACCGGCCTCTTGGTTTAAACCTTGTAGCATCTAATTTTGTATTGTTCCCTGTATTATATTTTTTACCTTGTCTGTAATCATACCTTGTAAAGCGCTACAGAAGATGATGGCGCTATATAAATAAACATTAATACTAATAATAATAATATCTGTAGCAAAGGTGTATATAACTGATCATTTAGTCCCCCGTCCACATGTGCATTGCTTGGGGGGGGGGGTCTCCCTGCTAATGGGGGAGTAATCAGGAGTTGGTTGTTATCTCCTCTCACTGATCTCTAGCTGTGATGCTTTAAAGGTCTTGTTGTTTCAGCCACGAGGGATTATCACACAATACTGCGGAAAACTCTGATAATCTCCATCCCTGGAGGTCTACCTATGGGATAAAGCCAGATTACTTTTTCATCAGCAGCAACAGAATTCATCCCATATTTCAGGGAAGAGTCACGTCTCTGCATAGATTCTGGCAGGTCAGCCCTGGAATGATGCCACCTGCACTGCCAGCCAGGCACTCGCATAGGCAATGACTATAAGCAGCCAACCTGCTGTCTAGCTTACTGTGGCCTTTTAAGCAGACAAGCAGCCCAACTCTGGATACTATACAAAAAGGCAGGGCATGCTGGAACTTGTGGTCCCATTACAGCTGATAACATAATAAGCTTAGGAAATCATAAGCACAGAGAAGAGTGGAAATGCTGGCATGCTAGAAACAGTGTGGCACTGGATCAGGTTTCTTTGCACAACACACAGATAACCCAACAGAACAAAACCCCTGTGTGGCCTGCCCTGGAATGTTAAAGATTCCAGGGCCAGACGTTGGCCTTCCCCACTGGGGCAGGGGCGTAACTATAAGGGGTGCGACCACACCGGGGTAATCTCTGGAGGTCAGAGGGGCCCCATCATTGTTGTTTTTTCACCGTATTTATGTTATTTGTGCTTACTTGGCATCATTTAGATAAAGAAAGCACCATTCATTTCAGCTGTTTCAGTCTTTAGTTTTCTAGGTGCATCTGATTAAATTAAAAGACAAAAAAATTACTGTACGAGCCTTTAAAGTGCGCCATTTATTATTCACACCAGGGTTCCATCACGTTAGGTTATGCCACTGCCCCGGCATCCGTTTTGGGATGTCCCGCTGTGTGAAACCCCCCAGATCGCCCTTAATAACTCACCCGGTGCATGTGCGGGTTCTCGTCCAATCAAAGCCATTTGCCGTCAGAGCAAATCGCTCTGATTGGTTTCAATGGGAAGCGAGAGCGGCCGCATCCCCTGCATCTTTGGGCTGTGTGCACGCTCCTATCCCAGCCATTAAAGTTTGATCGGGTGCATACACACGGCTGGGGATGCAACCGCTTGCGCTTCCCCATTGAAATAAATCAGAGCCATTTGCTGAATGACATAGTAACGGCAAACGGCTCTGATTGGACAAGAGCACATGCATGCACTGTTGGACCAGGAAGAAGTGAAGTATTATGGGTGATCTGGGGGGTTTCACACACATCCCAAATAAGACTCTAAGGCCGATGGTCTTGCTCCTTGTGGGGAATCCTGATTTGGGATGCCACGATGTGTGAAACCCCCTGGTATTGCTGTATAATGTACCTTTTAGACGACCCCATGACGCATGTGCAGCGGCATCCCCGGCTGCTGCACACTCTAAAGTCAGGCCTTTCTGAAAGGCCACTGTGAGTTCACACAGCCGGAGGGAAGTGTCTGACCATCCCCCTCTCCTCAGCTTTCCATGCCGCTCATTAATATGCACAACATAGGCCCTTAGTTATGAAGAAATAGCGACAGGTAGCGACTGGTGAGCAACCGGTAATGACGGGCACCGCCACGAGAACGCCGGCTCCCCACCACAATCACACATTTATCAAGCCGATCCTGCTTAGCCACTGAGATAGCGCCATATAGCCACTCATTCATCATTATTCCAGCCTCAGCCCACAGTGCCAGCGTCCGACCTTGAACAGCGACAGGTATGACCTCTCGCTACCTGGCGCTCTCCAATGCATTTCAATGGAACAATCTTTAAATATTCATAATTAATTGTTTTTTTTTTTTTAAATGTGAAAAATTCTGTGACCACTTCTGCCATTTTAGATAATTTTTTTAAGGTAAAAAAAAAAAAATTGTACAGAATTGATATTACAGGTCTGATATTAATGTATTCATATTACAAAATTATTTAAAAAACTTGTTTTTTTTTGTTTCCAAAAATATGGTGGTTTGGGGGTTAAAAAACTACTTTTAACCCATCGCCGCCAGCGCTCTGGCGTTTAAACATGCATTTCACAGCGCGAGAATTTTTTGAGCGTGATTTGTTAATGAATATGGTGGGAGCCGGTCGCTAGGGCCAGTCGCTATCATGCGCTCCCATACAGCGCGGAACCTGTCAAATAGCGACTCCTCACCCAATATTCAACATTACGGCAAACCGACTGAGTCGCTATCAACTACCGAACAATGGCTAAGCACAGCGACTACTAGCGGGCGCTCAGAAAATTCTGCTACAGTCGCTCATCTGTCGCTACCTGCCGCTATTAATGAATCAGCCTCATAGTATGCTGATTGGAGGAGAGCCCGCCTAATAGGTATTAGGTATTCTACGGCGCTAACGCAAACTCGGCTAGCAGGTTGATTCATTACAAGCGCCAGGTATTGGTAGATGAGCGTCTGTACAGAGTCGCTAGTAGACGCTGTGATCAGCTATCAGGCGCTGTAACAGAGCGCCTCGGTCGCTGTAGTAACCCGGCTGGCATTGATGAATGAGATGTATGTTGGGCGTTCTAACACCAGTACAGCCTTGCAGGGAGCAAAAGGTAGCGCCAGCTCATTGCGACTGGCTCTCAGCGGCTCATCATATTCAACAAAAAAACAGACACACACAACACAGGCGCTCTGGATCTGGTCGCTGTAGCATAGAGCGCCAGACGCTGTGTGATTAAAGTCTGTTTTTGAACACATATCCACCAGTAACAAACCGGAAACACATGGAATTACATTGTTGTAACATTGTGACATCAATACTTTAATTCCAGACCTGTAATGACAATTCTGCATAAAAATATAAAAAAATCCAAAAAGTTTTCCAAAATGACTTTTTCTAGACCAGGAGAGGTGACACAATTATTTGACAGAAAAAAAAAGAAAAACAAAAAACCCTGTTTAAACAGCAGAAGAAAAGGAAAGTACATTGAAATGTATGGGAGAGCGACAGGTAAGACCTGGCACTCTGGAAGCTAGAGCGCCGACGCTATACACTGAGCCGCCTGTAATGATGAATCCAACGCTACATGGTGCTGTTAGAGTCACTCACCAGAATCGCCTTCGTAAATGTGGTTTTGCGTACAGCGCCCGGCGTTCACCAGACGTTACCTGCCGCTACGAGTCGCTACCTGGCGCTAGCCCTTGATGAATGAACCCCTAAGGCCCTGCTAGAGGTATAGTAGGGGTCAACCGCTGCTAGCGCAGGGAAACCCAGGGGGTGGGAAATTAAGCCGCCCTGGGTTTTGGTCCACTTTAAACCACAGCAACATATTAGCACCACCTGCTGGCCTGCCTTGATAACACTGGAGCAGCAAGGCATCTTGAGGGCTGATAAGAGGGGGGGGGGGGGATCTCTGGCCCAGGGTTAAAGTAACCCCCCTCCTCTGACAGGGGAGGATTTACAAAAATAAACTCCTTACCTCACCCTAAATCCAATGCCCAGAGGTGGCGGCTGCTGCCCCTGCGTGTGCCCGCCTGCCCATTCAAGTGGAATGGAGGATGTGGCTAAGTGCAGCTTCTCTAAGATGACTGAGTATATGGCCCCATACACCATTAGTTTACCTAAAGACTGGACATCCACTTTAAATCAGACCTTCAGCATCATTTAAAGTGGACCAACACCCAGGATTTTGACTATCCTGGGTTTTGGTCCACTTCGGTGGGGCACCCTGATTGGGGGTGCCCCGCTGTGTGAAACCCCCCAGTTTATTCAGGGTGAAGGTCTGCTTTAAGATAATTAAAGATTTTTATGTACAGGTGGCTTTAAAGCAGACCAGGATTTTTACCCTCCTGGGTTTTGGTCTGCTTTACAGGGGTTGTGAAACCTCTTGGAATCCCCAGTTCACTCGCACGGCGCAGGCGCAGGCTCTTGTCCAATCAGAATAGATTGTGGGGCCTATTAAGGCCTGGTAAGCTATTCTGAATGAACTGACCATCCATTCAGTAATCCAGGCAGGGGCACATGGAGGCTCAAGCATGAGCTGTGGGATTAAACCCTAAGGTGAGTATATGAAGCCACCAGGGTTATTTTCATAGTGGGGCATCCTAAATCCATGTGCCCCAGTGGAGGGCTTTTACCCGGCCCTGGAGTCTATTAGAATCCACTGCTGGGGGCAGTGGAGCAGTGGACTACTTTATGGGCATGTGACCACATTGTCCTCAATGTGTATGGACAATATGAGTATTAGACCCATATAAATGCCTCCATGTGCTCTGTAAGGGGCTACAGACCATGTCGGCGCTATAGAAACAAACCAATTAATGAATGTGTCGTATTCAATCCACACGAGCGCTGTTCCTCTGCTTGTCCTGGCAGTCTTCATCTCTTCCTCGCTGGGCAAAACAGCGTCTGCTCTCCCCGGGAATAGCACATGATTGAGTCAGCCACAGAACTGATGTGTGTGCCAAAGGTTTAAAACATTAATTGGGAAGAATTAATCACACATTTTGGAGAGAAACAGTCATATACTCATCGCTAATGTAAAGCCTATCCGTAAGCGAAATGATTCTGAAATCCCACGGGCCTAGCTCAGCTATACAGATGGAGGGGGGCATGCTGGGCCTTGTAGTTCTGTGACAGTCATAGTGAGCCTGGGAAAGAGCAATTTATATGATCCCAGTAACAACCAAACAGGAGGCTAATTCATCACTAACGCCAGGTATCGGCAGATGAGCGTCTGTATAGTGGCGCTTAGAGCGACCACTAGTAGATGCTGTAAGAAGGTATTGGGCGCTGTAACAGAGCACCTCAGTCGCTGTAGTAACCTGGCCAGCATTGATGAATGTGATGTAGGTTTGGCGCTCTAACACCAGTATAGCGCTGCAGCGAGTGAAAGGTAGCGCCATCTCAGTGTGACAGACTTTTGGTGCTCCACACCATACTTATCAAAAAAGGACAGACACACAGCTAAATCTGGGCGCTGTAGCATAGAGCGCCAGACGCTGTGTGATTAAAGTCTGTTTTTGAACACTTATCCACCAGTAACAAAGCGAAAACACATGGAATGACATTGTTTTAACACTGTGACAATAACACTTTAGTGCCAGACCTGTAATGAAAATTCTGCATAAAAATATAAAAAGTCAAAAAAGTTTCTAAACATGTTTGTTTGCAGCCAGGAGAGGTCACACAATGAATTGGGAAAAAAATAAAAAATGTTAAACAATGAAAGGCCATTGAAATGTATGGAAGAGCGACACTGAGCGAAAGGTAATACCTGGTGCTCTGGAAGCTAGAGCGCCGGCGTTATACGCTGAGCCACCTGTAATAATACATGTGATGCTACATGGCGCTGTTAGAGTCGCTCACCAGATTCGCTTTCATAAATGTGGTTTGGCGTACAGCGCCCGGCGTTCACCAGACACTGCCTGCCGCTACGAGGCGCTACCTGGTGATATCACTTCTTAAAGTGGACCAACACCCAGGGGGGATCAGCCCGGGAATCTTATGTCTAGAAACTGCATGCGCCGTTGGAACGGGGTTAAGGTAAGGTTTCTGGTCTTCCTGGGGGGTTTCACCCCGCGGGACATCCCGATTTCGGATGCCCCGCGAGGAGGGATCTGATCAGCCCGGGAATCTTATAGATGCAGGAAGGAAAATATTCTGCCCCCTCCTCACCCATCCTATAGTGCTGTTGTAAGTATTTGCCATGCTGTGGCCAATATGGGAGATGAGGCTCCTGTCTTATGACCTGCACCACTAACAGTGGCCCTGACTCATCTGCCGAAAAGAGGATGGCTGCCCTCACTGGCCTTGGTGCCCAGGCTCATCCTCCCCTAGAAACAGCCCTAATCCTGCCATGGGAAACCCACAAAATTCACCTTTTCTGGCAATCGGGAGTGAGAGCAGCCGCATCCCAAACATCTATAGGCTGAGACTGGGAGGCCGATTCATCAATAGCGCCAGGTAGCGACAGATGAGCGACTGTAGTGTGATTTTTTCAGCGCCAGCTAGTATTCGCTGTGCTTGGCCGGCGTTAGCTTGATGACAGCGACTCAGTCGGTGTGCGGTAATGTTGAATACGGGCTGGGGGGTCGCTGTTTCACAGGTCCAGCGTTGTATGTGAGCGCCTGACAACGAATGGCCAGAGCGAACGGCTAGCTTCATATTCATCAACAAATCACGCTCCGAATGTGCTGTCGCTGTCCATTCCTTGTTTAACCCTTTCGCTGCCAGCCTACCTGCAGCATTTGCCACTCCCTGTTGCCAGACGATGTTTCACCATTTTGCGCTACACATATTCAACTGTCATTTTTGAAGGGATTTCCAGGGATTTCCCAGGAAAATTATATATTGTTTTTTTCAACAGAGTCTGGGCTTTAACATGAAATGTCTTGTTTGTATTTTTTAGGTGTATTCTCAATTTTTTTGGGTGAAATGTGTGAAAAAAAACAAAAAAAAAACATTTTTTTACAATTTGTAGAGTTTTTTGTAATAAAAAATGTAAGTTTGTCAATAAAATCTTATTGCGTGAGAAACTCCAATTTCTCCCGGTTACAGCGATACCACATATGTATAGGTAGACACCCTTTCCTGCCCAGAAGCCTTTTATAGCTGCTGGATGACAAATGGTTAATTAAAAAAAAAAATGACATAGGGTCCCCCTTCCCGGGGAGGGGGACCCCATTTTTTTTTGGATTTTGAAGGGTTAAAAACCCTTCAAAATCCAAAAAAAAAAATGACGTGGGGTCCCCCTTACCCAAAGTAACCAGCCCGGGACCAGCTATGGGGGCTTGTAGGCACAGAGTGGGGGGGCCAGCTTTGGTGGCCCCCCCCACCCTGCAGCCTACGAGCCCACATAGCCTATGTGGGCCCGGGCTCTTCTGCCCCCCCCTGGCCTTTGGGGAGGCAGGTAATGGGGGTGCGGGGGTTAATGGCAAGCCACCCGCTAGGGCAGGTGACTTGCCACCCCCCCAGCCTTGTGAACTGGTATAAGGGGTCTCATGGACCCCTTACCAGCTCACAAAGGGTTAATGTGAAAAAAAAACACTACACAATAATAAAAAGTATTTTATTAGAAAAAAAAAAAATTTTTTTTTACTGTACTTACCTTCGATTGCAAGCTCTTGTCCCTCGCCGCTCAGCTGACAGATGCCGGTGATCGGCATCCAGAGAAGGAGAAGGCAGGAGATCAGAGGATCTCCTGTCACCTCCTTCCCCTGTGCCGATCACCGGCATCTGAGAAGCTGAGAAGGCTGAAGCCTGAGATCGGGGCCGGGATGACTTCATAAGCCCCGCCCCCAAGGGGGCGGGGCTTAGAGGCATGATGGCGGCCGCCATCGTGCAGAAGAGAGGAGAGAGCCTCCCAGGCTCTCTCCTGAAGATCGGTAAGTCCTGGGGGGGGATCGGAGGCCCCCCAGGTGAAGAGGAGGGACAGCGGGAGCCAGCGCACACACAGGTAAGTGAATGTCATTTTTATTTTTTTTTTTTTTTTACAGTTAGAAGCTGCTGCTGCAGAAGCGGGGGGGGGGGGGGGCGGCCTATTCCGGGGGCTCTCCTGGAGCCATCCGACCCCCCACGGGGGATCGGATGGCACCAAATTAAAGAGGAGACCCGGCCGGATCCAACAAGGGGTCAGGTGAGTATTTGTTGTTTTTACTTTTTAAACTACAAGCGAGGAAAGTCAAGCACGTAACACCTACGTGCTTGGCACTTAAGGCCCAGCCAAGCCAGCACGTAGGTGTTACGTGCTTGGCAACAAAAGGGTTAAACCCCAGAGCGCTGGCGGCGATGTGTATTAACTAGTTTTTAACCCCTAAACAACCATATTTTTTGAATGTAACATTATACATGTTTTTAGAATCATTTTGTAATATGAATACATTAATCTCAGACCTGTTAGATCAATTCTGCACATATTTTTTTTTTTTTTTTTTTGGACTTAAAAATAAATCCTAACATTGCAGAAGTGTTCTCCGATTTTTTGACATTAAAAAAATAAAAAAATAAAAAAATACCAATTAATTATGAATAATTATAGATTGCTCCATTGAAATGCATTGGACATCGCCAGGGAGCGACAGCTCATACCTGGCGCTGTGAGGGAATTTGCAGCGGCGCTGTTCGGTCCAGGCGGCTTCATGATGAATCCCGCGCTAGCCGTCGCTCTCGCCGGCGCTAGCCTCATTTTGCTTGATAAATGCGTCATTGTGACCGCCGCCGGGCGTACTTGAGTCGGTAGTCGCCGTTAGCTGCCGCTACCTGGCGCTCGTCAGACACTACCTGGCGCTATTGCTTGATGAATAAGGGCCTTGGGCCCTTATTTATGAAGGAATAGCGACAGGTAGCGACTGGTGAGCGTCCGGTAATGACGGGCACCGCCACGAGAACGCCGGCTCCCCACCACAATCACACATTTATCAAGCCGATCCTGCTTAGCGACTGAGATAGCGCCATATAGCCACTCATTCATCATTATTCCAGCCTCAGCCCACAGCGCCAGCATCCGACCTTGAACAGCGACAGGTATGACCTCTCGCTACCTGGCGCTCTCCAATGCATTTCAATGGAACAATCTTTAAATATTCATAAATAATTATTAATGTTTTTTTTTTTTTTTCAATGTGAAAAATTCTGTGACCACTTCTGCCATGTTAGATAATTTTTTTAAGGTAAAAAAAAAAAAAAAACATTGTACAGAATTGATATTACAGGTCTGATATTAATGTATTCATATTACTAAATTATTTAAAAAACTTGTTTTTTTTGGTTTCCAAAAATATGGTTGTTTGGGGGTTAAAAAACTACTTTTAACCCATCGCCGCCAGCGCTCTGGGGTTTAAACATGCATTTCACAGCGCGAGAATTTTTTGAGCGTGATTTGTTAATGAATATGCAGGGAGCCGGTCGCTAGGGCCAGTCGCTATCATGCGCTCCCATACAGTGCGGAACCTGTCAAATAGCGACTCCTCACCCAATATTCAACATTACTGCACACCGACTGAGTCGCTATCAACTACCGAACAACGGCCAAGCACAGCGACTACTAGCGGGCGCTGTGAAAATACTGCTACAGTCGCTCAACTGTCGCTACCTGGCGCTAATGATGAATCAGCCTCCCCGACTGGGGATTCCCCGATTTCCAAGCTATTGCTGTATATAGAGCTGGCTGAACATGAGCCTGCACATGCTTCATAGGAGTTATTATAGGTGTTCTGGGCAGAGCTGGGCATCCCAAATTAGGAACAAACCCAGTGATAGTCAATATCCCAGGTTTTATTCCGCTTTAAATCACTCTCTCAACACAAATGACAATTATAACTCGGTGCTGGCAGAGGAGGGAACTACCACAAGTGTATAAGAGAACCATATAGAAAGAATAAGGACTGCCAGATTAGTCCAAATAAGTCCCTCTCTCAGAAATGTTGTGGCACTACAATGTTAAATGTGAATACAAATTCCTTTTATTGTATAATGACATGCAAAAGGACGTAACATACACACAATACACACAATTAAAACACCTAAAAATTCATGCTGGATGGACGGATCACAAATACTACAAAATAAATATTGCACAGTTCCCTTCAAGGTTACATAAATCCAAAAATACAAAACTCTCAACATTTCATTAAGTGCCAGTGAAAGAAACCCCAATGGCAGGCTGATTCATTACTAGCGCCAGGTCTGTACAGCAGCGCTAAGAGCGACTGCTAGTGGTCGCTCTGATCGGCCGTGAGTCGCTATTACAAAGCGCCTCAGTCGCTGTAGTAACATGGCCGCCATTGATGAATGTGATATGTGAGTCACCGGTACAGAGCTATATGGGAGCGGACGGTAGCCACTGGTCAGTGTGAGCGACTCAAACCATATTCATCAAAAAACAGCCTCACACAGCGCCGGCGCTCAAAATTGTGTCGCTTTAGCCCAGAGCGCCAGAAGCTGTGTGATTAAAGTCTGTTTTTGAACACATATCAACTAGTAACAAAGCGAAAACATATGGAATTACATTGTTATCACATTGTGACATTAACACTTTAATACCAGACCTGTAATGACAATCCTGAATAAAAATATAAAAAATCAAAAAAGTTTTCAAAAATGTAGTTAAATAGGCCAGGAGAGGTCACACAATGACTTGATACAAAACCAAAAAGATTATTAAAAGAAAACCCTGAGAAGAAAAGTAACGTCCATTGAAATGCACGGGAGAGCGCCAGGTAGCGACAGGTAATACCAGGCGCTCTGAAAGCCAGAGCGTCGCCGGGATCCACTGAGCCGTCTGTGATGATGAATCGGTCGCTACGTGTCCCTGTAAGAGGCGCTCACCAGATTCACTTTAATAAATGTGGTATTGCGTGCCGCGCCGGGCGTTCACCTGACACTACCTGCCGCTTACAAAGCACTACCTGGCGCTATCTCTTGATGAATAAAGCCCTTTGTATCCACCCTCCCCTCTCTCCTGGTGAAATGCTGCCCTGTGATTGTATAACGGTGGCTATGTCCTATTCTGGTCCAGCGTCCTGCAATGTGGAGGGAGCACTGTTTAATGTAAAATTTAGAGGGTTTGCAGGGAGTAAATCGAGGGGGTATCCCGGGAAATTGGGATCCCTCACTGGAGAGGAACAACATCCATTTTGTGCAACATGGGTGTTAGTCCTGATACAAGTTTTAGACAAGCTAGAAAAGTTGCACCAGTCTATAAGCCAAATGGTAAGTCAACAATAAAGCCAATAATAGTGTGCACACTAATCCCAGCACTCAAAACTCAATACACTGCAAGAAAAGAGGGACACCCACAGTACCCTCTAAAAAGTGCCAAGGATGAAACAGTTGCACCACTTTAAGGGTCTAAAAAATATTCAAATTTATTGACTAATTACATATATTTACAATCACAATGAACATTAAGACTATACAATAACAACTACATGACATAAACATTTAAAACCACAAGGAGGCGCTGGAGGTCTGTCTCAGTGCAAAAAGTAAAATACTCTCCATTAAAAGTGTGTATCCAAATCCTATATACTATAACTAATATGCTCTCAGATGCAAAAGTGCAAAAATACAACAAAAAATGTGCTAAACCCACCTATTAATCAATTCAGGTCCACATGAGTGTACAAAAATAAAGCAGAATAACATACCATTGAGCAGGAAAACACGCCGTGGTGATGGAAGTGAAAGAGAAAGAAATGAACAAAAGTGCATACAGACCAACCAGACGTGGACCCCCCACAGGTAACAACGCCGAGGCGTTCGTAGTGTCTCCTGCACTACTTCAAGGGCGAGTGAGGTGTTAGTCCTGTTTAAAATCTTCCCTGCTTTTCAATGGCGTCTGTGCCTAGTAAACTCAGTGCAACAAATTATCTATTTTAATCTCTGTTCATGCTTCCCAGTACTATCATCAGTTAGTGTCATAAATAAGAAAAGGAGCTCAAACAGGGTTTTCCGATCCCCCTCACTGGTCCTGCCAGCAGTGTGCCAACAAAGCTCCCACCCTATGAGCACCTCATTCATGCACACGCCCCCGAGGAGCATAGTGGCATAACCCCATCTAGCGATTGTTGCTGTCAGATCCAAACGCTTCCTGTATATGACAGTTGTCGTAAACCCTGGGTCCTCCGACTAGCCACAGACAACTGACAGCCGGCCATTCATCTACAATCAGATCATGTGTTTCCTGAACAATCAGAGGCCACAGACATTAGAACTCTTCAGATCAGGAGTGTGGTGTGTGTGTAGAGAATACCCAGAGCCACAAACACATCAATCCTTTCATTAGATCTGTTTGATCTTACCCACTGGGAAAGCTGATCCCGTCCCGAGAAGGAGACAGGAGAAGGGGGTCTCAGGAGCTCCAGATCCTGTCTTCAAGTGGACCTACACTCTGTCTGGCAACTCTAGGGTAGGTTATGGTTCACAGGGACATTAAATTAACCTAACCATCAGGGAGCCCTGCAATAGGCAGATTAACACTTTTTCCTACAAGTGCTCCATCTGATGGGGGGCAGAAAACAGCTGCACACTTAATATGCAGTGCGCTGCTATTTGCTATTTTAAGCAAAACCAAACCCAGGAATTTGACTTTCCTGAATTGGGATGCCCCACAGTGTGAAACCCCCCAGTTTCCCCACTACAACTTACATGCTCATCCAATGAGAGCTGCCTGCCGTGATGATGTAATTCAGCAGGTGGCTCCCATAGACTTGAATGGGGAGTGTGCACTGCCGCATCCCCACATCCCTGGCCATGCGTGTGCTCCCGCTTCAGCCTATCGGAATGGCTGGGGTGGGAGTGCGTGCATGCCGCCGGGGATGCTGCAGCGCGTGCTCCCTATTCAAAACAATGAAAGCCGCCTACCGAATTATTAAGTCACGGCTGGCGGCTCTCATCAGGCAAAAGCCAACTTATGTTGGATATGGAAAAATTAGTTGTGATGGGCAAAACGGGGGGTTTCACCCAATTAGAGATGCCCCAGGAAAAAGCCAGCCGCCAGCCCCGGAATCTTTTAGATTCCAGGCTGGCAGCTGGTGGATTTTGTTCCGCTTTAACTGGAGGGGAATCTCTAATCGGGACCCTCTGAAGGTTGTAAAAAAGGAACCTAAAGTCATTTTTGACTAGAGGTCCGCTTTTAGCCAAGAGGGAACAGGCTCCATGGCTGATTGTGGGTATTGCCCAGAATGCCACGCTGCGTGCTCTTATCTCAGCATTGCCGGTATGTGTTGCACAGGAGCCAGTGTGGGGCTTGTAATATTTCTGAACTGATAACAGGAGACCTCATCTGTCTTCAGATCAGCACTGGATCAGATGGCCCAGCGGTCAGTTGATTTAATGTACGGTAAGTTTACATCTCTCTGTTTCCAGTGTCCGCACATGGCATCCCATTCTATGCGGTCCTGTCCAGTACTCTAAATATAAAGGAGCAAAATTCAATCAGATTGTCCAAGCTGCCAGATCACTGTAACTAATCATTCAAGAAAACTAAAATTGCAACTTTCATTAAAAAAAAATCGTAAAAATCAATTAAAAA
Organism: Gastrophryne carolinensis; assembly: GCA_027917425.1. Taxonomy (NCBI): domain Eukaryota; kingdom Metazoa; phylum Chordata; class Amphibia; order Anura; family Microhylidae; genus Gastrophryne; species Gastrophryne carolinensis. The sequence continues at coordinate 68,596,539 of CM051240.1, read as the reverse complement.
TATAAACAGAAAAGAGAAACGTTTATTTTGTAGCGCACTGATCAAATGATGACCAGATCGCTGTTACTGATCATTATGGTAAAATTGCAACTTTGATTAAAAAAACGGGCAGGCTGATTCATCATTAGCGCCAGGTAGCGACAGATGAGCGTCTGTAGCAGGCATTTTCAGAGCGCCTGCTAGTAGTCGCTGTGCTTGGCCGTGGGTCGCTACTTCATAGCGACTCAGTCGCTGTTCAGTAATGTTGAATACATTGTGAGGAGTCGCTATTTGACCAGTACAGCGCTGTATGGGAGCGCATGCTAGCGACTGCTCATAGCGACCGACTCACACCATATTCGGCAAAAAAACAGCCTCACAAATCTCAGGCGCTGAAAAATACTTGTTTGCAGCCCAGAGCGCAGGAGGCGGTGTGTTTTTCAGCATCTATCAACTAGTAACAAAGCGAAAACATATGGAATGACATTGTAACAACATTGTAACATGAACACTTTAATGCCAGACCTGTAATGTCATTTCTGAGGAAATATATAAAAAATGAAAAATTTGTCTAAAAACTGCTTTTTCAATGCCAGAAGAGGTCACAGCATTATTTGAGATTTGTGGAAAAAAAAATAAAAAACAAAATCCCTGTTTAAAGAGAAGAAAAGGATCGTCCATTGAAATGTATGGGAGAGCGACAGGTAGCGAGAGGTCATACCTGGCGCTGTGCAAGGCTGAACGTCGGCGCTGTTCGCTGAGGCTGTGAAAATGATGAATTGGGCGCTACATGGCGTTATCCCAGTCGCTAAACAGATTCTGCATGATAAATGTGTAATTGCGTGCCGTGTCCGGCGTTCACCAGTCGCTACCTGTCGCTACCTCTCATTAACCAGCCACTACCTGATGCTATCCCTTCTTAAATAAGGGCCTTAGAAAAAAACATTTGTAAGCAAAAAAAAGAAATATTTAATGCCCAGCACACTGTCAGTCAAGACAAAATCAAATGGTGGATCAGATTGTCCAACCTGTCAGATCGCTGCCTTTTAATTAAACAAAGGGAATCTAAATTTGATAATTTAATTAAAAAAATAATAATCAAACATTTAATTTAAAAAAACATCAAAATCAATCATGTAACAGTAAACAGAAGAACGGTTTAATGCCCAACACACCGATCAAATGATTGATCTGATTGGCCAACCTGTCAGATCGCTGCTTTTCATCAAGCTATAGAAAATATTTTATTTGCAAATTCAATTAAAAAAAACAACATCAAAATCAATAAATGATTATTGAAACAGTTTACTGTCCCAAACACTGATCAAATGATCAATCAGATTGTTCGACCTGTCAGATCGCTGCTTTTCATCATTAAATAATAAAAAATAAATGTGCAACTTTGATTCAAAAAATCATTTACAGCCTCCCACACACACTGATCAATCGATCGATCGGATTGTCTAACCTGCCCGATCGCTGCTCTTTATCAAACTAAAGAGATTAAAAAAATGAATAATTATAAATCATGCCTGTGTGGGCACCATAAAGCTCTATACAAGTATTGATTGTCAATAGATCGATCGTATCAACTTTTATTCAAAAAATCATTTACAGCCTCCCACACACACACTGATCAATCGATCGATCGGATTGTCTAACCTGCTCGATTGCTGCTCTTTATCAAACTAAAGAGATTAAAAAAATGAATCATGTTAAATCAATTAAATCATGCCTGTGTGGGCACCATAAAGCTCTATACAAGTATTGATTGTCAATAGATCGATCGTATTATCCGATCTAAGAATCTTTCCAGCAAGAATCACATTCATTTTGTAGTCCTTTACAATAAATCGGATCTCGATTGGACTCATTTAAAACCCTGCGGCGAATAATCTGCCGCCTGGGAGAGAAATAAAGTGCAGTTCTCTGACCTCTCCTGGCATTTGAAATAGAAGCAATAAAAGAAGTGAATGGCCAGAAGCGGGGCACATACAATATAACAAGTTACGGAAGAGGATGTAGTGTAATGAATGAGCGGGTTACCTGTTGCGGGCTGCTGCCAGGCGGGAGCGGAACGCGGCTCTGGCCGGACTTCGTGCTGCACTGATTCAATCGCTCGCTTCAGCCTCCTCTTCTGCCATAGCGCTCTGTGTATGGGCATGGGCGGGGCCACAGCGCTACTGCTCCCTAATAGGGCATGGGCGGGGCCACAGCGCTATTGCTCTCTATTAGGGCATGGGCGGGGCCACATCGCTACTGATCCCTATTAGGGCATGGGCGGGGCCACAGCGAGCGAACGGGAAAGGTGAGGCGCCCTGGTAACTGCGCGGGTGACTGACCGCACCGTGTTACCAGGGTGACCGCGCAGCCGTTCTGTACATACAGCATCGTACATAGCGCCTTCACCTGCAGTCATACCTCTGTCATCTCTAAGGTGGCAGAGAGAATTTTTAAGCTGAAAACAAACAGTTTAAAGACGAGCTGCAATCATTGTAAATATGCAGCGTGCTACCTAAAGCGGACCAAAACTCAGTTTCTTTTTTAACCCAGTCTGCTTTATTGGGGCATACCTGCCAACTTTTCTAGATGGGAAAGAGGGACATTTGTTAAATTAGGCCACGCCCCTTCATTGAGGGATGGATAGGAGATAGGATGTAACAGTTACAAACATAGAACCACTTTGAATAGGCAAATGAATCATTTATTAATGCAGATCTGCATGTTACATCTCAAAGAGGGACAAAGGAGAGCAACGAGGGACAGGGGAACATGGATTTAAAAGAGGGACAGTCCCACCAAATCAGAGACACTTGGGAGGTATGTTGGGCCATCCAGTGTAGGGATGCCCCTATTTGTGTAACACCCGGGATCGCCAGGTTGTCTGAAAACCCAGGATTTTGACTATCCTGGGTTTTGATCCTTCCCCCTGATTGGGGGTGCCCCGCTACGTGAAGCCCCCCAGACCTCTCACATCAACTCACCTCATCCCGGTCCTACGGCGCATGTGCGGCCGCTCGTCTAAGCCGCGCAGGCGGCAGCATCACATGCTTCTCTCTAACAGGGAGCATGCCCGCGCATGCGCCGTTGGACCAGGAAGTAAGATAAGTGTAGCCGGGGGCCTGGGGGGTTTCACACAGCGAGGCATCCTGATTTTGGATGCCCCGGGGGGTGGGAAAGCCAATCCAGCTCGGTTTCAGTCCACTTTAAACCGGACCTTCAGCATCATTTAATGAACAGCCCAAACCCTTTAAAATCTATTCCCCAGCATCTAAAATGAATATATTTTAAGTTTTTATGTTGCTTACTTTTTATTCTTTCCTCTGCTGGGCTGCAACTCCGTTCAGGAGTCTAAAATATGGGCGCCGCCATCTTGCCTCCGAAGCATCACATACTGAGGAGGTGAGAGGGGGGTTAAAAGTGCAGGGGGCGGGTTATAGCTGTGCTTTGCACAAACAGAGCTGAGTTGGGGTCAGGAAAAGGACAGCAATCTCACAATGCAGAGCAGTCAGAAGACACTTCCTGTCTGCAGGCAGCCTGTTGCTTCATGAGCCGCCATCTTGGATGTTTAAAGGCTCAGAATACGCACTAGGTGCAGGTAGGATGATTTTTAATGTGAGCAATCTGTATGTACAGGGTGGGAAACATACAAGTTAGGCTCTTATTCAGGGTGAAGGTCTGGTTTTACTCTCTGCCGATCCCATGATGTGTGCTGGCGCTCCTCCAGTCAGAATAGATTGCTAGGTGATGCCGGCCAATCAGAATGGATTGCGCCTAGCTTCAGGTTATTGCTTTGCTGATGCACGCTTGTGTGGGTCATTTAGAAATACAATCAGCTGCAGAAATCTGGTGGTGCCACTGCAACCTGTGCATGAGCTGTGGGATGACTGGATCGCTAACTATACCAGGGGGGTTTCACAGAGCAGGGCATCCCGATTCTGAGACAGAGAACAGTGCGACACAGGAGTCTTTTAGACACCAAGGTCCGGACTAAAGGGTTTCAGGCCACTTTAAATGAAGTAGCCCTGGAGACTATATAAGTCCAGGGCTACCTGATTCTCTCACCCCGGGGCATCCAGATTCGGGATGCCCACTATGTGAAACCCCACAAGTCTCCTGTAAAACCGACTTTCTCCCTGATCCAATGGAGCATGTGCGAGCCGCAGCCATCATCAGCTCTACCTCAGGCAGGGCGCACACCCACCCCAGTGTGGGGCACATCTGTTAGAGGGTAGTGGAGATGCAGCCGCCCGCACGTTCGGATAGACTCGGCTCTTAGCTGATTTTGACAAGAACAGGTGTGTGCACAGATTACATGAGAGCCCATGCATGCGTCGTAGAACCGGGGAAAGGTGAGTTTACTGGGTGACCTGAGAGGTTCCACCAGTGGGGCATCCTGAATTGGGGTGCCCCCAGGAGCAAGGACCAAAACCCGAGATAGTCAAAATCCTGAGTTTTGCTTCACTTTGAAGAGGACCAAACCCTTAATTCCAGGCCCTGGTGTCGCCTGAGGCTTGGCCCAGGAGTCTGCTAGTCATCCTGCAGGGTATCCAAAATCGGGATGCCCAGCTTTGTGAAACCCCCCCCTGTTGCCAACAAAACTCACTTTTACCGTGGCTCTCAGCAGCATCCCCGGTTCCCATTATATGAGGTGCTCTCCCGCACCCAGTCATTCTGGTAGGCTGGGGGAGGGACACCGGAGATGCAGCCAGTGGGCTGGTCACGTTAGCCGCCATTCTTTCTGGCCACAGAGACTCTAAACCCGATCAGATTACAGGGCGATGGGCGTGACAGGGTGTGGTTTATGGGCGTGGCTTATTTAATACTCGGATCCAGGATGCCCCAGTGGGACTAAAGTTCTTTTAGACTCTAGGGACAGCCAGCACGGTGGTTGGTCCACATTAAAGTGGACAAAAACCCAGGATTTTTACTATCCTGGGTTTTGGTCCTGTCCCTCCTCTCCTCCGATCGGGGTGCCCTGCTGCATGAAACCCCCCAGATCGGCAAGCCCAACTCACCTCTTCTTGGTCCTACGGCGCATCTAAGAGCAGCGTCTCCGAGCGCAGTGACGGCCGCATCCTCCACTTCCCTCTAGAGGGATATGCACCATTGAGCGGGGAAACAAGGTAAGTGAATGGGTCGATCTGAGGGGTTTCACACAGCGGGGCATTCTAATTTTGTCTTATAGATTTATCTTATAGATTCCCGGGCCAATCGGGGTGGGTTTTGGTGCACTTTAAAGTCCCTCTCGAGGCAAACACTAACTTTCTCCCACCTTATCCCTCTTGGGAACAGTAAATAATGAGCCATTTCAAGGCACCTGAAAATCTGATTGTATGTAAATACCTCCTATATTCTAGGTGAAACATTTCTTCAGTTTCTGGGTTTGTGGCTGATCTGGGAAGGGAATGTCATGGTGCAGCTTTAGGAGTCTTAACCATGCTGGGGTCAGAGATGGCTGTGGGACCACTGTGGCTTGTGTGGCAGCAATGTCATTGTCACACCTATGCAATGGCTGATCCCCTGCCATCTTACAGAGAGGAACAGCAAAAAATAAAGTGTTCCTGGGCGCTTGGAAAGGCAAAAATATCTATTTCTACACCCTAAGAAGGGAATATCGGCAAGGGTTTTGGCATTGTATTTTACAAGTTCAGTGGGTTTTGGTCCACTTTAAAGGGGAATTCCAGCTGTTCTATTAATTTGCAGCCCCCTGGACTTTTTGAGGGCTATAATGCTGCCTGTTCACACTGTTGAAGTCTGGGCTGGGAGGACCATAAAGCATCTTCTCTCTGCAAACTCCACGGATAAGCAGAAGCAGTGGAGAGAAGGGACCTCTAAGCGGCTCCCCGCCCTGGACTTCAATGGCACCAGATCAGTGACCGGCAGCCACTTCCTGAGCAAGGGAGGTCTGCAAACAAATATAATAGCTGTAATTGGCCTTAACAGTGTTTGCCTTTGAACGAGGGGGTCAGATCTCAGGGGCTTGCTCAGTAGGATGGATGTCATGGAGAAAATAGGGGTTTGGAAAGGCAGCAGTTCCCTAATTGGACAAACCGGCCTGTTTTGCAGAGACTGTCATCGTCCACATTCATGTTTCATTAAAATACATAATTGACTCTTGGCGCCGTCATTTTAAGCAATTACCTGCAGCGTGCGAGCACAAAGCAGCTCGCAGAGCCGCCGCTTCACACGGATTAGAATAGAAGGGACGTAGCTGCTGATTTTTCATTGCTAATTACTTCACTAAGACAGACGGAGTGTAAAGGTAATTTAACAAGCAAGACTTGTATGCTTAAAGTGGACCAATCACCGCTTGTGTCATCATTACTAGCGCCAGGTATGGGCAGATGAGCGTCTGTATAGCAACGCATTTGCGACCGCTAGTAGACGCTGTGATCTGCTATTGGGCGCTGTAACAGGGCGCATCAGTCACTTTAGTAACCTGCCGGCATTGATGAATGAGATGTATGTTAGCTGCTCTTACACCAGTACAGCGCTGCAGGGAGCAAATGGTAGCGCTCAGAGCTCAGTGCGACCAACTCTCAGCAACTCACATCATATTCAACAAAAAAACAGACACACACAGCGGCGGCGCTCAAAATCTAGTCGCAGTGTTGTCTCACCCCCTTACAGCGCTGGAAAGGATTCTTAAGGCTCCAACCCCCCCTAAGCATGTAATCTCTGGTCTTTATAAGATCCTTCAAGAGGGAGGTGAGCTTCCCCAGTTCTGTGGGAGGTGGGAGGAGGAGCTGGGTCAGACTTTTGAGGCAAGTGAATGGGAGAAATCCTTTGCCCTAACTCATAAATTCTCTATGGCATGCAGGGCCCAGGAGAAGAACTACAAAATTCTATCCAGATGGTATAGATGTCCTGCGGACCTGGTACGCTTTGGGGGGGCGGATTCAGGGGATTGTTGGAGGTGTAATGAAGCCCCGGGGACACTTACTCATATTTGGTGGGAATGTCCAGTGATCAAGAATTTTTGGGAAAAGGTGTTGGGAGTATTTAGACATCTGACGCTCGAGAGCGTCCCCAATCTTCCCCAGGTGACTCTGCTATCAATGATCCCAGGATCAGTGGCATCAGGGGGGAGGGGACTATTGAGACACCTGCTTACAGCGGCTAGGTCTGTGATTCCTCGCCATTGGCGGACTAATATCACCCCCTCCCTGTTAGAATGGTTTGGAGAGGTGGAGAATATAAGAAGGATGGAGGAATTGGCGCTGGAGAGAACAGATGGTGGGACCCAGAGGTACCTGGATGCTTGGGTGCTTTGGGAAGTTTCTAAAAAATCCCCAGACTTTCAGGATCTTTTAAAGGATGTTTAGTGTTAGGTGGGTGGAGAGTGGGGAGGGGTACGGGGGGGCGGCTCAAGGGAATCGGGGGCAGGGATGGTGGGGTTCAGGGGTAGGTATTCTGCTTTTCTGTTTCTTTATCTTCTCTGTCGTCTTTTGCTTCTCCCGTCTCAAGCCTTTGGGGGCAAGTTTGCCCCTTTCTTCTATTCTTTCCTCGGGAGGCGGATAGGGTAGCTGTGGCATTACAGACCCGGGGGCATTCCATAGGGGCCATCTAGAAACGAGTGCGGATCACAAAATCCCGGCTGGACATAGATCTGGTGCCATCTGGAAGTGTTATTCTCATTCTGATGTCCCACCCATATGCATTTATTAATAGGTCGAGGGTTGGATGACCCTGGGTCCTTGGATAATACATTTGGTCATTGATTGCCTTGTACTGATGCTATGTTTGTCCTGTTTGCGTCCCATTATCTGTATGTCTTTTTTTTCTCTAGGTGAAATTTCTGTGTACACTCGAAAATTTAATAAAAACTATATTGCAAAACAAAATCTAGTCGCTATAGCATAGAGCGGCAGACACTGTGTGATTAAAGTCTATTTTTGGACACATATCCACCAGTAACGAACAAAAGCATATGGAATGACATTTCTGTAACATTGTGACATGAATACTTTAATGCCAGACCTGTAATGACAATTCTGCATAAAAATATAAAAAGTAAAAAAAAAATTCAAAAATGACTCTTTTTAGGCCAGGAGAGGTCACACAATTATTTGAGAGAAAAAAAAAATAAAATAAAAGAAAACCCTGTTAAAAGAGAAGAAAAGGTTCATGGTTAGTCCATCTTCCCTGCTTGCGTAAAAAAGCACTGTTGGCACCCGTGATCAGGGGTGAACCTAGCCCGGGAGCACGGATAATTATGCAGGGAAGCTAGCGATGCTGATGCACAGTCCAAAACAATGGCATTAAAATGCACAGCATAGCGCTGATTGGACAAGAGCCCGCACGTGGAAGTGGAGTTACATACCTGGTCTCCCTGTGGCACGTGGACAGGCGCCACCCGTCAAGACCACGGCCCCCGAACTCCCGCTGGTGCGCCGCTCCTGTCATAGAAGACAGGCGGCGGCTGCGAGAGGGGGCAGGGCGCGGTGGGATGGGGTGGGGAATGCGAGCGGGGGGCAGGGTGATCAGTGGTGGGCGGAGAATGCGAGCCGGGGGGCAGGGTGATCAGTGGTAGGCGGAGGATGCGAGCGGGGGGCAGGGCGAGGTGGGGGCTGCGAGTGGGGTGGGGCAGGGCGCACTTGCTGGTGCGCCACTCCTGTCATAGAAGACAGACAGTGGCCGCGAGCGGAGGGCAGAACATGGAGTGGGGTGGGGCTACAGCTTATGAGCCCCCCTGTCTGCCCTCCCGATCGCAAACGCCGCCTTCTTTGACAGGAGAGGCGCACGAGCAGACAGGTGGCGGCAGTGGGGCAGGGAGGGTCCCACTGATCCACCAATGTATAGAAACTGTCCTGCTATCACCGCATCGCTGGCAGGCGCACTGCAGGCAAGTTTTTTTTTTTACTAATAAATTGATGCAGGTCTCTGCCCTGATCTCGCCCCCTGTCTGTAGCCCCGCCCTAGGCAGGTACCTACGTGTGCCTTGTGGTAAATACGGCCCTGCTTGTGTCGGCCCTGGAGTCTATAAGACAGCATGCCACACTGCATGAACCCCCCCCCCCCCCCCGCAGATAGCCCACAAGCCACTTCCTTTGCCCCGATTCCTCACAGCAATCTCAGCCCGAGGCCACATCACTGGCATCCCTGCAGCTGTGAGCGCTCCTGCACCCAGCCATTCAGATAGGCCGGGCATGGAAGCATACGCTCCACAGGGGAGATTGGGGATACGGCTGCTGCCCCCTATGTCAGCTCACTGTCCAATCAATGCAGTGCATCATTAGTAAACTATTAGTGCCGGAGGGGTGCAGAAAAACCTGCAGTCTGTGAGGACTATGGGGGCTTATAGTCCAGCCCTGGTCAACAAGCCCCCATAGCTGGTGCCCACAGAATAGGGGAACCCCATGCCATGTAAAAAAAAACTTTTTAAGGATTTAACCCTTAAAAATTAAAAAAGCTAAATTAAAAAAAGCAGGTGGGGAGCTCACACCATTGTTAAAAAAAAATAACCCTTGATAGTAATAGTAAAGCATTTCATTTGAAAATGCCAAAAAGTACTCTTTTCAGTTTGGGGGGGGGGTGTTCTGTTCAGGAACGGGGGGCTACTGATGTATATATATGTGGTACCGATGTAATTGGTAGAAATGAGGCTTGAATGAATGAAGCAATATTGCAGGCTGGCAGTTAAAGTGGACCAAAACCCAGCGGGATCGGCCCGGGAGTCTTACAGATCCCCCCCCCCCCCCATTTTGGATGCCCCGCTGTGTGAAACCCCCCAGGTCACCCGCTACACTTACCTTACTTCCCGGTCCAACGGCGCATGCACATGGACACACTCCCTATTGGAGGGAAGCGGGGGATGCGGCTGCCAGCACGCTCTGAGCCACTCTGCTAAGACCTCGCTCAGATGTGCATAACACATAGTAGTTGTATTTTATCTGAAAATCTCTTAAAGCGCTGTTTCAGTTTGGGGGAGTCTCCTGGGCAGGAAAGGGTGTCTACCAATACATATGTGGTACAGTTGTAGCCGAGAGGAATGGAGCATTTATACACAATATGATTTTCCTGAAAAATGTACTGAAAAAAATCTCCAAAATGTAAAAAATTGCATTTTTAAATATTTTTACACATATTTAAAAAAATATGCCTGAGCATTCCTTCAGAAATCACAGTTAAACATGTATAGGGCAAAATAGTGAAAAAGGGCCTGGCAACCGAGGGTGACTTTCTAGGTAGGCTGCCACTGAAAGGGTTCAAGGACAACATCCTTTAGGATCAATACTTATTTTTTACCAAATAGGTTTTGACTGCTACTATACTAAGAGCGGGTGGAAGCCCAATTTCCAGAATCCCACTGTGCATGCATACACTTGCTGCAAAGCTCAATTTGATTTACCTGCAAGGAGAAATTCAGCCATGTGACCGCCCCCGGCAAAAATGGAGATCCACTTTAAAGAGTTACTCATCTTTTCTTGGCCGAAGCTCGGGCCCTAGTCCGGCAGTATAAAAATGACTGGTTCCTGAAAAAGTCCTGTGCCATACAGGTCCATTCTCCATCACAGACGACCTCCGTGACAGATGTCCACCCCCAGCTGTCAATCACAGTGACTACAGCACACCCACTCCATTCATTGTAATGTGGGGGTGGGGCATGTCAGGCCATTGCAGAGAAAATGAATAGGTGTAAACAGAGGCTAAAGGTGAGGAAGCATGGGGGGGTGGGTGGAGGTAAATCCTGTACATTGGGTAGGTTTAAGGTCAGGGCTGGCTCCAGGTTTTTGTGGGCCTTCGGGCAGCATGGTCTCGGTGGGCCCCTCTGTTGAATTCCATGGCATAGAACAGGGTGCAAGGACCAGCCTCCCGTCCTGCTACAAACCTGCACTTGCCAGCACCTAAGTCTTGTGAACTAGTATAGGGGTCTCCTGGACCTGGAGTTCACAAAGGGAACACAGAAAATATTATTTCATTTGTTTTTTAATACCTCCCATCACTCCTGCTGCTGCTAGAAGCCTTTTATACCTTCCGGCCGACAGAACATAAGGGGTTAATTTAAACCCTCTCCTGCCCCCCCTGACCTTTAGGGAGGCAGGTAATTGGGGGGCCGGGGGTTAATGGCAAGTCACCCGCTAGCTGCAAGTGACTTGCCAGCCCCCTAAGCCTTGTGAACTGGTATAGGGGTCTCATGGATCCCTTACCAGTTCACAATGGGTTAACAGTAAAAAAAGACACACAGAGAAAAAAATGATATTTATTAGTTTTTTTTTTTACTCACCTCCGACCCTACCGCTGTCCCCCTGCAATCCTGGCCCATGAAGGTCCGATGACAGCTGCTAGGTGCTCAGTGGAGGGGGGTCGAGGGGCTGTGATCCCTTGCCCCCCGCCACCGATCTCCCGGCAGCCATCATCGATCCTATTACCTCCGCTCTCCCGGCACTACTGTGCCTCTTGTGGCAGGTGTGAAATTACGTCAGATGACATAATCCGCCCTGACCACAAAAGGTGGGGCTATTGGCCGGCCGATAGTGGAAGTTCTGGAGAGGCCGTATTTCACCACGGAAGAGCCCGTGGGGGGCGATTGGAGGCCCTGAAGAGAACACCTGGCGGGGCCTCCGATCGCCCCCCACGGGCTCTTCCGTGGTGAGGAGAGAGCAAAATACGAGGGATTGCGGCTGCAGGTGAGTAAGCGTTTTTTTTTTTCCTACAGTATTGTGCCAGCTTCCAGTGGGCCCCCCTGGGAGTGGGGGCCCTCGGCATCTGTCCGATTTGCCTGGTGCACCTGTTTGAGGTGGTGGCGCAGCCCACACTTATAATGCTGAGTGCCATGTTGTTGGATTGGCATGCACTGAGGCACAGTTGCATGATATTTGTAACCAGCTGATTGTTCTGCTCATTTGGAGCAGGGGCAGATTTTGAGTTGTTACCTTTTGATATATAAATACCTTAGGAAATCACCTTGGCCTTTCCAACAGAAATGTATGCTACATATTAGTTTGTAGGAGTTTTAGGCAGCATTGTGGAGGGTAGGGGCTACAGCCCCTCCTAGGTGGGGAGAAGGGGGTGACCGGGCCGGGGTTTAAATGTAGAAGGCAGGCAGACAGGAACTGTCTTGGGGTAGTTCACAACGGATTTGTGCCAGAAGAACCAGGAACTTGCAGGCTGCCTCATGCTGCCCTCCTTTAGTTACTGGGCCCCACTGCTTCTTCATAACGCGTGGTGGCACAACTCTCCCTTCAGTCTGGAGACCTCTCGGCTCTGACACCTACTACACGGGTGTCATCACACCAGGATAATAAAAGTCATGAGTTGATCCCCTTAAAGTAGCACTATCGTGAAATAGTTTAATATTAAAAACCCATATAAACACATCGGCTAATTAGAGGAGGGTCACTTATATACCTGAACTGAATAAGACTCTGGCTAAGCTTGTTGTTTTCTTCTTATGGTAGGAATAAAATCCAGCAGTGACAGGTTTATCCTATTAGGGGTGACAGAGTCTGTCACCCCTGATGTCCCTTTTCTTCCATTAAAATAAAAAAAAAAAAAAAGCTTGAAAGGAAATTTCTTGAGGCTGAGTGACCTCTGTTCCCGCCATCCAGCAAATTTATATGGAATTTTATAACTAGGCCATTTTTCACAATAGTGCCCCTTTAAGGTAAAATTTACTTTGGGGTTTATTCATCAAGGGATAGTGGCAGGTAGCGCCTCGTAGCGCCAGGCAGCGTCTGGTGAACGCTGGGTGCTGTACGCAAAAACACATTTATGAAAGCGATTCTGGTGAGCGACTCTAACAGCGCCATGTAGCGTACGATTCATCAATACAGGTGGCTCAGCGTATAGCGCCGGTGCTCTAGCTTCCAGAGCCTGGTATTACCTGTCGCTACCTGTCGCTCTCCCATACATTTCAATGGCCGTTCCTTTCTTCTGTCTAAACAGGGTTTTTTTTTTATTTTTTTTTCTCTCAAATCATTGTGTGACCTCTCCTGGCCTAGAAAAAGTAATTTTTGAAAACTTTTTGGATTTTTAGTTTTTTTATGCAGAATTGTCATTACAGGTCTGGCACTAAAGTATTAATGTCACAATGTTACAACAATGTCATTCCATGTGTTTTCGCTTTGTTACTGGTGGATATGTGTTCAAAATCAGACTTTAATCACACAGCGTCTGGCGCTTTATGCTATAGCGACCACATTTAGAGCGCTGACGCTTTGTGTGTGTCCTTTTTTGCTAAGTATTGTGTGAGTCACTGAGAGTCGGTTGCTCTGAGCAGCACTACCTTTCGCTCCCTGCAGCGCTGTACTGGTGTTACAGCACCCAACATACATCACATTCATCAGGAGTACTCCCTTCAGGAGTACTTTTACCTGGTCATAGTGTAGAGGGCTGCTTTATGAAGCTGGTTTATTCTTGATATTCAGGTCTATTCTTGATATTCAACTCTTTTTAATTCCCCAGGTCTTCACACACTGTAGCAGCCTGTACCACCCTTATCTTGGCATGACATGGAAGAAGCCATTGTTTTTTTACTTTTCGCTTCCTACGATTTGATGGATACCAGCTGTAACACATACTGTACATTCTGATGATGTTTCCTTTTTGATTTCTAATTCTTATTAAGATAACAAAGGCCCTTATTTAACAAAGGATAGCGCCAGGTAGCGAATGGTGAGCGAACGGTAATGACGCTCACCGCCACGAGAACGCCAGCTCCCTTCCGCAATCACACATTTATTAAGCCGATCCTGCTTAGCGACTGACAGAGCGCCAGATAGCGAATCATTCATCATTATTCCAGCCTCACCCCACAGCGCCAGCGAGTGACCTTGAACAGCGTCAGGTATGACCTCTCGCTACCTGGCGCTCTCCAATGCATTTCAATAGAACAATCTTTAAATATTCTTAATTAATTGCTATTAATGTTTTTTTTTTTTTTTTTTTTTTTAAATGTCAAAAATTCTGTGACCACTTCTGCAATGTTAGATATTTGTTTTAAGGTTAAAAAAAAAAAAAAAATTGTGCAGAATTGATATTACAGGTCTGATATTAATGTATTCATATTACAAAATGTTTTGAAAAACATGTTTTTTTTTTTTCAAAAAATAAGGTTGTTTGGGGGGTTAAAAAAACTACTTTTAACCCCCATCGCCGCCAGCGCTCTGGGGTTTAAACAAGCATTTCACAGCGCGAGAATTTTTTGAGCGTGATTTGTTAATGAATATGCTGGGAGCCGTTCGCTATGGCCATTCGCTGTCATGCGCTCCCATACAGCGCGGAACCTGTCAAACAGCGACTCCTAACCCCGTATTCAACATTACCGCACACCGACGGGGTCGCTGTCAACAGCCGAACAACGGCCAAGCACAGCGACTACTAGCGTGCGCTGTGAAAATAATGCTACTGTCGCTCATCTGTCGCTACCTGGCGCTATTAATGAATCGGCCTCAAAGAATGTTATCTGGCTGGAAACAGGCACATTCACATTCAGATACTCTGGGACGGGAGCGCGCGCAGATGGGGATGCAGCCGCTTACACTCCCCATTTAAGTCACAGCAAACAGCTCTGATTGGACAAGAGCCCGCACATGCACCATTGGACCGGGAAGTGGTGAGATGTCCTGGGCGTTCTGGTGGTTTCCCAATTTGGGATGTCCCTGGGGCAACTATCATTTGCCAGTTGGTCTGGCGACGGTCTGTATGATAAATCCGTTACTTTCTCCTGCTGCAGGGTGAACTTGTAACATTCAGATACAGGTGACTGGCCATTAGTTTGTTATACATATATATCTGAATGTAACATGTTTACAGAGACAGAGAAGAGTCTTTGATGAAAATACATACAGCCCCTCACCAGGCCACCTGGCAAAGGATAGTTGCCCCAATTGGGATGTCCCGCTGTGTGAAACGCCCCAGAACGCTCAGTAAAACTCACCTCTTCCCGGTCCAAAGGTGCAGGCTTTTGTCCAATCAGAGCCACTTGCCATGACTATGTCATTTGTGAGACATAGCAGCTATCGGCAGATGAGCGTCTGTACAGAGGCGCTAAGAGTGACCGCTAGTAGATGCCGTGCTCGACTACTGGGCACTGTAACAGAGCGCCTAAGTCACTGTAGTAACCTGTCCGGCATTGATGAATGTGATGTATGTTGGGCGTTCTAACACCAGTACAGCGCTGCAGGGAGCGAAAGGTAGCGCAAGCTCATTGTGACCATCTCTCAGCGACCATATTCAACAAAAAATCAGACTCATACAGCGTCGGCACTCAAATTTGGTTCACTGTAGCATAAAGCGCCAGACGCTGTGTGATTAAAGTCTGTTTTTGAACACATATCCACCAGTAACAAAGCGAAAAAACATGGAATGACATTGTTGTAACACTGTGACATTAATACTTTAGTGCCAGACCTGTAAGAACAATTCTGCATAAAATGTAAAAAAAATCAAAATATTTTCAAAAATATATAATTCCAGGCCAGGAGAGATCAAATAATTTTTTGAGAGAAAAAAAATTATTAAAAATGGGATCAGGAAAGGGATTAGAAGGAGCATCCATTGAAATGTATGGGAGAGCGAACACTAGCGGCAGGTCTTACCTGTCGCTCTGGAAGCTAGAGTGCCAGCGCTATACGCTGAGTCATCTGTAATGATGAATCGGACGCTACATGACGCTGTTCCAGTCGCTCAACGGAATCGCTTTCATATATGTGGTATTATGTATGCGTTCAGCAGACGCTACCTGCCGCTACGAAGCACTACCTGGCGCTAGAGCTTCATGAATAAACCCCTTAAAGTGGACCGACACCCAGGATTTTCACTATCCTGGGTGTTGGTCCACTTCCGCGGGGCACCCCGATCGGGCCCCGCTGTGTGAAACCCCCCAGAAAGCCCAAAAAACTCACCTGACCCCGCTCCCACGTGACTCGCTCCACCAATCACCCCCGATGGACAAGCGAGGTCCATCGACGGACAAGGTGAGAGCGCCCGCCGCCGCCTCTCGTGCATACCTCTTACAGGGAGCGCGCCCGCGCCGGCCATTCCCAAATGGGGTGCCCCGCAGGCAGGGAGCTGATCGCCCCAGGAATCTTATAGATTCCCAGGCCGATCAGCGGTGGGTGTTGGTCCACTTTAAATAGGGAGCATAAGCAGCTGCATCCCCAGCAGACTATCTGAATGGCTGGGTCTTCTGAATGAAGCATTTTCTTTTCAAAATAGTTACACAGTGATTGATAATTTGCACTCAGCAGATGGTGGCACTTCTTCTTTAAGCAATGAGTCAACATCTGTATAGCTCTTGGCAGGCGCACTTTGTGAAAGGTAATACTATGATCAGGAAATGGCAACGTCTCCATCTTCTTGCTGCCAACTGTCACCAGATTGCGGGGGAATGTGTGATAAAGGAAGGTGATCAGAGAGCCGGCGATGGATCAGGCATCGGAAGGTGTAAAATGCTGGACGCTTGTCAGGGATGACGTGCTATCTAATGAGACAAGGTGCTAACATCACAGAGCCAAGAAACATGCATGAGACCCTACAGATTATGTACCTGGCTGTATGGAGCCCATACCAATATATATAATATATATATATATATATATATATATATATATATATATATATACTTTATTTCTCATCTCTTCCATTCTGGGGAACCACCAGTAGCAACACATGGGTTAATCTCAGCCGTAGACGGGGACTGCAAGATAGAAAAGCAAACTAAATTCTCCTGGCCATGGCAGGATATCCTCAGTTCTTTTCTTGGAGTCAAAAGGGACTGTGAAGATGTCTGGATGCTGACCGGGAGCCCCGACTGTCTCTCAGCCCCTCACCAGCTACAGCGACCCTGGGGACCCACATTAGATGTCTGAAGTCAGTACCTAAGCTGATCGTACAGTGAGGGAAGTGAGCAGAGAGTGAGGGAAGTGCGCATGGGTCCAGGTAAGCGCGCCGGGGCTCATCTGACTGGGTCTGAGCCCTGAGGATCAGAACCCCGCTGCAGCAGGGTACCTGATCTCTGGGCCTTGCATGGTGGACCTACCTAATGTTTCCCTCTACTCCCTGGGTCATCTAGCCCCATGACACCCTGCGAGGGATGCAGTCTGCCTTCCCCATGGCTTCTGGGGAAGCTGAGCTAGGTGGCCGGCCTCCCTGGTGTCAATGTGTTTTTGATTACTACTGCGTTTGGAGGGGGACGCGGCCTTGTCCCGAGAGAAAGTACAGTCAGACAATTCCACGGCTGTGGCCTACATAATCCATCAGGGACCTAGCAGGAGCTGGCAGGTGTTCCAGGAAGTGAGTCGCATCAAGAGGTGGACAGAAATTCACACTCTGTGCATCTCAGCGGTTCAGCCGGGCGGTGGAGCCCCTGTGGCGACTCCCCAACTGCCCAGATCATCTACAGGGAACCCCAAATCTCCATCTCTGGCTTTAGCGGCTTGGCTGTTGAGACCCGCATATTGGAGGAGAGGGGTTTGTCTGTTGTGGTAATTTGGACCTTGATTTGAGCACCGAAATAGTCATGCTCTAGAATTGCTACAGGACTTGGAGGGCCATTGTGTTTTGGTATGAATCTAAGGGCCACTCCTGTTGGAGGTTCTCGGTACCCAAAATTTAGGAGTTCCTTCAGCAAAGCCTGGACACTAGCCTACAGCCCAGCACCCCTAAGGGCCATGTCACGGCCTTGTCCATTTTTTGGGATGATCATGGAGCATAGGTTAATCTGCAATTTCATGCAGGGTGCTGCTCATATTTGGCCTCCGCGGTAACATAGGCTTACGTGGGGGGCGCATGTGAGTAACCCCCTGAAAAAAGGTCTTAACTAGACGATGGTTGGCAAAAGATCTTTGTAAGAAAATTGCCAAGGCTGAAACATGGCCTTTGAGGGTAAATTGGGATGGCGTAGCTGCCCCTGAGTGAGCAGGTCTGGAACCTTGGGCAGGACGTAGTGATCTACTGCCAGCTGCACGATGTCTGCGAACCACACTCTTCTTGGCCAACGGGGGGCCACCAGAATGGTTGGCACCCCTTCCTGGGAGATCTTGCGCAGCACCCTGCCCAGCAGAGGGAATGGAGGAAACACATAAAGGAGCTGAAAGCTCTTCCAAGACATTGCTAGTGCAGAGAAACAAAGACTGGAAGCTTGTGATTGTGACGGGACGCAAACAGATCCACATCCGGCTGCCCCCAGCGGTGGCACAGGGAGTGAAACACCCTGCTGGTGAGGAACCACTCCCCCAGACGAGACATCCCCCTGCTGAGGGAATCTGCCTTCAGATTCTCTGGATCCCCCCCCGGGATGTACACAGCTGAGAGACAGGAGACATTCTCCTCCACCCAAGACAGAATCAGAGACACTACCTTGAGGGCCCTCTTGCTCCAGGTCCCTCCCTGATGATTGATGTAGGCAACTGCTGTCTGGTTGTCCGAGCGGACCTGAACAGCCCAACCCCGAAGGTGTGGAGTCAATTGAGCGAGAACCAACCTTATCGCCCTTAGTTCCAGAATATTGATAGGAGTGTGGGCCTCCTGAGGACCCCACTGACCCCGGAATTGCAGAGACTTCCAGAAGCCCCCACAACCGGTCAGACTGGCATCCGTGGTGACCGTCTCCCAGCAAGGGGTCAGAAAGGATCTGCCCATCAACAGGTTCCTTGAGTCCAGCCACCACGAGAGAGACCACCTGGCCAGAGGGGACAGAACAAACACCTGATCCAGGGACACAGGGTCCCGATCCC
Source organism: Gastrophryne carolinensis (assembly GCA_027917425.1). Lineage (NCBI taxonomy): Eukaryota > Metazoa > Chordata > Amphibia > Anura > Microhylidae > Gastrophryne > Gastrophryne carolinensis. The sequence goes on along the minus strand of CM051240.1, from coordinate 68,577,877 downwards.
ACACTGACAAGAGGTGAAGTTGAAGAGGTCTCATATGAAGCTGAGCATATGGAACCGCCTCGATGCAAGACACCATCAGGCCCACCAGCTGCATCCCCTGCCGTATGGAGGGGTGAGGACAATACAGAAGAAGCTGGGCCTGAGCTTGAAGACTCTCCACCTTCTGCTGAGGAAGAAGGATCTTGGCCTGAGAGGTATCCAGAGTCATGCCCAGAAAGGACCTCAACAAGGACGGGGACAGGGAAGACTTGGGACGGTTGATCACCCAGACAAAAGACTCCAGTGTGGACACCACCCTCTGGGTATCCAGCTCTGCCTGCTGGAAAGACTGAGAAGTGATGAGGATGTCGTCCAATTAAGGAAGGATGCGAATGCCCTGAGATCTTAGTAGAGCCATTACTCCTGCTAGAACGTTAGTGAAAACCCTGGGAACCGAGGTGAGACCGAAAGGCAAGGCTACAAACTGATAGTGCTGATCTCCCAGAGCGAACCTGAGAAATTTTTGATGACCTGGAAAAATTGGTACATGAAGGTAAGCATCCTTGATGTCTACAGATGTCATGAAGTCGCCCGGGCGTAGTGAATTGACTGCAGAGTGCAGGGTTTCCATGCGAAAATGCTTGAATCTGACAAACTTGTTGAGACGCTTTAAATCCAGGATGGGTCTGAGGGACCCGTCCATTTTGGAGACAGTGAAAAGATTGGAATAGAAGCCTCTGCCCCTTTCCCTGAAAGGGACCGGGCGGATGACCCCCAACTCCAAAAGGTTTTGAACAGCAAAGCACAGACCCTGAGCAGACAGGGGGTCCTGAGACATCCGGGATTTGATAAATCTTGGGGGTGGCCAGACTGCAAGCTCTATCTTGTAACCGGAGGACACTACCTCCTGAATCCACCGGTCTGAGACGTGAAGCCTCCAGACATGAGCAAAGAGCTGAAGCCGTCCCCCCACCCAGATGGGTGAGGGCGCCCCTTCATGCCGGAAGGGGCTTGGGAGAGGACTTAGGCTTGGGACCCCAGGAGGGGCCTGGGCGGCCACGTCCTCTGCCCCTTCCCCAAAAATCACAGCGGGCCCCAGCAAAGAAGACTCCTCTCCCAATTCTGGAACCACGGAAGGAAGGGAGAAAGGCACCTGTACCCCGAAGGGACCGAGACTGCCTCCTACGTTGAGGCAACCTGCCGCCCTTAGCAAACAAGTCCAAGTGTTCACCAAATCGGCGCAGCCCCTTAAAGGGGAAGCCAGTGAGAGCCTTCTTAGCAGTGTTATCAGCTACCCACTGACGCAGCCAGACAGAGCTGCGTATAGCCACCAGCAGAGCAGATGTCCTCCCACACATCTTGATGGTATCATCCATAGCAGACAGAACATACACAACAAATTCATGGCAAAGCAGGAGAGAACCGTACGCTTCTCCTTCCGCGTCATCAGAGGCCCCATCTAAGAGACTCTTGAGCAGGTCTTTAATAGCAGCAGCTGTGATGGCAGAAGCACAAACCAGGCGCAGTGCGGACCCCACACAGGCAAAGGCATGGCAAGCTAGCTGGTCCATGCGCCGGTCCTCACCATCCTTCAGAGTAGTGGTATCAGAGGAATGCATGACGGAAGTATTGGACAGCCCCAGAACAGGCGCATCCACTTCGGGAGGACATGACCAACGCTTAACCACATCAGCAGGAAAGGGATACCTCTTATCCCAACTCTTTGGCACCCCATGAAGCTTGCTAGGCCGTTCCCATTCTTTGAGCACCAGATTATTAAAGTGAGTTTGTTCAGGAAACTCCAAGCGTGGTCTAGCCGTATGAAAAAGCTCACCCTGCTGCTGCGGAGCCACGGCAGGAGGGGAAATGCAAAGCACCTCAAAAATATGAGCCAAAAGCGTCGTCAGTGTCATCTGAGGACCATAGGTCAGCCCCAGACCCAGTATCACCATAAACCTTAGGCTGTTCCTCAGATGATTCTGAATCAGAAAATAATTCCCCCTCCTCCAGGGGAGTATAACCAGGAAAGTCAAACATTTCCTCGGCCTCCACTGGGAAGAGAGAAACAGAGGGTGATAAATGCCGCTTCTTAGCAGAAGCCTTACGCGGGGCAGATACAGCAAAATGCCTTTCAATGCTGGCCACCCATGCAGCCAAATCAGGTTGAGACTCCCCACTGGTATGCACCTCACTAGGAGTCAGATGTAAGCGTGGGGGGGTAGGCAAAGCCAGAGGGGGCGCAGGCCCAGCCGCAGGTAACCCAGACTGCAGCGCAAGCACCTGCTGGGCGCAGGGTACACACACCCTGACATCATCACTTACCCCACACGCCACACACAGCCGGGCTTGTCCCAAAGGAACCCCAAGCACATTATCCTGAGAAGCCTCCATATGGTGATTAATGTGGCACCGCAGGACCAGGAGAAACCACAAAAAGTTTGACCCGCCTGAAAGACATAAGCAGAGATCCCCATAAGCATCAGAATTCAAAAGAATAAACACAAAAAAATCCACCCCACAGGGGCACTTACGGACCGCGGTATGTGGAGAGCAGCCACGCAGCTTCATTAAAGCAATCAAAATGGTGCCCGCATATACCTCGAGGGGCTAGCCGCGGACGAGGTGACGCGGAAAACGTCATCCGCAAGGAATCCCCCCGAAGAGCGCGAAATGCACCCACGTGATAGAACCAGCCAATGATGGCACGACAGCGCCTGAGGCGATGTTGCAGCCGTCCGTGGAGCGCAGTACAAGCGCGCGGCGGCGGCGGCAGTAATAAAAAACCACTTATTAACCGGTGCAGCACACATACATGTACCCCCCCCCCCCCCGGAGATGTCCCCAGGGAGAGCAGCACCAACCTAAAGGACGGGCCCAACCAAGGACAGGGAATAAAGGGGACCCCAGAAAGCGGGAGGGGCATCCCATAAGGCTCACCACGGCCTATACCGCCTACCCTTTAAGACAGGGACTGCGGTTGGAGCAGCGCGCCTTAGCACCAGACCCCGGTGCTGCCTACCCTCACCCGAACCAGTGCAGCCTAAGCTGGGAGGCAGTGGGTTCGGAACGGGTGGGAATAGACCTACAGGGCCGCAGGCAAATAGCCCCGCTCACCTGCGCAGCGTAAAGAGCCATCTTCTATTCTTCACAGCCCCACAGACTGCAGATAAGAACTGGGGAATTTGTGGGAGGTCCCTGGTTTATATGGGGCCGGGAGGAGCCACAAGCTGTTTTCTGCAGTCCAGCGCCATCTTGTGGATGTATAACCCATGTGTAAGGAATATTCTGGAGCAGGACGTGCTGTATACTTGGAATAGGTTTTTTGGGCAATCTTGTGTTTTACTTTAAGGAATGGAGGTTCATTATAAAGTAAGAAAGAGGCATACTGCATTTATAATGTATATTTGCCATAATCAGAATAATGGGAGTGGGATGCTTTTAATTAATGGAATATTCTGTTCGGAAAGTCGGGACTGTTACTTTGATGCATGGCTTAATTGTACATAGTAAGAGACGGGCTGGGCTAAAGAACTAGGACTGGAAATGGCAATGCCACAGGTTGATGGATGAAGAAAGTTTCCAACAGACATGGCTGCCCTTTGGGGTGCGCAAGCAGTGCCATCACACAGGGTGCAATCCCGGTCTCTCTGTCAGGGGGCGCCACGAGACCTCATTCCCACTCCTCTTCCGAGAGAAAACTCCCAGTTTGTTCAGCAGCCATTCTTTCTACATTCCCACCAGCTCTCTCTCTTTTCTGCATTACCTCCACCACTCTCTCTTTATGCCATGCATTTTCTTTTCCTCTTCCCCTTGTCATTTTTTATGAGAGTCTTTCATCTCACATTTTTCTATCCACGCTTTTTCATATGTTTTTCTTTCTTCCATTTTTTCTTTATTTCCACACTCCCCAATCTGTTTCCCACAACTGCAGCTTCTTGTCTTTTTTTACTATACCTCCTACTTTTTAACAACTTCCTTCCACTCTCTCCCTTTGTTTTACACCTTTCCTCCATCACTCTAATCCACAGTCACTCCTTCTCTTTTACGCCTTCCATCTGTTGCACATTCCCTCCACAAATCTGTCCCACATTCTCTCTAACTCTTTCTATTTTACACATTCCCTCCACCACTCTGTCCCACAATATATCTTTCTCTTTTACACCTTCCTTCCATCACTGTACCCCACATTCCCATCCTTCTCTTTTACAACTTCCCTCCAACACTCTGTTTCACAATCTCTCCTTCTCTTTTACCCCTTCCCTCCATAATTCTGCTTCACACTTTCTCCTTATATTTTACACCTTCCCTATATCACTCTGTTCCACATTCCATCCTTCTTCTCCTTCATACCTTCCCTATATCACTCTGTTCCACATTCCCTCCTTCTTCTCCTTCACACCTTCCCTATATCACTCTGTTCCACATTCCCTCCTTCTTCTCCATCATACCTTCCCTATATCACTCTGTTCCACATTCCCTCCTTCTTCTCCTTCACACCTTCCCTATATCACTCTGTTCCACATTCCCTCCTTCTTCTCCTTCATACCTTCCCTATATCACTCTGTTCCACATTCCCTCCTTCTTCTCCTTCACACCTTCCCTATATCACTCTGTTCCACATTCCCTCCTTCTTCTCCTTCACACCTTCCCTATATCACTCTGTTCCACATTCCATCCTTCTTCTCCTTCACACCTTCCCTATATCACTCTGTTCCACATTCCATCCTTCTTCTCCTTCACACCTTCCCTATATCACTCTGTTCCACATTCCCTCCTTCTTCTCCATCATACCTTCCCTATATCACTCTGTTCCACATTCCCTCCTTCTTCTCCTTCACACCTTCCCTATATCACTCTGTTCCACATTCCCTCCTTCTTCTCCTTCATACCTTCCCTATATCACTCTGTTCCACATTCCCTCCTTCTTCTCCTTCACACCTTCCCTATATCACTCTGTTCCACATTCCCTCCTTCTTCTCCTTCATACCTTCCCTATATCACTCTGTTCCACATTCCCTCCTTCTTCTCCTTCACACCTTCCCTATATCACTCTGTTCCAGATTCCATCCTTCTTCTCCTTCACACCTTCCCTATATCACTCTGTTCCACATTCCATCCTTCTTCTCCTTCACACCTTCCCTATATCACTCTGTTCCACATTCCATCCTTCTTCTCCTTCACACCTTCCCTATATCACTCTGTTCCACATCCCCTCCTTCTTCTCCATCACACCTTCCCTATATCACTCTGTTTCACATTCCCTCCTTCTTCTCCTTCATACCTTCCCTATATCACTCTGTTCCACATTCCCTCCTTCTTCCCCTTCACACCTTCCCTATATCACTCTGTTCCACATTCCATCCTTCTTCTCCTTCACACCTTCCCTATATCACTCTGTTCCACATCCCCTCCTTCTTCTCCATCACACCTTCCCTATATCACTCTGTTCCACATTCCCTTCTTCTTCTCCATCACACCTTCCCTATATCACTCTGTTCCACATTCCCTCCTTCTTCTCCTTCACACCTTCCCTATATCACTCTGTTCCACATTCCCTCCTTCTTCTCCATCACACCTTCCCTATATCACTCTGTTCCACATTCCCTCCTTCTTCCCCTTCACACCTTCCCTATATCACTCTGTTCCACATTCCCTCCTTCTTCTCCTTCACACCTTCCCTATATCACTCTGTTCCACATTCCATCCTTCTTCTCCTTCATACCTTCCCTATATCACTCTGTTCCACATTCCCTCCTTCTTCTCCTTCACACCTTCCCTATATCACTCTGTTCCACATTCCATCCTTCTCCATCACACCTTCCCTATATCACTCTGTTCCACATTCCCTCCTTCTTCTCCTTCATACCTTCCCTATATCACTCTGTTCCACATTCCATCCTTCTTCTCCTTCACACTTTCCCTATATCACTCTGTTCCACATTCCCTCCTTCTTCTCCATCACACCTTCCCTATATCACTCTGTTTCACATTCCCTCCTTCTTCTCCTTCACACCTTCCCTATATCACTCTGTTCCACATTCCATCCTTCTTCTCCTTCACACCTTCCCTATATCACTCTGTTCCACATTCCATCCTTCTTCTCCTTCATACCTTCCCTATATCACTCTGTTCCACATTCCATCCTTCTTCTCCTTCATACCTTCCCTATATCACTCTGTTCCACATTCCCTCCTTCTTCTCCATCACACCTTCCCTATATCACTCTGTTCCACATTCCCTCCTTCCTCTCCTTCACACCTTCTATATATCACTCTGTTCCACATTCCATCCTTCTTCTCCTTCATACCTTCCCTATATCACTCTGTTCCACATTCCCTCCTTCTTCCCCTTCACACCTTCCCTATATCACTCTGTTCCACATTCCCTCCTTCTTCTCCTTCACACCTTCCCTATATCACTCTGTTCCACATTCCATCCTTCCTCTCCTTCACACCTTCTATATATTACTCTGTTCCACATTCCCTCCTTCTTCTCCTTCACACCTTCCCTATATCACTCTGTTCCACATTCCCTCCTTCTTCCCCTTCACACCTTCCCTATATCACTCTGTTCCACATTCCATCCTTCTTCTCCTTCACACCTTCCCTATATCACTCTGTTCCACATTCCATCCTTCTTCTCCTTCACACCTTCCCTATATCACTCTGTTCCACATTCCCTCCTTCTTCTCCTTCATACCTTCCCTATATCACTCTGTTCCACATTCCATCCTTCTTCTCCTTCACACCTTCCCTATATCACTCTGTTCCACATTCCCTCCTTCTTCTCCTTCATACCTTCCCTATATCACTCTGTTCCACATTCCATCCTTCTTCTCCTTCACACCTTCCCTATATCACTCTGTTCCACATTCCATCCTTCTTCCCCTTCACACCTTCCCTATATCACTCTGTTCCACATTCCCTCCTTCTTCTCCTTCATACCTTCCCTATATCACTCTGTTCCACATTCCATCCTTCTTCTCCTTCAAACCTTCCCTATATCACTCTGTTCCACATTCCCTCCTTCTTCTCCATCACACCTTCCCTATATCACTCTGTTCCACATTCCCTCCTTCTTCTCCTTCACACTTTCTCTATATCACTCTGTTCCACATTCCCTCCTTCTTCTCCTTCATACCTTCCCTATATCACTCTGTTCCACATTCCATCCTTCTTCTCCTTCATACCTTCCCTATATCACTCTGTTCCACATTCCATCCTTCTTCTCCTTCACACTTTCCCTATATCACTCTGTTCCACATTCCCTCCTTCTTCTCCTTCACACCTTCCCTATATGACTCTGTTCCACATTCCCTCCTTCTTCTCCTTCACACCTTCCCTATATCACTCTGTTCCACATTCCCTCCTTCTTCTCCATCACACCTTCCCTATATCACTCTGTTTCACATTCCATCCTTCTTCTCCTTCACACCTTCCCTGTATCACTCTGTTCCACATTCCCTCCTTCTTCTCCATCACACCTTCCCTATATCACTCTGTTCCACATTCCCTCCTTCCTCTCCTTCACACCTTCTATATATCACTCTGTTCCACATTCCATCCTTCTTCTCCTTCATACCTTCCCTATATCACTCTGTTCCACATTCCCTCCTTCTTCCCCTTCACACCTTCCCTATATCACTCTGTTCCACATTCCCTCCTTCTTCTCCATCACACCTTCCCTATATCACTCTGTTCCACATTCCCTCCTTCTTCTCCATCACACCTTCCCTATATCACTCTGTTCCACATTCCCTCCTTCTTCTCCTTCACACCTTCCCTATATCACTCTGTTCCACATTCCCTCCTTCCTCTCCTTCACACCTTCTATATATCACTCTGTTCCACATTCCCTCCTTCTTCTCCTTCACACCTTCCCTATATCACTCTGTTCCACATTCCATCCTTCTTCTCCTTCACACTTTCCCTATATCACTCTGTTCCACATTCCCTCCTTCTTCTCCATCACACCTTCCCTATATCACTCTGTTCCACATTCCCTCCTTCTTCTCCATCACACCTTCCCTATATCACTCTGTTCCACATTCCCTCCTTCTTCTCCTTCACACCTTCCCTATATCACTCTGTTCCACATTCCCTCCTTCTTCTCCATCACACCTTCCCTATATCACTCTGTTCCACATTCCCTCCTTCTTCTCCTTCACACCTTCCCTATATCACTCTGTTCCACATTCCCTCCTTCTTCTCCTTCACACCTTCCCTATATCACTCTGTTCCACATTCCCTCCTTCTTCTCCTTCACACCTTCCCTATATCACTCTGTTCCACATTCCCTCCTTCTTCTCCTTCATACCTTCCCTATATCACTCTGTTCCACATTCCCTCCTTCTTCTCCTTCACACCTTCCCTATATCACTCTGTTCCACATTCCCTCCTTCTTCTCCTTCACACCTTCCCTATATCACTCTGTTCCACATTCCATCCTTCTTCTCCATCACACCTTCCCTATATCACTCTGTTCCACATTCCCTCCTTCTTCTCCTTCACACCTTCCCTATATCACTCTGTTCCACATTCCCTCCTTCTTCTCCTTCACACCTTCCCTATATCACTCTGTTCCACATTCCATCCTTCTTCTCCATCACACCTTCCCTATATCACTCTGTTCCACATTCCATCCTTCTTCTCCTTCACACCTTCCCTATATCACTCTGTTCCACATTCCCTCCTTCTTCTCCATCACACCTTCCCTATATCACTCTGTTCCACATTCCCTCCTTCTTCTCCTTCATACCTTCCCTATATCACTCTGTTCCATATTCCATCCTTCTTCTCCTTCATACCTTCCCTATATCTCTCTGTTCCACATTCCATCCTTCTTCTCCTTCATACCTTCCCTATATCACTCTGTTCCACATTCCCTCCTTCTTCCCCTTCATACCTTCCCTATATCACTCTGTTCCACATTCCATCCTTCTTCTCCTTCACACCTTCCCTATATCACTCTGTTCCACATTCCATCCTTCTTCTCCTTCACACCTTCCCTATATCACTCTGTTCCACATTCCCTCCTTCTTCTCCATCACACCTTCCCTATATCACTCTGTTCCACATTCCCTCCTTCTTCTCCTTCACACCTTCCCTATATCACTCTGTTTCACATTCCCTCCTTCTTCTCCTTCATACCTTCCCTATATCACTCTGTTCCACATTCCCTTCTTCTTCTCCTTCACACCTTCCCTATATCACTCTGTTCCACATTCCATCCTTCTTCTCCTTCACACCTTCCCTATATCACTCTGTTCCACATTCCCTCCTTCTTCTCCATCACACCTTCCCTATATCACTCTGTTCCACATTCCCTCCTTCTTCTCCTTCACACCTTCCCTATATCACTCTGTTTCACATTCCCTCCTTCTTCTCCTTCATACCTTCCCTATATCACTCTGTTCCACATTCCCTTCTTCTTCTCCTTCACACCTTCCCTATATCACTCTGTTCCACATTCCATCCTTCTTCTCCTTCATACCTTCCCTATATCACTCTGTTCCACATTCCCTTCTTCTTCTCCTTCACACCTTCCCTATATCACTCCGTTTCACATTCCCTCCTTCTTCTCCTTCATACCTTCCCTATATCACTCTGTTCCACATTCCATCCTTCTTCTCCTTCACACCTTCCCTATATCACTCTGTTACACATTCGATCCTTCTTCTCCTTCACACCTTCCCTTTATCACTCTGTTCCACATTCCCTCCTTCTTCTCCTTCATACCTTCCCTATATCACTCTGTTCTACATTCCCTTCTTCTTCTCCATCACACCTTCCCTATATCACTCTGTTCCACATTCCCTCCTTCTTCTCCATCACACTTTCCCTATATCACTCTGTTCCACATTTCCTCCTTCTCTTTTACACCAGTGAGTAGACAGTGGTGAGAGTCTTCCTGTACTTCCTGGATTTTAAAACGTATATAAAAAGTTACATTTTATTCCATCTGTGTCTTAGGAGAGTGTAATCTTATTTTAGCTGCATATTGTGAGGTCATAGGAGGGAGGGTATTCTAATCTTCCAGCACATGGGGAAAGTAGCTTTTACATTTATTAAGACATACCGAGATGCCCAGAGGCTGGCAGCCATAGCAGACACAGGAACTGATTCCAGGTTTAGATCTGCTTTATATATTTTTTTTGTTATTAATTAAGTTATTTTTTGGAAAACGTTCAGAAAATAAAAACAGGGATATGTTAGAATTTCCCATTGCCAATTAGCAATGTGGCTTTATTCTGATTCCATTTTAATGGAACATATTCTCTGCGGGAAAAAGATTAATCCACTAACAAGAAAATACACAGTGTGACGCTTATTTCCCATTTTAGCTGCAAAAACAACCTTATTTGTGGTGCATCAGATACGTCCACTATTTCCACCGTACGGGCTCAGCTTGTGTCATCCTATATTATGCTCTGTACATTCAATTACTGTTTATTAGTAGTTACTAAGAAGCCTATAGAAGAGCGGGCAGGCAGGCCTTCCACAGTGGCCATTATCTGGGCAGGATTTAGATTGGAAACCTGTTTATAGAGTTCAGTAGTCCTACCATTTAAAAGTAGAATCTGTCATCCAGTGTGGGACAGGAAACAGCCACACATGTGCACAGAACCCCAGGAGGAAAAGGTGATAATCTCCCAAATGTATACAGAGGGTAACTTAGGGTCTACCCAACACAGAGTCGATGGGGGGGGGTATAGATCCCCTTTCTGCTCAAATCATAGAGTAAATAGATCAGAAAAATAATCTACACAATTAAAGGGATTGACCACCCAATTAAACAAAAACAAATGGTACTCACCTTTTGTCCCCTTCTGGATCAGAACCTTTGCATCCCTTAACAACCTGGGCCCGAACAGGGGTCTGAATTGATGGTGTGTAGGGCTCATGACCCGTTATCAGTCGTCAGAGCACTGCCACAGCATCTCCATTCATTGCAATGACCGGGGAGTGCTGAGGCCTGACATGTCACCCTCCATTGTAATGAATGATGAGGGTGTGGGCACACCCCTGTGGCTGATCGTGAGGGAGCTGGACGTGGAAGCCCCCGTCAATGATGCAGTTTGGGATCATGTATTTTGCTGATCGCCGGGCTAAGACTGATCAGCTGCCGAGGACAAAAGGCGAGTACCCTTTCGTTTTGTTGGGTGGTCAATCACTTTAATTTGACAGGTTAAGGGGATATGCAGTTAGAGTTCAGCAGCACTCCCTGTCATCCCTGTTTTTCCCCTCCTACAGAAAGGAAACAGGCACAACAAGGAAATGGTTATTGGAACTCGGTGGAACTCGGCCCTGGAGTCTTTTAGTAGTCTGAGTTCTACTCCATGGGGCATCCTGAATTGGGATGTGTAAAACCTCCAGAAAGATACACACACCTCCTCCTGGAGCCCTTGGTGCGTCTCTGCGCTTGGCGCACTTGGCGGCGCTCGGCATCTTAGTCGTCAGTGGAGTGAAAGCAAGCACGCTGCTCAGCCAATCAGCGTATTTGCTCTTGCCCGAGTCTGTGGCGTGGGAGTGAAAGAAACTGGGATGCCCCCCTGATAGGAACAATACACAGGAAGGTGAAATTCCTATGCGTTGTTCCTCTTTAAAGTGGACCAACACCCAGCCGGATCCGATCCCTCAGGATCCCCCCATGACGCTGGTAAACCTTACCTGAATCCCGGTCCAACGGCGCATGCGCGGGCCGCATCTTGCACTTTTCTCTAGCAGGGCGTGCAATACAGCCTTGACCCCACACCCCATGTGCTTGCACAAATTCAAAAGAAACAAAGGAGGGGTGGCAGCCGCTCAGACCATTTTATAACTAACCTGGGAGGTGCACATTAGCAGGGCAATTAGGATACAAAAGTCTAGGCTGTATTGCAAGGTCTTTGACCCTTCCACCCCATGGCTTGCACTTGAGGTTTAGGGCAACCTCAGGTAAGCCTGCTCCCAATTTATCTATTGCATTGTATGTCCCAAATGGGGCTCTCAGAGACTAGAGTTAGAACTGCACCTCACAGGGGCACCTTGGCGTAGTGGTGCAGCTTAGCATACTTCTGCAGATGTGTGTGACCGAGTCCTCTGTTTTTAACCAGATTTAGAGACAGATTGTAGGTCTGCTATGGCTCCTTTAAGACTTTAGTTTTTTTGTTATGAAAAAAATCAGACCAAGAACAATCATTTCAGAACTTGAATTAATATTAAACATTTAAGCTTAATAGTTTATTAGAGACACTACATAACATACATGTTGAGTAAAAGAGGATCACTTTTACAACACTTACTGCTCTTATTCTCGAGTTCATAATAAAAAATTGTAAACTGTGGGACATCAGAATTGGGATTCCCTTAGGTGGGGGGGTAGATCAACCATGGGAGGGGTGGATATATTGCTCAGGGGGTGGATGTCTTGCTCAAGAGCACTTCACTCCTGTCCCCGCTGGGAATTAAACCTGCTAACATCCGATTTCCAAGGCGATGGGCTGCCTTAAACATGGTGCCCGGGGAGAACTACTGGCCCTTATTTAACAAGGGATAGCGCCAGGTAGCGAATGGTGAACGGTAATGACGCTCACCGCCACGAGAACGCCGGCTCCCCTCCGCAATCACACATTTATCAAGCCGATCCTGCTTAGCGACTGACAGAGCGCCAGATAGCGAATCATTCATCATTATTCCAGCCTCACCCCACAGCGCCAGCGAGCGACCTTGAACAGCGACAGGTATGACCTCTCGCTACCTGGCGCTCTCCAATACATTTCAATGGAGCAATATTTAAATATTCATAATTAAATGCTATTAATGTTTTTTTTTTTATAAATGGCAAAAATTCTGTGACCACTTCTGCAATGTTAGATATTTTTTTTAAGGTAAAAAAAAAAAAAAAAAATTGTGCAGAATTGATATTACAGGTCTGATATTAATGTATTCATATTACAAAATGTTTGTAAAAACATGTTTTTTCTAAAAATATGGTTGTTTGGGGGTTAAAAAACTACTTTTAACCCATCGCCGCCAGCGCTCTGGGGTTTAAACAAGCATTTCACAGCGCGAGAATTTTTTGAGCGTGATTTGTTAATGAATATGCTGGGAGCCGTTCGCTATAGCCATTCGCTGTCATGCGCTCCAATACGGCGGGGAACCTGTCAAACAGCGACTCCTAACCCCGCATTCAACATTACCGCACACCGACTGAGTCGCTGTCAACAACCGAACAACGGCCAAGCACAGCGAATACTAGCGTGCGCTGTGAAAATAACGCTACTGGCGCTCATCTGTCGCTACCTGGCGCTATTAATGAATCGGCCTCCCCGTCTGACTGCCCTTTAAATAATATATATAATAATATATATATATATTATATATAAAAACTTTTTTGTTGATATATGGCCATTGGATGCTTGTGCACACGTAGGAACTTGTCCTTTTTGTCCAAGCATTAATTGCAAACACGCCCAAGGAGGCTGCTCTAGCCACAGCGCCCAGTAAGCAGAAGGGGGAAGGTGATTAAGTACACTTCGGGTATGTACTAGCTCGGAATTGAACCTGCAACCCTCCAATTGCATTATCATCTGCTTACCACTAAGCCATGGCTGCCCCCCCTTTATGTGCCCATAGGACACATTCTAAGCAGACCAAAAGTTAGATTTTGTTAAATAGACTGTGTGAGCCTTGGAGCCTTTGCATGTAGAAATTGTTATATAGAGTCAGGGAATGTGATAATTGACACTAATACTTGCCAAAGATTTTCCTAATTCTCTTTTTTTAAAATAAATCTGTACAGGGTGACACAAATAAAGTAGAAACAATTGTTGGATGCCTTTGAACTAGGGCAGTGATTTGGGGGAACATGCAGTGTAATAGAAAGTCAGCCTTGCCGATGTCCTTCTCCAGGAGGAGATGTAAGCGATATGTGAGCCTATTTATGTGTAGGCGGAGGCGCCTGGCTCCGGCTGAATGAGAGATGCAGCCGGCACAAGGCACGCTGACTCTAAGATGATTAAAATTAAATTGGACAATATGAGTATTTCCGGTTTGTAACAACCTCATAAATCTGCTGCCTGCTGGAGCATTCAATTTCCAGAATTGATTCCCTAATTGTCCTGTGGCTGGAGAGCATTATAACAACGGTGCTGGTACGAATCAAATGCTTAGCATAGCTTAATGAAAATGTCAGGCTCTTTATTAACGCGTCACATGTCGTTCCCGATCGCGGAGAATCGCGCTGGACTCCCCTTTCCATGCTACCTGTTGTCTGCTGCATTGTTTGCACCGAGACAGAAAGGAATCCGCCTGCAGCCACAAGCCTCCAGTGAATACGATGAAGAAACAGCTTCCATCTGACCCCTTGCAGCTCTTTTTAAAGGCTTACTGTCGGCAAAAAGATACTGTAGTGATAATTTAAAGCAGCACTATACTCAAGTCACCACTTTATTCATGGTCTATGGCACCAAATAGCAGTTAATCAGGTGACCAATGGAAACCATATAGGTTTGATGTGAAAACCGACTGGGAAATTGGTCACCAGCAGTCATGTGATTGCCAGCCGCTAATGAATAAGGAACAGGTTAACCTATGGGTGTAGGATTGCTTTAAAGCAGAACTTCAGTTAAAGAATGACCCCACCCCCACCCTGGTGCTGAGGCAGGATGGGGGGTTACATACAAAAAAAACCTTACTATATCGAGGAGCCGGTGCCGCTCCTTTGGCGTTCTGGATCCTGGGTGCCACCATCTTGGACGGAAGATACAGAGCAGCTTCCCCCGGCTCCGATGCGGCTTTGTTTCTTTTCCTGCGGCGGCTGCTGATGACTGGGAGGATGGCATGACCCCCCCGTGCTGCCTCGGCACCAGGGTAGGGTGGCAGAGTGAGTCATTCTTTAACTAAAGTTTTGCTTTAAGTGCATAATAATAACTTAAGTAGCTAGATGCAAATTGCAAAAAAAAAATAATAACAATAATAAATGAACCCTTTCAGTGCCAGCGTACCTAGTGATGTTGTCACCCCAACTAACTGCACCTTGTAGTTAACTTGTAATAACCATCAAGGGTTGGCAAGTAAGAAGGTTGACAAGGAGTTTGGGCAAGTAAGATAAGTTAAGTAATGAGTTTCTGAATGCCTAACTAGGACCGTTGAGCTTCGGGGGACTGAAGGTAAGTACCCGGTTGTCTTTTCATTGGGTGCTTAGTCACTTTAACTATGTAGTGCCAGGACAATCCACTGGGTCACAATACCCACCCACTGCTGTGATCTGGCCACCTTCATGGTTTGAACCTGGCCACAATCTGCAAGTGCAAAGCCGTAGTCTGGACACGCTCTGCACCACTCTCCTGCTCACAACATAAAGGCACTGTCTCAATGTGGCCTTTCACTGGTAGGTAGTTGGACATACATACGGGTCAGCATACCTTCCAACTTTTCGAGGTGGGAAAGATGGACAATTTTGAAATTAGGCCACACCCACTAAACACACCCAGGCCACACCCCATGCCAAATTACCTGCCCATTGGCAATGGTATCAGCAGAGAGGAGCTGGAGGGAGAATGATGCATAAAAGGAATGGATGGGATGAGCTCGGGGGGAGGGGGTGCACGAGGGAGGGATGGATGTATAGCTAGAGCTAGGAGGCATGGATGGGCATGGATAGAGAGGGATTGAGGAATTAATGCATTGAGCTGTGAGGAAAGAGAGGGATGGATTGAAGGAGCAGGAGGACCATGGAGGTATGGATCGGCAGAACTGAGGGGGAAGGGATGGCTAGGAGGGAGGCATGGATGGGAGGACCTGGGAAGAGAGTGGGAGGGTTGAATGGATGGGAGGTGATGGGAGGAGCAGGAGGGAGGGATCAGTGAGCGGCTAGTGCTATGAAGAGTGGATAGATGGGCAGAACTGAGGGGAGAAGGATGGATAGGAGGGATGGATCGAATGAGCTGGGAGAACGGGGGGGCTGAATGAATAGGATGTAATGTGAGGAGCAGGAGGGTGTATCATTGAATGGCTAGCCCTATGAGGAGCAGATAGATGGGCAGATCTAAGGAAAGATGGGATGAGCTGGGAGAAGAGGGGGAGGGATGGTTGGCTTGAGCAAGGAGAAGCAATTGGATGGGCAGGACTGTTCGAGTGATCCAAGACTATCACTGTGTTTTTAGTTTGCCTGTAATGTTCTGTGAATTATTTATTCTGTAACTTCATTTTTAGATGCCCCACAATGCAAAAATCTGGGGAAACTTACCTCTGAAGTTGCTTTGAATAACTTTGAATAAGTTAATCATTTATTGATGCAGATCTG
The DNA here is from genome assembly GCA_027917425.1 of Gastrophryne carolinensis. Taxonomy (NCBI): domain Eukaryota; kingdom Metazoa; phylum Chordata; class Amphibia; order Anura; family Microhylidae; genus Gastrophryne; species Gastrophryne carolinensis. The sequence goes on along the minus strand of CM051240.1, from coordinate 68,561,611 downwards.
CATCAATCAATTACACCACAAACAGGGACAAATGAGAACAAGGATGGACAGGGGGACATGGACTTAAATGAGGGACACTATCTGCAAAAGAGGGACAGCTGGGAGGTATAGGGTCAGATCTTCTCACCAGGTGATCATTAAACAGCCAGACCCAGAAGAATGTGTTGCGTGGAAAATAATGCAAGTATCCTATTTCTTTATATTGTGTCCACAGATGCCCTTTAATTTCTTTTTACTAAGCCTTCAGATGCTCTTTAAGTAAATGGCCACAAACGTTTTTTTTAATTCGTAAGCAATATTCCCTTTTTACGTAAATTGGGCATTTAACAAACTTTCAAAGTGACTCCTATTTTCAGCATGTTATTTGGTTGCCTTGCTTCACAACAACATGTTTGTCGGAAAGGTGAAGATAGGTTTCAAAAATAGAATGAAATCTTACCTGTGTCATTTCCTGCCTCTTACAGCATAACTAAATGAAATAAGAACAAATCTTCTCCTTTAATAGGCGCCATCATCGCAAATCCCGGTCTCATAGCGTTACTGTAAATTGCGGCCGTCTGAAAAACTATTTTCCGAGCCGCTCTAAATGTTAATTGTTTTCCTATAGCCAGGGAAATGTGACATTTGAAATCTTACAAATGCAATTTTAGCAGCTCATAAATCTAAGAACCTCACTTTTCTCAGCCCCTGTATGTGCGAAAGAAAAAACTAATCGGTAGACTAACCCCTCGATTCAAAGAGCAAAAGTTAATTGATTTCGTATCGAGAATCGTAAGTTTGGGTGGGTGTTAGTCATTTTTTCCTGTTTTTTTGGCCATTTCCGACTCGCACGAGCCTACGTACGAATGCGTATATGCTCTTACGATCAGCGGAAGTTCGTTCCTAAATTTTAGGATCAAAACGTAAAACTTAGGATCAAATCCTAAAACTTAGGATCAAAACGTAAAACTTAGGTTAATTGGATGTGTTTAGGTGTGATTCAGAGAAACCTCTAAACGCGTTTTAAAAGAAAGCCACAGCCGACACCTTTTAGCAGCCGGATTGCTGTTCGTGAACAGGTTTTTTGGCTATGTGGAGGAGTCTGCGCGTCTTGAGCTCCAATGAACTGCATGTATCAGCATGGCCGAGGCCATAAATTGTATGGCAATGCATACCTGATTCATGTATGCCTTATAAAAGCATTTTAATGTGGACCTTAATTAGTCCTTTGCATGTAAACCTTTATTTTGCAATATATTTGCGTTAATTAAAGAAACTTATGTCCTTTGTTATTTATTTTAAAATTGAGGTACTAGAATAATATTTTTAGATTGCATTTATTGGTGTAGTTG